>CM022303.1:173635673-174259329 GCA_011799875.1 Thinopyrum elongatum | reverse complement strand
TGCTGGTACTGATGGTGCAATAGAAGGTCAAACTCCACCGGAAAATTGTACAAACACGGTATCCCGTGCTACACCAGTTGCAAAACAATCCAAACAGAAACTAATAGCTGCCACCAAACAAGCAGTGACAGCCCTAGTTGTTGCAACACCTTCCACAGTACCACCAGCTGCACGAGTTACTCATTTGTCAACTCAGCTAGCAGCACGTTCCCAAGCTCCCTTGCCACCTGACACTACTTTTGAAGCACTCTTGACACAAGACAAGTTGGCAAGATCAGATGAACCTTGTGAGCTTCAACAACAAGAAGGTATTTGCTGGAGTCAAGTTACAGTTGCATGCTTCTTTATATGTACTCTCACAGTTTGATGTACACTAACACTTCCTATGTTCGTTGTTGGACTAGCACCTAGGTGCAAGAGGAAAAAGACATCAGGGATAATGCTTGATAGGTTAACTAAATCTAGAGGAGGAAGAATGGAGATCCGTTATGAGGCAGGTTTAAAAAGGCCACGTGATGCTACAGAGTCAGCCAAGTTAGTATCAGAGGCAGCGGTTGTCGTTAGGTGTCATGCACGTATCCTCCCAACATGGATTCAGTACAGGAATGACAAAGACGAAACCCAGTTCAACACCTTCCTCGACCATTTATCTGTAAGTATGGTTATGTATGGAAATTAGTAATATCATCTTGGTCTGTCCCATACTTTCTAGGTTCCTGGTAATGAGACTCCCATAATTTTCAACATATGAGGTTCAAGTTGGATAGCCAAGATGATGCAACCAGACAAGCATGCACCCATGTTTTCAAGTCTGCTCTGCGACAGTGTTGGTATAACTTGAGGAAAACTCACTTTGAAGGCAAGGCTAATAGTGAACTTGCCCAAACATCTCCAGTGGAAAATATATAGGATGAAGACTGGAGAGGCCTCGTTAAAAACTGGTCTGATCCAAAGTATCAAGTACATTATATATATGTGATCAGATCACATGTTGAACTCCTATTTACGCATGTGCCTCACAAATCTATCTTCTTGTAGGTGAACTGTTCAAAGAACAAGGCCAACCGTACGAAAGTGAAATTCCAACAGACGACAGGATCTCGTAGCTATATTGCACACTGCGAGGCTCTTGTAATTAGCCGCTGTTTCACTCTTTTCGTTGTGCCATATTATCAGATCTATATTGGCTTGTTCCAAATGCAGAGGAAAGTCCGCAAGGACCAAAAAGTACCTGAACCAAATGCTGTGGAAATCTTCAAGGACTGTCACACCAGCAAGACGAAGGGCATGACTACACCAGTCAAAGCCGCTATTGTAAGTCCTTAATCCTCATGCCTTTTAACTACTACTTACTCTGACTTGTGCATTGAACTGCACGGTTTGCAGCCAATGTCTATTACTCTTTTCAATTTTCTACACAATTGTCTTAGCGTATCATTGCACCTTACAAAGTTTAAAAGAGAGGAGTGATGTTCCTTTGATCTTGATCTGTAATCTAGTTCCGTGCTGGACTTGTCTACACAACGTTACAATTGCTTGTTTGTCTGTTCTCAGTTGTTTTGTGATATGAATGATGCCATACTATGCTTACCGTATTATAAACTTTGTCTCTTTATCCTTAGCTGTCAATACAATGTGAAGAAATAGACAATACATTAGCCATGGTACATGGTCATATGTTTGGAACCTGGTTTTATTATGTACTTTGCAGTAAAATACAACTAATATTTTACACGGGTTCATCAGAATAAGTTCTGTATATAGACCAAAGCTATTTTGTTTGGTTTTGCTGCCTCCTTAATATCTTCTGTTCTGGTATTACAAATGTAAAAAACTCAACTTTTCAGCAAGCTATGGAACAAATGGTGGAACCGCCGCCTTCTGAAGGTGACGAGGCAACTATAACCGCAATGTCACCTCTTGTTGTAGTGGGTCACTACCTGTCCACTAACGATGCCAAAAGCACGTTCCTGCATAATACTGGGTTGGTTTTTAAGGCAATCTCGTCCAAACTGCCTCATGATCAAGATATGCAAGCTCAAAACAATGTTATATCTGCGCTCCAGACACAAGTCCATTCCCTAACAGAGACCCTTTGTGAAACAAGGACAGCCATTGTTCGATGTCGTCAAGATATGCATGGTTTTGAAACCAGACTATCAGACATTTTCTATGTTGTTCAGGAGCCTAGGAGAAATGAAGGTGAAGGTTATGGTGCTCCATCGGACAGTACAACATGAAAACATAACAGTCAGGTCAAATGTACTGAGCTTCTGAACTTCTGGTGGTGCATTTATCTGCCGGACTGTTAACTTTTATGCCAACCTTCCTTTTGTTTTATGGTTGTAATTTGTTTTGTTGCGATACAAAATTTGTTCTTAACGTGCAGCGATCGGCTGAAGAAAACAGCAAGCCATTTTTGCATAGTGTAGGGTGCTCCCTATATTTGCACTGGTGGCGAACTTTGATGCCCGGTGGATGTAATCTATGCAATCGCCATAATAGCCTAGCGTTAGTTTCTGGCTTATTTATTTCCCTAGTCTTCTTTTTCCTTGGTTTGCTAGTGGCCGCAACAACCATTGGCCATATACAGACCGTGGTAACCTTGAGCCTGCTACGGGCCGTAGGACCCATGGGCCTCCTACGGGCCGTCGGATAAATGGGCCTCCAACGGCCCGTAGATTCAGTGAGCCTTGGGCCGTCAGATAAATGGGCCCACATGGGTCGTAAACGGGCATAATTGGTATCGGGCTAGCACGGTAACTGGCCGTTAACAGGCTAGAAGATAGCAAAGGCTTAAGTCTGTCACAGGCATAACGGGCCGTTAATGGGCCAGAATATAGGACGGGCTGGAAATGGTGCAACGGGTTAACAGGCCACAAACGGGCCGATTCTAACCACGGGTCAAGTTTGGCCCATTAGGGGAACAGGCCAGTAACGGGCCGGAAGTAATCGAGGGCCGGAAAGGAGCCCAAGAATGTATGGGCTGGAAAGGAGCCCAAGAATATATGGGCCGTCAGTAGGCCGAAAGCTAACACGGGCTGGAAATGGCCCATGTGAATCATGGGCTGTTACTGGCCATAAAGAAATTTACTGTTTATTATGGTCCAGAGTCACCGCGGCCCATTAAAGGGCCCAAAGATAGGAAAGGCCTCGTATGGGCCAAAAGACGTCGTGGGCCATACATGCGCCGAAAATGAAATGGGCTGGTATTATACTGGACGGCCCACATGACGCTGTTGGGCCGATTTCGGGAACGCCATAACGGGTCGTGTGTTACCGGTCCATAAAATGGGCTATATGCGAACAGACCGTTAACAGGCTTTTCATGGGTCGGCCAGCTATATTTTGACCAAGTCAAACGGGCCGGCCTTTGTAAGCTAAATGGGCCAGTGTTGGGCCGTCGCACGTGTCAACATATCATAGGCGTGTATCTGACCCAATGACGAGCTAACACGTGTTTCCTCCGGCCAATGAGAATTTTACACGTGGAAAATTGCCATTGGTCGTTGCTGTTAACAGGTTATCGGATCCAAAACCGGACCCGATAGATAAACGGCGACCCGTTACGGTGGATGCCACGTGTCGGTTACCCTTGACGAAAGCACTTCCATGACGCGTAATTTATCGTCATGGAAGTGAACACTTCCGTGATGATAATTTTGGTATTGTCATGGAACACTTCTACGACAGCACATGTATGATTATCTTGATTCTGTCATAAAATCATCATGGATGTACATGCATGACAGAAAACGTGACCTACTATGACAAACACGTATCATCACGAAAGTGTATTTTTTTTGTAGTGAAGCGCATGCTCTCCACCGCACCCGTCCTGGCCGCGCCGGCCGATAGGGAGCCGCTTTTGCTATACATCGCAACCACTTCCCGGGCGGTCAGCACGGTGCTGGTGGTCGAGCGCCCGAAGGAGGGCAAGGTTCAGCCGGTCCAACGTCCGGTGTACTACCTGAGCGAGGTGCTCTCCGCCTCCAAGCAGAACTACCCCCATTACCAGGAGATGTGCTACGGCATGTACTTCACTGCCAAGAAGCTGAAACAGTACTTCCAGGAGCACACCGTCACCGTGGTGAGCACGGCCCCCATCGGCGAGATCCTGAGCTGCCGGGATGCCACCGGCCGGGTGGCCAAGTGGGCCATCGAGCTAGCCGGCCACACAATCCTCTACGAGCATCACACCACCATCAAGTCCCAGGCGATGGCCGACTTCCTCGTCGACTGGACAGAGACCCAATACCTGCTGCCGGCACCCGACTCAACGCACTGGCGCATGCACTTTGACGGCTCCAAGATGCGCTCCGGCCTGGGAGCTGGCATCGTGCTGTCTTCCCCCAAGGGCGACCGACTGCGGTACGCGCTGCAAATCCACTTTGCCGCCTCCAACAACGTCGCCGAGTATGAAGCCCTCATGCACGGCCTCCGGCTAGCCAAGGATATCGGCATCCAGCGCATTCTCTGCTACGATGACTCGGACTTGGTGGTGAAGCAAGTCTCCCACAAATGGGACGCGAGAGATGCCAACATGGCGAGTTACCGCTTCCTGGTCCAGCAACTCACCGGCGGCTTTGACGGTTGCGAGTTCCTCCACTTCCCCCGCGCGGACCATGAGGCCGCCGACACGCTGGCCAAGATAGGCTCCACCCGGCAAGCAATCCCACCCGGTGTCTCCCTCGAGCACCTGCAAAAGCCGTCCATCAAGCCGTCTCCCGACTCGGAGTCCATCTTCGTCCCGGACGACCCCATGGTGCCGCTACCCAACCCTAGAAATCCCGGCCCTAGTGCGGGGGCTACCGTCTCGACCCAGTGCCCGTCGGCTCCAACCCGGCCCCGGGGGCTGCCGTTCCCGACTCGGGGGCTGCCGGCCTCATCCAGGAGTTTGTCGGCTCCGGCTCGGGGACTGCCGGCCTGGACCCCGTCCATGTTGCCGTTCTCACGGTGGTGACGGCTCCGTGTTGGGCCCAAGCAATCCTCGGCTTCCTGGAGAGCAGAGCGCTTCCCACGGACGAGACTGAGGCTCGGCAAGTGCAACGTCGGGCGTCCGCCTACAGGATCATCAACCACGAGCTCGTCAAAGGCAGTGCGACGGGCGTGTTCCAGCGGTGCGTCGAGCAGGACAAGGGGATCAAGATCCTCCTCGACATCCACCAGGGCGAATGCGGGCACCACGCCGCCTCGAGATCCCTGGTGGCCAAGGCCTTCCGCCATGGTTTCTAATGGCTCACGACCCTGAAAGACGCCGAGCAGTTGGTCCTCAAGTGCGAGGGCTGCCAATGCTTCAGCAAGCGCAGCCACCAGCCGGTCTCGGCCCTCCAGACCATCTCAATCACATGACCGTTCGCCATCTCGGGGATCGACATGGTGGAGCCCTTCAAAACTGCCCGAGGTGTCATGACACACCTGCTGGTGGCCGTCGATAAGTTCACCAAGTGGATCAAGGTAAGCCCGATCAAGAAACTCGACGGGCCAACGGCCGTGCGATTCATCAAAGACATCGCGGTTCGGTACGGTGTCCCGCACAGCATCATCACGGACAACGGCACCAATTTTGCCAAGGGCGCGCTGGCTCAATACTGCTCCACGTCCGGCATTCGGCTCGACTTGGCCTCTGTCACACATCCCCAATCCAACGGCCAGGTTGAGCGGGTGAACGGCCTGATCCTGGCCGGCATCAAGCCGTGACTCGTCAAGCCCCTCGTGCACTCACCCGGCAGCTGGCTCGATGAGCTGTTGGCTGTCCTCTGGAGTCTCCGGACGACACCCAACCGGTCGACCGGGTTCACCCCGTTCTTCCACGTCTACGGAGCTGAAGCAATTATCCCCACATACATCGAGTTTGACTTGCCCCGAGTAACCATGTACACAGAGGTCGAGGCCAAGGAAGCCCGCGAAGACGGCGTCGACCTGCTCGAGGAGGCGCGCCTACTGGCCCTCAGTCGGTCGACCATTTACCAGCAAGGCCTGTGCCACTACCACAACAAGAAGATTAAGCCCCTCGCGTTCCGTGAGGGCGACCTCGTGCTTCGGCTCATCTAGCGGACGGCCGACCAGCACAAGCAGGCCTCCCCTTGGGATGGCCCCTTCATCATCAGCAAGGCTCACTGCGACTGAAATGCGTACTACCTCATCGATGCTCAGAAGCCGAACAGGCGCAAAAGAGAGACAGTCGGCGAAGAGACAAGCCGGCCTTGGAAGGCGGAGCTCCGCTACCCGTTTTACAGTTAGTCGTATTAACATATGTAACACTGCCTTTTGGGTTTAATGAAACCAACGGGCCCCCCGAATGACACTAAGGGGCTACCCTTTCATGTTCTCTCAAGCATTGTGTTCTGCACACCTTTACGTGTTTTACCCTCCTCCTCTGGGTCGGCGCATCCGGCTTAGGGGCTCGGGGGCTAGCCGGCTTGACCGCATCCCGCCATCTCCCTTTGTCCATTTCGATGCATTCTTCACCCCAAGCCACAGACCGGCTCCCGACTGTCTAGCTGGCAAGAACCAAAGGCCAAACACGCCGGCACGCAAAGATCTGCTAAGAAGAGGTAGCCAAATCGGTCCATCCGGCCACTCCCCGCTAAAATCACCGCACGACTGGCTGCGCGCCAGCCGGCTTCGCCGCCTGCCGCCAGCCGACCAGTGGGTGTTTCGCTCGCGCTCAATGTCTGAGAAAGCCTAAGTACTGTGCGTCCCCTCCCAAGGCCGAATTCCCTATCATAGACCAGCACCCGGCTGTTCGACTAGCAGGAAGGGAGTCCAAGGAGAGGATGAACAAGAAAGGGCCCAAGGCCGAACAGCAAAAGCGAACATGCCAGCAAAAGATTTATACACAAGCAAAGGCCCATGACCAAGAGTTCATTACATGAAACTACACCCCCAGTGGGTGGACCTGCTACCTAACTTCGACTAGAGTACAGGAAAGATAAAAAGTGGCCCTAGGCGGCATCCGTGCCGGCTTTGGTCTCGGCCGCCTCATCTAGGTTGGGCGTGGCCGCCGCGTCAGCCCCAGAGTGCACCGGCTCCTCGGTCACGGCCGTGTCGTCCAACTCATCGGCTCCATCGTCCGTGTAGGCCCCCAACTCGGTGGAGCTACCCTCCGGATCGTCCAGCAGCAAGCCGAAGTTGTCGGTCAAGATCTGCGCACCGTCTTCCGTCCGCTCGATGATGAACTCGTCGTTCGAGGCGAAGGACACCAGGTAACTAGCCCGCGCCATGATTGCCGCCGCTCGCGGGGCTAGCTCCTCCGCCGCTCCGGTGCGATGAGCGGCCAGATGGTCTAGGTTCACGCCGGGATACCACGACATCACGAACCGGAGCGTCAAATCAGCTCCGGGTCGAGCCGCGTAAGACCTCCAAGCCCCGAGCCGCGCCACGCCGGTCTCTAGCCACCGCGCCAGCCGGGTGACACTGTTGGGCACCACGGTGTCTAGTTAGAGGGCACTGGTCATGTTCATGTCGGCCTCGAACAGCCGGTTCATCCGCATCTCCACCGCCCCGAAGCGGGTCTCGGCGGCAAGGATGAGCTCCAAGAACGTCTAGGCGGCGCGTACATCGACATCCACCCCAGCCGCTTGTTGGTCGGCCCGGTGGGCGAGCACGGCCGCCTCCGCCGACTCCTACCTCTCGGGAAAGACCCCTGGCAAAGTAGCAAAAGAAATTAACAATCGAAAGTTCGGCCGGGTCGCGACGCCGGCCGGGCCAAGGGGAAAGAAGAAAGAACACTTACGGACGAAGGCCTCGTCGAGATGCTGAACCTCACCCAGCATCCCGTTTTCTCACAAGGCCCACGCGCAGCTGCGGCTCTCGAGGTCCCGCTCAAGCTGGGCGCTCCTCTCGGCAGCAGTCTTCAGCTCCGCGTCTTTGGCAGCAGTCGCCCTCTCGTGCTCCTCTGTGAGCCGGCTCGGCTCTGCCTGGTGGGCGTCCGATGCCTTGGCCGCCTCCGCTGCCAACCGGCCCACCTCGGCCTGGAGCTGGTCGCGGGTAGCGACGGCCAGATCACGCTGCTGGCCAGCCTTAGCCAGCCGGATTCGAATCCCTGGCACCACGGCCGCGGGTGGCTGCATGATGAAATCAGAAGTCAAACACCGGAAGGACAAGAAGAAAAATTCCTTAAGATTCGACCCGGCTGCTATGCAGCTGGTCCGACTCTTGGGGTCTACACCCAGTGGGTGCGCTATCTCGCCCCCACTGGAAGCAAGCAAACCGTACGTGTGGCCTGGGCCAGCTCCTTCTCTTTGGCGGCGAGCTGGGCTTTGGCCTCGCGGTGCCGCTCCAAGAGCCAATTGTACGCGCTGGCCCGCGGGTCGTACAGATGTTGCGAAGAGACGAGTCAGCAGAAAGCAAAGACGCATATAAGACCCGACCCGGCTGCTCCGCAGCCGGCCCGAGCCTTGGAGGCTACACCCAGTGGGTGCGCTATCGCGCCCGCACTGTTCAACGACCCAAATAAGGAAAAGACGAAAACTTACTGCAACCGCTTGCTCCAGCTGCCGAGCCTGTTCCTGTTCCCCTCGGACGAAGGCCTGCAGGCGCTCATTCCACCCACGGAGCTGGAGGCACAGGGCATTCACCGCTATGTCGTCTGGGGTGCACGGCCCGACCACGGCCTCGCCGGCTTCCGCCGAGCATTGCTGCATTGCGCCCCCGCGCCGGACCCACTCCCGCCCCGCCGTTCGGGCTGCGCGACGGCTTGGGGCGGCATGACCACCAAGGCGCCGGCCTCCCCCTGGCACGGCCTCCGGAGCCAGTGTCGGCGGCGCCTCGCCGGCTAGCGGGGCACTTGGCCCGCGGCTCCCCTCACCAGGATCGGTCCTCCCGGCGGGTCGGCCCGGGGCGGCGTGTCCATGGTGATGTGCTCATCAACCTCGGACTCGTCATCGGCCGTTCCCGCCTGCTCAGCCACCTCACGCTCCTCCGACCCGGGCTCGAGAAGCACGGTGTCCGGCGCCGGATTCCTCTCCCGTGCCGGCCAGGCCGGCGGCGCGGCAAGCCGCTCTTGCGCCCGGAGCATGGCCCTCTCCCATGCCTAGGCCGCGGCCTCCGCGGCCCTCTTGTCAGCATCCGCTGCCTCCTCCACTACCGCTTCCTGGTCCCTCCACGCAGCGCGCTCGGCGGCGTCGGGCTCCAGGCCGGTCTACTGGGCCATGAGCTCCTCCACCTCGGTTCGACCAGGCTCGCGATCGATCGCGCTGCTTTGGGTCCTCCGCCAGACGGTGTCTGTCCCGGTGGCGGCCTCCGTTGCCGCCATCGCCAAGTCAAGGGCGGACCTGCGTAGCGCCAAGGCTTAAGGAAAGCACAGAAAAGCAGTTAGCAATGGAAGAGGGAAAAAGTTATCAAACCCAATGGCCATCGGGATCGTTCGCCGCGGCCCAGCCGACGAAGCGAGCACGCGCTTCTTCTTCATGGCATGCTTGTCGCGCGTCGGGTGCGCGAAGTCGGATGCTTCCCACCCGGCCGCGGCTCGACCGGTTCCTTCCCGTGCGACCGGCGCTCGGTCGCTGGCTGGCGGGAGGGCCTGGACCCTGCCGTTTTCCGCAGCCACCTTGGGGCGTCGACGCTGGCGTCCCCTCCCGACGGAGGCGCTGCATCACGGCCACCAATTAGATCGTCGCCGTCGTCCGACCACCCGCGCAGCAGATCGAGAGCCGAAGACTTACCTGCTTGGCGCGATCCGCCATCGTCGGTGCCGGCCAAGCGCGCGTCGGCCGCTCCGTCGTCCGCGGCGCTGGCCCCCTCCCCGTCCAAGTCGGGCATGTTGTCCAGCAGAAGCTGGGGAGTCGGCCCGTCATGGGTGTCCTGGCTTGCGAATAGCTGCAGCTCTCCTGCCGCGTCAGGACGCAGGAACAATGAAGAAGTGGCGAAAAATAAAGACCAGGGGCTCATTGCAGGCGCCGGGTGCCGCCGGTCGTAGGGCGCCTTCCCGAAGCGCCTCTCCGCGGTCAACCCGACCTTGGAGATATTGTTGACCTGCACCGCGATCTGATCCGGCTTAAGCTCTCGGGTCGACATCCGGCTGGGGTCGATTCCAGCCGCTCATCTCACACATCTTGTGCACCCGATGCTGGAACGGCAGCACCCGACACGCGATGAAGGCCGTGATGAGGTCCTTTCTCGTGAGGCCCTCGCGCCCCGTCATCTCCTTGACCCGCGGTAGATGTTCAGGAGCTTCTGCGGCGGGTTCTTGGGCAAGTATCCCCATTTTACCCGGGCGTGCGGCGTCTCATTGACGAACGGCGGAAAATTGATGAGATCCACCGCCGGGTTCATGTTGCGCACGTAGAAGAAAGACTTCTACCACTTCTTGGCAGAGTTGTTGAGGGGCAGCTTGGGGAAGGGCCCGTTCTGTCGGGCGGAGATCACGACCGCCCCGCAGCCGGACATGGCGCCGGCCGTCGCTCCCTGCTGCTTGAGGAAGAACATCTTGGCCCAGAGGTCGACATCCGGCATGACCCCGAGGTAGCCCTCGGAGAGGGCGGTGAAGCCGGTGAGCTGCAGCACGGCGTTGGCACCCAGATGGTGCGGCTGTAGCCCGAAGAACTCCAGAAACTCACGGAAAAAGAGGCTCGCGGGGAGGCCGAACCCGCGGGCAAATTGGGTGTAGAACACCACATTGTCACCCTCCTGCGGCTCTGGGATCCTCTCCTCACCGGGTGCACGTGCCGCCACTGCCTCCGCCGGCGGCAGTCGCTTGGTGTTGCGGAGGTAGGTGATGTCGCCGACGCTCGTCTCCGAGCCCTCCCAAGAGCCCTTGGGCAGCGCCATCACTTGAGCTTCTCAAGAGTGCGGGAGATGAAGAGAAGAAGAAAGAAGCCGCATGCGCGCGTGGCGGTCATCGGGCGCTGCGGGAAGGACGGCGCTGCGGCAGGGCTTTGCTTGGGCTCGGGAGAAGGAGCAGAGGAAGGCGAAGGGGAAGCGGGGGGGGGGGGTGAGGGCGTCTCCACCGCGCTCCCTCCCCCCATTTTATAACCGCGGTAAAACGTGGGGGAGTGGGATCGACTGCGCCCACGATCCCCACTCCCCCGCACTATGCGGGCACATTCCCCGCGTGCATTAACTGCACTGGGGAACGCAACCGTCCGGTCCCGCCGCAGTAAATCCCACGCGCGTGGGCCGAGGGTGCGGAGTGGTAGGGCCTGGTCCACTATTGCGTCCCATCGCGTGCATGGCCTGGCAGAGCTTCGCCCACCGCACGTCTCCATGTGGCGGCCTGCCATGCCGCGGCAGGCGCGAACTGTCATACGAACTAAGACTGGGCGGGCGGACGCTCCAGTTTCCCGTCCAGGCCGAGGTGCCGCGATCCGACTTCCGGAATCCGGCATCCAGTGGGTGTTGTCGGAGCCTGCGATCTCGAAGCCGGCGCCCGGGCGACGGGCGCCACTCGGCCGGGCCAGCCTTCTTCACCAACAAACCACCTCCTCGGGGGGTAAGCTGCAAAGGTCCCCATGCTTGATGCCGGCGAGCCTTCACAGCTTCGGGGACTACTATCGAGGGGATGACCCCCGGGTAGGCCGCGGAACCCGGATCCCTTTTCAAAACATCAGGGCAAGCCTGGCCCCTCAATTCGGCTGGCCCACCTACTGGCTCACAGGCGCGAGTCAGCCAGGTACGGCCACCCGACCTAGCTGGCTAGCGCATGCCAGCTGGCCGCCAGAAGACAACTCCCAACAACAAGCAGGCATGGCTACAATGTGCCTTCCTTTACGCCGGCCCCGAGGGGCGCGACAACAGTACGTCCCACGCCCCCGCCCAGGGCGGGTGGTGTCCCGGAGATGCAACCCTGTAGCTGGGCAGCGCCGGCTGCCCCCTGACATCTGGCGAGGCATGCCACAGTACCGAGCAGCCGGCCATACCAGCGCCTGACGGACCTGCCCGCTCCCATAAGATGACACCAGGGCCCCGCGCCCATCTAATATTACCATTATAACCCGGGGGCCAGCCTATAAGACCCCCCGGTGCCCCTCCATACAGAGGGGTTGAGATCAGTAGAACCTACATCCACATACGAGGCAGGGCAGAGGACCAGCTCCCTCTTCCTCCTTCACCCAAACAGCTCCAGGAGCAACCTTGTAACCTAGTTCCTATCATCCGTTCGGCAGGACTAGGGGTGTTACCTCCCACGGAGGGCCTCGAACCTGGGTACGTCTCGTGTCACACACCAGCGCGTACCAACCTTGCTTCTGGAACACGCCGGCGTCCTCATGTAGCCGCCCACTTTTAGCCATCCCATGTCATCTGCCGTGAGACCACTATGACATTACTAGTTGTGAATGCTTGCTAATAGTTCCAATCATAAGTGCATAGAATTCCAAGTAAGGGATGACATGCTAGCAGTGGCCTCCCACATAAAAACTTGCTATCGGTCTAGTAACTTAGCCAATTGCTTAGGGACAATTCCGCAAATCCTACCACCACTTTTCCACACTCGCTATACTAATTTAATTATACTTTTGTTAGAACAGCACCTAACTTTTATTTTCACGTTCTTTATTCTTGCAAAACTATCCCTTTACACATACAAAGTACTTCTAGTTTTATTTTTGTTCTAGGTAAAGCAAGCGTTAAGTGTGCGTAGAGTTGTATCGGTGGTCGATAGAACTTGAAGGGAATATAAATCATAACTTTAGCTCCTCGTTGGGTTCGACACTCTTATTTATTGAGAAGCTACAGTTGATCCCCTATACTTGTGGGTTATCACACTACTGCTATTCTTGTCATTTTTCTTTTCATTTTCTTCTTTCCTTTCTCTTTTCATTTTGTTTTCTTTTTTGAAAGATGACCGAGCCAGAACCATGCATGGTGGGAAGAAGGGGATACAATGTATATAACTCAGGCGATATATATTACATCATTTGACTGATAACGGTTAAGTGCTTCCACTATATATATACAAATGATGGCTTCTCAGCGTCGACGACGTTTCTGAGTGGGCTTTTTTCCTTTCTTGTTTGCTGTCGAATAATTGAGCCCCTCGTTGTGAATTTTCCTATTCCATGGAGTACAATCTTTCTTAGGTAATATAGTCTTGATTATTCTTTTGATGTATGCTTCATCTTCATCATCATCTTCCCTCATTGGGTTGTCGTACTGGTCGTAGTCTTCCTCGTTGGCGACTCCATCCATTCCGACGATGTTACTTTTGCCTCTCCTCACGACAACATGGCTAGGATTGCTCGAGTTGGTTAGGAAGAAGCTTTGTGTCATGTGCTTAGCGTGTACCCATGGCTCATTTTTGGCGAGGACGTTCACGGTAGCGCTCTTGGCGTCGGGTATAAACATGGTAGTGAAATACTGGTTTTCTCTTTGGACGAACTTAGCCCATCTAACACGGAACATCGTTGCACTGTGCAATCCAGAGTAGTCAAGCTCCCAGATCTCTTTGACCCTTTTGTAGAATCTTTCAGTTGCGCCATTGTCGCTGATCAGGCATTCCATCGTCACCCTTAGTTATGGTACTCACTGTTTTTATCTTTGGCCTCTGTGTAGAACATGTATCCATTGATATCGTATGTCTGATAGGTCGCGAGGTTGGGCGTGGGGCCATGTGCTAAGGTGTATATGAGCAATCCGTCCGTAGAGCCCCCTTCCGGGGGATTAGCAAGAACTCGCTCTTGGAACCAAGGCAAGAAAGTGGAGTTGTGCTCTAAAATAATTTCGGTGTCCATCTTGCGCAGCCCCCGATCACGGTAGTTCTTTGCGATGGTTTCTTTGTGCAGTGTCGCGAAAGGATCTACCACGTCTAGGTTTTGTAGCACTACTAAGTATGCTCTATAGAAGTTGTTGCGTCGACCTGAGTGGTACACATGCAGTTCCCTCCGGGCGTTGGTGTGACCTTCTCCTCCAAACCTCCCAACGTGGTTGTCGACGGGCGAACCAACAACAGGGTCTCCGACGCCTAGATAATTCTCGAAGAAGGAGATGTACTCTTGGGTCAGATAGCCGTGGACGATGCTTCCATCCGAATGGGACATGCTACGAATGAATCCCATGATGACCCCGTTCATCCTCTCGAATGACATCATGTTGTGCAGGAATGTTGGCCCGAGGTCGATGATGTCATCCACAATGTGGACACACAGATGCACAATGACGTCAAAGAACGCGGGCGGGAAGTACATCTCAAGCTCATTTAGTATCACAATGATCTCTTCATGTAGCCTTCGGAGCTGCTTCACACTGATCGACTTTCGAGAGATAACATCGAAAAAGTTGCAGAGACCAGTAAGCATGTCACGGACGTGCTTGTCCATTATTCCTCTTAGGGCAACCAGGAGTATCTGTGTCATCATCATGTGATAGTCATGAGACTTCATCCTGCTGAACCTTTTCTTCTTGGTGTCTAGAAATCAGCTTATCTTCCCATAGTAACCGGAACTAACTTTGATTCCGGTAAGGCACTTGAAGAATTGATCGATCTCCTTCGGACTTAAGGTGAAACAAGAAGGTGGGCAATAATTTTCTTCCTTCTTGTTGACTTTTTTGCCATTGTCCCCCGCCTCCGTCTCCGTCTTCGTTTCCTCCGACAACTTTTTACGGGGCATGTGGAGATCTGTCCTGATTTCTAAATCTTCCAAGTCTCTTCTTGCCTTTGGCTCATCCTTGATCTTATCCGGCATGTTCATCAGTGTGCCAAGAAATCTCTCAGGGGCATTCTTCGTGATATGCATTTGATCCAGGCAATGAGGCATGTTGAGTCTGGGCTAGTACTCCAAGTCCCAGAAAACAAACCTCATTTTCCATACCTTCAGCAGCGGCTCCAACGCTTTTTTCATATTTCCTGGCGTGGGGCACTCTCCCCATATTTTCAACAACTCATAGATTTCAGTGCCCCTCCTCTTATGTGGAGGTCCTGGATGCTTAGCCTCACCATTGAATAGATCTCCATGGTTTCTCCATGGGCCAGCCTTCTCGAGCCATCTTTGACGTCCCATGTACACGATTTTCCCAGACCCGCCATCTTTCGTTAGCTGCTGAGACGTTGTAACATCCATGCACCTCGTGCATCCGCAATATCCGTGGCACACCTGGCCTACGACATATCTGTAACAGAGATAGTCGTGCACTGTCGTCATCAGCACGGCTGTCATATAGAAATACTCTCCTTTGCTGGTGTCCCATGTCTTGACCGGTGTTGTCCATAATGTGTCTAGCTCCTCTTTCAGTAGCCCCAGATACAGATTAATATTATTTCCTGGTTGTTTTGGCCCTTGAATCAACATGCTCATTTGTATGTACTTTGACTTCTTGCACATCCAGGGGGAGGTTGTATATCCATACAAACATGGGCCATGTGCTATGGTTGGTGTTTGATAACCCACAAGTATAGGGGATCGCAACAGTTTTCGAGGGTAGAGTATTCAACCCAAATTTATTGATTCGACACAAGGGGAGCCAAAGAATATTCGCAAGTATTAGTAGTTGAGTTGTCAATTCAACCACACCTAAAAGACTTAATATCTGCAGCAAGGTGATCAGTAGCAAAGTAATATGATAGTAACGGTAACAGTAGCAATAGTAACAATAGCAGTATTGTAGTGATTGTAACAGCAGCAACAACAAAAGTAACTTAGCAAAGATCAATATATGAAAAGCTCGTAGGCATTGGATTAGTGATGGATAATTGTGTTGGATGGCATTCATCATGCAACAGTCATAACCTAGGGCGACACAGAACTAGCTCCAATTCATCAATGTAATGTAGGCATGTATTCCGTATACAGCCATACGTGCTTATGGAAAAGAACTTGCATCCCATCTTTTGTCCTACCCTCCCGTGGGAGCGACGTCCATAAGGACACTAAGGGATATTAAGGCCTCCTTTTAATAGAGAACCGGAA
This sequence comes from Thinopyrum elongatum, assembly GCA_011799875.1. NCBI lineage: Eukaryota > Viridiplantae > Streptophyta > Magnoliopsida > Poales > Poaceae > Thinopyrum > Thinopyrum elongatum. Next base: position 174,243,484 of record CM022303.1, on the reverse strand, counting down.
CAAAGCAATAGCACTTAGTTAATACATGAACTCCTCAAACTACGGAAATCAACGGAAAGAATCCAAATTATTGTCACCTTGGGGTATGCGGATCATAACTCGTAATAGGTGCATATAACTTGCAAGATAGGATCAAGAACACACATATATTCATGAAAACATAATAGGTTCAGATCTAAAATCATGGCACTGGGGCCCTAGTGACAAGCATTAAGCATAGCAAAGTCATAGCAACATCAATCTCAGAACATAGTGGATAGTAGGAATCAAGCCCTAACAAAACTAACTAGATTACATGATAAATCTCATCCAACACATCACCGTCCAGCAAGCCTACGAAGGAATTACTCACTCCCAGCGGTGAGCATCATGAAATTGGTGACGGAGGAAGGTTGATGATGACGACTGTGATGCCTAGATAATTAAGCTACATTAATCCCAAGTTAATGGTGCCATGTCATCATTTTTTACTATTGCTAAATCCCACATTGTTTTAAACCGGTTCAAATTTCAAATTCAAATTAAAGACCAAGATTCAAATTTCTCAAACATGCAAACTAAAATGTTCAAACTATGGCAAATAATCCATAAAAAATATTGGTGGAGAAATAATCTTTTTATAAAGTGTTTAAGTGCACAAAAATAATTAAAACAGTAGCTAAAACATTAATAAAATGCCTTTTATAAATTCTAGATTATTAAACCTATTTTATTAATCTGCCAAATTAATTACGGCAGTAGCCTAATTACTAATACTAGTTTAGGGGCTACAGCTATATTTTATAAAACCTCAAATAAAGTAAAACTAAAATGATAACAGAAACTATTTAAAAGAAAAGAAAAAGCAAAAGATCAAACAAAATAAAAGGAAATGAAAACCCCCTGCCTCCCTGGGCTGCGGCCCCACCCGAGACCGGTGCCCACTTTGCGCCCTCCCCTTGGTCTTCTTCTTTCTTCCCCCCCCCCCCCCCCCCCCCGCTCCTTTTCCTCCCAGACATCGGCCACGCACTGCGCTCCCGACTCCAACACGCCCGTGATCCCCCTCCCCCTTTTTTGACTGTCTGCTAGAGAACAAAGCCACTCCCGCGGTTGGCTAGCGCGCCCGCCATCTACGCCACTGTTCGGGGGCAGGACCGCCAGGATGCGGTAGTGCTTTGCCAGCACGGAAGGAGACTACGCCCGCTCCGCGACAGGTTTAGTAGTGCGCCGCGAGGGGCCAACCGTATACGCTCCCCCCCTGGATGCGCCACGCTCCCCCGTTCAGGCCAGGTTGCAGTACCGCCGCCGGTACGCCATTGCGTGTGGAGGCACTAGGGGGGGGGGGCGCAAACTAGAGTGAGCCCGGTGGGTGGGCAAGTGCTTACCGCGTCGGAACAGGGGCATAGCCCTGCCGAACCCACCCGCTGTCGCCTGCGAGGGATAAGCCCTGACGCCTCGGGCTCCTCCCTTCTGCCTCACCCACTCCCCCACTCACCTCGCCCTCTGTCTCCCTCTCCTCCTTCCTCTCACCCAGATCCCCCTTCTCTTCATCCCACCTGAGCGCCTCCTGCCACCGCCGTCATCATCCGCAGCGGCGACTGTCGCCCCCCGTCCCGCACGACGCGTCCCAGAATGCGAGCCGGGAGCCCCTCCGTCGCTGGCCCGGCCCTCTTCTTCCACCTCCGGCCACCGCAACGCTGCCCCCGTTCTTCTCCACCACCGGCGCCTCCCCGACCTCCTGGAGTTCGCACGCGTCCTCCCCTGGTGAGCACCACCATGTTTCCCCCTCGTTTTCCCCGCGACACCGCCGCCTCACGATGCCCCGGCTCCCCTCGTGCTCACCCCGCGGCCATGGCCGTGCCTTGCGCCCATGGCCGTGCCCCTGCGCTCGCCGGCCGCTCGCCCCGCCCCGCGCCTGCTGGGTGCGCCCTGCCCCTTCGCTCGCCGTGCTCGCGGCTGTGCGCTACCCTGCTCGCCCTTGTGCATTGCCGCTGCTGCTCACCGCCTCGCCCGCCTCCGCTACCTGCGGCTTGCTCACCAACCGCGTCCTGCAGTGCCTTGTGCCCACTCGCTTGTCGCGCCGCGCAGCCACCTCGCGCCTGCATCCGTCCGCTGTCGCCCGTGCCTTGCTACGCCGCTGTCTGCTGCCGCCCTCCGCCCGAGCCGACTCCTCGCATCGCCAGCTAGCTACTGCTGCTCGTCGCGCGCCGGCTGCCTCGGCCACTTCCCGTGCGCCTGCCCTGGCCCCTACGTCGCCTGCCTTGCGCGCTCGCCGACGGCTGCGTCGGTCGTGGCTGGTCGGTGCCCAGTAGGGTCACCCCCCTGCCCGTTTAGATTAGGCTAAGCCTAATTAACCTCCCCTAATTTCCCCCCTAGCCGCTGACAAATGGACCCAGGTCCTAATTAACCATATGCTTAATTGAATGGGTAACTAAATTAGCTAAATGTCCCACTGACATTTGGGGCCCTCTGCTAACTAAAGCATTTTAAAATAAGTGAATAACCCTGTTAAATAATGTGAGAATGACAAGTGGTCCCCACATTCCAGTTTGACTGGTCAAATGTTGACCCAGTCAATGCTGATTGGGTTGTTGACTAGGCAGCCCTGGCCCACTGTCAGCCTTAGGGGCTAGCCCACTGAGATGTGACAAAAGTATTATGTTTTTATTTCAAATTTAAATAATTCCCAAAATTCAATAAAACTTTAATAATTCATAGAAAAATAATAGTAACTCGTATGAAAAAGAATTATATATGAAAGTTGCTGAGAAAAATGTGACGAATCCGAATACGCCCTCCGTTCGTCTATCACACACCCCTAGCATAGCGAACATGGAACTGTCCCCCTCCGTTTCATCTGTCCAAAATGCCAAACTTCGGGAAAACATTCCCGAATGTCTTCCCCCTTCGTCTGTATCACCTAGTACCGCGTTAGAACACTCTAGCACTACGTGTTATCATGTCGTGCATCTGTGCTAGACCTGTGTGCTTTATATTTACTGTTTCTTCCCCCTCTTCTCTACGGTTGACATCGAGACCGCCGCCGATGCCACTGTGATCGACTACGTCACCGACGACCCTTCTTCCTTTTCAACAGAGCCTCCAGGCAAGCAACCCCCCCTTGATCATTCTGATATCGCCCATTCCATTCTCACTCATGCTTGCATTAGATTTTTCTACTGTACTTGATTGCTCCTATTCTAATGCATAGCCTGCTTTTGTAACCTGCTCATTGTACCTTACCTTCTTATCCTAAACTGCTTAGTATAGGTTGGTTGGTGATCCATCAGTGACCCCTCACCTTGTCCCAGTTGCCCCGGCTGGATGACCGATGACTCGATCAACGTGATCGACGTCCAGAGCCCGACACATCACTTCACCCCCCTTAGTTGTATGACTCTACAGAGCTACTATCGAGTGTCGAGGGTGATACCTCATAACGCGATCCCGATGATAACTCTGTAGTGTACCTAATCGGTCGTGATGTATCGAGGGTGATTCCTCCTCCACCACTCCCGATACGACTCTGTCGTGCAACACCTCAAGTGTGGACCTCGAGGGTGATTCCTCATATGTTCACCTTGACGATTACATCAAGTGGATTCCATCGAGGGTGATTCCTCGGATTCCCCCTTGATGTTATGGCCACACAGTTGCCTGGACTTTACTTGAGACCATTGTTGAAGTCGGGTCGGCCCCGAGGGGTACCCATGAGATATGTGAAGTCGGGTTGACTGTGGGGGTACCCGTGAGAGTTACTGTTACTGCAGGACTGAAGGGACAGGCGGTACCAGCCCGGTTGAGGTGGACCTGAGTTCCCAACAGTCTCTGGAAAGTAGGGCGGGCCCAGAGAGTAACCACGAGATAATTACGAGGCATGGCCGGGCAGGCAGCCCCCCCCCCCCGAGTGGGCTGGGCTAGCCCTTGCTGTATTTCCTCCAGACGGGGCAACGGGGTCACATGATCGTGAGTCTCTGCTCGTCTCCGCAAGCTCCTAATACACTAAGGGTTTGGGTATTTAATCTGAGTTGGCCACTGATGACCCACAAGTATAGGGGATCAATCATAGTCCTTTTGATAAGTAAGAGTGTCGAACCCAACGAGGAGCAGAAGGAAATGACAAGTGGTTTCAGCAAGGTAATTTCTGCAAGCACTGAAATTGTCGGTAATAGGTAATTCGATAGCAAGATAATTTGTAACGAGCAAGTAACGGTGACAGTAAATAAAGTGCAGCAAGGTAGCCCAATCCTTTTATAGCAAAGGACAGGCCAAAACGGTCTCTTAGAAATAGCAAAGCGTTCTTGAGGGCACACGGGAATTTCACCATGTCACTTTCATCATGTTGGCTTGATTCGTGTTCGCTACTTTGAAAATTCTATATGTGGGTGGACCGGTGCTTAGGTGTTGTTCTTACTTGAACAAACCTCCTACTTATGATTAACCCCCTCGCAAGCATCCGCAACTATGAGAAAAATATTAAGATAAAATCTAGCCATAGCATTAAACTTTTGGATCCAAATCGTTCCCTTACGAAGTAGCGCATAAACTAGGGTTTAAGCTTCTGTCACTCTAGCAACCCATCATCTAATAACTAATCCACAATGCATTCCCTTAGGCCCAAAGATGGTGAAGTGCCATGTAGTCGACGTTCACATGACACCACTAAGGGAATCACAACATACATATCATCAAAATACCGAACACATATCAACTTCACATGATTACTTGCAACATGACTTCTCCCGTGACCTCAAGAACAAAAGTAACTACTCACAAATGATATTCATGCTCAAGATCAGAGGGGTATTACATAGCATAATGGATCTCAACATATAATCTTCCACCAAATAAATCATATAGTAATCAACTACAAGATGTAATCAACACTACTAGTCACCCACAGGTACCAATCTGTCGTTCCGGTACAAAGATTAAACACAAGAGATGAACTAGGGTTTGAGAGGAGATGGTGCTGTTGAAGATGTTGATGAAGATTGGCCTCCCAAAGATGAGAGGGTTGTTGGTGATGACGATGGCTTTGATTTCCATCTCCGGTAGGGAAGTTCCCCCGGCGGAATCGCTCCGCCAGAGGGCAAAAGTGCTCCTGCCCAAGTTCCACCTCGAGACAGCGACGCTCCATCCCAAAAGTCCTCCTCCAATATTTTCTAGGTCAAAATGACTTATATACCAAAAGATGGGCACCGAAGGTGGGCTGGGCTACAACCCACCAGGGCGCGCCTGGGGGGCCTGGCGCGCCCTGGTGTCTTGTGCTCACCAGGTGGCCCCCCTTCGTTAGTTATTTGCTCCAGTACTTTTCATATATTCCATAATAATTCTCCGTAAATTTTCAGCTCATTTGGAGAAGCGCAGAATTGGTAACTCTGAGATAGCTTTTTCAGGTCCAAAATTCCAGCTACCAGCATTCTCCCTCTTTGTGTAAACCTTGCATATTATGAGAAAGGGCATTAGAATTACTCCCAAAAGCATTATAATGCATAACAATATTATAAATAACAGTAGAAAATCATGGACGTATCAACTCCTGTCGGAATCAGGGCTCCGCGGACCCAAACTAGGTTCAAACTCTGGGGCGTGTATGGAGGATCTCGCTTCACGACGTCTCACAGCCCACTGCCTCCACGACCCAATCTCATCGAGTACGTGTGAGCGGGGAGAGGAAAGGCGACATGGTAGTTTACCCAGGTTCAGAACACCTTGCGGTGTAAAACCCTACTCCTGCTTTGTGGTGCATTAGCCTCGCGAAGAGGTTGAGGATGAACAAGTAAAGTGGATGAGCTGCCTCGGGAGAGCTCAGGATTGGACTAGGGATCCAAGGCTTCGATCCCTCTCTACGGTGGAGACTAGCCTATATTTATACTAGGCCTGGTCCTCCTCCCTCATAGCTTAGGCGGGAAGGGATACCACAGTGGCCAATTTTGAAGGGGGACAAGTGGTACATCTTATCCTGTCGAAAGGCGGTCTTCGCCTGCAAAGCTTCTGGCCATGACGTAGTTGTGGGCACGGTGATGACCTCCATCCTACCGAGACTGTGGTCTTGGTCTTGTTGCACCGGAATGGAAACCTTTGGGGGATTCCTCGGGAACCCGCGCTTGTCCTTGCTTCCTTAGCACCAAAGAGGAAATTGTCCTGGTCTGCGCGCGCTGGCGCCCGCCTGACCTTGGTCATCATGGCTCACGTCACCGTGAGCCTCGCGTGGCGGGATGCCTACATAGAAATCTCCGCTCCTTGGGAGACAGGCTCGGGGAGCCACTCCTCTGGAGGTCTTGATGTCGTTCGCCTCGCGAGGCCGAGGGGCCCTCGCGAGGTTCTTGCTCATAGTATCTGGTAGCTGGGCCGTACCGGGCCGTCGATGGAGCCAAGTGCTGGGCCGCAGGCAGGCAGGTCTGGGTACCCCCAATCCCAGAACACCGACAGTAACCCCCGGGCCCAAGGCGCGCTCGGCCTGGCTTCGAAGCAAAGGCACAGAGTGAAGGGCGAAGCGACAAGGGCCCCAATCGCCTGCGTGCCAGGCTTAACGCGTGGCGCACGACGGGACGCGGACGCCTCCACTTCCCCATGTTGCCTCGGCAACTTCCCAGACTGACAAAAGCCTGGCACGCGCTACGGAGCCATCATTGCTCACCCTTTCCTTGCTCCTGATCCCCTTCTCCAGACAGAAGCTCCTCTAGATCCAATCACAGCACCATCCTCCTCTTCTTCCCCCGCCGGCTCCAGTGACTTCTCGAATGGCGCCCGCCGGGAAATCGAAGCCTGTGGTGCAGGTCGCGGCCTCCTCACCTCTTTCACCGGCGCTCGCGACCTCCTCTATTGACAAGGAGGTGGACCTCACCCCCGTGCTCCCGCTGATGGCGGGCGGTACGAGCGAGTGGGGTGAGACCCTGATCTGGGCTGGCTCCACGAAGTAGAGCACCTTGGCAAAGACGGTTTAACCCTTCTTCCTTCATAGTGTCTTCTCTGGGCTTGTCCCACCCTTCTCGGAGTTCTTCTATGCCATCCTCAGGCACTACAAGATCCAGGTCCTCCATCTCCATCCTAACTCCATCCTACTCCTGTCCATCTTCACCTTCTACTGCGAGGCCTTCGTGGGCGTGAAGCCCTCGGTGGCCCTCTTCCGCCACTACTTCAGCTTGCGATTCCACGACCGGGAGCAGCGATCCGCGTGCGTCTCCATCATGGTCCAAAGTAGAAATTTTCTCCTGAAAGCCAGGAAGAAGGTGGAAGGCTTTTGGTACCGCTGGGTCTTCCTAGATGTCCAGGGTTCTGATCCGCTCCTGAAGCTTCTGGCAGAGCTGCCCAAGCGGATCCCGGAGTGGGGTTCCGCGAAGCTCACCGACCCACGGGCGAAGCCCGTCTTCAAGCGGATAGGCTCGGATATGGAGGCCAAGCTGCTGACCGGGGCGATGATCATGAAGGAGTTCTTGACGTAGCGCCTGGCACCGCTTCAGGCACACTCAAAGCTCTTGTGGGAGTATCAAGGTGCGGGGGACGAGGTAAGGCTGCACCCCACCAGCCTGACATGTGAGGAGCTGCACGCGGCCCTGGTCGCTCTGCTCGGCTACATCTTGACGGACATCCCCGAGGCCTATGCCTCGTTGTACCGCCGTGATGACAGGGAGGATCTGGTTGCCGCCATGCCCGCCTTCAATGACCAATGGCTCAAGCCGTCCGACCACCCCAACTTTCCCGTGATGGTGTCCTCCAGCAACAATGGCGGCGAGGAGGACTTAGAGGAGACCGAAGACGACGACCTAGAGGGGGCATTCCCTCCATCGTAGCACGAGCTCCTCCGCAATCTCGAGGACGATGACACCGATGAGCCCCCGGCCGTCGACTCTCCGTGCCTTGACCGGGTCCCAGGCAGTCAGGGCCTACTCCCCGGACCACGCGAGCCTCTAAACGGGCGGCCTTAAGCAAGAGCTTGGCTGCGCCCCCTCCGAAGGGCTCCCAATCCCCGAGCAGGATGGTCAAGGAGTCGGGTCCGTCCTCATCAGGTACTCAGTCGAAGGACGGGGCGGTCCCCGCAAGGGCGGACACGGCCTCTTCGGCCGTGACCACTCAGGCCGACCTCCTCTCCACTCCAGGCGGCGATGCCGCGGTGGGGCTCATCGATGGCCACTCCGCCAGCCCCCCGGCCGTGACCAAGGCTTCTCCTAAGAAGAGTGGGGGCACCTCGGCCTCCGCCGAGGAGGAAATGATGAGGAAGTGGGTCGCGCCAGACAAGTAAGTGACTTCCCTTGCTTCCCGACCGGGTGTTGATTACGCATGTGCTCATATCACTTCCCCTCTTGATGACCAAGAGTGGCGGTGCAGCAAAGAAGAAGAAGATGGGTGTCGCACCGAAGGAGCCCCTTGTCTTGAAGGCGCCATCGGCACCCGGCCGAGGCGCGACGGGTGTGGTAGTGCACCACGCTAGCCTGGCACGACCCTTGGGCGCACAGGCGATGCCGCGTTAGGGTGCACGGGTGCACCGCCTGCACCTGGTGCCTCGCCGGCACCGCTCGGGGGGGCTGGCCATCGAGGATGCGGGGGCTCACAAGGCGGCGCTCCTTGCCACGGTCGTGGCAGCCCCTGTCCCGGTGGAAGGGGCGACTCCCCACCCCCTTTTGGTGGAATCCGACCCTAAGAGCACAGCGACGTGACCCCTGGCGGAGCCAGCCCCCATGGTCCAACAGGCTGTGAGGTCGGCCGCCCTTGTCGTGTCCGAGAGTAACCCAAAGCCTTTGGTGCCCCAAGCCGACCATGCCACGGCTTCCTTGGCCATGGAGCCAGTCAATGCACCAGCATCGCCTCCTCGTCAGACCCTCGCGCTCGCAAATTGAAGCCCCTTGATCAGGCCCAGGGCCCGGGATGAAGCTTACACCACTCTCGGTGGGATCCGGGCTAATCTTCAGGACACCGACAGGTGCCTCGCGAGGGAGCACCTGGGGCTCATCTCGGGGTGGCTCCAGGCCGACGCATCCACCAAGACGGCATGGGGCTTGGCCGAAGCTGCCACCGCGGAGAGCAAGAAGAAGGCCTCCGAAGCCAAGGCGGCCCGTGATGTAGCGCTGGCCGAGGTAGTGTCTGCCGTGGAACGCTGCGGCAAGGCGGAGGCCAACCTGAAGGCCCTTCAGGAGGAGCAGGTCACGCGCGAACAACCGCTCCAATAGTGGGAGGACGACCTCAAGGCCGCGAGGCACAGCTCGCCGACCGTGACTCCATGCTGCCAAAGGTGACCATTGATCAAGCTGCGGAGTGCGAGCGCCTAGCCAAGATGAAGGAAGAAGTGATCGAAGCCCAGGCGTCTCATGCCAAGCACGTCTCTGAGGAAACGGCTCGACTGGATGCCAGGGAGAAGATCCTCGCCGATGCCGTAGGGAGAGCTGCCGTGGAGTGTGGTGCCTTCACTTCCCTCGAGCTTAGGGCTCGCAAAGCACTGCAGTCCATTTGCAGAGGAGGATTTAAGGACCTGCTCATGACCCCTGAAGACGGCTACACAAGGCTTTCCTCCAAGCTTGTCGAGGAGCTCGAAGGTACCGCCGCCAAGGTGGACTCCATCCTGGAGGAGGAGTGCCACGACCTCTTCTCCGTGGCCGCGATGCGTGTCTTCAGCCACCTTTACCTCCGTGACCCCAGCTTCAATTTCAACACGGTGGCTGACCCGGTTGCTCTCGAGTCCCGCGCCACCACGACGGCGGCCGTGAAAGGTCATGTGGATGCACTGCTGGGGAAGTTCACCTGCAACCCTAACGCCAAGCCTGCGGCAGCCGAGGCGAGCGGCAGCGACGGCGATGATGACGGCGACAGCGACATTGAAGACCAGCCCGTCGCGGCTGAGGGAGGTGGTGGCAGCGGCCATGGCGACGATGATCCCTCCTCCTAGAATTTACCCTGCAGTACTTATCATGCCTCGTGGAGGTGTAAGACTTTTTTTGAATTTGCGATACATTTGATGCCTGTAATAACTATTTGAACTCCGTGATTTCCTTTTCGTGCTTGGTTTCCTTCTTGCTTGCCTTTATGCTCTGCGTCGGTAGGGCCCAGCCCCGCGCATACCTCGGCCGCCGTTGGGATGTCTGGTCGCGATGCCAGGATGAAACCAAGGGGCGAGGGGCTACGTGACTAGTGAAGCCCCTGAGGCGCGATGCTCAGGTGTCCCCCTTGATGTGCGAGCGGCCCTCATGAAGGAAACATGGGCGGTGGCAAGGTTAATCCAGGGCCCTTCATACCTTTTCTCGTCAGTCTTCACCTGGGAAGGACGCGAGACGAATAGTCGCCAGGGACCTGGTGAGGTGGCGTGCGCCGAGCCTGACCTGAGCATATGCATCGTGTCCAGCCCCCTCGCACGTGCGTCCTAGGGGAATGCTGTGAAAGTGTTGCGTGAAGAGCCAAGAGGCCGTCCTAAGGTTAGTGCAACCCATAGGGCGCCCCCAGTTGTTTATCCACTAGCGCGGAGCATGGGGCTTCCACTAGGCGTCGTCATGGTCGCGGTTCGACCGTATCCGCTAGCACGGAGCATGGGGCTTCCACTGGGCGTGGGCATGGTCGCGGTTCGACCGTATCCGCCAGCGTGGAGCATGGGGCTTCCACTGGGCGTGGGTAAGGAGTTCTGTATTAGAGTCTCCGGGCGTGTACATCCCTATTTCGTTTGTACGTGATACCGGCATGGCAGAACTTTGAGGAGGTGTATCTGGGCACTCGTGAACTAGCGCGAGACTTAGGAAGCCCTACCTCAAGGCGGGTTGCACTTGAACTTTTGGCGCGGAGTGTGCTCATGAAACCTGTGTGATGGTGGCGACCTGCGCCGAGTGAACCTTCGGAGGTCATCGCATGAGAAGGCCGAAAACCAAGGACCCATAGGAGGTGACGTGAACGGGGCCGGCTCGCCAGACAGAGCTCGATCGCTTGGGTTTATCAACGCTGCAGGGACGAACTCGAGCACAGACGCCATGCCAGGTCTTCTCATGCAATAACCCAAGGAAGGACATCCGGCGCGCAGCTCCCGCAACGGCGAAGCGCCAGACTGCGGTTGTATGAACTGCGCCACGTGCCCTAACTCACCCACTCGCGATTAACTCATGCGAGGACAAGGCACCAAGGACCCCAGGAGGTGACGTGCACGGGAGCTGGCCCGCGAGACAGAGCTCGATCGCTTGGATTTAACAATGCTGCAAGGACGAACCCGAGCACAGACACTGTGCCAGCCCTTAATCATGAGACGGTCGAGGGTGGAGTTGTGAGGGCGTGGCAACATTCATGCTGGCGAAGCACCGGGCATGCAAGTTGGAGTATTAAGGAAATTCATCAAGGCAAGGCCAGTTTTGATACATGAGCAAAATAGTGCGGCTGCGGGGACGGGCCCTAGCAGCGTGAGGATAATGCAGCCCGAGGGGCGCCCTCAACTAAACAAACCAAAAGGTCACCTGGCACCGGTTTTGTAGAAGCGTCGAGGTAGCTGAAGGAGCGTGCCGTGGAGATTGGTCCTCACGAGCCGGGCGGCTCCGGAGGCCTGGGGGCCCGCGAGGCCTAGGGGGCTCGCAACGGTCTGGGACCTCCTGAGACGCGACCGGCGAGCGCCTGGCCTCGTGAGACGCCATAGCGCGCTGCGCCAGGCGTTGGTATGATGTTCAGTAGGCTGAACAGCATGCGGACGTAGTTGCAGGGGTAGCCCCCACTCTGGCCTATGCGCGACGGCCAGAAGAGATACTGCGAAGCGGCCCTGTTGAGGCCCGGGATGTTGACACAGACGCGCAGCCCGTCGCCCATGTCGGGGGCGGCAGCTGCACATGTCGGGGGCGGCCGCGCATGTCTTCCGCCTCCTGAAGCTCCTCGATCGCCTTGGTGGTGAACTCCCTTGCTCCTGGCGCCTCACACTTTGCTCCTTGCTTGTGGGGGCGCATCAAGGCACGCCTCCAAGTGGTGCCCGAGCACCTCCCTCGCCGCACTGGTCAGATCAGAGGCTCTCCGGATCGAAGCCCCCGAGCCCGTCCTGAGGAAGGCACCAGGCGCGCCTTCCTATGCGGGGGGAAGAGGTGCCCCGACAGCAGGCGCGGAGCCTGAGGCATCACCAGTGGGCTTCTTGGCCTCCGGGCGGCCCTTGGGGAGGAGTTGCTTCTTCTTTGCGGGGGTGGCCTCGGGAGGCATGACGCCACCTTCATCATCAGAGTTCTCGGCTGCCGCGGCACGGTAGGCATGCTCAAGGGAGCGTACCGCATCCTTCTCATCACAGGCGACCGTGATGACGCTGCTACACCCTGGCATCTTGAGGACGTTGTAGCCATGCATGGTGGGTTGCTGCCATGAACTTGGCGAGGGTAGGGTACCCAAGGATGGCATTGTACGGGAGGCTGATGTGGGCGACGTCGAAGTCGATGAGCTCGGTGTGGTAGTTGTCGCACTTGCCGAAGGTGATGGGAAGGCGCACCTGCCCTAGGGGAATGGTGCAACTGTGGCTCACCCCAGAGAATGGCCTGGTGGGCATGAGCTGATCATAGGGCACCAGAAGCATCTCGAAGGTCTCGACGGAGAGCACATTGAGGCCAGCGCCACCATCGATGAGGGTCTTGGTGACGGAAACATTGCTTATGGTGGGCGTGCAGAGCATGGGGAGCGCGCCGGTAGTGGGCGCGCACCTGAGGTGATCCTTTGAGTCAAAGATGATAGCATACTGCGACCACCTGAGGGGGCGTGGGGCCTCAAGCTTCGGGAGGGCCGCATTCACCTCATGAGAGAATTGCTTGCAGATGCGGTTCGAGGCCGGGGCCTGGGCGCCGCCAAGGATGCAGGCAATCGTGCGTGGTTCCTGGAAGCCCCCAGCCCCATCGTCCTGATGGTTGTCGTCGTTCCTTCTTGGTGGTGGCGGCAGCGGAGGGAGGCCAGTGTTGCCCTGAGGACGGGCCTCGCGACGCTGATCACGCCAGGGGCCGTCATGAGGCTGATCACGCCAGCGGTCCTCGCGAGGCTGGTCGCGCCAGCCCTGACGCGGGTTGCGGCTCCACCGCAGCCTCCTCCACGGCCGAAGCCTCGATCGATGCACTCAGGGCAGCGACCCATGCACTCGTCCTGGAGCGCCCTGAGCTCCTGGCAATCATTGGTGTTGCGGGTGTGGAGGTTGTGGAAGACGCAAAATGGGCGGTTATCCTTGGCTGGCTCGTCGCGGTCGCGGCCACGCTTTAACTGAGGCTCTGCTGTCAACACGGTGGGGCCCTTGCATTTCATCTCCTTGGCCATGGCCTTCTTGTCTTCGGGATCGGCGTCAGGGTGCTTGATAAGGGAGAGGTGGCCTTCTTCCGCCCTGGCGCATCTGTCCGCTAGGTTGAACATCTCCAGCGCCATGCACAGGTCATCATGGATGCCGAGCTCCTCGCTCATCTTGATGTCCGTGACGCCCTCGGTGAACGCCAAGATGATGGCCTCATCTGAGGCTTTCAGGATCTTGAGGTGAATGTTGGTGAAGCGTTGAATGTACTTGCGGAAGGTTTCACCCGGCTGCTGCTTCACATGCCACAGGTCGTTGACGGTGAGGGCACAGTCGTGGGTGCCCTGGAAGTTGGCGATGAAACGCCCGCGAAGCTCATCCCAGGAGGAGATCGACCCCTTCGGGAGGTGCAGAAGCCAGGAACACGTGCCGTCCTTGAGAGCCTGATACGTCTCCGTCGTATCTATAATTTTTGATTGTTTCATGCCAATATTATACAACTTTCACATATTTTTTGGCAACATTTTATATGATTTATTGGACTAACCTATTGATCCAGTGCCCAGTGCTAGTTCCTGTTTTTTGCATGTTTTTTGTTTCGCAGAATATCCATATCAAACGAAGTCTAAATGCAATAAAATTTTATGGACAATTATTTTGGAATATTTGTGAATTTTGGGAGGTGGAATCAACACAAACGGAGGCCCACAGTGACCACAAGACACCAGGGCACGCCTCAGGCCCCTGGCGCGTGGTGGTGGGTTGTGCCCTCCTCGAACGTCAGTTGGAGCTCGACTTCGGGTGCAAGGAATCTTATATCCTGAAAAAAATCATGTTAAAATCTCAGCGCAATCGGAGATACGGATCTTCGGGAATATAAGAAACAGTTTTCAGCCAGATCTCGGGAATGCGAAACAGAAGAGAACAGAGAGGGAGATCCAAGCTCGGAGGGGCTCCCGCCCCTCCGCCACCATGGAGGCCATGGACCATAGGGGGGACTCTTCTCCCATCTAGGGGGGAGGCCAAGGAAGAAGAAGGAGGGGGGCTCTCTCCCCTTCTCTCCCGGTGGCGCCGGAGTGCCGCTAGGGCAAGGATCGTGACGGCAATCTACATCAACAATCTTGCTACCGTCAACACCAACTTTCTCCCCCTCTATGCAGTGGTGTAACACCTCTTCTCCCCACTGTAATCTCTACTTAAACATGGTGCTCAACTCCATATATTATTTCCCAATGATCTATGGCTATCTTATGATGTTTGAGTAGATTCATTTTGTCATGTGGGCTAATCGTGATCTTGGTTGGTATGAGTGTATATTTTATTTATGGTGTTGTCCTACAGTGCCCTCCATCTCGTGCAAACATGAGGGGTCCCCGCTCTAGGGTGTTGCAATGCGTTCATACTCGCTTATGGTGGGTGGCGTGAGTGACAGAATACACAGACCCGAGTTTGGGGGTTATTGCGTATGGGAGTAAAGAGGACTTGATATTTAATGCTATGGTTGGGTTTCACGACCTTAATGATCTTTAGTAGTTGCGGATGCTTGCTAGAGTTCCAATCATAAGTGCATATGATCCAAGTAGAGAAAGTATGTTAGCTCATGCCTCTCCCTCATATAAAATTGCAAGAATGATTACCGGTCTAGTTAGCGATTGCCTAGGGACAAATGACTTTCTTGTTGACAAAAGCTATCTACTTTTATTGCCTTGCACTTTACTCGTAGTTTTATTCTCGCAAAGTACTCGTAGTTTTATTCTTGCAAAATAGTTTCATACTTGTTCTAGGTAAAGCAAACGTCAAGTGTGCGTAGAGTTGTATCGGTGGTCGCTAGAACTTGAGGGAATATTTGTTCTGCCTATAGCTCCTCGTTGGGTTCGACACTCTTATTTATGGAAAAATGCTACAAATGATACCCTATACTTGTGGGTTATCAAGACCTTTTTCTGGTGCCGTTGCCGGGGAGCAATAGCATGGGGTGAATATTCTCGTGTGTGCTTGTTTGCTTTATCACTAAGTAGTTTTTATTTCCTGTTCTAAGTTGTTCTCTATCTTTAGTTATGGATATGGAACACGAAACACCAAAAAAATTAGTTCTACTTGCTACTCATGGAGATGGGGAACCTCCTAAAACCCTCGATGATCGTTATGTGAAAAATATTAAACACCACTTTGATAATCCTGAGAAAACCCCATTCAATATGATAATGGGAGACACATTGGATCAATGTGAATACTTTAGGGATTATCGCTTGACACAAAAAGGGAAATTGTTATGGGATCAAATTGATATGTTGCATTGGTATGCTTGGAATTTATGCCGGAGATATGATTTTACCTGTTGCTCTAGGATGAATGCTCCACACCTTCCCTTTTCATGCAAATTTGATGATAATGAAACCTTAGCTTCTTATGCTAATGGTAGATATGATTACTATGATGTGGAACGAATAGAAGAATTTGTTGCTTTTAAGGGTGCTTATGAAATTGAATCTTTGTTTGAAAAGTTTGAAGATTTTGATGATTCAGTTTATAGACCTGAAAATTTTGCTATCCTTAAATATTGCTATGAGAATTATAAATACAATTCCGATATTGATGTATTTATTGAGAAAGTCTCTGCTGTCCAAGAAGAGACTAATATTTTGCAGGAGTCTATGGAAGAAGGAATTGATGAAACTGTGAGCTCATTGGATGAAAAAGATGATGAGGAGAGCGAAGAACAAGCGGAGGAAGAGCGGATTGATCACCTGTGCCCACCTTCTAATGATAGTAACTCTTCAACTCATACATTGTTTAATGTCCCTTCGTTCTTACCGAAGGATGAATGCTATGATAATTGCTATGATCCCGTTGATTCTTTTGAAATATCCCTTTTTGATGAACTTGGTGATTGCTATGCTTGTGGCCATGATGCCAATATGAATTATGCTTATGGAGATGAACTTGCTATTGTTCCTTATGTTAAGAATGAAATTGTTGCTATTGCACCCACACTTGATAGTCCTATTACCTTTTTGAATTCTCCAAACTACACTATATCGGAGAAGTTTGCACTTATTAAGGATTATATTGATGGGTTGCATTTTACCATTGCACATGATAATTTTGATGAATATAATATGCATGTGCTTGCTGCTCCTACTTGCAATTATTATGAGAGAGGAACTACATCTCCGCCTCTCTATGTTTCCAACACAATAAAATTGCAAGAAACTGCTTATGCTATGTATTGGCCTTTACTTGATGTGCATGAATTGTTCTTTTATGACATGCCGATGCATAGGAAGAGAGTTAGACTTCGTCATTGCATGATATATGTTGCTTTGTGCTCACTACTAATTGCCAAATCATTGTTAATTAAAATTGGCTTTGATATACCTTGGGATCCGGGTGGATTCATTACTTGAGCACTTTATGCCTAGCTTAATGGCTTTAAAAAAGCGCTGCCAGGGAGACAACCCGGAAGTTTTAGAGAGTCATTTTATTCTGTTGCGTGCTTTTATAAAGTTTAAAAACAAAAAAAAAATTAGAGGGGAAACTAAAGACTTTTTCAAAAAGAAAAGCGATTGGAAATTATGCATTGGAGAAGTGAGGGTCGACCTTGAACACTTGTGTTCATGCTCATGGAAACAATGTAGAATTTTTTCATGAAGATTCTCACAAAAATAATTATCCCCTTGTATAAATCCATTGTATTATAAAAATAATGTGCCAAGATTTGCCTTTAGGATGATTAGATTGCTTGTTGGTATGTGCGGTGCAAAAACAGAAACTTTGGCTGTAGCGCGTGAATTTTCATGTTTTACTGGAATAACAAAAGCTTATGAAACTTTTTGCACATTATTTCTATACAAATTTTTTATTTATTACTAATTTTTAAGAATTTTTAGAGTTACAGAAGTATGGTGAATGTTCATATTACTACAGACTGTCCTGTTTAAGACAGATTCTGTTTTTGATGCATTGTTTTGCTTGTTTTGATAAAACTATCGATTCTATCGGTGGTATAAGCCATGGAAAATTTGTATTACAGTAGCTAAAATGCAAAAACAAAATATGAATTGGTTTGCAACAGTACTTAAAGTAGTGATTTGCACTATTGTACTAACGGATCTCACGAGGTTTCTGTTGAGTTTTGTGTGGATGAAGTGATCAAAGATCGAGGAGCTCTCGATATGATAAGAAGGAGGAGAGGCAAGACCTCAAGCTTGGGGATGCCCAAGGAACCCCAAGTAAATATTCAAGGAGACTCAAGCGTCTAAGCTTGGGGATGCCCCGGAAGGCATCCCATCTTTCTTCAACAAATATCGGTATGTTTTCGTCTTCGTTTCGTTCATGTGATATGTGTAAATCTTGGAGCATCTTTTGCATTTAGTTTTCATTTTTCTGTTATGCACCATGCTGGTATGGGATAGTCCATCATTGATTTATAGAATTCTCATTGCACTTCACTTATATCTTTTGAGTATGGCTTTTTAGAATGCTTCATGTGCATCACTTATATCATTTGAAGTTTGGATTGCCTGTTTCTCTTCACATAGAAAACCGTTGTTTGTAGAATGCTCTTTTGCTTCACTTATACTTATTAGAGCATGGTCTTTTAGAAAGAATTAAACTCTCATGCTTCACTTATATCTATTTATAGAGTCAAAAGGAATTGGTCATTTGCATGGTTAGTCATAAAATCCTACATAAAACATGGTGCTCAACTCCATAAATTATTTCCCAATGATCTATGGCTATCTTATGATGTTTGAGTAGATTCGTTTTGTCCTGTGGGATAATCGTGATCTTGTTTTGTATGAGTGTATATTTTATTTATGGTGCTATCATACGGTGCCCTCCGTCTCGCGCAAACATGAGGGGTCCCCGCTGTAGGGTGATGCAATGCGTTCATAACTCGCTTATGGTGGGTATCGTGAGTGACAGAAGACACAGACCCAAGTTTGGGGGTTATTGCATATGGGAGTAAAGAGGACTTGATACTTAATGCTATGGTTGGGTTTCACGACCTTAATGATCTTTAGTAGTTGCGGATGCTTGCTAGAGTTCCAATCATAAGTGCATATGATCCAAGTAGAGAAAGTATGTTAGCTCATGCCTCTCCCTCATATAAAATTGCAAGAATGATTACCGGTCTAGTTAGCGATTGCCTAGGGACAAATGACTTTCTTGTTGATAAAAGCTATCTACTTTTATTGCCTTGCACTTTACTCGTAGTTTTATTCTCGCAAAGTACTCGTAGTTTTATTCTTGCAAAATAGTTTCATACTTGTTCTAGGTAAAGCAAACGTCAAGTGTGCATAGAGTTGTATCGGTGGTCGATAGAACTTGAGGGAATATTTGTTCTACCTTTAGCTCCTCGTTGGGTTTGACACTCTTATTTATCAAAAAAGGCTACAAATGATCCCCTATACTTGTGGGTTATCAGAGCCATGGGGAACCAGTTCTCCATGACCTTGTGGTCACCGTTCGCCGCCTCGATGCTCAACGAGTAGAGCTGAAGGAACTCCACAGGATTGGGGATGCCGTCGTAACAAGGGGGCAGGTCCGGCTTGAATTTGCCAGTCCAAACGACGCGGTGCAGCTCACGGGTGAAGGCGCGGCAGCCCGCCGTGCTCACGAGCGCGGCCCGCATGAAGGAAGCATGGTCCTGATGCCCTTGCACTGCAGCCCCCAGAGCTGCCCGGTCTTCGTGCTGGCAAGGTGGTGTGGGGAGCGCACGCGCATCATGCTGTGGCTGCTGCACCACCTGGCAGCTGGCCTCATCTCGCGCCGGCGGAGGCACCTCACGCGGCGGGTCGCGCGGATGCGCGTCGCGCCTGGGCTCGGCGTCGGCACCGCGCCGAGGAGGAGGTGGAGGCGCACTGTGAGCCACGTCGCCCGCATGGGAAGGCGGGGGACGGAGCGAGTGGGAGGGCGCCAGGGCCTCACCGGCGGCGTTGTCGAGCTTGGTGATGCGACCAAGCCAGGCGTCGTAGCCTTCGTTGGCAGGGTGGTAGCACAGCAACTCTCGCACCATGAGGAGTGCGGCCTGCGCGTTCGCTGGCCCGCGACGAGCGTGGGAGGACGACGCCGTGGCGGGAGTGAGGGACGGCGTGGTGGTGCGGCCGTCACGCTGCACGAAGGGTGGCAGCGATGAGTCCTCCTGCTTATGACCAACGGGGTCGGTGGCGGCGTTGGCCGCGGGAGAGGCGGAGCAGCGAGGAACACCATGGCCCACGGGCACCGTCTAGGCGACGTGAGCAGCCCGGCGCTCGACGCAAACTCGGCGGATGTCGCCATGGATGCGGCGGAGCAAGGACAGAGCATGTTTCGGTGTCAAAACCGGCAAACCTCAGGGTAGGGGGTCCTGAGTTATGGATCTAGGATCGATGGGTAACAAGGGACGACGAACATAGTGTTTACCCAGGTTCGGGCCCTCTCGAAGAGGTAATACCCTACATCCTGCTTGATTATATTGGATGTATGATGTGGTTTACAGAGTAGATCTACCTCGAGATCAGCATGAGCTAAACCCGAAGGCTATGAGGTGATGATTGTAGATCTAGCCCTAAAGACTAAAAACCCTCGGTTTATATAGACACCGGTAGGGTTTGGGTTACCGAAGATAGATTACAACAAGGGTTTGAAGAGATCCTGTGCCTTCTTGACTTGGAGGGCACTCCACGGCTTCATAGATCTCCCGTCATTATACGGCTCCACCATTCCGGCCCATGTACAATGGGTCATCGCCCCGAGGACCCCTTAGTCCATGACTCCCTCAGTAGCCCCCGAACTTGCCTCCAATGCCAAGACTTGTATCCGGTATCCATCCATCCGACCAGTATTCGGCTTGTGGGGCGAGTTCCTCAGTATGTCTCTCCCCTGTTTGGAACCAAGTGATGTCCGAAATCTGAAACGGTAGTTTTACTTAACACCGAAGGTAATAATATCACTCAAGCGCAAATAGTGCCTTTATCTGACAACTTTTTCTCTTTCAACGGAGAGTCGCTTCCGGCCATAACGCCAAGCAGTTACTATTTCTCGAAGCGTGACTTGAGGCTGACGCCACGTTTGACACATCCCCTCATGGTGGAGATCGTGTCCCATTTTTCGGGGGATATGGTTAATGATTTCGATTCCCCTCCCCGCTCATAATGTTGCGGAGAAATCGGGAAGTGGAGAGGCCAGCGGCGTGGAAAAAGGAATCCCCGGCCTGCCAACAGTCTATAAAGGAGGGCCGCTACAGTTTGCATCCCACGCCCTCTTCCACCTTCCGCTCACGCAGACCTTCAGAGCTCTAGCGCCCTTTATCTCTGCTTCCACAGCGAATCCCACTTCACCTCCTTCGACCATGGGTGGATCTGGCACCAATGGGAAGTGGGAGGCCTCCTCTGTCACCAACGAGGACATTCTAAAGCTGAAGGAGGCTGGCTACTTGCCGGCCGATGTCGCCCATCGGGCCCCCGAAGAGGGCCAGATCATCCCTACGCCCGAGCCGGGCGAAATGGTAGTTTTTATCCCCCATTTCCTTAGGGGGCTCGGATTTCCCCTGCATCCTTTTGTGCGGGGGCTGATGTTCTTCTATGGGCTGGATTTTCAAGATCTAGCCCCCAACTCCCTCCTCCACATTTCGACCTTCATCGTCATCTGTGAAGCGCTCCTCCGAGTCCAGCCGCACTTTGGTTTATGGCCGAAGGTGTTCAACGTCAAGCCCAAGGTGGTCAGCGGCGAGCATGCGGACAGCGAAGGGGCCATGATTAGTAAGCTGACACGGGTCCAGTGGCCGGATGGCCACTTTGTCGACACCGTCCAGATGTGGCAGAAGGAGTGATTTTATATCATCGAGCCGAGGGAGGCCGCATGGGGAGCGGCCCCCGCATTCAGGTCCAGACCCCCTACCAGATTGGCCTCCTGGACCACCAAGAGCCCGGACTGGGGGTGTGTTGCCGACATGAAAACGCTACAGAAGCACGTCGACAGCATAATAGAGACTGGCGCGAAGCTGGTCGACGTGGTCCAGATCATGCTCCACCGCTGGCTCCTCCCTTGCCAGGCAAGGGCCAAGCCTATGTGGGAGCCCGAGCCTGAGGATTCAGCCACCGTGCGACACATCTACGGTACGACTCCTGACAAGATATGGGGCCAATTATTCCAGCCCCAGAAGGAGTGGTTGGTCGAGGGGAAGGACATCGGTCTTGACACCGCGAACCCCCCAAGGGAGGTGAGCGGCATTCTTTTTTTGAGAAGTGTTCGGATATTCACACCATGTTTGATTTGGTCTAACCCTCGTATGTGGATTTTGCAGGGCTGGCTCGCAAAGGCCAAGAAGATCCGTGGCCCAGCGCCTCTGCCGGAAGGGCCCCGATCAGAGCGGCTGGAAAAGCTGCTAGTCGTGGTGCCTTATAAGGCGCCAGCCAAGAAGGGCAAGAAGAAAGGAGAGCCGGAGCCAAGGGAGGGCCTCTGCCGTAGGGTTCATCCAGGTAATCGGTCCAGAGACGCTGCGGCCTCATCCATGCAGGATGGGGGCGAGGATGAGGACGAGGAGGAGAGTGCCTCCTTGCATTCCAAGAAGAGGGCGGCGTCCGAGGATGTCGAGGAGATCCAACCTTCTCCGGCCCCGAAGAGATGATGCTGGCCCAAGCTGGTTCTATCCGATAGTTCGGACTCCGACAAGGAGTCCAAAGTGTCCGAGAAGGTTCTGGAGAAGGATCCCCGGACCAAGCCCCCGGCCAGCAGGTAAGGCATTGGCATTTTTAGCTATCTCGTTTTCAGTAATTTGCTTTAGTTGAAGGTTTACCCCTCCGAGTTGTAGTCCCCCGCGTGAACGCCCCATCGAGCAAACTTCGGAGGGGACGTCTCCGCCCACCGAACTGGCGGACAGTGGGTCTATGGCACACTCCGCGCCTCCTCTGATCCTCGAAGGGGCTGAGGAGGTGTGGTCCCAAAGGACTCCTCCTCCTCCGAACACAGAGGGGGAGGCGGACGCCGTAATGACCGAGGTTAACACCTTGGTCACCGAAGATCAAGAGGGAGCGTCCCTCCCGGCTGGCGAGGGAAAGGAGTCCGGACCATCCGGACCCCAACCGTCGACTGCTCCCGAGCCCCCAAGGCCTTCGACGGCACAGGCTCCTCCCAGCGGGGGAGGGGCCGGGGAGCCAACGCCAGCGCCGAACACCTCCACACGGGCGGCAGCTAGATGGCCAGACGTTCTGGAGGAGCTGGTGAGCAGCTCCGTCATCGTTGATGGGCACCGCACTCTAATGAGTGCGGTTATGCAGAGTGTTCGTTCCGTCCAATCCGGACTGAACGACGATATTCAAGGCCTTCTAACAGGCTTTGAGTAAGTCAAGTAATGCTCTTTCCTCATAATGCGGTTGTAATTGTTAGTTTAGGTAGGCCGTATACATAGCATCCCCCGAGACTCTGCCAGGACCTCAGAGAGACGTGCAGAGGATCAAATTCGGTAAGCCGAATAATAATGTCGACATATTTTTTGCTGACACAGGCATCTTCCATGGCCACGGCTGATAATGCCATGGTGTTAGAGGAGATGGATTGACGAGGCGCAAGGTAAGCCCTGTGAGAAGATGTGTACATGCTTGATGCCGAATATTGACGATCCGGACTGTATGCTAATCCCTTATCTTGATGACCCTGTAGCTGCTGCCACCGAGGTCGAGGGCTTGAAGGAGGCCCTGAAGAAAGCCAAGGCCGAGGCGGCCGAGAAGAAAACGGCCGCTGAGAAGGTGGTGGCAGAGCTTGAGAAGGTCAAGCTTGCTGCCGAGCAACATGAGGCTCGGGTGACTGAAATCCAAGTGGAGCTCCAGGATGCCGCCAAGAAGCTGGAGGCCCTTGAGAAGGGGCAAGAGGAGCAATCCTCCCGGCTATCCAAGGTGGAGAAGGAGCTTCAGGAGGCGAGGAGTGATGCTCGAGGTGTCCGGGAGGAGCTCCGGTAAGCCGCACAAATTGCCAATGGTAAGAAATATTTACTGCAGAGTGTGTTTGGAGGCAACAGATTCGCCCTACTGACGAGGGTATGGCGCTCCGCAGGCGTCTTCGCAAAACTTCCAAAGAATGCGGCGGCCGCGGTGAAGCACTATGCCACCCTCGAGGAGGACTCCATGCAGTGGCTCTTCTGGTCACAGTTTCCGGACTCCGAGCGTCCACCCCTCCTCAGCGATCAAATGAAGCAGCTGATGGAGATGCATCGGATGTCCGAGCTGGCCTTGAAGGACCTCTGTGTCAGCCTGTGGCTGGCCGAGCCCATTCCGGACACCTACTTCGGCCCTGTGCAGAAGCTGCGGGAGGCGCCGCGCCGGATTGACGCCGTAAAGCGGTCAGCGTGCCTTGAGGGGGCGAGGCTCGCGTTTGCGAAGACTCTGGTTCATTGGCCGAGGATGAATCCAATGGAGATGGCCACTGGTCCTCCGCCCAAGGGGAAGGAGCATCGCCGCCCCGAGCAGTACTTCGTGCAGGTGATAGCCGGAGTGCGGGCGATAGAGGGCGAGTGTTCGAAAGATGTAATGTTAGAGTAGTTGTATTAAGTTTGCATCAAGTGGGAGATATGCTTCATTATGCGCTCGACGGACTTATTTGATATTAAATTTTGACTCCTGTGTGGCCGTATGTTTATTCTGAAAGCTACCAGTCGTCGGCTTCAACCCCCAGGTGAATATCACGAGGGGTGTTTTGTCTCCGCACTGTTACCCTTAGCCAACGTCTTGGTGCCTGGAGGCGGTAGTGCAGGAGCGAAACCAGGCAATCAGACTATTTAGTTTTACTGCTTCCACTTAGCCTTAGGAGCTTGACAGTGGGGACTAGGGACTAGCCCCCGGTGAATTGTGATGTACTTAGGGATCAAACCCTGCCCTTTCACATCACATGGTTTGTGTTAAGACAAACCCTTCGTGTGACACGGCGAAACCGCATACGATTTTTAGAGTCAAACCTCATCATCGGATCGCGGACCCATTCGCGCTTACTATGATGGTTAGTTTTCGGCTTTTTCCTCCTGAGGTACTTAACCGGGCAAACCAGAAATACAATCACAGGGGTTCTCCCTTTACCCTCTTAGCCGAACATGCGGAACATAAGCCGAACATGCGGAACATAAGAGGCAAGCACAGGAGCCGGGCAACCCAACTATTGACCCAAGACATAGTTCGGAACAGATGCATATAGTGCGATATCCGAGATGCCGAACACCTAGCGGAAAAGCGGTGCCGGACTTGAAGATATTGAGCTGATACATAAATCAAACTCTTGACTAGTTAATATATTTTCTTGCCGGGCTGTTCGAAGAGCGAGTGGGGAATCCGGAAAGATACAGAAAAAATTGCAAGATGCGGATATCCGAACACCGTAAAGGGTATTTTTATTATTTCTCGTAAGCTCGGGACGTCTAATCGTACAATTTGAACTGCGAAGGCAGTAATTGTAAGAGAGGAAGAAAAAGAAAATTTATAGAGTAAAGGTTGACGCAGGGCCTTGATACGTGAGTTGAAGCCTTCACTGTGCCCTGCTGCATGTCTGCACCTTTGCCTCTGATAGGTGGGGGTTGGGATCTTCGATGAGACCATGATGGGCGAGGACCCTGCTGATGGAGCTTTAAGCTTGGGGATATCCGGAATTGCTCCCCGGGTCGTCCGAAGACGAGGTTATTCCGAAGTTCGGTTTAACCAAATATGTACTTCGGATGAATGTATGCCAAGTTGTGCCCATGGTATTTTGAGTGCGAAGTTGTGCTGACGAGGCACGTGGAGCGTGAAGAATGTGGGCGTGCCGTGGGGCGCGTATCCCTATTTGCAGCGAACGCATGCGGGTTCCCATGACGGGGAACGGGTTCGAACCCATTTACTATTGTCACCGGCCTTTACGGCGGGTCGGCATCTGGGCCTATATGGGCCGGTGTGGTCTTCGGTCGCTAGGGCCGCAGTGTGCTCTTCGGTTCGAAGTGAGCGTTCTGTGTTGTCGTTGATAGTTATGATGCCCGAAGGACCAGGCATCTTCAACTTGAGGTACGCGTAATGCGGAACGACATTGAATTTGGCAAACGCTGTTCGGCCGAGGAGGGCGTGATAGCCACTGCGAAAAGGTGCGATATCGAAGATCAAGTCCTCGCTTCAGAAGTTATCCGGAGATCCGAACACTACTTTAAGCGTGACGGTGCCCATGCAGTGGGCCTCCACTCCCGGAATGACCCCTTTGAAGGTGGTGTTACTGGGTTTAATCCTTGATGGATCGATCCCCATTTTCCTCACGGTATCCTCGTATATCAGGTTGAGGCTGCTCCCTCTGTCCATTAGGACTCTAGTGAGGTGGAATCCATCGACGATGGGGTCTAGCACTAGGGCTGTGGACCCTCCATGGCGTATGCTGGTGGGATGATCCCTGCGATCGAACGTGATCGGGCAAGCTGACCATGGATTGAACTTCGGTGCTACTGGCTCGACGGAGTATACGTCCCGTAGCGCTCTCTTCCTCTCCTTCTTTGGTATGTGGGTTGCGTATATCATGTTTACCGTCTTGACCTTCGAAGGGAAGGGTTTCTGGCCTCCACTATTCGGCCTGCAGGGCTCGTCATCGTCCTCGCTTCATGGGCTTTTGCCCGAGTCTTCGGCTGTGAGTTTGCCGGCCTGTTTGATCACCCAATAATTTTGGTTGGAGTGGTTGGCGGGCTTCTCTAATGTGCCGTGGATCTGGCAAGGCCTGTCTAGAATTGTGTCCAGTCTAGACGGGCCATCATCGTTGCCTTTAAGGGCTTTCTTTTGGGTAACAGACTTCTAGTTTCGGAATCCGGCATTTACTGCCGTATCCTCACCCTCGTCATCATTGTGGCGACATTTATTCTTGTTGCGTCGGTGCTTTCCATTTCCGTCCCGAACCTCGGAGGTACCAGGTGTGTCTGGGTTGGTGTTATTGCGAGCAAGCCAACTATCTTCGCCCGCGCAAAAGCAGGTCATGAGGGAAGTAAGGGCTGCCATAGTTCTTGGTTTGTCCTGGCCGAGCTACCGTACAAGCCATTCGTCCTTGACACTATGCTTAAAGGCAGCCAAGGCTTCGGCATCCGGACAGTCAACAATCTGATTTTTCTTGGTCAGGAATCGGTTCCAAAACTGTCGGGCAGATTCTCCGGGTTGTTGCGTGATGCGATTTAGGTCGTCAGCATCCGGAGGCCGGACATAGGTGCCCTGAAAGTTTGCTCGAAAAGCATCCTCAAGCTCTTCCCAGCAACCTATAGAGTCTTCGGGAAGGCTGTTCAACCAGTGTTGAGCTGGGCCTTTAAGCTTTAGCGGCAAATATTTAATGGCGTGGAGGTCATCTCACGCCATGTGGATGTGGAGGAGGAAATCCTCTATCCATACGGCTGGATCTGTGGTTCCGTCGTTGATTCGATGTTCACAGGCTTGAAGCCTTTCGGGAATTGATGTTGCATTACCCTCTCTATGAAGCACAAGGGGTGTGCGCGCCCCGAACTCGGGCTACGTCATGTCGGAGGTCTTCGGCCCTCCTAATCTGCTGCTGCTCCCAGACTCTATTGTTTTGGTTTAATCGATCGTAGTATCCTTCCCGGTACATGGGCAGGTCCTCTCTGGGTCCATAGATGGACCTGGTACGGCCTCCATGAGCGTCTAGGTCATGGCGGAGGTCGTACTCGTAAGTGGGCCGCACTTGATCATTGCCGTGACAGCGAAGTGGGGCAGCTGGGTGTTCGGCCTCGTCAGCTTCCCTGTCCCGCCCTCTAGGGGGCGGTCCAGCTATTCGGCGTTTGCGTATATTGGGCGTGTGGGCTCTATGGCGTCGACGTCAAACTGTGGCAGGAGTCTTCGCTTGGGATAACTCCTGGTTGGATGATCGCGGCCGTACCCCTCTTTGGCAGCTAGGACTTTAGTCCATCGGTCGTTGAGGGTGTCCTGTTCGGCCTTGATTTTGCGTTTTTGCTTCTTTAGGCTACGGGCGGTGGCTAAAAGCCTTCGCTTGAACCATTCTTGCTCCAGAGGGTCTTCGGGGACGATGAAATCGTCCTCCCCAAGACTGGCCTCCTCTTCAGAGTGTGGGAGGTAGTTGCTATCCTCGAAGTCGTCAGGGTTTTCTGAATTGAGCGGGTCCTCCTGCCCTGCGAGGTCATCCTGATGATGTTCGAAGGCTGCATCTCCGGCGAGGTCATCCATATTATTTACGGTGCCGTTCTCCGCAGATTCCATGTTGCTTGCATGGCTTCAACGTGGCTTTGATCGACGGTGCTATTTTCGGTGTTTGGGCGGCTCATCTCTAGGCTTGCCTCTGTCCTGATTGGGGGTGCCGTCGCCATCCTTGGGGGTGTCCACCATGTAAACGTCGTAGGTGGAAGTGGCCGACCAGCGGCCGGTAATGGGGGGGAGGGGGGCAACATCCGCATTGGTCGTGGCTCCATCCCCCTCGTCCATGTATTCGGTATTCTTCGAATTGTAGTCTAGCATATCGATTAAATCATCGATGGTGGATACCAAGTGGGTGGTGGGTGGGACACAAAATTCCCTATAGTACGCCTCGACAGATTGGCGATCATGAATGGGGGAGAGATCCTCCTGGATAGTCATTTTCTGAATTTGGTCCAACACCTCATTTATCATAGCGAGGGTCACCGAACTCGAGGGCTCTAGGCCTGATTCCGTTGCAACGGGGGCAGTCAATGCACTAGCCAGTCCTTGATTTCTATAGGCCGAGCTAAGCTCGGGGTGCGGGACCGGATCCTCGAAGGGGTCCGGACAGTCATCGGAAGTCAAGGACGGATTTTGATCCCTGCATGTGGATTCCACGCCGGGGCTTGAGATCGAGTTGCTTCGGGCCGGGAGTAATTTTTGGCCGTTGGCCGCCACTTCGTCGTGGGAGTTCACGGCTGGGTGAGCATTGTGGAGGAACGGTTCGGCTGAGATTGATTCCTGGCTTCCGCCTCCTGATCCTGCCTCGAAGGTCGAGGACAAATCTTCCGTGGACATGATGGGTTCGGGCGGAGGTGCAGTATGGCCGCCGCTCGAAGCGGAGCTCTCCTGGCTCGAAGCTGCTGGGGCCGATCCATAGATCGGATTGGAGGGAGACTCCGGGGCGGGCACGACGAGGCCTGCGTGGGTGCGGGAAGGAGTAGTGAATCCGGCGAAGACCAGATCGCCCCGTGAGTCCGCCATGTATTCCAGGTTGCCGAATCAAATTCGGTGTTCAGGGGCGAAGTTGTCGATCTGATCCAGACGACTAGTCGGGTCGGCGTGCAGGACAATGCCGCCGAACGTGAAGAGTTGCCCGGGGACGAAGAAGTCCCCGGATCCGATGCCTTCTCCTATGATTAGGCGAGCCATTGATCCTTTGGGCGACCCCACAACGGAACTCTCAATGAAAGCACCAATGTCGGTGTCAAAACCGGCAGACCTCGGGGTAGGGGGTCCCGAGTTGTGGATCTAGGATCGATGGGTAACAAGGGACGACGAACATAGTGTTTACCCAGGTTAGGGCCCTCTCGAACAGGTAATACCCTACGTCCTGCTTGATTATATTGGATGTATGATGTGGTTTACAGAGTAGATCTACCTCGAGATCAGCATGAGCTAAACCCTAAGGCTATGAGGTGATGAATGTAGCTCTAGCCCTAAAGACTAAAAACCCTCAGTTTATATAGACACCGGTAGGGTTAGGGTTACCGAAGATAGATTACAACAAGGGTTTGAAGAGATCCTGCACCTTCTTGACTTGGAGGGCACTCCACGGCTTCATAGATCTCCCGTCATTATATGGCTCCACCAGTCCGGCCCATGTACAATGGGCCGTTGCCCCGAGGACCCCTTAGTCCATGACTCCCTCAACATGGTTGATGAAGAAACGGAGGCCTCAACACGCCTCTACCTGGCGTGCCAAATGTCGGAATCAGGGCTCCGCGGACCCAAATTAGGTTCGAACTCTGGGGCATGTATGGAGGATCTTGCTTCATGATGTCTCAGAGCCCGCTGCCTCCACGGCCTAATCTCGTCGAGTACATGCGAGCAGGGAGAGGAAAGGGGACATGGTAGTTTACCCAGGTTCGGGCCACCTTGCAGTGTAAAACCCTACTCCTGCTTTGTGGTGGATTGGCCTCGCGAGGAGGTTGAGGATGAATAAGTACAGTGGATGAGCTACCTCGGGAGAGCTCAGGATTGGGCTAGGGATCCAAGGTTTCGATGCCTCTCTATGGTGGAGACTAGCCTATATTTATACTAGGCCTGGTCCTCCTCCCTCATAGCTTAGGTGGGAAGGGATACCCCAGTGACCTATTTTGAAGTGGGACAAGAGGTACATCTTATCCTCACGAAAGGTGGTCTTCGCCTGCAAAGCTTCTGGCCATGACGCAGCTGTCAGCTCAGTGATGACCTCTGTCCTGCCGAGCCCATCATCTTTGTCCTATTGCACTGGAATGGAAACCTTTGGGGGATTCCTCGAGAACCCGCACTTGTCCTTGCTTCCTTAGCACCAAAGAGGAAATTGTCCTGGTCTGCACGAGCTGGCGCCCACCTCACCTTGGTCGTCATGGGTCACATCACCGTGAGCCTCGTGAGGCGGTATGCCTGCATAGAGATCTCCGCTCCTCGGGAGACAGGCTCGGGGAGCCGCTCCTCTAGAGGTCTTGATGTCGTTTGCCTCACGAGGCCGAGGGGCCCTCGCGAGGGTCTTGCTCGCAGTGTCTTGTAGCTGGGCCATACCGGGCCATCGATGGAGCCACGTGCTGGGCCGCAGGCAGGTCTGGGTACCCCTGATCCCAGAACACCGACAACTCCCCAAAGCTTAGACCTCACTTGTCCTCAAGCGAAAGCTGATATCGAAAAACATGTCCACATAGTTAGAGAGAGAGGTGTCGATAAAAACAAAATATGGACATAGTAGCATCATGCTTATTATTATAACCGCAACAAACTTTATCATAAAACTTTTTCATATAACTTTATCATATAACTTCTCATGAACAAGTAACGATTCATCACAACATTGAAGTATAAAGCATAAACCTTATTGAAAATCAACAAACTATGTTCTCAGTCAACTTTGCAACTACAATTCATCATATTTTCCGGAAGGGTCTCGTATCGGAGCCTTTTGGCAAGTCCACATACTCAACCATCTTTTATTCTTCTATGATTGCTAACACTCAAAGCATACCCATGAACAAAAAGTTTCAACCGGACACATAGAAAGATAGGGGCTTATAGTTTCGCCTCCCAACGTATTCACCTCAAGGGTGATGTCAACAATAATAACTCATGCTCACTCACATCCAACTGGATATATGTGCCTAGATCTTTCCTCACCACATGATGCTTGCAAAAAGAGAAAAATAAAAAGGAATAGGGAAGAATACTTTGACTCTTACATAAAATTAAGTGCATAAAAGTAAACGAGAGGCCCTTCGCAGAGGGAAGCAGAGGTTGTCATGCGCTTTTTGGTTGTATGCCAAATCCCTTAATGCAAAAGAACATCACGTTATATTGCCCCTTATGATAGCAACCTTTATTATGCACTCTATTGCTTTTATTACTTTGCCATCACAAGTTCGTACAACGCTCAATTTTCTCTTACACTAAATGATCAAACACATTTAGAAGCAATTTTTATTGCCTTATTGCACCGATGACAACTTACTTGAAGGATCTTACTCAATCCATAGGTAGGTATGGTGGACTCTCGAAACATGAGTTTGGGTTTAGGGTTTTTGGATGCACAAGTAGTATCTCTACTTAGTGCGAAATTTTTGGCTAGCAAAGATATTGAGCAAGCACCACATGTTGAAGGATCTATGACAATATAACTTCTATGTGAATATGAACAAACATAACTCATTATGTTGTCTTCCTTGTCCAATGTCAACAATTTTGGCATATAATATTTAATGGGGGCTCACAATCATAAAAGATGTCCAAGATAGTATATTTGCATGTGAATCTTCTCTTCCCTTATTAATTCTTTCATGAGTTGCATCATTGACCAATGCTATGTTTGTTAACTCCCAAGAAATTTTACCACTTATACTTTTCCTTGTGTGATGTCATTACTCACTATAAGATTAGCATATGATATTTTTCATTTATTTATTTTTATTTTTATTACAACATAAAACTAAAGAAACAAAAACTCAAACTAAACTTTATTATATAACTCTCACTCGATTACAAAGAAAGATAGATCACAAAACTAAAACTCAAAAATAGAGCATACTATGCTTTTATTCAACTAAATCACGATATGACTAATGATCGAACTAAAAATAGATAAAGGTAATGGAAGTAATGGTGATACGATACCTGGGCACCTCCCCCAAGCTTGGCACAAGCCAAGGGGAGTGCCCATACCCGTGTACTCAAATCTCCTTTGGTGGGGAAGATGACGAAGGTGGTGGTGATGAGGTAGCAATTTTCTTCTTCCTTAGCTTACGCTTGAGGGTGAAATTTTCCTCCTTCAAGCCATCGATCTCCTGCTTAAGCGTTAATACCCTCTCGCATAATGCCTGCTTGTTTTCCTATAGAAGACAAAAAGGGATAAACTGGATCTTAGGTTTCTTCGCTTTATTAGGGAGACTTGACTTCTTGAATTCCACATGCATGTCCCCAGGTTGAGGTAGTGGGATTTCTTCTTCATCAGAACTTGTCTCTTCCTTTCCCTTCGACTCATAATCTTCTTCTTCTTCCGTGGTCCAGCCGTGACGCTCAACATCCCCAAAGACCTTGGGATCTGCGATATAGTCAGCTACATAGCTCTC
The DNA here is from genome assembly GCA_011799875.1 of Thinopyrum elongatum. Lineage (NCBI taxonomy): Eukaryota > Viridiplantae > Streptophyta > Magnoliopsida > Poales > Poaceae > Thinopyrum > Thinopyrum elongatum. Next base: position 174,211,571 of record CM022303.1, on the reverse strand, counting down.
TCCCTCTGAATCTTGGGATGACATATTTTTAGATCTGTCAGGCAAACAACACGAAACAAGAACAGGGGATTTTTCTGCGATGCGGTGGTCAGATCATTCGTGGGTATATATAGATATTTTTTTATCTTGGGAAACAAGATTATGGAAGAAAAACAGAGTCGAGAAGGTTCCCGAGGTGGGCACAACCCACCTGGGCGCGCCAGGCAAGGCAGGCGCGCCCTGGTGTCTTGTGCCCTCCTCGGTTGCCTTCCTGGTTATTTCTTATTTTCCTAATTTTTGTAATATTCCAAAACTGATAGAAAATATTTTTGCGGATTTTTTGGAGTCCGTTTACTTACCGTATCACGTACCTCCTCTTTTTCAGGGTTCTGGAGTGTTCTGGAAGGTTTCTTTTATGTGTTCCTTCGGTGTCATGGTTTGAATAATATTACTTTCAACATTAATAGGTGTACCTGATATCTAGTGTTTAATTCTTTGTCCACTGACCACCTTTGGGTTAGTACCTTCAGCATTATTAATCTTGATAGCTCCAGAGCGATACACCTCTTCGATAATATATGGTCCTTCCCATCTGGAGAGAAGTTTTCCTGCAAAGAATCTAAAACGAGAGTTGTATAAAAGAACATATTCTCCAACTTTGAATTCCCGCTTTTGGATTCTTTTATCATGCCATCTTTTAACTTTTTCTTTGAATAGTTTGGCATTTTCATTAGCTTGGGTTCTCCATTCATCTAGTGAGCTAATATCAAATAACCTCTTTTCATCGGCAAGTTTGAAATCATAATTAAGTTCTTTGATTGCCCAATATGCTTTATGTTCTAACTCAAGAGGCAAATGACAAGCTTTTCCATAAACCATTTTATAAGGAGACATACCCATAGGATTTTTATAAGCTGTTCTGTAGGCCCAAAGTGCATCATCCAATTTTTTAGACCAATTCTTTCGGGACCTATTGACAGTTTTTTGTAATATTAGTTTTATTTCTCTATTGCTAAGTTCAACTCGACCACTAGATTGAGGATGATAGGGTGATGCAATTCTATGGCTAACATCATATTTAGCAAGCATTTTACGGAAAGCACCATGAATAAAGTGTGAACCACCATCAGTCATTAAATATGTAGGGACTCCAAACCTTAGGAAAATAACTTCTTTAAACATTTTAGTGGAAGTGTTATGATCAACACTACTAGTTGGAATAGCTTCTACCCACTTAGTAACATAATCAACAGCAACCAAAATATGAGTATACCCATTAGAGGAAGGAAAAGGTCCCATATAATCGAAAACCCAAACATCAAATGGTTCAACAACAAGTGAATAATTCATAGGCATTTCCTGACGCTTACTGATAATACCAATTCTTTGACATTCATCACAAGACAAGACAAACTTACGGGCATCCTTGAAGACAGTAGGCCAATAAAAACCAGATTGCAATACCTTGTGAGCAGTTCTATGTCTCGCACGATGTCCTCCATAGGCTTCGGAATGACATTTCCGTAGGATTTGTTCCTGTTCATGCTCAGGTACACAACATCTAATAATACCATCTACTCCTTCTTTATAAAGGTGTGGGTCATCCCAAAAGTAATGTCTTAAATCATAGAAGAATTTTTTCTTTTGTTGGTATGTGAAACTAGGTGGTATATATTTAGCAACAATGTAATTAGCATAATTGGCATACCAAGGAGTATTATGAGTAACATTTATTGCGTCTAGTTGTTCATTAGGAAAGCTATCATCAATAGGTAGTGGGTCATCAAGAATATTTTCTAACCTAGACAAGTTATCAGCTACGGGGTTCTTAGCTCCTTTCCTATCAGTGATATGTAAATCAAATTCTTGTAGCAAGAGAACCCACCTAATGAGTCTAGGTTTAGCATCTTTCTTTTCCATAAGATATTTTATAGCAGCATGATTAGTGTGAACAATTACGATGGAATCAACAATGTAAGATCTGAATTTATCACAAGCGAACACCGCTGCTAATAATTCTTTTTCAGTAGTAGCATAATTTCTTTGGGCACTGTCTAGAGTTTTGCTAGCATAATGCATAACATTTAATTTCTTATCAACTCTTTGTCCTAGAATAGCACCAACAGCATAATCACTAGCATCACACATAATTTCAAAAGGCAAGTTCCAATCAGGTGGTTGGACAATAGGTGCAGTAGTTAAGGCTTTCTTAAGTGTTTCAAAGGCTTCTACACAATCATCATCAAAAACAAATGGAACATCCTTCTGTAAAAGATTAGTAAGAGGCCTAGAAATTTTTGAGAAGTCTTTAAAAAACCTCCTATGGAACCCAGCATGACCAAGGAAACTACGAATACCTTTAATATCTTTAGGACATGGCATTTCCTCAATTGCATCAACTTTAGCTTTATCCACCTCAATACCTCGTTCGGAAATTTTATGCACCAAGATAATACCTTCATTAACCATAAAGTGGCACTTCTTCGAATTCAAGACAAGATTAGTTTGCTCTCATCTCTGCAAAACTCAATCAAGGTTGCTTAAGCAATCATCAAAAGAAGTTCCGTAAACAGAGAAATCATCCATGAAAACCTCAACAATCTTTTCACAAAAATCAGAGAATATAGCAGTCATACATCTTTGAAAGGTAACAGGTGTATTACATAAACCAAAAGGCATATGTCTATAAGCATAAGTTCCAAAAGGACAAGTAAAGGTGGTTTTGTCTTGATCAGGTTGAGACACGGGTATTTGAGAGAAACCAGAATATCCATCAAGAAAACAGAAGTGTGTGTGCTTAGATAATCTTTCTAGCATTTGATCAATAAAAGGCAGAGGGTAATGATCTTTTCTAGTAGCTTTATTTAATTTTCTAAAATGAATTACCATTCTATAGCCAGTAACAATTCTTTGTGGGATGAGCTCATTTTTATCATTAGGAACAACAGTAATACCTCCCTTCTTAGGGACATAATGAACAGGACTTACCCATCTACTATCAGCTATGGGATAGATTACACCTGCTTCCAGAAGCTTTAATATTTCAGTTCTTACTACTTCTTTCATTTTAGGATTCAATCGTCGTTGGTGATCAACAATGGGCTTAGCATCAGCTTCCATATTGATCTTGTGCTAACATAGAGTGGGGCTAATGCCCTTAAGATCATCAAGAGTATATCCAATAGCAGCACCGTGCTTCCTCAGAATTTTCAATGATCTTTCTTCTTCATGTTCTTAAAGGTTAACACTAATAATAACATGATATATCTTTTTCTCGTCAAGATAAGCATACTTCAAAGTGCCAGGCAATTGTTTTAATTCAAATAAAGGATCACCTTTAGGTGGAAGAGGACCTCCTAGAGTTTCAATAGGCAAATTGTGTTTTAGGATAGGTTGTTGTTCAAAAAATATTTTATCTATTTCATTTCTTTCACGCAAGTGCATATCATTTTCATGGTCTAACAAATATTGTTCTAGTGTATCAGTAGGAGGCACAGCAATAGAAGGAAGACCAATTATTTCATCCTTATTAGGTAGTTCTTCATTACGAGGTTGTCTACTAAACTTGGAGAAATTAAAGTCATGAGACTCATCACCAAAACTGACTCCGATAATTTGTTTTTCACAATCTATCTTAGCATTAACGGTGTTCAAGAAAGGTCTACCAAAGATAATGGGACAAAAGTCATCTTGTGGGGAACCAAGAACTAGAAAATCAGTAGGGTATTTTATTTTCCCACACAAGACTTCAACATCTCTAACTATCCCAAGTGGTTCGATGGTGTCTCTATTAGCAAGTTTAATAGTAACATCTATGTCTTCCATTTCAACGGGCGCTATGTCATTCATAATTTCTTGGTAAAGAGTAAACGGAATAGCACTCACACTAGCACCCAAGTCACATAAACCGTGATAGCAATGATCTCCAATTTTAACTGAGACAACAGGCATGCCAACTACGGGTCTATGTTTATCTTTTTCATCAGGTTTGGCAATTCTAGCAGCTTTATCGCAGAAATAAATAACATGCCCATCAATATTTTCGACCAAGAGGTCTTTAACCATAGCAACACTAGGTTCTACTTTAATTTGTTCAGAGGGTTTAATTAGGTTCTTTAATATTACTTTTGCGAACCACAGTTGATACCTTAGCATGTTCCTTTATCCTAACAGGGAAAGGTGGTTTTTCAATATAAGCCGTTGGCACAACTGGATCAACATTGTAAATGATAGTTTCATCTTTAGATAGAACTGGTTCTTTAATTTCTTCTTTAATAGGGGGATGATATTTAAACCACTTCTCCTGAGGGAGATCAACATGAGTAGCAAATGATTCACAGAAAGAGGCTACTATCTCAGAGTCAAGTCCATATTTAGTGCTAATTTTGAAAAGCATCGGTATTCATAAAAGATTTAACACAATCAAACTTAAGATTATACCTGACTCTTTACCTTCGTCAAGTTCCCAATCTTCATAGTTGCATTTAATTCTTTCTAAGAGATCCCACCTGAATTCAATAGTCTTCTTCATAAAAGAACCAGTACAAGAAGTATCGAGCATGGATTGATCGTCACGAGAAAGCCGAGCATAAAAATTCTGAATAATAATTTCTCTTGAGAGCTCATGATTGGGGCATGAATATAACATTGACTTAAGCCTCCCCAAGCTAGAGCAATACTTTCTCCTTCATGAAGCCAAAAATTATATATATAATTTCGATCACGATGAACTAGATGCATAGGATAATTTTTTTGGTGAAATTCCAATTAAAATCGATTCCAGTTCCAAGATCCAATATCATCGCATAGCCTATACCATGTCAATGCCTTTCACTTTAAAGATAAAGGGAAGACCTTCTTCTTAGCTTCATCTCCGGGTAAACCTGCAAGCTTAAATAATCCACAAATTCATCCACATATATCAAGTGCATATAAGGATGTTCAGTTCCATCTCCTGCATAAGGATTAGCTAGCAGTTGTTCTATCATACACGAAGAAATTTCATAACCAATATTTTTAGTAGGTACAGTAGGTTGAGGGGCAACTAATTGTGCTTCCGGTCGAGGTGAAGATACCCTGAACAAACCCCTCAAAGGATTGTTTTCCATAGTAACAAGTGACAATAAATTTCAGCACAATATATAAATTTTACCTTACCAATTTCCACTTACCAAGAGCGCTTCACTCCCCGGCAATGGCGCTAGAAAAGAGTCTTGATGACCCACAAGTATAGGGGATCAATCATAGTCCTTTTGATCAGTAATAGTGTTGAACCCAACGAGGAGCAGAAGGAAATGACAAGTGGTTTTCAGCAAGGTAATTTGTGCAAGCACTGAAATTGTCGGTTAGAGGTAATTTGATAGCAAGATAATTTGTAACGAGCAACTAACGGTAATGGTAAATAAAGTGCAGCAAGGTAGCCCAATCCTTTTGTGTCAAAGGACAGGCCAAAACGGTCTCTTATAAATAGCAAAGCGTTCTTGAGGGCACACGGGAATTTCACCATGTCACTTTCATCATGTTGGCTTGATTCGTGTTCGCTACTTTGATAATTTGATATGTGGGTGGACCGGTGCTTAGGTGTTGTTCTTACTTGAACAAACCTCCAACTTATGATTAACCCCCTCGCAAGCATCCGCAACTATGAGAAAAGTATTAAGATCAAATCTAACCATAGCATTAAACTTTTGGATTCAACTCGTTCCCTTACGAAGTAGCGCATAAACTAGGGTTTAAGCTTCTGTCACTCTACCAACCCATCTGTCGGTGTTCTGGGATCGGGGGTACCCAGACTTGCCTGCCTGCGGCCCAGCACGTGGCGCCATCGACGGCCCGATCCGGCCCAGCTCAAGGGCCCCAAGGACAAGACCCTCGCGAGGAGAACGACACCAAGACCTCCAAAGGAGTGGCCTTCCCAGGCTGCCTCCCGAGGAGCGGAGTTTTCTATGCAGACCTCCTGCCTCATGAGGACATGATGACATGGGCTATGATGACCAAGTCCAGGAGGGCGCTAGCGGGCGCAGGAGGGATAGTTTCCTCTTTGGTGCTAAAGAGACAAGGACAGGCGCGGGTTCCTGAGGGAGGCCCCAATGGTTTCTCTTCCGGTGCAACGAGACCAAGACCACGAGCTCGGCAGGACGGATGTCATCGTCAAGCCCACCACTGCGTCATGGCCAGAAGCTTTACAGGCGAAGACCACCATTCGTCAGGATAAGATGTACCTCTTGTCCCCTTTCAAAATTGGGCATTGTGGGATCCCTTCCAGCCTATGCGATGAGGGAAGAGGACCGAGGCCACTATAAATATAGACTAGCCTCTATCGTAGACGGAGGTCGATCGATCCATCCTCCTCGCTCGAGCCCTCGCGAGGCTGCTCATACACTGTACCAGTTCATTCTCAACCTCCTTGTGAGGCTAATCCACAAAAGGCAGGAGTAGGGTCTTACACAGCAAGGTGGCCCGGACCTGGGTAAATCTGCGTGTTCTTCCCTTCTCTGCAATCTCGCGCACTCGGTGGGATCAAGCCATGGGTGTGGTGAGCTGAGCATCTGCGTGAAGTAAGGTCCTTCGCACACGCCCCAGAGTTTGAAACTTTCTGGGTCTGGGGAGCCCCGATTCTGACATTTGGTGCGCCAGGTAGGGACGTGTCCAAGCTCCGTCTCTTCATCAACCGCGCTCCGCTCTTGCTCTGCTGGGACCATGGCTGAAGCTCGCCGTGTCCGCGCCGAGCGCCAGGCCGCTCGCGTCGCTGAGACGGCCCCGGTGGGCCGCGGTGCCCCTCGTCGCTCCGCTTCCCCGATGGTCAATGCTGCTACTGACCCTGCTGCTCATGAGCAGCAGGATTCTTCGTTGCCTCCCTCCGAGCCGCGTGACGGCCGCACCGCCACGCCTTCCCTCACTCCCATCACGGCGTCGTATTCCCATGCTCGCCGCGGACCGGCGAACACACAGGCCACGCTCCTCATGGCGCGGGAGCTGCTGCGCTATCGCCCCACCAACGAGGGCTACGACGCCTGGCTGGGCCGCATCACCGAGCTTGTCAACGCTGCCGGCGAGGCCTCGGTGCCCTCCCACTCGCTCCGCCCCCGCTGTCTTGTGTGGGCAAGGTGGCGCATGGTGCCCCTCCACCTCCACCTCGACGCAGCGCCGACGTCGACCCGAGGTGTGATGCGCGTCAGCACGACCCGCTGCGCGCGGTCCTAGCTCCAGGGCGGGACGAGGCCAGCTGCCAGGTTGTGCAGTAGCCATAGTATGACACGCGTGCGCTCCTCGTGCCGCCGCACCAACATTAGGATCAAGCCACTGTGGAGGTCGCCCCGCCAAGGCGTCAAGACCGTGCCCCTCTGGCGCGGGTCGTACCCATGAGTGTGGCGGGCTACCGTGCTTTCTCTCGTGAACTGCGCTGCATCGTTTGGCCTGTCAAGTTCAAGCCTGACCTGCCTCCGCGCTATGATGGCACCCACGACCCTTTGGAGTTCCTTCAGCTCTACTCTCTGAGCATCGAAGCGGCGAATGGCGACGACAAGGTTATGCCGAACTGGTTCCCCATGGCCCTCAAGGATGGCGCACGTTCCTGGATCATGAACCTCGCTGAGGGATCCATCTCCTTGTGGGACGAGCTTTGTGAGCGCTTCATCGCCAACTTCCAGGGGACCCGCAACCGCGCCCTCACCGTCAACGACCTGCGACGCATGAAGCAAAAGCCAGGCAAGACCCTCCGGAAGTACATGCAGCGCTTCAATCAAGTTTGCCTCAAGGTCATGAAAGTGTCCGACGAAGCCATCATCTCTACGTTTACAGAAGGCATAACCGACGTCAAGATGAGCGAGGAGCTCGCCATGCATGATGACTTTTGCTCGGCTCTGGAACTATTCAACCTGGCTGACAAGTGCGCCAGGGCGGAAGAAGGTCGCCTCTCCCTCCTCAAGCACCCTGAGGTCGATCCTAAAGACCAGAAGGCCAAGGCCAAGGAGGCAAAGCGCAAGGGCCCCATCGTGCTAGCAGCGGAGCCTGATCAGAAGCGCGGTCCTGATCGCGATGAACCAGCCAAGGACAACCGCCCATACTGTGTCTTCCACAATGTGCACACCCACAACACCAACGACTGCCATGAGCTCAGGGCGATCTACGACGAGCGCCTGGGCCACCGCCCGGAGCGCAACGACCGAGGCTACGGCCGTGGAGGAGGCCGCTAAGACAACCGCAACCCCTGCTAGGACTGGCGCGACCAGCCTTGCGAGGATCGCTGGCGTGATGAGCCTCGCGAGGGCCCCTGGCGTGACTAGCCTCACGAGGCCCGTCCTCAGGGCAATGCCGGCCTTCCACCGCTGCCACCGCCACCAAGAAGGAACGATGACAACCATCAGGATGATTGGGCTGGGGCTTCCATGAACCTCGCATGATTGCCTGCATCCTCGGTGGTGCCCAGGAACCCGCCTCGCACTGCGTCTTCAAGCAGTTCTCTCGTGAGGTGAACGCTGCCCTCCCGAAGCTTGAGGCCGCACGCCCCCTCAGGTGGTTGCAGTACGCCATCACCTTTGACTCCAAGGATCACCTCAAGTGCGCAGCCACTACCGTCGCACTCCCCATGCTCTGCATGCCCACCATCAGCAACGTCGCAGTCACAAAGACCCTCATCGATGGTGGCGCCAGCATCAACGTCCTCTCTATGGAGACGTTTGACACGCTCCAAGTGCCTTATGACCAACTTATGCCCACCAAGCCCTTCTCGGGGGTGACTGATGGCTCCACAACACCCCTGGGGCAGGTGCGCCTCCCCGTCACCTTCGGCAAGCGCGACAACTACCACACCGAGCTCATCGACTTCGACGTCGCCCACATCGGCCTCCCGTACAACGCCATCCTCGGGTACCCTGCCCTCGCCAAGTTCATGGCGGCAACACACCATGGCTACAACATCCTCAAGATGCCAGGGTGCAACGGCGTCATCACAGTCGCCTGCGACGAGAAGAACGTGGTCTATTCTCTTGAGCATGCCTACCGTGTCGCGGGAGCCGAGAACTCTGACGACGAAGATGGCGACCTCCCTCCCGAGGCCACCCCCGCGAAGAAGAAGCAACTCCTCCCCAAGAGTCGTCCGGAGACCAAGAAACCAACTGGCATCGCCTCAGGCTCTGTGCCCGTTGCCGGGGCGCCTCTTCCTCCCGCATAGGAAGGCGCGCTCGGCGCCTCCCTTAGGATGGGCTCGGAGGCTTCTGTATGGAGAGCCTCTGACCTGACCAGTGCGACGAGGGAGGTGCTCGGGCACCACTTGGAGGCGTGCTTTGATGCGCACCCCCGCAAGCAAGGAGCAAGGCACGAGGCAACAGGAGCACGAGAATTCATCACCAAGGAGACCGAGGTGCTTCAGGAGGCGCAAGCCATGCGTGGCGAGCGCCGCCCCGCACCCCCCACTAGTGCAGCTGTTGCCCCCGACGTGGGCGACGGGCTGCGTGTCCGCGTTGACATCCCGGGTCTCAACAGGGCCGCTTCGCAGGGCCTCTTCTGGCCGTCGGGCATTGGCCGGAGTGGGGGCTACCCCTACAACTATGTCCGCATGCCCTTTGGCCTGGTGAACGCGGGTGCTATGTACCAGTGCCTCGCGCGAGTTGTACACGTGTCTCCCGAGGCCCGACGTCTGGCGGTGGCATCTCAGGAGGCCTCGGGCCCTCGCGAGCACCCTAGGCGTAGCGAGCACCACGAGCCCCCGGAGCCCTCCAGCTCATGACGATCAAGCTTCATCGACCACATCGATGCTTCAGCAGCATCATTGCCAGCTGACCCTTTTGGTTTGTTCAGTTGAGGGCGCCCCACGGGCTGCATTATTCTCAAGCTATCAGGGCCCACCCCTATAGCTGTATTGCTTTGCGCATGTATCAGAACTAGCTTTGCCTTTGATGAATTTCTTGAGTATTCCAACCTGCGTGCCCGGTGCTTCGTCACCATGAATGTCGCCGCGCACTTACAACCCCGCCCTCGACCGCCTCATGATTAAGGGCTGGCACGGCGTCTATGCTCGGGTCCATCCCTGCAGCGTTGACAAATCCAAGCGACCGAGCTCTGTCTCACGGGCCAGTCCTGTGCACGTCACCTCCTGGGGTCCTTGGTGCTTTATTCTTGCATGAGCTAATTGAGAGTGGGAGAGTCAGGGCGCGCAGCTCAGTTCATTCAACCACAGCTCGATGCTTCGCCGTCGCGGGAGCCGCGCACCGGGTGTCTTTCCTTAGGATTGTTGCATGAGAAGACTGGGCACGACATCTGTGCTCGGGTCCGTCCCTGCAGCGTCGATAAACCGAAGCGACTGAGCTCTGTCTGGATGGCCGGCCCCATTCACGTCACCTCCTGGGGTCCTTGGTGTCCAGCCTTCTCATGTGATGGCCTCCGGAGATTCATTTGGTGCAGGTCGCCCCCATCAGACAGGTTTTGTAAGCGCGCCCCGCGCCAGAAGATTCAGGCGCAACCCGCCTTGAGGTAGGGCCTCGTGAGTCCCGCGCTGGCTCACGGGTGCCTAGATACACCTCCTCCAGTTCTGCCATGCCAGTCACGCGTACGAATGAAACAGTGTTGTACACGCCTGGAGACTCTAACATAGAGCTCCCTACTCATGCCAAGTGGAAGCCCCATGCTCCGCGCTGGCGAACGACACAGTCGCTCAGCGGCTATGCCCACGCCCTAGTGGAAGCCCCATGCTCCACGCTGGTGGATAAACAACTGAGGGTGCCCCAGGGGTTGCACCAACCTTAGGATAGCCTTTCGGCTCTTCACGAGGCCCTGTCGCGCGGCTTTCACCTGCGAGGCACGCGCGAGGGGGCTGGGCACGGGGGCTACGATCAAGCCAGGCCTGGCGCGCGCCACCTCACCAGGTCCCTAGTACCTAGTCTTCTCACGTCCCTCCCAGGCAAAAGCTGGCGAGGAAAGGTATGGAGGGCTCCGAATTTACCTCGTCGTCGCCCATGTTTCCTTCATGAGGGCTGCTCACACATCAAGGGGGGCCCCTGAGCATCGCGACTCAGGGGCCTCACTAGTCACGTAGCCCCTTGCCCCTTGGTCTCGTCCTGGCGATCCGCACATCTCAACGGCGGTCGAGGTATGCGCGGGGCTGGGCCCTGCTGATGGAGAGCACAAAGGCAAACAAGAAGGAAACAAAGCACGAAAAGGAAATCACGGAGTTCAAACAGTTATTACAGGCACCGAATGTTTCACAAATTCAATCGAAGTCTTACGCCTCCATGAGGCATGATAAATGTCGCAGGATGAAATCTAGGAGGAGGGGTCGCTGTCGCCATGGCCGTCGCCGCCGCTTGTCCCAGTCGCGGCGAGCTCATCGTCGACATCACTGCCATTACCGTCTTCGGCGCCACTTGCCTTCGCTGTCGGGGGCCCGGCGTCAGGGATGCAGGTGAACTTCTTCACCAGCGCATCCACATGGTCCTTCACGGCCGCCGCCACGGTGTTACGAGACTCGGGAGCAACCGAGACAATCACCGCGTCGAATTCAAAGCCGGGCTCGCGGTGGTAGAGGTGACTCAAGACATGCGTCGCGGACATGGAGAAAAGGTCGCGGCACTCGTCCTCCAGGATGGTGTCCACCTTGGCGGCGGCGCCTTCGAGCGCCTCAGCAAGCTTGGAGGAGAGCCCTGCGTAGCCGCCATCAGGGGTCGCCAGCGGCTCCTTGAATCCTCCCCTGCAGATTGAGTGCAGCGCCTGGCAAGACCTGAGCTCGATGGAGGGGAAGGCGTCGCTCTCTGCGGCCACCCTCTTCTCAGCAGTAGCAAGGGTCTTACCCCGAGAGTCCAGCCGGGCTGTCACCTCGGAGACGTGCTTGGTGTGGGACGTCTGGGCTTTGGCCACTTCCTCCTTCAGCTTGGTCAGGCGCTCGCACTCCACAGCTTGATCAGCGGCCACCTTGGACAGTGTGGAGTCATGATCCACGAGCTTTGCCTCGCGGGCCCTGAAGTCATCTTCCTTCTGCCGGAGCTGCTATGCGAGCGCATTCTGCTCTTCCTGAAGGGCCTTCAGGTTGGCCGCCGCATTGTCGCAACGCTTCTCTGTAGATGTTGCGCTGGCCAGCGCTGTGTTGGGAGCCTCCTTGGCTTCAGCGGCCTCCTTCCTGCTCTTCGTGGTGGCAGCCTCGGCCCGTCCCCAGGCCGTCCTGGTGGCTGTGTTAGCCTGGAGCCACCCCGAGACGAGCCCAAGGCGCTCCCTCATGAGGCATCTGTCAGCATCTTGAAGATCGGCCCAGATGCGGCCGAGCGCAGTGTAAGCTTCATCCAAGGCTCCGGGCCTGATCAGGGGGCCACAGTTCATGAGCGCGAGGGCCTGACGAGGCGGCAACGCTGGCACGACGCTGGTTCTGTGGCCAAGGAGGTGGTGGCGAGGTCGACTTGGGCCACCGGAGGCTCCAGGCTCCTCTCGGGCACGCCGAGGGCGAACGACTTCACCACCTGCTAGCCCACAGGGGCTGGCTCCACCTGAAGCTGCGTCACCGCGTCCTCAGGAGCAGACTCCACTGGAGGGGGGAGACTTGCCCCCTCCATCGGTACCGGGGTTGCCACAGTCGCGGCAAGGTGTGCCACCTCGTGAACCCTCGTGTCCTCGGCGGACAGTCCCCCAAGCGGCGTCGGCAAGGTGCTTGAAGCAGGCGGTACGCCCATGCGCACGGGCGCCATGTCGCCTGAGCGCCCAAGGGTTGCGATGGGCTGGCATGATGCACTTCCGCGCCCTCCGCGGCTGTGGCCTGAGGCGGACGGCGCCCTCAGGACAGGGGGATCTTTTGGCTCGGTGCTCGTTTTCTTCTTCTTCGTCATATCACCACTCCTGCTCATCAGAAAGGAAGAAGCTGTGAGCACATGCGCAACCTATGCTTGACCAAAGCAAGGCGAGTTACTTACTCCTCGGGCGCGATCCACTTCCTCTTCTTCTCCTTCTCGGCGAAGGTCACTGCACCCCTGCTCTCCTTCGGTGTGGTCTTGGCCGCACTCAGGGGGTCGGCGGGGCGCTCCTCGATGGACCCCGTCGTGGCGCTGCCACCTGGGGAGGTGAGGAGGTCGCCCCATGGGGTCATGGCCGGTGGAGCCGTGTCTGCCCTAGCAGCGGCACCCCGCCCTTTGGCCACGACTCGGTCGGGGATGAGACCGGCGTCCCAACTGCCCCGCTGGAGCGTGGGGAGCCCTCCGGAGGGGGTGTTGCCGTGCTCTTCCTTGGGGCCACCCGACCGGACGCCCGCGTGGTCCGAGAAGTGGGCCCAGACCGCCTGAGGGCCTTCGTGGAGCATGGGGAGTCCATGGCCGGAGAATCCATGGCGGCGTCGTTGTTATCCTCGAGGTTGCAGAGAAGCTCATGCTGCGACGGAGGGGACGCTCCCGCCAGGCCATCGTCCTCGGTCTCCTCCGAGTCCTCCTCGTCACCGCTATTGCCGGAGGACAGGTCCACAAGGGAATCGGTGTCGACGGGCGGGTCAAGCCCCTGGTGGTTGAAGGCAGGCATGGCGGCGACCAGACCCCTCTGGTCGTCGCGGCAGTACAACGGGGCGTACGCCTCGGGTATGTCCAACGGGATACTGCCTATGTAACACCCTGGTTTTCGCTCCCTGTTTTTTTCCTTCGCGGGATTTGACTCCCGTCTTTTTTCTCGGTGTTATCGGATTTCTCTCGCTCTTGGGAATATGAAGATGGTCATATAGTCTTGCCTATCCTATCCAACCAGAGATTCTCCCCAGATCAACCTTGCCACCCAAGATATATTCTCAGGCTTTGCCACCGAAACCCTACCTTCCGAGTTACCGGAAGGGAAACCCTAACTCTTGCAGTTACAAAGGAACCCCAATTTCCTTTGATCTGATGCCTCCCAAACTTCTCCCAGTGTTCATCATATCCTTATAAACCCTAGATATGCAAAAATATTGCCAAGTCATTTGCAATATTTTTCATTTATAATTAATTCCTTTTTTCTACCAGTTAAAGAAATTAAATCCAGGAAAATATCTATCCATCTCCGAAGTTGATGAAAACTTGTGTAGATATTCTTTGTGGTCATATTGAGCTCCCATAAAAATATTGGCCATAATTAAATATGGGAAATTGCATTTTCCTATTTAATGCCAATATTGCATTTTGGGCAGTTTCTAAAGGAACTACCATTTTGGTAGCCAGGAAAAATCCCAAATAAATTGTGGAGCTTCTCTTATCCATATATTTTCCATTTCCATCAAAATACAAGTACCAAGGTTCAAAGGTTAAGCACAACATCAATTTGCAAATTATGTTCAGATTTTCAGTTTGCAAAGGAAGTGCTTGAACCCTTGATCCATTTGAGCTGAAATTTTTCATGGTGATTAACATTGATAAATCACGTATGGATACCAAAAATCAGCTCAATTCATATATTCATTCATCCACAGAATTTTTCTTAATTTTCTGTCCATTTGGAGGTGCTGTGAAGGAAGTACCAAGTAGGAATTTCCAAGTGAGCTGAAAATTTTCCAGTATCTTCATATATTTATATCATCACCCTACACCAAAATTAATCCAATTTCATTCAGCCATTTGAGCACAGCGTCAACATCTTCATTTCTGGCCAGAGTACATGGTCACAAAGGAAGTACCATCTAAACTGGTCCATTTGTGTTGAAACTTTGATATAATGTCCAACTTAGTGTATTACTAATCCATGCCAAAGATCAAGCCAAGATCATTACTGTGGTGGCCACACCACATGCCAAACATCTTATGTTCCAAACCAAAGTCAGCTCACATCAGTCAGTTCTTGCCCTCACTTCCCTCTAAAACCTCTCTCGTCAACTCAAGGAAGGGAGGTGAAGACTCCGGACATGTTTTGACCCCTCATGGGTGCCTTGGACACGCGGCAACCATGGTGACCACGCGGTGGCCACGCCAAACACGCGCTCTGCGTACTGACCGCGTCTGGTCGCGTCGGCAGGCGAGCTCCGGTCAGCTCCGGCGTGTCTGGGTGTGTCTCACGGCTCCCCTGCGTCCACGTACCCCTCTCCCGCACCTTATCCACCTCTCTCCCTTCCTCCTCACGCCACGGCGATCGCCGCCACGGCACTATCACCCCGTGACACTCGAGCGGTCACCTCCCTCTTTGGCTCCTTCCTTCCTGAGCCGTCCCCTCCCTCTGGCGTCGTCAGGTCGGCAGCCCCTCCTCGCACGCCACCTCGCCGGAGCTCCAGTACGGAGATAAGGGCGCCACGGCAGCCGTCCCTATCCACTCTCGCTGGCCGGGCTATATAAGCCACGGCCAAGCTCTCCCCGAGCACCCACGCCTCACGCAACCACTCCTCTCTCCCCCAGAGCCCTCCCCGACCTCTCTAGTCCTCGCCGGAGTCCCTCCATTCGCCGTTGGCCGCCTTAGCCGCCGCCTCCCCTCTGCTCAAATTCACGGGAACCAATCCCTCCCTCCCCTTGCTGCTGCTTCCACCACCTACCCCGCACTCCGGTGAACCCATCCATCCACTCAGCCTCCCCGGAAGACCCCCAGGCCGCCGGAACCCCACCGGAGCCACCGCCCTCGGTCATGGGCGCAGGCGTGCTGCCGGCCATCTCCGGTGCCCGTGGAGCCATCTCCTGGATGCGGCGTACGCCGGCGACCGCAGCCGTGCCCTCGCCCGCCCGCGGGAACCATAGGAGCACCGGCGACCACCGGAGCGGAGGCGCTCTGCCGCGGTGTCGGGCAGAAGGAGAGGAGGAAGAAGGCGGGCGGGAGGAGAGAGAAAGGGGGCCTGACGGGTGGGCCCCGACGCCACCTGTCAGTGAGAGAGAGAGGAGCCAGCAAGGATAAGTGGAAGCGTACTCAGAAGAGTACGCGACCACTACGGCAAAAGCGTATTTTTATAAATGCGCTTCCTCTCTCCAGCCGGCTGCCGAATCAGTTATATTGTGGATGTTCACCCGTTAGCAGCAGAAAATGAATAATTTTTATTTAAATTCTGTCTAACGAACGAACTTCCGCAACTCCGCAACCGTAACTCGGATTCAGGTGAATCCAACGCCCACGTCTTCGTCTCGTCGAGCCCGTTCCAATGGAGTCATTTTCATAATGTTTCCACATTGTGAAAATGACCATTTTGCCCTTGCCCTCTATCAGCCCCCTCCGAGAGAGAACTTTTCCGGCGAATTCTTTAGTGGCTTCACCGCACTTCTTCCCAGAGTATTCCTTCGACCCCAGACAAGCCGACCATCTGATATATGCCCTAAAGCATTGCTCTATGTTATTCTTGTGTGTTTAACCTAATAATGATGCCCGTGCTAGAACTACTTAAATTCCTGTTAGTTTGTATTCATCGTTTACATTACTTGAACATGTTTATCATTACCACACTAAGGAATCGTTATGATGTTATACCGAGATAGGTTGTTATGTTATGCAGTTGTTACTCCATACATAGTTAACACCAGGTCAAGTTATTCATGATGGATATCCCTGCCGGTTAAGTACTTGCTAAAACTGAACATAGTGGTTGATCTTGAGTCACCTATCCGGGCTTATTCGTGCAACCACATTTGCCGGTATGGGACGGCCTTGACTTGGTCTGGCTCCATGCTCTTTCACCGGTACCTCCATGCAGGGAGGGTTATGCGTGCGTGCTACCCTGATCAGGTAGGCGGCGATAACCCTGTGAGCCTAGTTGAGTTGTTTGGGTACCCGTCCCCGTTTGGGACAGTTTAGTTTGGCCACGACGGTGGCAGGTGTCACGGGGTGACACAGGGGCCACCCAGGGCTTGACTCCGGGGGAGGATGATTGCCGGTGGTACGATGGGAGAGTCAAGGGTCAGGCAGGTTTCGTTGGAGCAACACTGGTCCACCCGAATGGGATCACGAGGTCAGTGCTCCATAGTGTGGGTAAAGTGCGCAACCTCTGCAGAGTGTAAAATCTATTCGAATAGCCGGGTCCACGGTATTGGACAGCCCGTCCAGACCTCACTAGACGGTCAACCGTAATGATGATATCAGTGGTGGAAGAACCTGTCTTGCATAGACATCAGATGTTGTCAGAGATATGGTATGTTGGCCATGGGATGGCTATGGAAGAGATGGTCAGATGACCGAAAGACTTGGATTGAGTTTGGATCGGATTCAGATTGGATCATGAGATTATTCGGAGTAGGGATTATCTACTTGATATGCTTTACTTTACTTTACTTCAGTAATTGTCTTGCTAGATAACCCATGTTATGTCATGATGATCAATGCTGCTAGATGTTTAATCATGCTAGATAATCATGCCACGACATGGTGATTAATATTGCTAGATAGATATATTAGGTCATGATAATTAATGATGCTCTAACAACAAATACATGCTTGAATGCCATGGATTGCATTGCTTGGTGTATATGTTGGTTTGGTTTGCTTGCGAGTACATTCAAAAGTACTCAGCGGCCTTCAATGTGGCCAGGTTCACATAAGGATTCATCATCAAGGAGCCGAAGTGTTCGCGGGCTAGGAGAGTAACCCAGTCAGATCCCTGTGGATTGGAGCCGCACCAAGACCTTGCTGCCTTAGATAGAGCTTTTTCCGCTGCCACCCCTTTGTAACTATCATGTAAGACTTATATACCCATTAATAGAAATGCATGTGTTCATGATACTTGTTGTAAAAGCGCATGCCAGAGTGATTTCCTGGGATGGTATGTGTGGCAACCGTCTGGCTATAGTGGTACTCAGGCGGGGCACCACAGCCTAACAGGAAGATCAAGGCCACTTCAAGCTCTCCGCACGTCAGGCCGGTGGAGTGCAGCCTCACATCGTCACTTGCGCCCTGGTATTCCCACAGGGGCCTTGTGTGTGACTGGAGCGGCGCCAGGCGTTGCGTCAAGAACTCCTTCACTATCATCGCCCCAGTCAGCTTCTTGGCCTCCATGTCTGAGGCTATCCGCTCCAACACAGGTTGCGCACAGGGATCGACGAGCTTCACGGAGGCCCACGCCGAGGTCTTCTCGGGCAGCTCCGCTGGGAGCTCCAGGAGCGGATTGAGGCCCTTGGTACCAGGAAGACCCAGTGATGTCTGAAGCCTTCCACCTTCTTCCCGGCCTTCAGGAGCACATGCCCGCTCTGGACCGTGACAAAGGAGACGCACGCGAACCGATGATCCTTGTCATGGAACCGCAGACTGAAATGGTGGTAGAAGAGGGCCACAGAGGGCCTCACGCCCACAACGGCCTCGCAGTAGAAGGCGAAGATGGACATGAGCTGGATGGAGTTGGGCTGAAGACAGAGGGCCTGGATCCCGTAGTGCTTGAGGATGGCGGTGAAGAATTCCGAGAAGGGCGGGACGAGCCCGGAGAAGACACTATGGACGAAGAAGGGGTAGACCGTCTTCGCCAAGGTGCTCGGCTCTGCCGAGTCTCACCAGACCAAGGTCTGCCCCCACTCATTGGAGTCGTCCACTGTCAGAGGGAGCACTGGGGCAAGGTCCCCCTCTTTGGCGATGGTGGAGGCCGTGAGCACCAGCGGGAGAGACGAGGAGGCCGAGCCCAATGCCTCGGGCTTTGATTTCCCGGCGGCACCATCTGGGAATCCCTGGAGTTGAGGGAGATTAGGAGGAAGGGCAGCACTATGCCTGGATCTGGAGAAAATTCTCGTGAAGAAAAGGGGAACTGAACAGAAGAAGGGAGGCGCAAGGAAGTGGAGCAGTGATGGCTCCAGAGCGTGTGCCATGCTTTTGCCAGCCTGGGCAGATGCCGAGGCAACGTGGGTAGCGGAGGAACCCGTGTCCCGTCGCGCGCCACACATCAAGCTTGGCCCGCAGGCGGTTGGGGCCCGCGATGCTTCGTCCTTCGTTTCTCGCCTTCGCTCCGAAACCAGCCCGAGCGCACCTTGGTCCCGGGGGCTATTGTCGGCATTCTGGGATCAGGGGTACCCAGAATTGCCTGCCTGCGGCCCAGCGCGTGGCGCCATCGACGGCCCAGTCCGGCCCAGCTCAAGGGCCCCAAGGACAAGACCCTCGCGAGGGCCCTGGCCTCGTGAGGAGAACGACACCGAGACCTCCAAAGGAGCGGCCTCCCCAGGCTACCTCCCGAGGAGTGGAGTTTTCTATGCAGTCCTCCCGCCTCATGAGGATGCGATGACGTGGGCCATGACGACCAAGGCCAGGCGAGCGCCAGCGGGCGCAGGAGGAACAGTTTCCTCTTTGGTGCTAAAGAGACAAGGACAGGCGCGGGTTCCCGAGGGAGGCCCCAAAGGTTTCCCTTCCGATGCAACGAGACCAAGACCATGAGCTCGGCAGGATGGATGTCATCGTCGAGCCCACCGCTGCGTCATGGCCAGAAGCTTTGCAGGCGAAGACCACCTTTCGTTAGGATAAGATGTACATCTTGTCCCCTTTCAAAATTGGGCGTTGTGGGATCCCTTCCCGCCTGTCCGATGAGGGAAGAGGACCGAGGCCACTATAAATATAGACTAGCCTCCACCATAGACGGAGGTCGATCGATCCATCCTCCTCGCTCGAGCCCTCACGAGGCTGCTCATACACTGTACCAGTTCATCCTCAACCTCCTCGTGAGGCTAATCCACAAAAGGCAGGAGTAGGGTCTTACACCGCAAGGTGGCCCGAACCTGGGAAATCTGCGTGTTCTTTCCTTCTCTGCAATATCGCGCACTCGGTGGGATCGAGCCATGGGTGGGGCGAGCTGAGTATCTGCATGAAGTAAGGTCCTTCGCACACGCCCCAGAGTTCAAACCTTTCTGGGTCTATGGAGCCCCGATTCCGACACCATCATCTAATAACTACTCCACAATGCATTCCCTTAGGCCCAAAGATGGTGAAGTGCGATGTAGTCGACATTCACATGACACCACTAAGGGAATCACAACATACATATCATTAAAATATCGAACACATATCAACTTCACATGATTACTTGCAACATGACTTCTCCCGTGACCTCAAGAATAAAAGTAACTACTCATAAATGATATTCATGCTTAAGATCAGAGGGGTATTAAATAGCATAATGGATCTAAACATATAATCTTCCACCAAATAAACCATATAGTAATCAACTACAAGATGTAATCAACACTACTAGTCACCCACAGGTACCAATCTGAGGTTCCGGTACAAAGATTGAACGCAAGAGATAAACTAGGGTTTGAGAGGAGATGGTGATGTTGAAGATGTTGATGAAGATTGGCCTCCCAAAGATGAGAGGGTTGTTGGTGATGAAGATGGCTTCGATTTCCCCCTCTGGGAGGGAAGTTCCCCTGGCAGAATCGCTCTGCCGGAGGGCAAAAGTGCTCCTGCCCAAGTTCCGCCTCAAGACGGTGGCGCTCCATCCCGAAAGTCCTCCTCCTATTTTTTCTAGGTCAAAATGACTTATATACCAAAAGATGGGCACCTGAGGTGGGCTGGGCTGAGCACAACCCACCAGGGCGCGCCTGGCGCGCCCTGGTGTCTTGTGCTCACCAGGTGGCCCCCTCCGATAGTTATTTGCTCCAGTATTTTTCATATATTCCAAGATAATTCTCCGTAAATTTTCAGCTCATTTGTAGATGTGCAGAATAGGTAACTCTGACATAGCTTTTTCAGGTCCGGAATTCCAGCTACCAGCATTCTCCCTCTTTATGTAAACCTTGCATATTATGAGAGAAAAGGCATTAGAATTACTCCCAAAAGCATTATTATGCATAACAACATTATAAATAACAGTAGGAAATCATGATGCAAAATGGACGTATCAGCCACTGGCCTATACGCACTAACTACCACGTGGGAACAGTTATGGGCACTCTGCGTCGTGGTATCAGCCGAAAGCTTTGTCAGACGTCCAGTTCAGCATTGTGGGCCTGTCGGGCCAGTGCCATCCATGATGAGGTGGTGCTCGTCCCGGCTCGTCGTACAACGACCCGGAGTGCAAAGGGCGATGGGCCCAAGACCCCGGAGTGCTTAGGATGTAGACCGGCGGGGACCTCTCTGCTGAGCCTAGGTAGGACTACGACGTGTTGATCTTCCGAGGCCGGGCATGGACCCAGGAAAGTGTGTCCGGCCAGAGTAATCAAGCGTGTTGGGTAATGTGGTGCACCCCTATAGGGAAGTTATCTATTCTAATAGTCGTGTCCATGGTAATGGACGCTCGGTGTTGTATCCCAATCTATTACAACTAGAAATGGATACTTGAGACAAGTGATGGATATGTTGCCACTGGGATTGCTTTCTCGCAGGGAGTCGAGGAAGGATCTCTGGGCGTTAATACTACAACATGCTTGTTAATTATAATATCCCATTCTGTACTCTTCTGAATGCTACACGATGCTTGGCTTGAAGATGCTAGTCTTCGATAGGCTAGTCCTTCCCCTCTATTCTGGCATTCTCTAGTTCGGTCCACAGATACAACCCTTCCATTTGATACCAATGCATACTTAGTATAGATCTGATGCTTGCGAGTACTTTGGATGAGTACTCATGGTTGCTTTGCTACCCCCCTTTTCCCCTTCTTCTTCCTGATTGTTGCGACCAGATGGCGGATCTCAGGAGCCAGATGCCACCCCCGTCGACTACTACTACCCCGACGGAGCCAGATGCCACCCCGTCGACTACTACTATGTGGAGACCCCCGACTACCAGGAGTGGTTAGGAGGCCCCAGGCAGGAGGCCTTGCCTTTTTTATCGTTGTTGCTTTTGTGCTTGCCTTCTTAAGGCAGTCTTGTTTAACCTTATGTCTGTACTTAGATATTGTTGCTTCCGCTGACTCATGTGTATCGAGCTTATGTATTTGAGCCCTCGAGGCCCCTGGCTTGTAATATGAAGCTTGTATTATTTTAATTTGTGTCTAGAGTTGTGTTGTGATATCCACCCGTGAGTCCCTGATCTTGATCATACACATTTGCGTGTATGATAAGTGTACGATTGAATTGGGGGCATCACAAATTGGTATCAGAGCCGACTGCCTGTAGTAAACCCCCTTTCCAACTCCTTGGCTGAAGTTGAGTCTAGTCTTTGAAAAACGGTTTTACTAACATGGTTGTGTGGCTTACAGGCCCACGTCGCCATTGGGTGGTATTAGGATCTTTTATTCCTCGTCTATACTCTGGGACTCAGATCTCTCTTCTATTCGGGTTAAATGATTTTGCTAATTCCAATATTAGGTTCTTGTGATCACATCCACCCGGAGGTTTGTATTACCCCTTTCTCGAATTAAGGGCCAAGATCTGCTTCACATTGTTCACTGACCGCAGGATCCTCATATCGAGGGCACCCTGCATCGTCACATGCAAATTCCTCGCCCCAGTGGTTTTTCTTCAACGTCGATGTAGCCTTTGCTATGTCCCGCTGTTGTAGCCCTCCGTCGCATGCATGCGTGCCGCCTAGTATGTCTAGGGTGTTTCTCTTGTCCAAACTCATACGAACAACATGTAATTAGCCCCGCATATGTATCAGTATGTCCTTAATGACTACTGCTTTGTACATACTGCGCCTATGCTCATTGTTCTGAGTACATCATGAATGACTCCATACACTTGCTCCACCCCTTGCTAAACTACCCCCTGTTGCCTTTAAACAGGATGGTAAGACCCGCTGGTCGTGGCCGCCTGAATACATGGCCGGAATGATACAGCAGTTGAGCTGAATCGCCAGTTCATGGAAGGAGTCATGGCTCAGTTTCCGCACCCCAATATGAATAAGCAACCCGCACCAGTACTTTGCAAGACTTTGCGCGTCTCAACCATGTCATCTACCACAGCTCAACTCAGCCCCTTGATGCTGATGATTGGCTTCGTGACATCCTGTTTGAGATGGAGTCAGCTAATGTTGCCCCTGCCAGTTACGTCACCTTTGCGACATTTCACTTGAAAGGTCCTGCTGCTGAATGGTGGGACAGCCATAGGCATTCCTTACCTATTGGAACCGCCATCACTTGGCCGTAATTCCAAGCTACATCCTGCGGACCAATGTTGAACCACCATGGTTAGTCACAACGTCCCCGTTGAAATTGAAGGGTTGGAATCCCATGTTTCCCCCCATTGTTTTGAAGTCATCCAATATCGACCTCATTCTAGGAATGGAATGGTTGAAAACACATACCACTTATATCATTTGCACCGCTAGGACCGTCCATCTACTACATCCTTCGAGTAAGATAGTAATCTACCATGCTCATCTTGTTTGAATTGTCGAAGCATGGATTTATTCCTTGAATGCGTTAAACGCTTCTCCTCTTGTGAGAATTGAAAACGCTCCAATCGTTTACGAATTTCAAGATTATTAAACCTATTTTATTAATGTGCCAAATTAATTATGGCAGTAGCCTAATTATTAATACTAGTTTAGGGGCTAGTGCTATATTTTATAAAAGCTAAAATAAAGTAAAAATAAAATGATAACATAAACTATTTAAAAGAAAAGAAAAAGCAAAAGATCAAACAAAATAAAAGGAAAAGAAAACCCCCCTGCCCCCCTGGGCTGCGGCCACCCGAGCCGCCCCACTTCCCCCGTCCCCTTGTCGTCTTATGCACTAACCACCACGCTAGAACAGTTATGGGCACTCGGCGTCATGATATCAGCCGAAAGCTTTGTCAGACATCCAGTTCAGCATTGTGGGCCTGTCGGGCCAGAGCCATCTAGGATGAGGTGGTGCTCATCCCGGCTCATCGCACAACGACCCGGAGTGCAAAGGGCGATGGGCCCAAGACCCCGGAGTGCTTAGGATGTAGACCGGCGAGGACCTCTCTGCTGAGCCTAGGTAGGACTACGACGTGTTGATCTTCCGAGGCCGGGCATGGACCCAGGAAAGTGTGTCCGGTCAAAGTAATCAAGCATGTTGGGTAATGTGGTGCACCCCTGCAGGGAAGTTATCTATTCGAATAGCCGTGTCCACGGTAATGGACGCTCGGAGTTCTATCCCGATCTATTACAACTAGAAATGGATACTTGAGACATTTGATGGATATGTTGGCTCCGGGATTGCTTTCTCGCAGGGAGTTGAGGAAGGATCTCTGGGCGTTAATACTACAACATGCTTGTTAATTATAATATGCTATTATGTACTCTTCTGAATGCTGTAAGATGCTTGGCTTGAAGATGCTAGTCTTCGATAGGCTAGTCCTTCCCCTCTATTCTGGCATTGTGCAGTTCAGTCCACAGATATAAACCTTCCATTTGATACCAATGCATACTTAGTGTAGATCTGATGCTTGTGAGTACTTTGGATGAGTACTCATGGTTGTTTTTCTAGCCCCTTTTCCCCTTCTTCTTCCCGGTTGTTGCGACCAGATGGCGGATCCCAGGAGCCAGATGCCACCCCCGTCGACTACTACTACCCCGACGGAGCCAGATGCCACCCCATCGACTACTACTACGTGGAGACCGCTGACGACCAGGAGTAGTTAGGAGGTCCCAGGCAGGAGGCCTTGCCTTTTCGATCGTTGTTGCTTTTGTGCTTGCCTTCTTAAGGCAGTCTTGTTTAACATTATGTCTGTACTCTAATATTGTTGCTTCCGCTGACTCTTGTGTATCGAGCTTATGTATTCGAGCCCTCAAGGCCCCTGGCTTGTAATATGAAGCTTGTATTATTTTAATTTGTGTCTAGAGTTGTGTTGTGATATCCTCCCATGAGTCCTTGATCTTGATCATACGCATTTGCGTGTATGATTAGTGTACGATTGAATCGGGGGCGTCACAACAATGGCATCGAATCCCCCTCTCCGAAGCCCCGAACAGACTCCAAATTAGCCCTCCCGATGAAGAACAGGAGGTAGCGGTGGCTCCGTATCGTAAAACGCGATGAATCCTTTGATCTGATTTTTTTCTTGGTGAATAGGAATATATGGTGTCAGAGTTAGGGTTGCCGGAGGTCCAGGGGGGGCACAAGCTCACAGGGCACGCCCCTGAGTTTGTGGCTCCTGGGTGGCCCCCCCTCTGGTATATTTTTCCACCAATATATTTATTATTTTCCACAAATATTCTCCATAAATTTTTAGATCAATCCGAGAACTTTGATTTCTACACAAAAATAACACCATGGCAATTCTACGAAAAATAGCGTCAGTCTGGGTTAGTTTCATTCAAATCGTGCAAATTAGAGTCCAAAACAAGAGCAAAAACATTTGGAAATGTAGATACGATGGAGACGTATCAACTCCCCCAAGCTTAACTCATTGCTTGTCCTCAAGCAATTCAGTTGACAAACTGAAAGTGACAAAGAAAACTTTTACAAACTCTGTTTGATCTTGTTGTTGCAAATATGTCTAGCCAATGTTTAGGTTTTCAGCAAAGATTATAAACTAACCATATTCACAATAACATTTAGATATCTCATTTACTCATATCAATGGCATAACCAACTAGCGAGTAATAATAGGATATCTCAGATGACAACATTTTTTTTCAAAACAATCATGATATAATATAACTAAATGGTATCTTGCTAGCCCTTTCTGAGATCGCAAAACATAAATGTAGAGCACCCCTAAAGTTCAAGCACTGACTAGATATTGTAATTCATGGTAAAAGAGATATAGTCACACTCATACTCAACAGCAACTAATCACAAAGCATAAAAATGACAATAGTGCTCTCCAGCTGGTGCACTAATGAGAAGATGATGACTCAGCAATAAAAGTAAATAGATAGGCCCTTCGCAGAGGGAAGCAGGGATTTGCAGAGGTGCCAGAGCTCGAAGCTATTAAAATAGAGATGAATATAATTTTGAGAGGTATGCTTTCATTGTCAACGTAGCGACCGAGAGTTTTCACCATCTTCCATGCTAGACACATTATAGGCGGTTCCCAAACAGAAAGGTAAAATTTACTCCCCATCCACCAACAAACACAAGCCATGGCTAACCGAATCCTCGGGTGCCCTTGATACGTCTCCAACGTATCTATAATTTTTGATTATTCCATGTTGTTATATTATCAATCTTGGATGTTTTATATTCATTTTACAGCAACTTTATATCATTTTTTGGGACTAACTTATTGACATAGTGCCAGGTGCCAGTTGCTGTTTTTTGCTTGTTTTTTACTTCACAGAATATCAATACCAAACGAAGTCCAAATGCCACGAAACTTTTTGGTGATTTTTCTGGACAAAAGACAACTTGGGAGCCAAGGAAGTGCCCGAGGGGAGGCCCGTGGGGCCCACAAGGCACCAGGCGCACCAGAGGCCCCTAGCGCCCTAGTGGGTAGTGGGGCCCATAGGCCCCCTCTCCACCGCCTATCAACTCTATAAATACTCTAAAATCCCGAAAACCCAAGGGGAGAAGAGAGATCGGAGTTTCCACCGCCGGAAGTTCCAGAACCACGAGATCCAATCTAGAGGACTTTTCCGACACCTTGCCGGAGGGGTCAACGATCACGGAGGGGTTCTTCATCAACACCCTTGCCCCTCCGATGATGCGTGAGTAGTTTACCATAGACCTATGGGTCCGTAGGCAGTAGCTAGATGGCTTCTTCTATCTTTTTGATCTTCAATACAATGTTCTCCACGATGTTCTTGGAGATCCATTTGATGTAACTCTTTTTTACGGTGTGTTTGTTGGGATCCGATGAATTGTGAATTTATGATCAGATCTATCTATGAATATTATTTGAGTTTAACCCGCCCAGGAGGGGCCGGGTTAAGCCCCTGGCGGTTCATAAGACAAAGCCCATGAAGATGCTTAAGACGGTAGTTCATTACGCGAACTCATTGAGGGCCTGAAGCCCAAGGGCGACTTAAGGCCCAAACAAGTGTAAACCGCCGTATGTGTATGACTTGTATTATAAGGCATGTATAGTTAGTCACCGAGCCGGACATGTTGTTTATGAGCCGGCCGGGACTCCGTGAGCCACCGGGCGTCAACCTGTGTATATAAAGGGACGACCCGGCGGCGACTTAGGGGAGAAGAGATCGAAAGCTAGGTCAAGCGGATTCGCTCCCTGGTCCTCGAGACATAAGCAATACCACCTCAACTGGACTAGGCTTTTACCTTCACCGCAAGGGGCTGAATCAGTATAAACTCCTTGTGTCCTTTGTCCCGTTTAACCCCTTTAAGCTAACCCTACTGCGATGTCTCCACGACTAAGTCCTACTGCTAGGACATCTGCCGTGACAATTCCACGACAGTTGGCGCCCACCGTGGGGCCAGTGCACGGTGGTTTCGAGTTCTTACAGGGCAACTTTGAAGGGATCAAAGGATACGCTGTAGGCCGGATGACCAAGAGTCATCGCGGCAAGCTTTACATCGACGACGCAGGCTGAGGCCCCGAGGCCGGCTCAATCGAGTATGGGTCCCGGGTCCCCTTCGGTGGGATTCACGTCTTCATCGGCAAGATCGGCGAACCGGGCCCTGAGCCGGACATCTGCACCGACATCATCGAGACGGCTCAGCATGCGCAACCCGCCCGGGTTCAACCCGCCGTGAAGCACGCCTTCGTTGGATTCATCCATGGGGCGGAATTTGAGGAAGGATCCGTGTCTGGCGGTGAGACGGCCATCTATTCTGATGGAGAGTCGTCCACGGGCGAGACTGCTTCATTGTATCAACTGCAAGACGGCAGGCTTGGGGGCTATTCCGATGGCGATAGTATTCCGGACCCCCATGAGCCGCCGAACTAGGTCGCGATTTTCATGGCTGGTACACAGCCAGGGCAGAATTCTATGACGGCAGCAACAATGATTTCCGGATTAGCAGTAGCAACGGTGGCCGGGGCAGGAGGCCCTGTGCGCCCGCCGGCTCAGGTCTTGTTTGACTTATTGGACACTTTGACAACATTGTTGACAAGAGAGGTTAATCCAGAAAATCAAGCTCAGCATAACGCGGAAGTTGTGAAACTACGAGATGGGATCGCTCAGGCCAAGGGAGATTTGGCGGCTGAAGACGCAAGGATGACTGCGTAGCAGGCTACTCTGGATGCTCAGGCACAATGGATCCAGGCTGATTCCTTCTGGCTCTCGTTGGATCAGAACGCTTCAAACGAAATCATGAGGAGAAGGCACCGGAGTTGTCTGCCTCCAGTTTACGAGGCGAGGAACCTCTTCAACACACCTGGTGCAGTGACCAGTGACCCGCCAGAGGTAAACCGGATGGTAGCCGCACCTAGGACTGGAGCGCCGGCTCAGCCACGCACAACGGATCCGCCTCGTCCGAATAATATCCCGCCACAACATGTGCCGACACCACCGGGTCATTATTCTAACCCTTTGGATAATAATATTGCTGCGGCGACACGACTGGCGGCTCTCCAAGTTGAAGGCGAGTCTCCAGCTGTGGTTGAAACACGGAGGGCTAGAGAACTTCTTCAGACGGCACTGGTACAGCAGGAGGCGTATTCTTACAGTCGTGAGAGGATTCACTCGACCCCTCGCCCGAGCCGGAGTTATAGCAGACACATAGACTCACCGGCCATTTCAAGCAGTGATAGGCATCGTAACTAGCCTCGTGGACATGACCCGGCACGTGATGGTGCTCAGAATTTGGTGGACCAGGGCAGGGCACGCCGAGAGCCTGAGCTGGCGGCTCAGCAAGCCGCTCAACAGCATCTTCCGGTTTATCCGGCAACTTCGGCGGAGACAGGGGTAACCTCCAGAACCTTGGGAGTGCCGTGTTTGGTTCCGGCTTTGCGTAATGTGCGTTTGCCTAAGGATTTCAAGGGCCCTCGTAAAGTGCCTAATTACACAGCCGACTTACCCCCTGAGGCATGGGTTGAGAGTTATGAGATGGCGATGGAGCTGTTGGATGTTGACGAGGCGGCATGTGCTAAGTATTTTACGATGATGCAAGAAGGGATGGCCCGTACTTGGTTGAAAGGACTGCCAGCCAATTCCATTGGGTCATGGGCCGAGTTAAAAGCCTGATTTATCCAGAATTTCAAAGATACGTGCAAGCAACCTATGTCAATTGTGGATCTGGACTCCTGTGTCCAAGAAGAGGGCGAGTCAACAACCCATTGGGTACGTCGGGTCTCCACTATCCTGCACTCATCGGATCGTATCAATGCCGGCTCAGCAGTCTTAATGTTAGAGAAGATTTGCCGTTTTGCGCCCCTTAAGCAGAAGCTAGGGCGACTCAAGCGCCATTGCAGCGACATGGGTGAGCTAATGGCGGCTCTAGTTAAATATGCCGACTCTGATAGTACGAAGGACCCCGAGTCTGATGATGAGAAGCCGGGAAAGGGAAAGAAGGGTAGCAACGCCAAGGGGCAGCAGCATAACCCGGCGAATCAGGGGGGCAATGGTAAGCGCAAGGCTGATAACAATTTGGATTTTGTGGCTAATACCAACACACAAAATAATGGTCAGCGTCGTAAGGGTAGGCCCCCACCACGGTTTGGGCGGTCAGGTTTTGATCTCGAACGGCAGCTGAATCAGCCCTGCCCGAGGCATGGTACATGGGAGAGGCCGTCCACTCACCTCTGGAAAGATTGCTTCATTATGAAGGAGTACAGAAATTCCAATCTTTTTCAAGACAATCATGGGCCGGGCAGCGGCTCAGGTTCCGGCTCTCACGGTCTGGGTTACGGTGGTGGCGGTTCTAATTCCGGTTCTCAAGGCCAAGGAAATCAGGGTGGTTACAACCAACAGAACAATCAGGGGAATCAGCAGCGGCAATCTGGTTATCAGAGTAACCCGAAGCAGTTGAATAGTGGGCAGTACCACGTTTTCACTACAAATCTATGCAAGCGAGATCAGAAGCTACATAAGAGGGCAGTGAATGCCGTTGAGCCGGCGATTCCCCGTTACTTGCGATGGTCTGAGCAGCCCATTGTATGGAGTCGTGAGAATCACCCGCCCCGGGTTGATAATCCGGGTCACTTGGCGCTGGTGGTGGCACCTCAGGTCGGAGGATACAAATTCACCAAGGTACTCATGGACGGGGGTAGCATCATCAATATTCTTTATTATGAAACCTTCCATCGCATGGGATTAACTGATAAAAATCTTAAGCCGTCGAACACTGTTTTTCATGGTGTAGTGCCTGGTAAGTCGGCATACCCAGTTGGTAAAATAGCTCTGGAGGTGGCTTTTGGAGATGAGTATGATTCCAGGTCTGAGACATTAACCTTTGAAGTGGTTAAGATCCAGAGCCCTTATCATGCTTTGTTTGGACGGCCGGCTTACGCTAAGTTCATGGCAAGGCCTTGTTATGTTTACTTACAGCTGAAGATGCCGGGTCACAAGGGCACTATAACAGTGCATGGGAGTCGCAAGATAGCCTTGGAGTGTGAAGAAGGTGACGCTGCATATGCTGAGTCTGTCTGCGCAACAGAGGAATTAAAGTTTTATAAAGACAATGTTGAACCGGCAGATATGACATCTTTGAAAAAGCCAACTACAGAGCATGATCCGGTCTTGAAGTTTAAGTCGGCAGATGACACTAAGCTGGTTGACTTTGTTCCTGGCGACTCATCCAAGCAGTTCAGCATCAGTGCTAATCTGGGTCCGAAATAGGAAAGCGCGCTCATCGAGTTCATCTGTGAGAATCGGGACATCTTTGCATGGAAACCTTCTGACATGCCAGGTGTACCGAGGGAACTCGCTGAGCACACTCTTAATATTGATCCAAAGTTTAAGCCGGTCAGGCAATTCCTTCGTCGTTTCAATGAAGAGAGGCGTAAGGCCATTGGAGAAGAAGTGGCCCGGCTCTTGGCGGCTGGGTTCATTGTTGAAGTTTTTCATCCTGAGTGGTTGGCTAACCCGGTGTCAGTACTTAAGAAGAATGGCACTTGGCGTATGTGTGTGGATTACACAGATTTAAACAAAGCTTGTCTGGCTGATCCTTTTGTTCTCCCCTGTATTGATCAGATTATTGATGCTACGGCGGGTTGTGAGCGTTTGAGCTTTTTGGATGCTTATTCTGGTTATCATCAGATCAAGATGGCAGTTAAAGACCAGGAGAAGACAGCTTTCATCACTCCGTTTGGGGCCTTCTGTTATGTGTCTATGCCTTTTGGGCTCAAGAGCGCCCAAGCGACTTACCAACGGTGTGTGCAAAATTGCCTTCATGATCAGATCGGGCGTAATGTTCACGCTTATGTGGATCATATTGTGGTGAATCCAGAAAGAAAGAGACCCTGATTGATGATTTGAAGGAGACTTTTGACAATCTCCGGGTTTATAAGATGATGCTTAACCCGGCCAAGTGTGTTTTTGGGGTACCAGCTGGCAAGCTTTTGGGTTTCCTAGTTTCAGAACGGGGTATTGAAGCTAATCCAGAGAAGATAAAGGCTATCACCTCTTTGGCTAAACCAACGTGTATTAATGATGTTCAGCGTTTGGCGGGTCGTATTGCGGCCTTAAGCCGGTTCATAAGCCGTTTGGATGAGAAAGCCATCCCACTTTACCAGATGATGAGGAAGACAGATCACTTTGTTTGGAGTAATGCTGCTAATCAGGCATTTGAGGACTTGAAGAAGCAGTTGGCTGAGCCGCCCATTCTTGCTGCTCCTATTGATAAAGAGCCTTTGATGTTATATGTGGCTGCTAATAACCGAGCTATCAGTGTAGCCGTTGTGGTGGAAAGGAAGGAGCCAGGCAAGGAGTATCCGGTTCAACGGCCGGTTTACTATGTCATTGAGGTACTTATTGAGTCCAAGCAGAGGTATCCGCATTGACAGAAGCACGTCTATGGGGTATTCATGGCTAGTCGAAAGCTCAAACAATATTTTCTGGGTCATCCCATCACTGTGGTAAGTTCTGCCCCCTTAGGGGATATCATCCAAAACAGAGAAGCCACAGGTCGGGTAGCCAAGTGGGCCATTGAGCTTGGGCCTCATGGTTTGAAGTATGTGCCTCGCACGGCTATCAAGTCGCAAGCACTTGTGGATTTTATCAATGATTGGACAGAATTGCAGATGCCTGAGGAAAGGCCGGATAACACATATTGGACTATTCACTTTGACGGATCCAGACAGTTGGAAGGTTCGAGGGCTGGAGTCGTCTTGACTTCCCCACGAGGTGATAAATTCTCTTATGTTCTACGGTTAATGTTCCCTTGTACTAACAATGCAACTGAGTATGAAGCCCTGCTCCATGGTCTTCGGATGGCTAAGGAAATGAACTTAAGCCGGGTGAGGTGTTTTGGCGACTCAGATTTAGTGGCTCAGCAAGTCTCTGGCACTTGGGATTCTAAGGATCCACTCATGGCGGCTTATCGCCGAGAGGTTGATGCTATTGCGGGTCACTTCAAGGGTTATCAAGTTGAACATGTTGATCGCAGGAAAAATGAGGCAGCTGATGCTTTAAGCCGGTTAGGGTCTCAGCGTAAGCCGGTGCCACCTAACACTTTCCTGGATATCCTGCATAACCCTTCTGTCAAGTTGCCTACAGAGGAGGATCTTGCTATTCCTGACCCGGAAGCACAACTGGTGGCGGCTCTTCATGCTATTTCTGATTGGACAGTTCCATATTTGGCTTATATGACACGGGGCGAGTTACCTGAGGATGAAACTTTGGCCAGGCAGATAACCCGGTGGTCCAAGTCAATGACTATTGTTCATGGAGAGTTGCATCATCGCAGCGTGACAGGGGCGTTTCAACGTTGTGTTTCTCCTGAAGAAGGCTGTGAGATTTTATG
Source organism: Thinopyrum elongatum (assembly GCA_011799875.1). Classification (NCBI taxonomy): domain Eukaryota; kingdom Viridiplantae; phylum Streptophyta; class Magnoliopsida; order Poales; family Poaceae; genus Thinopyrum; species Thinopyrum elongatum. The sequence goes on along the minus strand of CM022303.1, from coordinate 174,179,080 downwards.
AGAGATTCATGAAGGAGATTGTGGTCATCATGCCGGTTCTAAATCGCTTGTAGCCAAGGCTTTCCGTCACGGATTTTATTGGCTGACGGCTCACGCTGATGCCGAGGATCTAGTCAGTAAATGCGATGGTTGTCAGAAATTCTCATGACGAGCTCATGTGCCGGCTCAAGAATTGAGGATGGTTCCAATTACTTGGCCGTTTGCAGTCTGGGGGCTTGATATGGTTGGGCCTTTCAAGAGGTCCAAGGATAAAAAGACACACCTCTTGGTGGCGGTTGACAAGTTTACAAAGTGGGTTGAGGCAGAGCCGGTCAGTAAATGTGACGCGGCAACGGCAGTTCAATTCATCAAAAAGGTGATTTTCCGTTTTGGTTTTCCCCACAGTATTATAACTGATAATGGCACTAATCTATCCAAGGGTGCTATGAAAGAATTTTGTCAACGTGAGCATATCCGGCTTGATGTATCATCAGTGGCTCACCCCCAGTCTAATGGTCAAGCTGAGAGAGCCAATCAAGAGATCCTGAGAGGCATCAAGCCCCGGCTTATGGTTCCTTTGCAAAGGACGCCGGGTTGTTGGGTGGAGGAGTTACCCTCAGTGATATGGAGTATCAATACTACCCCCAATAGATCTACGGGTTACACGCCTTTTTTCATGGTTTACGGAGCTGAGGCGGTTCTCCCTAGTGACATCCGTCATGACTCGCCCCGGGTGGCAGCTTATGTTGAAGCTGACAATGAAAAAGCACGTTAGGATGCACTTGACCTGTTAGATGAGGAGCGTGACCTTGCAGCGGCTCGTTCGGCGATTTACCAACAAGATCTGCGCCATTATCACAGCCGTCGGGTTAAAACCAGAACCTTTCAAGAAGGTGACTTGGTACTCCGGCTTATCCAGGATCAATCTGATATGCACAAGCTATCCCCACCTTGGGAAGGGCCTTTTGTGGTCAACAAAAATCTGAACAATGGATCATACTACCTTATCGATGTTCGAGACCGTAAGGACTCACGCACGTCGGAGGAGGAGACCCGCCGGCCGTGGAATATTGCTCATCTTCAGCCTTACTATACCTGAGCCACCGGCTCTCCTGATGTACATATTTTGACAATGTATATATTACAATCAACATAATAAAGCCGGCATTCCTGATAATTCAGGGCCTCTGTCGTTTCATTTCTCAGAAATTGAGTCTTTATTACTACTTTATATGGTTATTTAAAGGCTTGACGCCGAGTTACAGGGGCCAAAGAGAGTTTGTTGCATAGCACAACTCAAACATAGGTACCCAGTGAGCACAGCTCTTCCTGCTCATCGAGCATAGCTATAACTACCCTTGTTGATCCGGCGTATACGCCTGGAATATCATGTTACTCGGGGGCTCTTTGTTCAATGGACAAGAGTTTTTATGACCCTTGTAACAGGCTTAAAAGCCAGGCTTGGAAGCCAGGTGTATTCACCTAAAAACCCGGGTTATCCTGCCTTTTTAAGTCTGCCACTCCGCTCAGGTAATCCTGGAACGACCCATCGTACTTTTGACAAGTCAATCTTATACAGACCCAGAACTTGTCAAAGTTAAAACAACGATTGGTTGTGTGAGGTCCGGCTTATAAGGTTTGTATGAAGGTTTAACTCAGTGGCTGTGCGGCCCTTGAAAGCACTTCCATTTTAGGCCTGGCCGCCTATGAAAGCCTTGATTTTTTGTCGTTTGATTTGAGCATTTTGTTCTTTTTTCTGTGACTTATTAATACATGGTTAAAAGCCTATGAGGATTATGATGCCTTATGGTTTATACATGAGACTACCCGGTGTTTATTAACCCGGCCTGGCTTTGGACTATAAGTCGCCAGTATATGATGATATTAAATAATTGGAAGCGTTGTGCTCCAAGTTTCGGGATATTCCCCCTTGCTGCATACGGCGTTGTAAGACGGTAGTATATGACAATTAAGAAGGGCATTATGTGCTCAATCTTTTACTTACTGCACTGGTATGATAAAACGGCAGTATAATCGAATATTACAGTCACCAGTGGTTTACATAGGGTATTATGACCCGTCCCGCGGTAAACCGCCAGGACACTTGTGATCTGTTTGTATGCAAGAACAGACTCAAGGTGATGGTATTATAAGCATAACAGATTTTACTTTGGCGGATCAACAAATGTTTGCACAACAAAACATGCACGATGGCATGGCAGATCAAGAGTTTCAACTGGCCTATTACAAAGGCATCCGATGCCCCAAAGGAATAACTATCTTAGCAGTTTTGGCAGAAAAGTAGACATTAAGCCGGCCAACGGCTTATGATTCTTGGCCCTGCTGAGCTGAAAATTGTGGATCGTCCAGCGCCGGCTCATCTTCCCCCTCTTCACCCAATGGCTGGAAGTCAGTGGTTGCCCAGTCAATCCCGGTTAAAGCTCTGAATACAGCTTCATCACTTATAAGTGTCGATGGATCAATATCAGGGGCATAAGTGTGCTTACGGATCGGAGGAGTCAGGCCAAGAACATTGTGAGTCGGTGCTTTGATCTTCTTATTATTGGCATCGTAAACCGGCTGGTAATGTGTAAGATCAGTATCTGCAGCCAGTTTACTAGCCAGAGGACGCATTTCCCTCATAATGGTGGCGAAGTCATCTGCGCTGAAGAGTGACCCATCTTCTTTTATGCTCGGGCAGCCGTTTGCTAAGTCTGTCGGCTCAAGGTCAGCTAGCCACGCTTTGGCCCGGGTTAGCGCGGTCAGTGCACCAGCTCTCACAGCTGAGTTCTTCAACTCTTCAATCCGCGCAGGCAGCATCGATAGCTTCTCCAATGTATCCTTGATAAGGGTTGGAGCCGGTTTGTTGTGAGTCGCTGAGCAGATAACCCGTTGTGTGCCAGTATATAACTGTTCTATGAGCGTATAGGTGGCTTTCAATTTTTTCCGCATATCTGAGCCAAGATGGGTAACCCGGGGTCCTGTTTTCATCAAGGACGTTTGTAAGCCGGAGTACATCGGTTAGCATATGTTTAAAAGATTAAGAGATATTTACCAAAAATGGCAGCAGACATGGCATTTTTTTGCTGTTTTAAGCCGGCAAGCTCTACAGTTACCGGTTTAAGGGCTGCTTCAGCATCTTCAGCCCTCTTCAGCAAGGCTGCTTTCTCTGTATCCCAACCAGTTTGTTCAGCTTTGAAACTTTCCTTCAATTTTTCCATCGCTGCTAAGGCACTAGTCAATTCATCCTTGGCCTTGGAGGTCTCTGCTTGTTGAGACTTGATATTTTCTTTAAGGTCGGTGACATGGGATTCTTTACTGCTAAGCTCAGTCTACAAGAGGTAAAACAGTAAATGAGAGGCAATGAATTTATTGGAAGTCCTAAGCACAACACAGGTATCATACTTAGCACTTGGGGGCTAATGTCTATTGCTTCTTAAAACTACTATGAAGTCCCAAGCACAATACAAGTGTTATGCTTGGCACTTGGGGGCTAATGCATATTGCTCTTGTCAAAAATGAACTCATTCACTGACCCGGACAAATGGTAATGATCCAGCCTACAAAGGTTATAAATGGGATTATGAATCTCCTGCAAGACGATTAGTCTCGACTCAATAGATTTGTTAAAACCGGCCCTTGGGGGCTACAGATGCAAAGTTGAAGTGCTGGTATTATAAAGTCCCAGTTCATATTGCAAATATAAACCGGCCCTTGGGGGCTACTGGAGTTGATCTATGCAGATGTTGAAGTTTATAGCACATGTTATTCTATCATATCCAATAAACTTGATGGCTAAGGGGAAGAAGATTCATATAACAAGGAATTGCAGTGTTTACCTTATAGCGCTCCGTCATCAAGTTCACTAAGCCGGCTTCAAAGTCACGGTTAGTGCACAGACGGTTTAAGTAACCAGAGTGGAGGTCTTGAGCACTGAAATGAATATAGCTCTCCAAGTCTGTTTTCCACTTGCCTTTATCTTCCGCACAAATTTCTTCTTTACTGATGTGCTTAGACAAGACAGTAGGTTGACCCGGAGCTGTGAATCCAAAGCCGGTGACAACAATGTCATCAGTCTTCTCCTCGGCAGGTTTGGTTGGGCTAGGCGGCTTAGAGAGAGCCGGTTCAGTGTCCATATCATTTGGAGAAACTTCATGATCTTGGGGTGGAGGATCATTAAGGGTAGCATCAGCAATTGGGCTAGCAGGTTCTGACTATTGTTTTTCCAGTTCAGATTGGTTAGAATCGTCGACCGGCTTATTCATTTTAGCCTTCTTGCTGGGTTTTGCTTGGCCCCTGGGAATAAGAAACATAAAGAAGTCAGTATAAATGATAGATATAAGGTTTAAACAGTTGAATATATTTTTACCCAGGTACAGTCTTGAAAGCTGAGATCTGAGTTCCCGTTGACTCGCCAGAAGAAGAATGAGGAGTCCCCTGATAGTTTGAATCAGACGGGTTAAGAGGTTGTCGAAAACGACCCGCCTTGGGATAAAGTATATCAGTAGGAAAGACCTCTGGGCGGCGTTTGCGAACCGGTGTATTCGGTAAGCCGGAGGAGGTGATTTGTCCACCACTATGCCGGGTGATTCGGTGAGTCTCATATTGCTGTTTCTTCAAAAGAAAGTTGGGATCCAAGTGAGCTAGAGGGTGAGAAAATCTTACTTTCCGGCTTGCTTGTCGAGTTTTTTGTGTTGGCAGAGGTTCTGAGCCAGAGGAAAGAATAGTTACCTCTGCGTCAGCTGCACGGCTGGCCTCTGCGTCGTCCTGATAACAATCATTGTTAATGAGATGTACAAAAAAGGAGCCAAGGGAGTCAAGTTCTACCTCTGACTCATTATCATTGTCATCATCAGTGTTTAAGTTGGTGGCCTTCTTGGTAGCTTTCTTGGTGGCTTTGGTTTTGGTCCGAGCCGGTTTGGCCGGTTTATCCTGCGTTTTCCTCTTCCAAAATGGATCGTCAGCCTGTTAAGATTGAAAAGATTATAAGTAGGCATCAAAATATGAGTTAAGCAGAAGATGTGCAAATCTTACAGCTGGCGGCTTGTTGAAAGTGTAGAAAGGACTAAGTCCGGTTTTGTTGCACTCCTTTACAGGCTCATTCAGCAGCTTTTTGGTGGCTTCGGTAATTTCCGCATCAGACAGTTGAATGTCACAATGGCACTGAGGGTCTTTTATGTCACCAGTGTATTCACACATTAAGCCGGGGCGACGGCTTAATGGCAAGATACTCCAAGACAGCCAGCACCGGAAAAAATCAACACCGGTTAAGCCATTGGCCATCAAGGCTCTGAGCTTTGAAAAGGCTGGTGCGTACTTGGACCATTCCTTTGCATCAAGCCGTTGGGGGAGTGGATGTTTGTTGCTAAGTCGGTGGTCACGGTAACCCGGTAGAGGATTCTCACCGGCTGGAGATGTATCTTGACAATAGAACCAAGTTCGTTTCCATTCTTTCGGGTGACTGTGGAGCCTGGCATGGGGAAAGCTGACTTCTTTCCTTTTTTGAATTGAGACTCCACCAAGTTCTTGGCATGGCCCGTCGACAAACTCTGTTTGGCGGTTTAAGTAATAGAACTCCCTGAATAAGTCAACTGTGGGCTCTTCTTGAAGATAAGCTTCACAGAATACTTGGAAGTTGCAGATGTTAGATACGGAGTTGGGTCCGATGTCTTGAGGGTGCAATTGGAGGAAATGAAGCACGTCACGGAAAAACTTTGAGCCGGGTGGGCTGAACCCTCGGCCCAAGTGATCAGCAAAAACAATCACTTCTCCATCTTTTGGTTGAGGAGGAACTTCTTCGCCAGGAGCTCTCCAATGGATGATCTCTTTTTTGGCTAAAGCGCCAGTGGCGACAAAGTTGTTCAGTTCTTCTTCGGTAATCTGAGATTTGACCCAGTTGCAAGACGTATATGTCTTAGCCATTTCTTTTCAATAATCTGAGAGAAATATTAGGCTGGTTCAAGATTACATGGTTAAGCCGGCTTATGGTTAAAAAGCAAACAATAATGAAGCATGAACAGGTGCTAAGCCGGAAATTGGCATTACAAAGTTATGAGGAACCATTGGCGGCTTAAGAGGGGACTAATGATACCTGGCGGGTAACTATTTCTGAGTTAAGCCGCCCAGACAGATATTGAAAGTACAGATCTGAGGATGGAAAAATCGCTAAGTGTTGAGAAAAACAGGTTTCACATATTGATGCTATGATTTTGGATCTGCGGCACTTCAGATAATGAAAAAATATTCAGACCTAAAATACCAGTACTCAAGCAGTTCATGGGTCCAGATCGGTTTTCTTATGCAGAGGAGGTGTTCTAAATAGTAAAAAGGAGTGCTATGGTTACCACGGTATAGGAGGAGCACCAAGTTCGAATCAAAATCGCAAACTGCAGTGGAAAGCGAAGATGAACTCTGACGAACTCGTCGAAACCCTAACGGATCTATGGGAGAAGGAAGAAGGAGAACTAACCAGGGTTGTTGAACAGCGGAGGTGCGCGGACGAAATCTGGTCAGATCAGGTCGATGCAGCGGCCGTTGTTGGAGCAGAGGTGAAGGCCGACGGCGGCGGCAGAGCTCGAGTGCTAGGGCGTCACGAGCTGGAAGACAGAGACGAAGAGGCAAGGGGGGAAAGTGAAAGGGACCCCCGGTCCTATTTATAAGATAAAAGGATAAGTGACATGTGCGGGAATCGAGGAGGCCCAAAAATGGATATGATGGCACAGATGCCACGATTTTTGGAGATTCATTAAAAGAGAAGATTTATTAAGATTTGAGTTTTTGTGCAGTATTAATGACAGGTGACGTCACGGCGGATTACCATGATCCCAGAAGATGACGTCACGATGAGTTACAAGGTTTACAAGAGTAATGAGGAAGGAATTTTTTTTCCTAAGTGTTGAAGATTGATATGAACAAGTTCAAATCAACCTGGGACCTAATGTTGGGGATATAACTATTGGGTTTAACCCGCCCAGGAGGGGCCGGGTTAAGCCCCTAGCGGTTCATAAGACAAAGCCCATGAAGATGCTTAAGACGGTAGTTCATTACGCGGACTCATCGAGGCCCTGAAGCCCAAGGGCGACTTAAGGCCCAAACAAGTGTAAACCGCCGTATGTGTATGACTTGTATTATAAGGCATGTACAGTTAGTCACCGAGCTGGACACATTGTTTATGAGCCGGCCGGGACTCCGTGAGCCACCGGGCGTCAACCTGTGTATATAAAGGGATGACCCGGCGGCGACTTAGGGGAGAAGAGATCGAAAGCTAGGTCAAGCGGATTCGCTCCCTGGTCCTCGAGACATAAGCAATACCACCTCAACTGGACTAGGTTTTTACCTTCACCGCAAGGGGCTGAACCAGTATAAACTCCTTGTGTCCTTTGTCCCGTTTAACCCCTTTAAGCTAACCCTGCTGCGATGGCTTCGCGACTAAGTCCTACTGCTTGGACATCTGCCGTGACAATTCCACGACAGTGTGTTTGTTGGGATCCGATGAATTGTGAATTTATGATCAGATCTATCTATGAATATTATTTAAGTCTTTTGTTGAACTCTCTTATGCATGATTGCTATAGCCTTGTATTTCTTCTCCGAAACTTTGGTTTGGTTTGGCCAACTAGATTGATTTCTCTTGCCATGGGAAGAGGTGCTTTGTGATGGGTTCGATCTTGTGGTGTCCTCACCCAGTGACAGAAAGGGTAGCGAGGAACGCATGTATCGTTGCCATTAAGGATAAAAGGATGGGGTCTATTCCTACATGAATAGATATTGTCTACATCATGTCATCGTTCTTATTGCATTACTCCGTTTTTCCATGAACTTAATACACTATATGCATGCTGGATAGCGGTCAATGTGTGGAGTAATAGTAGTAGATGCAGGCAGGAGTCGGTCTACTAATCTTGGGCGTGATGCCTATATACATGATCATTGCCTTGGATATCATCATAATTATTTGCTTTTCTATCAATTTCCCAACAGTAATTTGTTTACCCACCGTATGCTCTTTTCTTGAGAGAAGCCTCTAGTGAAATCTACCGCCCCCGGGTCTATTTCCTATCATATTATTTTCAGATCTATTAACCCAAAAATGCAAAAATACCTTGCTGCACTTTTTGTTTATTTATTTTATTTTGTGTTTTTCTTAGATCTATTTATCCAATCTCATACAATTTCATCTATCTCAATACCGAGGAGGGATTGACAACCCCTCTTACGTGTTGGGTTGCAAGTTTTTGTTATTTGTGTGAAGGTACCGTTTACATAGTTTGGTGGATCCTCCTATTGGATTGAGACCTTGGTTTCAAAACTTAGGTAAATACTTCCGTTGTTGTGCTGCATCATCCTCTTCTCTTCGGGGAAGTACCAACGAAGTTGCAAACAACAATCAAGAAGAATTTCTAGCGCCGTTGCCGGGGAGGATCAAGTCCAGATCTATTAGGTACACAATCACAAATCTCATATCCTTGCAATTTACATTATTTGCCATTTGCCTCTCATTTTCATCTCCCCCACTTCACAAAAATATTTGCCTTTTTTATTTGCCTTCTTTTTCGTTTGCCTTTTTCTCGTCACATCTCTTGTTTGCTTGCAATCTTGTTTGCGTAGTCACGATGTCTCAAGAAAATACCAAGTTGTGTGATTTTTTCAATACTAATAATAATGATTTTATTAGTACTTTGATTGCTCCTCCCGCCGCTAGTGCGGAGTCTTATGATATTAATGCCGCTTCATTGAATCTTGTTATGAAAGAGCAATTTTCCGGTACTCCTAATGAGGATGCCGCGTCCCATCTAAACACTTTCGTAGAATTGTGTGATATGCAAAAGAAAAAAGATATGGACAATGATATTGTGAAGTTGAACTTATTTCCTTTCTCTTTGAGGGGTCGAGCAAAAATTTGGTTTTCATCTTTGCTTCGCAATAGTATTGATTCTTGGGATAAGTGCAAAGATGCTTTTATTACTAAGTATTTTTTGCTCGCAAAAATTATTTCCCTTAGAAATCAAATCATGAATTTTAAGCAACTTGAGCATGAACATGTTGCACAATCTTGGGAAAGAATGAAATTAATGCTAAGAAATTGTCCTACTCATGGTTTAAATCTATGGATGATTATATAAAATCATTATGCGGGATTGAATTTTGTTTCTGGAAATATTTTAGATTCCACTGCGGGAGGTACTTTTACGGGAATTACTTGAAGCTACTAAATTGGATAATATTATGGCAAACTATTCACAATGGCATACCGAAAGAGCACCTACTAGTAAAAAGGTTAATTCGGTTGAAGAAATTAGCACTTTAAGGGAAAAAGTTGATGCACTTATGAAATTGGTTTCTAGTAAAAATTCTCCTATTGATCTTAATGATGTGCCTTTGTCTACTTTGATTGAGAAAAATAGTGATCCTGTAGATGTGAATTTTGTGTCGCGAAACAATTTTAATAACAATGCTTATAGATGTAATTTTAATCCTAGGCCTTTTCCTAGAAATTTCTCTAATAATTATGGCAATTCCTATGGTAATTCTTCTTATAATAATAATAGGATTCCCTCTTATCTTGAGAGTAATATTAAAGAATTTATCAATGCGCAAAAAACTTTTCAACACTACGATAGAAGAAAAGTTGAGTAAGATTGATTATATGTCTAGAAGCATTGACAGAATTTCTCATGATGTAGAAAATCTCAAGATTAAAACTTTTCAACCCAAGGTTGATGTTAATGAATCAATTAAATCTTTATATGTATCTATGGATCTAAGTAAGAAAATAACCGCTATGCTTAGAGCTAAAAGAGAATTTTTAGAAAGAGCGTTTTCTACCGATTGCTTTCTTAATAATGATGAAGATGTTTGGTGTTTCTTCTATTGATTCCTTGTTTATTAATCTTAAAATTAATGATAATAGGACTGAAGAAGAGTCAACTTTAGCTAGAAGGCATCCTCATAATTCGGAGGGTGAAAATCTAATTGAAAATTTTGATAAAAGTGGGTTTGGAGAGGTCAAAACTTTAACTAGTGATGTGCCCACTCTTTTGGATTACAAGGACTTTAATTATGATAGTTGCTCTTTGATTGAGTGTATTTATTTGTTGCAATCCATCATAAATTCACCCAATGCCTACGAACAAAAAAAAAGCTTTTACTAAACATACTGTGGATGCCATGCTAAAAGCTTTAGAAGAAAAATTGGAGTTAGAGATTTCAATTCCTAGAAAATTATATGATGAATGGGAACCTACCACTAAAGTCAAGATCAAAAATTATGAGTGCAATGCTTTATGTGATTTGGGTGCTAGTGTTTCCACAATTCCGAAATCTCTATGTGATGTGCTTGGTTTTACCAATGTTGAAGAATGTTCTCTTAATTTGCACTTGGCGGATTCTACTATTAAAAAGCCTTTGGGAAGAATTAATGATGTTCTTATTCTTGCAAATATGAATTATGTTCCCATAGACTTTATTGTGCTTGATATCAATTGCAATCCGTCTTAACCTATAATACTTGGTAGACCATTTTTGCGAACTATAGGTGCCGTGATTGATATGAAAGAAGGGAATATTAAATTTCAATTTCCTCTAAAGAAGGGTATGGAACACTTCCCTAGAACTAAAATTAGGCCCCCAAATGAGTCAATCATGAGGGCAACCCATGGGACAAGAATCATAGATGACAATATTTGAATCTATGCATGATGCCTAGCTAGGGGCATAAAACAATAGCGCTTGTTGGGAGGCAACCCAATGAATAAAATTTATTTTTCTATTTTGATTTCTGTTCTTGAGTGTTTGCACAATTATGCTACTGTTATGATTATGTTTTTATGTTTTAATTAGTGTTTGTGCCAAGTAAAGCCTTTAGGATCATGTTGGGTGATAGTTGATTTGATTTTTTTGAAAAACAGAAACTTTTGCGTCCAGTAGCAGAATTTTTAAAATTCACAGACGCGACGAAAAATTCTGAATTTTTTACAAAAGATTTATGTACAAATTTTCTATGTTTTCTAATGTTTCAGAATTTTTGGAGTTACAGAAGTATGAGTAAAATTCGCGTCTTTACAGACTGTTCTATTATTGACATATTTTGTTTTCGTTGCATTGTGTGCTTATTTTGATGAATCTATGGATTGTATCGGGGGGTATAAGACTTGGTAAAGTTATAATACAGTAGGTATAATGCAATAACAAAATATGAATGGGTTTGCAACAATACTTAAAGTGAAGATTGGTTTTCTTATACTAACGGATCTCAGGAAGGTTTTTGTTGAGTTTTGTGTGATTGAAGTTTTCAAGTTTTGGGTGAGATCATGATGGATGAAAGAATATGGAGTGTCAAGATCCTAAGCTTGGGGATGCCCCATGGCACCCAAGGTAATATTCAAGGAGTACGAAGCAACTAAACTTGGGGATGCCCCGGAAGGCATCCCCTCTTTCTTCTAACGACCATCGGTAATTTAACTTGGAGCTATATTTTTATTCGTCACATATCATGAGCTTTGCTTGGAGCGTCTTGTATTATATGAGTCTTTGCTAGTTTTGCTTTTTAGTTTTTCACAATCATCCTTGCTGGACACACCTATTTGAGAGAGTCATAATTATGCTATGATTTGTTAAAATTGCTCTATGTGCTTCACTTAAATTTTTTGAGCTATGGAATTTCACTAGTACTTCACTTATATCTTTTTAAGCACGGTGGTGCTTTAATTTTAAAGAAATATCATCTCATTGCTTCACTTATATTATTTTGAGAGATGAAAATTATTTTGAAGAAATATTTGTGCTCTTGTTCTTCACTTAAATTTGTTTGAGAGCTTTGTTAGTAGCAATGGTAATATATGAAATTAGTCCCAAAGTGATAGATATTCAAGAGGGATATAATAAAAACTTTCATGAAGATCATTGGATATTAAAAACTTGATTCCCTGTAATAGTTTTGAGATATGTCGATAGTAATATGAGAGTCATGTTAATGAGTAATTGTGCCTTAGTAAGAATATTGGTGTTAAGGTTTGTGATTCCCTATGCAAGCACGAAAGTCAATAGTTATGCAATGAAGTTACATCCTACTTATGGTGCATTATTCGGTGTTAGTTATGTTTAATGCTCTTTTATGATAGTTTTTGTTTCTTGGTTGGTCGCTTCTCAATCTATTGCTAGCCTCCATTTGTACTAAGTGGGAATACTACTTGTGCATCCAAATCCTTAACCCAAAGTTGTGCCAAATGAGTCCACCATACCTACCTATATGCGGTATTTTCATGCCGTTCCAAGTAAATTTGTATTTGCCAACTCTAATGTTCAAAATAAATTTCCTTTTTGTGTGCCCGTACTGCTCATGAAGCGGCAGGGGTGGCCAATATTTTCCATGCAAGATATTTTATTCTCAAGATGAGTGTTTATTCACTTGTCATTGCATGAGAGTGTGGCAAAGGTAATAGGGATGGCCAGTCCCAAAATGCAAAAAAAATATTTATGTTATTCAATAATAAATTCCTTGGAAAGTGTTGGATGGAAGGCACCCGTGGATACGGCTAGGCATGGATTGTAAAAGAATGGTGGAAAAAGGAATAAACTTTATTTTCTGTTTGGGAACTGCCTATGATCTATGTAGCATGGAAAGTATTGGGAATTCTCGGTCAATTTCGTTGAAGGGAAAAGCGTGCCACCCTAAATAATTTTATCTCTCAATTTAAGCTTTGAGCTCTGGCACCTCTACAAATCTCTTCCTCCCTCTGCGAAGGGCCTATCTATTTACTTTATGCAATTTTATTTTTATTGAGTCTCCATCTTCTATTATAAAGCACCAACTAGGGAACACTATTATCATGCTTGTGCATTGGGCATAGTTAATATTTGGGTGTGTTTCATGAATGGATAAATGATTGAGCATAATGGGCTTGGGATAGCTTTCTTTAGCGTTGATATTTTGAATGACATGGTTGCTGATACATCTCCAACGTATCTATAATTTTTGATTGTTCAGTGCTGTTATATTATCATTCTTGGATGTTTTGCATTCATTTTATAGCAACTTTATATCATTTTTGGGACTAACCTGTGACGCCCCCGGCTTAATCGTGCACTAACCATACACGCAAATGCACACGATCAAGCCTAAGGACTCACTTGAAGATATCACAACACAACTCTAAAACATAAATAAAGTCATACAAGCTTTATATTACAAGCCAGGGGCCTCGAGGGCTCGAATACATAAGCTCGCATACAAGCGTCAGTGGAAGCATCAGATATCTGAGTACAGATATAAAAGAGAAACAGACAAGCCTTTAAGAAGGCGGGGCAAAAGAAAACACTATGATCGAAAAGGCGCAGGCCTCCTGCCTGGGACCCTCCGATCCTACTCCTGGTCGTCGGCAAGCTCGTAGTAGTAACAACCCTCGGGGTGGTAGTAGTAGTCGTCGACGGGGGCAGCTGGCTCCGGGGCTCCGTCGTCTGGTTGCATCAAAAGGAAAAGGGGAAAAAGAGGAAGCAAAGCAACCGTGAGTACTCATCCGAAGTACTCAGCAAGCAAGGATCTACACTACATATGCAACATTATCAAAGAGAGGCTGTATATGTGGACTGGGCTGCAGAAATGCCAGAATATAGGGAAGGCCTAGTCCTATCGAAGACTAGCATCTTCAGCGGTCTTGCAGCATTAGAAGAGTGTAGATTAGTACAGCATAAAGTAGTAGCAGTAATCAGTATCAACCTTGGCCAGAGATCCTTTCTCGACTCCCTGCGAGAAAGCAATCCCAAAGCCCTAGTATCCATTTCTATCCAGTTCTAGTTGTATCGATCGGGATACAACTCCGAGCGTCCGTTACCGAGGATCCGGCAATGCATAGATTAGTTCTTCCCTGCAGGGGTGCACCAACTTACCCACCACGCTCGATTAACTCTGGCCGGACACACTCTTCTGGGTCATGCCCGGCCTCGGCCAAATGATACGCCGCAACCCGACCTAGGCTCTGAAGAGAGGTCAGCACGCCGGACTAACCTATGCGCACAGGGGTCTTCGGCCTTCGCCCTGCGCGCTCCTGCATGTTGCGAGGACGCCCGAAAGCAGACCTAACCCCCTTAATACAAGCGCGGGCTTAACCAGTCTAATACGGAGCGGGCCACTCCTTGTTGACGTCTATAGAGCTTCGGCTGATGCATACGACGCAGAGTGCCCATAACTGTTCCCACGTGATGATTAGTGCTATCGGGCCAGAGGCCCACTCGGATCAAATATCCAAATTGTTAGTGTGTTGGTAGCATGCGGTAACGAGCAGAGACTCATGATCGATGTGACCCTGTCGCCCCGTCTCGAGGACTTGAGTCAAGGGCTAAGAATGCCCGGCCACGCCTCGTATTCATATCTCGGGCACCCTCTAGGTCAACCCGTCTCCACAACACTCTCAGGTACCCCTCAGGGTCGATCCGCCTTTCAAGTAATAGTAGTAAAGTCTAAGTATCCGTGTGTCCATAACATCAGGGGAATCCGAGGTATCGCCCTCATTGGATTCCTACTCGATGTATCCGTCAAGGTGAACTCGGAGGAATCACCCTCGATGGGTTCACACTTGAGGTGTCGCATGACAGCGTCGTTATCGGAAGTGGTGAAGGAGGAATCACCCTCGATGATCACGACCGAATAGCTACTCTACAGTGTTAACATTAGAAGTGCTAAACGAGGTATCACCCTCGGCACTCGATGGTAACGCTACAGTGTCGTACAACTAAGGGGGTGATGTGCGGTGCTGGGGCCTGGTCGTCGAGTCTTCCGAAGATCCAGCGGGGCAACTGGGACAAGTGGGGTCATTGGGGTCTTTATCCAGCCTATACTAAGCAGTTTAGGATAAGCAGGTAAGGTATCAATAGCAGGTTACAATAAACAGGCTATGCATCAGAATAGGTAAAGCAGTAGCAACAGCAATTCTAATGCAAGCACAAGAAAGAAGAGAATAGGCGATATAGGCATGCTCAAGGGGGGTGCTTGCCTGGAAGCTCTGTGGCAAGAGAAGGGTCGTCAGGGGTGTCGATCTCCGAAGCTGCGTCGGCCTCGGGGTCTACGTCGGTGTCGGGGTCTACCGAGAGAGAAGAGGGGAAGGAAACAAATAAATACACGGTAAACATATGCAACACAAAGCATGCTATGCTAACGTGCAGTGCAGGGTTGCCTAAAGACATGTCTAAATCATTTTAGTTATTTTAGGATTAAAGTTGGATTTATTAACCGGTATGTATGTACTATTCATCTACCGGAAATAGGCTGAAAGTTGCGGGTTCACCTCCGTAGAGGGTCCGGACACGGAAACAAATGGCACGATTGGATTCGTCTCGTCGTTCTGAGCAACTTTCATGTATAAAGTTTTTTGATCCGAGCTACGGTTTAATTTCTATGATTTTCTAAAGTTTTATCAATTTTCTGGAATTAGTTAAATTATTTAAAACCAAATTATCCAGAATAGTAGATGGATGACATCAGCGTGACGTATGTGTGATGTTAGCGGTCAACAGTGCGGTTGACTGGAGTCAAACCTGACAGTGGGTCCCAATGGTCAGTGACTGATTAGACTTAACAGAAGTTAATTTAGTTAACTAGGTTAATTAAAGGGTGGGGCCTAGTAGTCAGTGTCATAGATCTAATTAGGGTTAATTAATTTCTACAGTGAACTAGTCCCATGTGTCAGTGACACGTTTTTAACCCAAGCGTTATTTTAACAGGGGACAACATGACAGTGACGGGTTAGCTTAACTAAGTCGGATTAACCCCTAATCTAACCTACTGACATGCGGACCCGGTGAACAGTGCCTACTGACGTTTAAACGCCGGCGCCATAGATCGCGGCGGCGACTCGCCGGAGTGCGTTTCCGGTGGCCGTTTGCAGTAGGGTTTGGTCCAATTGGACGGGTGCGAAGCCGCGCATCCAGTGGTGGTGGCGCTTCGCCCTGGAGTGGCCGGAATCAGCGTCGGCGGTGAGATTGGCAGCGGCCGGAGTACGAGTCCGGGCGAAAACGCAACTAGAGGCGTCAGGGAGCTGTATGCATGCACGCGTTGGGCTCCTGGGAACCCCAGGAGCACGTCACCGTGCTCTGACGTGAGCGTGAACAGCGGTGGCCGCGGCGATGATGCGGACGGTGGCGACGGACTACTGTGACGGTGGGGAAGAGGCTAGGGGACACGGCGATCAAAGTCAAAGGGACGAGGGGAAACGCGAGCTCACTGTGGTCCGGTAGGGGAGGGCAGCGGGCTTCGGGAGGCTTGCCGGCGTCGAGTTCGCTGTGGATGGCGGCGGGGTCCAAGGAAGAAGAAGATGGCCTCGTCGTCGATGCTCGGGCGTTGGGCTCGATCCCGTGTTTGGAGAAGAAGCAGAGGACGACGGCGGAGCGGATAGGCTCGAGAGCTGGGCGCAGGGCTGTCAGTGGCCGCGATGGAGCACGGCCATGGCGATGACGGCGTCGGGTCCGATCTAGACCGAAGAGAGGGATGAGGAGAAGAGGCAAATGGGCTAGGGTTACGCCTGCGGGGTGCCCCAGCACCCTCTTATCCTCTCGGCGGCGCTGTAGCGACGCGGGGCGGCTAGCGGTTGCGGTGGCGACGGCGAACGGCGTCGGGCGCGCGCGCGCGTGATGACACGGGGAGGAGGGAGGCGACGAGGGCTCTGTTGGGCTGGGCCTGCACACTGTGCACTAAGGCCCAGTCAGCAGTGGCCCTTTTCCTTTTTTCGTTATTTCTTTTATGTTTTTCTTTTGTTTAATAAACAGAGAGAGAAAAGAAGTTAATTGGGCATCCAAATATCTTAGATAAATTATGGAAATGGGCCCATAAAGTCCAAAGCATTTTTAGTCAGTGCCACAAAAAGTTTGGAGGCCAGGGGATGTCATTTACATTTTTCACAAATAAAATGGCATTCAAAAATGCTAAAATTGCAATGAAATAATTGCTACTGTCCATCTTAGCTCATTGGTGATGTTGTTTTCCTTAACAATTAAATGTTATGGAATTTTTGCTAGATGATGAACATTTTTCCAACAACTTTTGAGCAACTTCAAATTGCACTTAGAATTTGAATTGATTTCAAAGGGCGCATTTGAGTTGAGCTGCTTAATCACTATGACCAAGCATTGAAAAGGATGATGACTTGGTATGATTAAGAGGTGATCACTGTAGTTGATACATGGGGGTGTTACAAATCTCCTCCACTACAAGAAATCTCGTCCCGAGATTTAAGTGGGGAAGTAAAGGATAACTTCGGGTGAACTGACCCTTATAGGGTTAATTATCTGGTGAACAATTCAGGGAATGTGGCAGAAGTATCTCTCGAGTTGAATCTTAGGAAAACTTCGAGAGCAAGGTATGAAGGTACCATAAGAAGTTTCAAGCGAATGGACAAATGATCGATACCTGAACAGAGTGTGAAAAGGGGTTCAAAGCATCGGGAATAGATCATCTCTCGGAGGGTGGCTCGTGATAACACACAAAACCAAGGGCATAGGATACTTCAGAATCAAGGATGTATTGGAGAGTCAGGTTCCAATCCTGTGCAACTGTGGGGGGTGTCAATTAATAGTAGGGAGAACGGTGTCATCTTATGGGCCACGACAACAAGGTATGTCAGAGGGTAGTCTGTCAGTTATGTTGGTAACATCGTCGGTACCAAGGGCAAGGGACGAAGAGAACCATTTTCCTGCTCATTAATTCGAGGCGGACCAATAGGCAAAGTTCTCGTCCATTGGTGGTTACCGGAATGTCATCAACAATAGTAACAGGGTCTCACTGACAAGGTTGTACATCAGGGTGTTTTATAAGCAGGGAATTATTTCTGCTTATATCACATGGATCGCAAGAAAGGTTAAACAAACCAATGGAAAGGAAAATGTGTTTATACACAAGAATTAGGAGTATATCCTTTTCAAGGAAAAGCAGAACATGATATACCTGACAGTAAAGCAGGTACCAAAATTATTTAGATAGAGGGGCGAGGGAAGAATCATGATATTACCCACACCACGCCGTTTGGATAATTGATCAAGAAACATTTAGCATTGTGCTTCCAATGTTCTTGTTGATATTCAGAGTACCATAGTCATGCTTCGAGGTAGCAATAACATGGTGTTTCGGGTAAGAGTTGGATCTGAAGATCACCAGAGATACGAAGGAACACTTTCAAGAGTAGTAGGGAAAATAAGGTGTAAGCAAAACAATATGATGAAGATAGTTTGACACAAGCTTATCCCATTGTCGAAAAAGTACACCGGGAAGGAGGACCAAGTAGCACGGATAAGATTAGCATGATAATTATATAGCCGATCAGGCTAGGAATGATGTGATGGGGTATCATTCCAATAAGAAATTCACAAGAGGTAGTGCAATGACAGGATGACATGGGGCAATACTTGAAGGTAGATCAGAATAGAGGTTGGACAAGTGAAATGATTTGCAGAGGACAAGTATTTTAACTTGTCCGAGAAATGGGATCAAAGAAGAACAATCATGGTTGGAACCACGATTGCAAGGGATCAATTCACATATACAAGATGAACTTATACCAAGGGGGAATTATTTTTACGAGCAGCTTCCATCAAAAGTTCTACATCGGGTCCATGGGCATGAACACAAAGGTTCCAGGTCGACTCCCGCTTCTTTAATGCATAACATTTCATTCACTCCTCATTTTCGAAGAAATGGTAGTGCTGAAGATTTATCTGGTGAAGCACCAGAAGAGTATGACTCGCATAACCTTTGAGTTCACACGGATTAGGGAAGGCATATGTTCAACCCATCGGGGCATCTTAGGAACATATACCACAAATTGCAGGAGTAATGAACTCAAGCTCGGAAGCAGAGCATGGTTGTCAAAAGGAGAGGATACATTTTACCAAAAGCATTATGTATCCGAGGAAAGACTCGCAAGGTTATTGAATATGAACGATGCTGTCGCAAAATAATCCAGCAAAAGATGAGATGGTAGGCAAAGGATCCAATGTGAGTATCGGTACTCAAATAGAAGAAGGAAGGATGTGAAGGCATCGGATTATATAAGCATCTGAATAATTCGGCGTTCAAATGCAAAAGAATTATAATTTCCAAAACGAAGGATCAGGGGCAATGCTCCGATAAAGGATGGTTAAGTTGAAGAGAACTAGATGGATAATCAATTGCAACAAGATTGGCCGAGAATCAACTCAGGTCCAAATTGACGTCTGAGCCAGAAGGACGAGTTCTAGGAATCGACTGATGATTGCGAACATTCGCAGCATATTGATTCCAGGGATTCAAAATGTTAATGGCAAAGGATGTTGACGGGGATTACTAGACATATGGAATTAGCCGTAGTGCAGACATGCAAGAACTCCAAGAGCAATAGGCTGCAAAGGAACCTCAGAAAGTCAGAAAGTATTACAAGGTATTTTGGAATAACAAGAACAACTGGGAACGAACGAACCTCGGGTCAGTATGAGGATTTATTCGTAGGTGTGTTCAGGCGGAAAGGAACTGTAAGGCAGTAGGTTCAAAGAATTCTCAAAATGTCGGATAGTATTTTGATATGTCAGATAGAACCCTAGAGTAACTGGAATGAATATATGAATGACAGGTGTAAGTAGTTACACATCGGAGTCTATTGGTGGTCAGGAACTGCAAAGCAGTGGGCACAGGGTCTCGGGAATCATCGAGGAGTATCTTCAGAGTCTTCTAATGAAGCAGACGATCATCTGTGGTGAAGGAGCTCTCCGGGAGGAAGCGGTTACAAGAACCTAGTGTTAGAGTTAGCAAAATTATTTAACCCGAATAGAAGAGAAAACAGAGTCCCAGAGTATAGACGAGGAATAAAAGATCCTAATACCACCCAAAGGCGACGTGGGTCCGTAAGCCACACAGCCAAGTTAGTAAAACGGTTTTGGACGACTAGACTCAACTTCGGCCAAGGAGTTGGAAACAGGGATTCCTACAGGCAGTCGGCTCTGATACCAACCTGTGACGCCCCCGGCTTAATCGTGCACTAACCATACATGCAAATGCACATGATCAAGCCTAAGGACTCACTTGAAGATATCACAACACAACTCTAAAACATAAATAAAGTCATACAAGCTTTATATTACAAGCCAGGCGCCTCGAGTGCTCGAATACATAAGCTCGCATACAAGCGTCAGTGGAAGCATCAGATATCTAAGTAGATATAAAAGAGAAACAGACAAGCCTTCAAGAAGGCGGGGCAAAAGAAAACACTACGATCGAAAAGGCGCAGGCCTCCTGCCTGGGACCCTCCGATCCTACTCCTGGTCGTCGGCAAGCTCGTAATAGTAACCACCCTCGGGGTGGTAGTAGTAGTCGTCGACGGGGGCAGCTGGCTCCGGGGCTCCGTCGTCTGGTTGCATCAAAAGGAAAAGGGGAAAAAGAGGAAGCAAAGCAACTGTGAGTACTCATCCGAAGTACTCAGCAAGCAAGGATCTACACTACATATGCAACATTATCAAAGAGAGGCTGTATATGTGGACTGGGCTGCAGAAATGCCAGAATAGAGGGAAGGCCTAGTCCTATCGAAGACTAGCATCTTCAGCGGTCTTGCAGCATTAGAAGAGTGTAGATTAGTACAGCATAAAGTAGTAGCAGTAATCAGTATCAACCTCGGCCAGAGATCCTTTCTCGACTCCCTGCGAGAAAGCAATCCCAGAGCCCTAGTATCCATTTCTATCCAGTTCTAGTTGTATCAATCGGGATACAACTCTGAGCGTCCGTTACCGAGGATCCGGCTATGCATAGATTAGTTCTTCCCTGCAGGGGTGCACCAACTTACCCACCACGCTCAATTAACTCCGGCCGGACACACTTTTCTGGGTCATGCCCGGCCTCGGCCAAACGATACACCGCAACACGACATAGACTCTAAAGAGAGGTCAGCACGCCGGACTAACCTATGCGCACAGGGGTCTTGGGCCTTCGCCCTGCGCGCTCCTGCACGTTGCGAGTACGCTCGGAAGAAGACCTAACCCCCTTAATACAAGCACGGGCTTAACCAGTCTAATCCGGAGCGGGCCGCTCCTCGCTGACGTCTATAGAGCTTCAGTTGATGCCTATGACGCAGAGTGCCCATAACTGTTCCCACGTGATGGTTAGTGCTATCGGGCCAGAGGCCCACTCGGATCAAATATCCAAATCGTTAGTGTGTTGGTAGCATGCGGTAACGAGCAGAGACTCACGATCGATGTGACCCCATCGCCCCGTCTCGAGGACTTGCGGCAAGGGCTAAAAATGCCCGACCACGCCTCGTATTCATATGTCGGGCACCCTCTAGGTTAACCCGTCTCCACAACACTCTCGGGTACCCCTTAGGGTCGACCCACTTTTCCAAGTAACAGTAGTAAAGTCGAAGTATCCGTGTGTCCATAACATCAGGGGAATCCGAGGTATCACCCTCATTGGATTCCTACTCGATGTATCCGTCAAGGTGAACTCGGAGGAATCACCCTCGATGGGTTCACACTTGAGGTGTCGCACGACAGCATCGTTATTGGAAGTGGTGAAGGAGGAATCACCCTCGATGATCACGACCGAATAGCTACTCTACAGAGTTAACATCAGAAGTGCTAAACGAGGTATCACCCTCGGCACTCGATGGTAACGCTACAGTGTCGTACAACTAAGGGGGTGATGTGCGGTGCTGGGGCCTGGTCGTCGAGTCTTCCAAAGATCCAGCGGGGCAACTGGGACAAGTGGGGTCACCGGGGTCTCTATCCAGCCTATACTAAGCAGTTTAGGATAAGCAGGTAAGGTATCAATAGCAGGTTACAATAAACAGGCTATGCATCAGAATAGGTAAAGCAGTAGCAGCAGCAATTCTAATGCAAGCACAAGAAAGAAGAGAATAGGCGATATAGGCATGCTCAAGGGGGGTGCTTGCCTGGAAGCTCTGCGGCAAGAGAAGGGTCGTCAGGGGTGTCGATCTCCGGAGCTGCGTCGGCCTCGGGGTCTACGTCGATGTCGGGGTCTACCGAGAGAGAAGAGGGGGAGGAAACAAATAAATACACGGTAAACATATGCAACACAGAGCATGCTATGCTAACGTGCAGTGCAGGGTTGCCTAAAGACATGTCTAAATCATTTTAGTTATTTTAGGATTAAAGTTGGATTTATTAACCGGTATGTATGTACTATTCATCTACCGGAAACAGGCTAAAAGTTGCGGGTTCACCTCCGTAGACGGTCCCGACACGGAAACAGATGGCACGAGTGGATTTGTCTCGTCGTTCTGAGCAACTTTCATGTATAAAGTTTTTCGATCCGATCTACGGTTTAATTTCTATGATTTTCTAAAGTTTTATCAATTTTCTGGAATTAGTTAAATTATTTGAAACCGAATTATCCAGAACAGTAGATGGATGATGTCAGCGTGACATATGTGTGATGTCAGCGGTCAACAGTGCGGTTGACTGGAGTCAAACCTGACAGTGGGTCCCAATGGTCAGTGACTGATTAGACTTAACAGAAGTTAATTTAGTTAACTAGGTTAATTAAAGGGTGGGGCCTAGTAGTGAGTGTCACAGATCTAATTAGGGTTAATTAATTTCTATAGTGAACTAGTCCCATGTGTCAGTGACACGTTTTTAACCCAAGTGTTATTTTAACAGGGGCCCACGTGACAGCGACGGGTTAGCTTAACTAAGCCAGATTAACCCCTAATCTAACCTACTGACATGCGGGCCTGGTAAACAGTGCCTACTGACGTTTAAACGCCGGCGCCACAGATCACGGCGGTGACTCGCCGGAGTGCGTTTGTGGCAGGGTTTGGTCCAATCGGACGGGCGCGAAGCCGCGCATCCAGTGGTGGTGGCGCTTCGCCCTGGAGTGGCCGGAATCAGCGTCGGCGGTGAGATTGGCAGCGGCCGGAGTACGGATCCGGGTGAAAACGGAGCTACAGGCGTTGGGGAGCTATGTGCGTGCGCGTGTTTGGCTCCTGGGAACCCCAGGAGCATGTCGCCGTGCTCTGACATGAGCGTGAACAGCGGTGGCCATGGCGGTGATGCGGACAGCGGCGACGGACTACTGTGATGGCGGGGAAGAGACTAGGGGACATGGGGATCAAAGTCAAAGGGACGAGGGGAAACACGAGCTCACTGTGGTCCGGTAGGGGAGGGCAACGGGCTTCGGGGAGGCTTGCCGGCGTCGAATTCATTGTGGATGGCGGCGGGGTCCGAGGAAGAAGAAGACGGCCTCGTCGTCGATGCCCGGGCGTTGGGCCCGATCCCGTGTTCGGAGAAGAAGCAGAGGACGACGGCGGAGCGGATAGGCTCGAGAGCTGGGCGCGGGGCTGTCAGTGGCCGCGATGGAGCACGACCATGGCGATGACGGTGTCGGGTCCGATCTAGACCGAAGAGAGGGATGAGGAGAAGAGGGAAATGGGCTAGGGTTACGCCTGCGGGGTGCCCCAGCCCCCTCTTATCCTCTCGGCGGCGCTGTAGCGACGCGGGGCGGCTAGCGGGTGCAGTGGCGACGGCGAACAGCGTCGGGCGCGCGCGCGCGTGGTGACACGGGGAGGAGGGAGACGACGAGGGCTCTGTTGGGCTGGGTCTGCACACTGTGCACTAAGGCCCAGTCAGTAGTGGCCCTTTTCCTTTTTTCGTTATTTCTTTTCTGTTTTTCTTTTGTTTAATAAACAGAGAGAAAAAAGAAGTTAATTGGGCATCCAAATATCTTAGATAAATTATGGAACTGGGCCCATAAAATCCAAGGCATTTTTAGTCAGTGCCACAAAAAGTTTGGAGGCCTGGGGATGCCATTTACATTTTTCACAAATAAAATGGCATTCAAAAATGCTGAAATTGCAATGAAATAATTGCTAATGTCCATCTTAGCTCAATGGTGATGTTGTTTTCCTTAACAATTAAATGTTATGGAATTTTTGCTAGATGATGAACATTTTTCCAGCAACTTCAAATTGCACTTAGAATTTGAATTGATTTCAAAGGGGGAATTTGAGTTGAACTGCTTAATCACTATGACCAAGCATTGCAAAGGATGATGACTTGGTATGATTAAGAGGTGATCACTGTAGTTGATACATGGGTGTGTTACATAACATATTGACATAGTGCCAGTTGTTGTTTTTTGCTTGTTTTTTACTTCGCAGAATATCAGTACCAAACAAAGTCCAAATGCCACGAAACTTTTTGGAGATTTTTTTTCTGCCCAGAAGACAACTTGGGAGCCAAGGAAGTGCACGAGGGGAGGCCCGTGGGGCCCACCGCCCACCTGGGCACGCCTGAGGCCCCTGGCATGCCCTGATGAGTGGTGGGGCCCATGGAGGTCCTTTTCACCGCCTCTAAGCTCTATAAATACCCAAATATTCCAGAAACCCTAGGGGAGTCGACGAAACACACTTCCAGCCGCCGCAAGTTCCAGAACCACGAGATCCAATCTAGAGCCCTATTCCGGCACCTTGCCGGAGGGAAACACGATCACGGAGGGGTTCATCATCCTCATTGGTGCTCCTCCGATGATGCGTGAGTTGTTCACCATAGACATACGGGTCCGTAGGCAGTAGCTAGATGGCTTCTTCTCCCTTTTTGATTCTCAATACAATGTTCTCCTCGATGTTCTTGGAGATCTATTTGATTTAATGACTTTTTGCGGTGTGTTTGTTGGGATCCGATGAATTGTGAGTTTATGATCAGTTCTATCCATGAATATTATTTGAGTCTTCTGTGATCTCTTATATGCATGATTTTTATAGCCTCGTATTTCTTCTCCGGAACTTTGGTTTGGTTTGGCCAACTAGATTGATTTTTCTTGCAATGGGAAGAGGTGCTTTGTGATGGGTTCGATCTTGCGGTGTCCTCACCCAGTGACAGAAGGGGTAGCGATACATGCATGTATCGTTGCTATTAAGGATAAAAAGATTAGGTCTATTCCTACATGAATAGATCTTGTCTACACCATGTCATCGTTCTTATTGCATTACTCCGTTTCTCCATGAACTTAATACACTAGTTGCATGCTGGATAGGGGTCGATGTGTGGAGTAATAGTAGTAGATGCAAGTAGGAGTCGGTCTACTAATCTTGGACGTGAGGCCTATATACATGATCATTGCCCTGGATATCGTCATAATTATTTGCTCTTCTATCAATTGCTCAGCAGTAATTTGTTTACCCACCGTATGCTTTTTTCTCGAGTGAAGCCACTAGTGAAATCTACGGCCCCCGGGTCTATTTTCTATCATATTGTTTTCAGATCTATTATTCTAAAAACCAAAAAATATCTTGATGTACTTTTTCTTTATTTATTTTATTTTGTGTTTTTGTCAAATCTATTTATCCAATCTCATACAATTTAATCTATCTCAATACCGAGGAGGGATGGACAACCCCTCTTACGCGTTGGGTTGCATGTATTTGTTATTTGTGCGTAGGTTCTGTTTATATAGTGTTGCTTGGTTCTCCTACTGGATTAATAACCTTGGTTTCGTAACTAAGGAAAATACTTACCGTTGATGAGCTGCATCATCCATTCCTCTTTGGGGAAATACCAATGCATAAGCAAGCAGCAGAAGGATTTCTGGCACCGTTGCCGGGGAGACATCATCAACATCAATCAGGTTCCTAATCACAAATCTCATCTCCTTGTAATTTACTTTATTTTCCATTTGCCTCTCGTTTTTATCTCCCCCACTTCACAAAAATATTTGCCTTTTTTTACCTTCTTTTCCGTTTGCCTTTTTGTTCGTTTGCAATCTTTGCTTTTGTGCCATGTGTCTTCTATTTGCTTGCATCTTCGCTTGCTAAAAATCTATTGATATGGATCCTCATCCACTTGCTAATCTTTTAAAAAGATCCAATTATGATGAACCAATTGCTAGTGAGTTGAGTGCACTTGATTATCTCTATGAAATTTAGTTTGAAATTCATGAATCTGAAGATTGTGATGAAGTGTTGGAAGAAGAAATTGATAAAGTGATTCATGATACCTTTTTCAATGAAAAGCATGATTGCAATGATGTTATTATAAATTCTATTAATGTCAATTATGTTAATGATATGCAAAACCCCAAGCTTGGGGATGCTAATTTTGATATGTCCACTACTTATTGTAATGGTCATGATTGGGGTGATTCTTCTTATGATCTTGAAAATTTATTTAAGCCACATGATGAATAAGATATTGATAATAGTGTTTGCAATAATATTGAAAGTGGGTTTGGAAGAGTGTCAACTCTAGGTAATAATGATCCCACTACTTTGGAGAATGATCAATCTTATGAAACTTTTGAAAAAAGTGGGCTTGGAGAGGTTATGACTTTATTTGATGATAATCCTACTATTTTGGAAGAGTGTCAACTTTGCATGCATGTGGATCATGAAGAGACTATTTTATGTGATAGTTATATTATTGAATTTGAATATGATACCACATGTAATTATTATGAGAGAGGGAAATATGGTTGTAGAAATTTTTCATGTTACTAAATTACCTCTCTTCATGTTGAGATTGTCTATGTTTTATACTTCTTCCTTGCATATGCTAGAAATTGCTCGTCTTGATAATTTGTTCTCTTATAAAATGCCTATTCATAGGAAGTATGTTAGACTTAAATGTGTTTGTCACATGATTCATGATGCTCTCTTTGTGTTTCAATTATTATCTTTCTTGTGAGCATCAATAAATTTTCAAGCCTATCTTAATGGCTATAAAGAAAGAGCTTGTTGGTAGGCAACCCAATGAATAAAATTTATTTTTGTCTTTTTCTTTCTGTTATTGAGTGTTTGCACAATTATGCTACTATTATGATTGTGTTTTCTATGTTTTAATTAGTGTTTGTGCCAAGTAAAGCCTTTGGGATCATGTTGGGTGATAGTTGACTTGATTTTGTTGAATAAACAGAAACTTTTGCATCCAGTAGAAGATTTTTGAAAATTCACAGAATTGACAAAAAATTCTAAATTTCTTACAAAAGATTTATATACCAATTTCCTACGTTCTCCTAATTTTTTAGAATTTTTGTAGTTACAGAAGTATGAGTAAAATTAGCATCTTTATAGACTATTCTATTTTTGACAGATTCTTTTTTCGTTGCATTGTGTGCTTATTTTGATGAATCTATGGATTGTATCGGGGGGTATAAGCCATGGGAAAGTTAGAATACAGTAGGTATAATGCAGTATGGTGGTGCTTTAATTTTTAAGAAATACTCTCATGCTTCACTTAGATCAATTTCTTTAGCTTTAGCAAGTTCTTCATCAAGAAATTCACCTAGTGGCACAGTATCATCAAGCAAAGTAGTAGCATCATCAATAGCATCATTCATAGCAGAAATAGCATCATCTATTACTTGCGACATATCAAAAATAATAGCAGGTTGTGGTGTCGCAAGTTTACTCAAAACAGAAGGCGAATCAAGTGCAGAGCTAGATGGCAGTTCCTTACCCCCCCCCCCCCTCGTCTTAGAGGGAACGATCTTGGTTCTATCATCCTTAAGATTCTTCATAGTGATTGACAGATATAAATCCCAAGTGACTCAACAAATAGAGCTATGCTCCCTGGCAACAGAACCAGAAAAAGGTCTTGATAACCCACAAGTATAGGGATCGCAACAGTTTTCTAGGGTAGAGTATTCAAACCAAATTTATTGATTCGACACAAAGGGAGCCAAAGAATATTCGCAAGTATTAGCAGTTGAGTTGCCAATTCAACCACAGCTGAAAGACTTAATATCTGCAACAAGGTGATCAGTAGCAAAGTAATATGATAGTAATGGTAATGGTAACGGTAGCAATAGTAATAGTAGCAGTATTATAGTGATTGTAATAGCAACAACAACAAAAGTAACTTAGCAAAGATCAATATATGAAAAGCTCGTAGGCATTGGATCAGTGACGGATAATTGTGTTGGATGGCATTCATCATGGAACAGTCATAACCTAGGGCGACACAGAACTAACTCCAATTCATCAATGTAATGTAGGCATGTATTCCGTATATAGTCATACGTGCTTATGGAAAAGAACTTGCATGACATGTTTTCTCCTACCCTCCCGTGGCAGCGGGGTCCATAAGGA
The DNA here is from genome assembly GCA_011799875.1 of Thinopyrum elongatum. Classification (NCBI taxonomy): domain Eukaryota; kingdom Viridiplantae; phylum Streptophyta; class Magnoliopsida; order Poales; family Poaceae; genus Thinopyrum; species Thinopyrum elongatum. The sequence continues at coordinate 174,151,058 of CM022303.1, read as the reverse complement.
AACTAAGGGATATTAAGGCTTCCTTTTAATAGAGAACCGGAACAAAGCATTAGCACTTAGTGAATACATGAACTCCTCAAACTACGGTAATCACCGGAAAGAATCCCAATTATTGTCACCTTGGTGTATGCGGATCATAACTCGTAATAGGTGCATATAACTTGCAAGATAGGATCAAGAACACACATATATTCATGAAAACATAATAGGTTCATGTAACGCCCCAAAAATATTTTTTCTGAATATTTGAAATCTTTCCCTTAAAAATAAAAGTTATGAAAATCATTTTTTTCATATCACCTTTCTTCAATTTGAAAACCTTTTCAAATTTTATTTGGGTTCCAATCTTCTCTAAATATTCTGGTTGAAGAGTTTAAAATTATAAGGATAATTATTTTGGGGTTTTCAAACACTTTAGTTTTAGCAAGAAAAGTTTTGAGGATAATAAATTTTCAAAGGAGACAACCTCTTCACCTCCCTTTTAGCCCTACTAAACCCATCCAACAATTTTCTTCCATTCCAACTTTATCCCACAAGTCACTCACATCATCTAGGACATAATCCAACTCTCTCCTACCCCACAGAAATATTTTTCACAATCCAAATAAATTCCAAAGTTGGAATTCATATTATCCATCATTCCTTTGGTTTACAAAGGAACCACAATTTCCACAAGGTTTCTACCTCCACCAAAATTATCCCAACAAATATATGGTACCCACAACCCATTTCTCCAAAGACATGGGGTACCACAGTTCAAAATTTTCAAATTCCACTCAATTCAAATTTGGGTCAGATTCAATATTTCTGATCCAAACATATTTTTAAATACTCCAAAAATTCCCAAACTTTGCCAGACCCTCTCATATGTATCAACACATCACCACAAAAATTGCCACAAATTCTAAAAATCTCTAGCACTCTCTGTCATAGGATTATATGAGTATCAGTGCACTGTTCATAACTGAAACAAATTCAGTTAACTGAATTCGGATTCAGACGACAGAGGCGACCGGTGCCATGCACTTCTTCCTTTCCCCTTGCCTGCACGGTATCACCTCCCCTGGCCATCAATGCATCTCCATGAGTTCTCCCTCGTCAGTACTCCTCAGTCAACTGGCCGGTGGCAGGCCGGTGCACCTGTCACCGTGCTCATCCACGGCGGGCCGAGCTGATCCACACGGCGCCCGCCATCTTCGCTTCTCTCGCTGACCTCCCCCACCTAATCTCCCTCCACGCGGCACCCTCTCCGCACCTTCTCTACGCCGACCACGCCGCCCAGGCCCACTGCCAATCGCCAGAGCTGCGCGGCATCCACCATGGCTGCACGGCGGCCACACCATGGATAAGGCACTAGAAGTCGAGCTCATCTGCGCTGGCGTTTCGGTCAGCTCTCACCACTCTCACTGACACTCACTGACCACGGCCACCGCCCAAACCTACCTCGCCGACCACCATAACTCCGACGTGATCCGAACCTCGCCGGACCGCCTTGGATCACCTATAAAAGGCCCTCCCGAGCTCCGTTCTCCTCACCCCTCGCCTCCACCACCTCCTAATCGCCCCTATGCCACTTCCCTGACCTGGAGGAGGTCTCCTCCCTCCTCTCCGGTCACCGCTCCGCCGCCTCTGTCCCCGTTCGGTTCGACGCCGTACGCTACCACCACAGCACAAACTTCAACAGTAGCCATCTCATCCACCAACTCATCAATCCCACGCTCCAATTTCGTTGCCCGAGCCCTCTCCGGCGAGTCCCAAAACCACCCGAGCCCCGTCCGCCGCCGTCGACCCCGCCGGCGTTCAGGTGCTCTCCGGCGACCACCACCACCTCCCTCCGACGCGCCACTCCGCCCTGGTCATGTTCCGACCATCGCCGCCCTCCAAAACCCCGGCGATCACCGCCGACGACCGTCGTCGCCTCTCTGTCTCCCGCGCGATCGGGTTCAAATTTGAACCTGACGGTGGGCCCCCACCCCGCGCGGTTTTTTTTCTTTTTCCTGGTTTAAAACGAAGACGTACTCTGCCTTTTACGCCTTCTCCGCTGAGAACCGTATTTCGGCCGAAACGTTTTCTGTTTAAACTGTGCAGGGACTGTTGTTTTACAGAAAAGCCCCTAGTTTTGAAAGTTTAATAACTTTTAAACCACAACTCCGTTTGAGTTGAATTTTTTTTTTTGAAATTCTTATTTTTCTCTCTAGTTTTTTTAGTATTTATTTAAAAATGTTTTGGGACAACTTTTTGTACTGTTGCCAAAAAAATTAATTTGAGTTGATTTTGAATTTTCAGAAAAAGAAGAGGGAAACTTTGCCGAGAATTTTGAAGGGTTTTCACCTGACTACTTTGGACAAGACAAGCATTTTTGAACTTGGGATATGGTGATTGCATTTGCTTTTGCATGTTGCATCGGTTGATATTGCACCGTATGTGTAGTATGTCACTAGCACTTGCATGCATGGTCATATCTCTTTTGCTCATAACTTGCACATCACTCAAGCAAGAGATTCTTCTGACACGGTAAAGTTGTGGAAATACGGGAGAGTGTCTCCTGCTTTGGACGTGCCGATGGGCACGGGCCACTCTTGGTTTGACACGGTGGTGTCATGTGACTTAAGTGAATTATTTCGGTGATGTTAATTAACACCTCCTGAGTCGGCTTAGATCGAGTCTTGTTCCGTTACACCTAGCTGTATACCGTGCTGCCACGGGTCCTTCCGCGAGGAAGGTACGGCTGAGTAAGTTGTTAACCCCTGTCTAGGTACACACCGTACAGAGGGCCACGATGAGGGTTTCCAAAGGCCTTGGACTAAATCCTGTCATCGGGTCAGGGGGCATGGGTGTTTCCGGTTGTGACTGAGAGGGGGGCACCCCTTGTAATCCGCGCGTATTAATAGTGATCCCATGCAGGACGTTGGTCTCTCCGTCTTGGAGTTTTTCTTGAACGATGCTTTGGGTGATTCCTGGCATCCGGAGAGTTATTCTGGTGTGTACTGGTCAGGTGTGTTTTCAACCCAAAGACCGTAATGGGAATTAGTCAGTGTCACGGTACTGACTAAAGAAATCCTTTACTTGTGGGTAAAGAGTACACCCTCTGCAGAGTTAAAACTGTTCGAATAGCTGTGTCCTCGGTCAAAGGGCGTAGCTGGGCGGGTCAAGTGTCGGTCCCGGTATCGGTCTCCGGAGGAAATAATTAAAATATGTCTGACTCATTTTTGCAATATAATTGTTGATACCCTGTTGCTACCCTGATTTTTTTATGCTTAATAGATATTATTATGGCTATATTGAGGACTAACCCATTTCCCTTAATTTATTTCCTTCCTGAGTGTCTCAGGGGCTGGCTAGACTACCCCGGGCACTCAACTATTATTTTTAAGACCTCTCATGGCGTCTCCCGAGTTAACAGGAGGTTCATCTCGCCACTACTCTTGTGGACACCCGATTGGCATTTCTCTTCAAGTCCAACCGTGGCGTCACTTGACGCCCAACAGACATTTCTATTCAAGACCTCTCGTGGCGTCTCTCGAGTTAACAGGCGGTTTATCTCGCCACTACTCTTGTAGACACCCGACCGGCATTTCTTTTTTTTTTCTGAATGTCACTTGGGCTGGCTAGACTACCCGTGGCATTCGCTTGCTTTTATTTTTCTTAGTAGACTGGTCATGGCTAACATGGTTTATTTACTCCCGCATTATTTTATAATTATGTCATGACCAGGATTTTATTCAAGCATGAGCATGTCATTATGTTCCTACATGAGCATGTGCATCCATTATATCTTCTGTTCAAAATGTTTGCGAGTACATTCCAATGTACTCACTGGCTTGTCCCTGGCTATTTACTTGGCCAGACTTGGAGGAGGACGAGCTTGTGGAGAAGGATTGCGCTAGCGAGCCCGACGCTTAGAGGAGTCCCAGTCAGTCACCTGAGAGATAGGAGTCTACCACATGTATCATCCGCTGAGCTTCCGTTACACCAATAAAATAGTCAAGCCTCACTCTGACGCTTGGCTTTACGTTATTGTATCAGAGATGTATCACCACCACACCATTGTCATATTCCGCCACTGCCATATATTTGGCGAGTTTGTAATAATTTTGTTGAGCCTTCAGACTCAACCCAGTGTAATATTATTTGTACTGGTTATCTGTATCAAGGAAGTCCACCAGTTGTGTTGATCTTGGGGCTGGTGTGACTTAGGGCCTTTTCTGAGATTTAATCCCAGAAAGGGGCTCGACAGGACTTGGTACCAGAGCCAGGCTGACTGTAGGAAACCCTAGGCACGATCGCTAGCACTCGAGTCAATACTAACATTTTTTTTAGCATGCATTTCATGCATCGTAACAAATTTTCCTTAGTCATCATATTTTTATGATATGACTGTTTGGATTTTTGTCTACTGATGTAGATGTCTGGCGGCAGCTGCCCATCCCAGATTTTCGCCAACGAGCCTGCGGGATTTTCCCGTCTTCTTACCATCATTGCTAGAGATGCGATGAGATCTCCGAGCCGTCCAGAGTACACCATTTTTCCTGACAGGATCACAGACACTCTGACTATGTACCAGGCTTCGGTATATATTTGGGGTGGAAGTAACCTGTCCTTCCGCAACTACCGTTTCATGGGGAGAGTCATGCCCTCTGAGAGGCATGCTATCCAGATGGCCGCACGTGAGGCCATTGCATGTCTTAGGGACATCCTGCCCATTATGCAGACTCGTCCCTATCACTACCTTCCGTGTCATGTTCCTTATACCAACCATTATGCTTTTTCCTGCACCGCGGGAGAAAGGGAGGGGGCGATTGAGCCCCTTGTTCAGTACATCATGGCACTCGAGTCGATTTTTACCGCACTGGTGGACGACCACCTTGCTGCACGAATGGACCTGGCTCGTGCGAGGATCACTCGCTGGAGTGAGTTCCGTTCACCTTCACCACGTACCCCTCGTATTCTGACTCCACCATACTACTCTCCTACTCAGCCCACGGTTCAGCACTCATCCCCGAGTGATGAGGCTAGTCGCTTGGCTGCTCCTGTTCCGACCAGAGCCCCACTTTCAACGCACAAGGTGCCACCTCAGACAGGCATGGCATCAACCGCTACACGACTGGAGACCATCCCAGAGGAGGAGGAGGTTGAGTCTCGAGAGCCACAGCTGGGACTCACCCTCAGCGGTGCTTACAGTGTCTCAGACACTCCGTGAGGACTGAGCGAGCGTCAGCACCGTAGTAGTCTTTTTATGATGACATGGTTGTAAGATATTTATTTTCTGTTTCTTCTTCTTCCTTTTTTGTAAGATGGCGAGTAACAGACTCAGACCACAGCACGTTGAGAGGACGAAGTAGTACGCTAGTTAAACAAGTGGTCGTGTAGTATACGGTTTCTGCAAGCATCTTGTATAATTACGTCATGCTTGTTTAATTAAGTCCTGCATGTATGATATAACCTGTTGTACTTGCATTCTGGGGGGCAGATTTATTCCCAGTCTCTTAAAAAAATTTATTGCTGCTTTTATAATTTCTTTTCTCATCGGTGTTACACAAATACCCCCAGAAAGAAAATGCATCGCCCCTGGACCCGTTCTATGCCAAATCCGCCAGAGAACAACCATGGACAGATGGGAAATAATTTTACACAAGGACAGAGTAGTCAACAGGACAGTGACACAGCATTTTCACAAGTGTGCCATTTGTACGAGCAAAGCCAGCAACAGCACCAAGAAATGATGCGACATTTAATCAATATGGGAAACCACCAAGGACAAAATCAGAACAGGTAAAAATTATCTGAGCTCCAGAAGACCAATCCTACTGTGTTTTCTCACAACGACAAACCATTGGAGGCAGATGATTGGCTATGTGATATTGAAAGAAAATTGGTTATTGCCCAGTGTACGGACCGAGAAAAAGTACTTTATACCCCGTACTATTTTTCTGGTACAGCAGCATCATGGTGGGAAAACTTATGCCACACTCATCCCAACGGAGCCAATATGACATGGGAACAATTCAAGGAAAATTTTCGGGGAGCACATATCCCCAACAGTATCATGAAACTGAAAAAAAGGGAGTTCGAGGATCTCAAGCAGCGAGGCACCACGGTGACACAGTACCTGGATCAGTTCACTCAGCTGGCCCGGTATGCCAACAATGAATATATGACAGAAGACAAAAAGATGGAAAAGTTTCTCGATGGACTTATTCCGTCTTTAAAATGCCAACTGGTGGTCCACACCTTTCCTGATTTCAAGACACTGGTGGACAAGGCAATTATACTGGAGAACGAGCATCGTAACATGAACGAGATACGCAAGCGCCGTATGAACCAGTCATCTCAGGTTCGCAACAATAAACCGAAGAATGAATTTCAGAAGCCCACAACACGCCGACCAGCAACACTACTACCTCGACCACCACAGCAGAACCGCAGTGCTTTTAACAACAGAACCAGAGATACAATATACTATCATCACCTGTTATGCATGTGGAGGCGAAGGGCATTACTCCAGGCAATGCCCAAAGCAGGGAAATAATACTACTAAGCCCAACAACAATGGACGTGGTACAAACACAGCCCCCAAGCACCACAACATCAACCACAATAACAACCAAAGGAAGGGACAAGTCAACCACGTGACCTTTGAGGAAGCACAAAATGCACTGGATATTGTGTTCGGTACAATTCCTGTCAACTCAATTAATGCTACAGTTTTATTTGATTCCGGAGCTTCGCATTCGTGCATCTCTAAAAAGTTTGCCGCGAAGAATCGATTTTATTTTTCACCTTTGCAAAATTCCATGGTTATTCAGTCCCCGAGATCGAAGCAAAGCACACAATGGTACTGCAAGGATGTAAATATCGGGATCAAGGGAATGGTATTTCTAGCCAACCTTATTGTTCTGGAAGCAGTCGAACTGGATGTTATTCTGGGAATGGATTGGTTAACCAAAAATAAAGGTTTCATAGACTGCTACAACCGCACGGTGACTCTTACAAGCTGCCAAGGAGAAACAATAAAATTTGGCACAAGGAGGATTTCCGCATCACAAGGAAAATTAAATCAAGTGGATGCGGCAGAATTAAGTAAGGTCCTTGTAGTCTGTGAATACCCTGATGTATTTCCAGAAGACCTACCAGGCATGCCACCTGATCGGGAAATTGAGTTCATTATTGAATTAGCACCTGGAACGGCTCCCATTTATAAGAAGCCGTATCGTATGGCTCCAACCGAATTGGCTGAACTAAAGAAACAAATTAAGGAATTAATGGAAAAAGGGTACGTCACACCCAGCTCGTCACCATGGGGATCGCCAGTTTTATTTGCTAAGAAAAAGGATGGTACCCTCAGACTATGTATTGATTATAGGGCTCTCAATATGGTTACCATCAAAAATAAATACCCGCTGCCCAGGATAAATGACTTGTTCGAACAGCTAGTAGAAGCCAAGGTATTCTCAAAAATAGATTTAAGGTCAGGCTACCACCAATTAAAAATCCGATCATCAGATATACCCAAGACTGCATTTACTACCAGATATGGATTGTATGAATTTACAGTGATGCCATTTGGCTTAACCAACGCTCCCGTTTATTTTGTTCATCTCATGAACAAGGTTTTCTTGAAATATTTGGACAAGTTTGTGGTCGTATTTATTGATGACATACTTATCTACTCCAAGACACCCGAAGAACACGAACAACACCTACGAATAGTCCTGGAAGAATTGAGGAAAAATCAACTTTATGCCAAATTCAGTAAATGTGAATTTTGGTCCTAGGACACGTTCTGACATAGGATGGGTAGCAGTAGACCCAAGCAAGGTAAAAGCTGTCCAAGAATGGAAACAACCCACCAACGTGACTGAGGTCAGGAGTTTTCTTGGTCTGGCAGGATATTACCGAAGATTTATCGAAGGATTTTCCACCATAGCTAAACCCATGACCCAATTGCTTAAGAAGGATAAGAAGTTTGAATGGACTGAAGCTTGTGAGAAAAGTTTCCAAGAATTGAAGAAAAGATTAACAACGGCACCCGTTCTGGTCATACCCAATGTGCACAAAAAGTTTGAGATATACTGTGACGCGTCCAGGAAAGGCCTTGGATGTGTATTAATGCAAGAAGGAAAAGTCGTGGCTTATGCCTCAAGACAGCTACGACGACACAAGGAGAATTATCCTACACATGATCTAGAGCTAGTTGCGGTAATACACGCACTCAAAGAATGGCGACACTTTCTTCTCGGTGAGCGATGTGAAATATACACGGACCACAAAAGTCTTAAGTATATTTTCACCCAGCCGGACTTAAACTTGAGACAGCGTCGCTGGCTTGAGTTAATAAAGGACTACGATATCGGAATTCATTATCATTCGGGTAAAGCAAATGTTGTGGCAGATGCTCTCAGCCGAAATCCCTGCACCAATAATAATAATGTGCAATTTTCACAACATGAGTTCAACCAGGAATTTGCCAAACTCAATATGGTCTTAATCACCGAAGGAACCATTAATCAACTGGAGATGAAACCAACATTAGAGGATCAGATCAAAGAAGCCCAAGAAGGACACCCAAGTATTGAGGGGATTAAGAGGAAAATGAAACTGGGCAAGGCACCCGAGTTTACCATTGATGGTCAGGGAATTTTATGGTTCGGGAAAAGATTATGTGTGCCTAATAAGGAAGAATTAAAGCAACAAATTTTGGCAGAAGCCCATACCACTCCATATTCTATCCATCCAGGAGGAACAAAAATGTACAAGGATTTACAAGAAAATTATTGGTGGCACGGGATGAAAAGAGATATAGTCGTATATGTCGCACGTTGTGATTCATGCCAGCGTATAAAAGCAGAACACCAGAGGCCAGCAGGATTATTGCAGCCACTCAGAGTGCCTGAATGGAAATGGGACGTAATAGGAATGGATTTTATCGTTGGACTGCCAAGGTCACGACATGGAAATGATGCTATCTGGGTTATAACAGATTATTTGACCAAGGTGGCACACTTCATTCCGGTAAAAACCACATACACCACACAGCGACTCGCCAGATTATATCTCTCCTGAATTGTTTGCCTACACGGAGTACCCAAGACCATAGTCTCTGACAGAGGCACCCAATTTGTCTCTAGATTTTGGGAGCACCTACAGCAAGCCCTAGGGACTCAACTGACGTTCAGCACAGCATACCACCCGTAAACCGGAGGACAAACTGAGCGGGTAAATCAAATATTGGAGGACATGCTAAGAGCATGTGTGCTCACCTACGGAGTTAGCTGGGAAGACAGTTTACCATACGCGGAGTTCTCATATAACAACAGTTATCAAGCCAGTTTAAATATGTCACCTTTTGAAGCCCTGTACGGACGAAGGTGCTGTACCCCACTCAATTGGTCAGAGACCGGAGACAGTCGAATTTTTGGTCCCGAAGTTCTTAAAGAAGCAGAAACAAAAGTGAAGCTTATTCAAGGCAGACTAAAAGCAGCTCAGAGCCGTCAAAAGAGCTACTACGATCAAAAGCACCGCCAAATCAGTTTTGAGCCCGATGAATACGTGTATCTCAGAGTATCTCCAACTAGAGGACTACAGAGATTTAAAGTCAAAGGAAAATTGGCAGCAAGATTTATTGGACCATTCCGTGTAATCGCAAGAAGAGGCAAGGCTGCTTATCAACTAGAGCTACCGGCAGAATTATCAGATGTTCACGATGTGTTTCACGTATCACAACTAAGGAAGTGTGTTAATAACCCAGACAAGCAAGTGCAACACCAAGACTTGGACCTTCATCAAGACCTCACATATAGGGAGCATCCTATAAAGATTTTAGAGGAATCTGAACGGAGGACCCGGCAGAATGTAATAAAATTTTACAAGGTTCAATGGAGTAATCACACCGAGGAAGAAGCAACATGGGAAAGAGAGGATCATCTGAGGACTGAATACCCGTACCTGTTTAAGGGATAGCTGAAATCTCGGGGATGAGATTTTTCTTAGGGGGGTAGGTGTTGTAACGCCCCAAAAATATTTTTTCTGAATATTTGAAATCTTTCCCTTAAAAATAAAAGTTTTGAAAATCATTTTTTTCATATCACCTTTCTTCAATTTGAAAACCTTTTCAAATTTTATTTGGGTTCCAATCTTCTCTAAATATTCTGGTTGAAGAGTTTAAAATTATAAGGATAATTATTTTGGGGTTTTCAAACACTTTAGTTTTAGCAAGAAAAGTTTTGAGGATAATAAATTTTCAAAGGAGACAACCTCTTCACCTCCCTTTTAGCCCTACTAAACCCATCCAACAATTTTCTTCCATTCCAACTTTATCCCACAAGTCACTCACATCATCTAGGACATAATCCAACTCTCTCCTACCCCACCTCGCCGACCACCGTAACTCCGGCGTGATCCGAACCTCGCCGGACCACCTCGGATCGCCTATAAAAGGCCCTCCCAAGCTCTGTTCTCCTCACCCCTCGCCTCCACCACCTCCTAATCGCCCCTATGCCACTTCCCTGACCTGGAGGAGGTCTCCTCCCTCCTCTCCGGTCACCGCTCCGCCTCCTCTGTCCCCGTTCGGTTCGACGCCGTACGCCACCACCACAGCTCAAACTTCATCAGTAGCCATCTCATCCACCAACTCATCAATCCCGCGCTCCAATTTCATTGCCCGAGCCCTCTCCGGCGAGTCCCAAAACCACCCGAGCCCCGTCCGCCACCGTCGACCCCGCCGGCGTTCAGGTGCTCTCCGGCGACCACCACCACCTCCCTCCGATGCGGCACTCCGCCCTGGGCACGTTCCGACCATCGCCGCCCTCCAAAACCCCGGCGATCATCGCCGGCGACCGCCGTCGCCTCTCTGTCTCGCGCGCGATCAGGTTCAAATTTGAACCTGACGGTGGGCCCCCACCCCGCACGTTTTTTTTTCTTTTTCCTGGTTTAAAACGAAGACGTACTCTGCCTTTTACGCCTTCTCTGTTGAGAAGCGTATTTCGGCCGAAACGTTTTCTGTTTAAACTATGCAGGGACTGCTGTTTTACAGAAAAGCCCCTGGTTTTGAAAGTTTAATAACTTTTAAACCACAACTCCGTTTGAGTTGACCTTTTTTTTTTAATTCTTATTTTTCTCTCTAGTTTTTTTTAGTATTTATTTAAAAATGTTTTGGGACAACTTTTTGTACTGTTGCCAAATTTTTTAATTTGAGTTGATTTTGAATTTTCAGAAAAAGAAGAGGGAAACTTTGCCGAGAATTTTGAAGTGTTTCCACATGACTACTTTGGACAAGGCAAGCATTTTTTAACTTGGGATATGGTGATTGCATTTGCTTTTGCATGTTGCATCGGTTGATATTGCACCGTATGTGTAGTATGTCACTAGCACTTGCATGCATGGTCATATCTCTTTTGCACATCACTCAAGCAAGAGATTCTTCTGACACGGTAAAGTTGTGGAAATACGGGAGAGTGTCTCCTGCTTTGGACGTGCCGGTGGGCACGGGCCACTCTTGGTTTGACACGGTGGTGTCATGTGACTTAAGTGAATTATTCCGGTGATGTTAATTAACACCTCCTGAGTCGGGCTAGATCGAGTCTTGTTCCGTTACACCTAGCTGGATACCGTGCTGCCACGGGTCCTTCCGCGAGGAAGGTACGGCTGAGTAAGTTGTTAACCCCTGTCTAGGTACACAACGTACAGAGGGACACGATGAGGGTTTCCAAAGGCCTTGGACTAAATCCTGTCATCGGGTCAGGGGGCATGGGTGTTTCCGGTTGTGACTGAGAGGGGGGCACCACTTGTAATCCGCGCGTATTAATAGTGATCCCATGCAGGACGTTGGTCTCTCCGTCCCAGAGTTTTTCTTGAATGATGCTTTGGGTGATTCCTGGCATCCGGAGAGTTATTCTGGTGTGTACTGGTCAGGTGTGTTTTCAACCCAAAGACCGTAATGGGAATTAGTCAGTGTCACGGTACTGACTAAAGAAATCCTTTACTTGTGGGTAAAGAGTACACCCTCTGCAGAGTTAAAACTGTTCGAATAGTCGTGTCCTCGGTCAAAGGGCGTAGCTGGGTGGGTCAAGTGTCGGTCCCGGTATCGGTCTCCGGAGGAAATAATTAAAATATGTCTGACTCATTTTTGCAATATAATTGTTGATACCCTGTTGCTACCCTGATTTTTTTTATGCTTAATAGATATTATTATGGCTATATTGAGGACTAGCCCGTTTCTCTTAATTTATTTCCTTCCTGAGTGTCTCAGGGGCTGGCTAGACTACCCCGGGCACTCAACTATTATTTTTGAGACCTCTCGTGGCGTCTCTCGAGTTAACAGGCGGTTCATCTCGCCACTACTCTTGTGGACACCCGATTGGCATTTCTCTTCAAGTCCAACCGTGGAGTCACTTGACGCCCAACAGGCATTTCTTTTCAAGACCTCTTGTGGCGTCTCTCGAGTTAACAGGCGGTTTATCTCGCCACTACTCTTGTAGACACCCAACCGGCATTTCTCTTTTTTTTAATGTCACTTGGGCTGGCTAGACTACCCGTGGGATTCGCTTGCTTTTATTTTTCTTAGTAGACTGGTCATGGCTAACATGGTTTATTTACTCCCGCATTATTTTATAATTATGTCATGACCAGGATTTTATTCAAGCATGAGCATGTCATTATGTTCCTACATGAGCATGTGCATCCATTATATCTTCTGTTCAAAATGTTTGCGAGTACATTCCAACGTACTCACAGACTTGTCCCTGGCTATTTACTTGGCCAGACTTGGAGGAGGAGGAGCTTGTGGAGAAGGATTGCGCTAGCGAGCCCGACGCTTAGAGGAGTCCCAGTCAGTCACCTGTGAGATAGGAGTCTACCACATGTATCATCCGCTGAGCTTCCGTTACACCAATAAAATAGTCAAGCCTCACTCTGACGCTTGGCTTTATGTTATTGTATCAGAGATGTATCACCACCACACCATTGTCATATTCCGCCACTGCCATATATTTGGCGAGTTTGTAATAATTTTGTTGAGCCTTCAGACTCAACCCAGTGTAATATTATTTGTACTGGTTATCCATATCAAGGAAGTCCACTAGTTGTGTTGATCTTGGGGCTGGTGTGACTTAGGGCCTTTTCTGAGATTTAATCCCAGAAAGGGGCTCGACAGGACTTGGTACCAGAGCCAGGCTGACTGTAGGAAACCCTAGGCACGATCGCTAGCACTCGAGTCAATACTAACATTTTTTTTAGCATGCATTTCATGCATCGTAACAAATTTTCCTTAGTCATCATATTTTTATGATATGACTGTTTGGATTTTTGTCTACTGATGTAGATGTTTGGCGGCAGCTGCCCATCCCAGATTTTCGCCAACGAGCCTGCGGGATTTTCCCGTCTTCTTACCATCATCGCTAGGGATGCGATGAGATCTCTGAGCCGTCCAGAGTACACCATTTTTCCTGATAGGATCACAGACACTCTGACAATGTACCAGGCTTCGGTTGTGACTGAGAGGAGGGCACCCCTTGTAATCCGCGCATATTAATAGTGATCCCATGCAGGACGTTGGTCTCTCCGTCTCAGAGTTTTTCTTGAACGATGCTTTGGGTGATTCCTGGCATCCGGAGAGTTATTCTGGTGTGTACTGGTCAGGTGTGTTTTCAACCCAAAGACCGTAATGGGAATTAGTCAGTGTCACGGTACTGACTAAAGAAATCCTTTACTTGTGGGTAAAGAGTACACCCTCTGCAGAGTTAATACTGTTCGAATAGCCATGTCCTCGGTCAAAGGGCGTAGCTGGGTGGGTCAAGTGTCGGTCCCGGTATCGGTCTCCGGAGGAAATAATTAAAATATGTCTGACTCATTTTTGCAGTATAATTGTTGATACCCTGTTGCTACCCTGATTTTTTTATGCTTAATAGATATTGTTATGGCTATATTGAGGACTAACCCGTTTCTCTTAATTTATTTCCTTCCTGAGTGTCTCAGGGGCTGGCTAGACTACCCCGGGCACTCAACTATTATTTTTAAGACCTCTCGTGGCGTCTCTCGAGTTAACAGGCGGTTCATCTCGCCACTACTCTTGTGGACACCCGATTGGTATTTCTCTTCAAGTCCAACCGTGGCGTCACTTGACGCCCATAGGCATTTCTTTTCAAGACCTCTCGTGGCGTCTCTCGAGTTAACAGGCGGTTTTTCTCACCACTACTCTTGTAGACACCCGACCGGCATTTCTCTTATTTTTTTTCTTTTTTTTCTGAATTTCACTTGGGCTGGCTAGACTACCCGTGGCATTCACTTGCTTTTATTTTTCTTAGTAGACTGGTCATGGCTAACATGGTTTATTTACTCCCGCATTATTTTATAATTATGTCATGACCAGGATTTTATTCAAGCATGAGCATGTCATTATGTTCCTACATGAGCATGTGCATCCATTATATCTTCTGTTCAAAATGTTTGCGAGTACATTCCAACGTACTCACTAGCTTGTCCCTGGCTATTTACTTGGCCAGACTTGGAGGAGGACGAGCTTGTGGAGAAGGATTGCGCTAGCGAGCCCGACGCTTAGAGGGGTCCCAGTCAGTCACCTGTGAGATAGGAGTCTACCACATGCATCATCCGCTGAGCTTCCGCTACACCAATAAAATAGTCAAGCCTCACTCTAACGCTTGGCTTTACGTTATTGTATCAGAGATGTATCACCACCACACCATTGTCATATTCCGCCACTGCCATATATTTGGAGAGTTTGTAATAATTTTGTTGAGCCTTCAGACTCAACCCAGTGTGATATTATTTGTACTGGTTATCTGTATCAAGGAAGTCCACCAGTTGTGTTGATCTTGGGGCTGGTGTGACTTAGGGCCTTTTCTGAGATTTAATCCCAGAAAGGGGCTCGACAGTTCAGATCTGAAATCATGGCACTCGGGCCCTAGTGACAAGCATTGAGCATAGCAAAGTCATAGCAACATCATTCTCAGAACATAGTGGATACTAGGGACCAAGCCCTAACAAAACTAACTCGATTACATGATAAATCTCAACTAACCCATCACCATCCAGCAAGCCTACGAAGGAATTACTCACTCCCAGTGGTGAGCATCATGAAATTGGTGATGGAGGAAGGTTGATGATGATGACGGCGTCGAATCCCCCTCTCCGGAGCCCCGAACAGACTCCAAATCAACCCTCCCGATGAAGAACAGGAGGTGGAGACGGCTCCGTACCATAAAACGCGATGAATCCTTCTCTCTGATTTTTTTCTTGGCGAATAGGAATATATGGAGTCGGAGTTAGGGTTGCGGGAGGTCCAGGGGGCCACAAGCTCACAGGGCGCGGCCTGGGGGTGGGCGCGCCCCTGAGCTTATGGCTCCTGGGTGGCCCCCCTCTGGTATAATTTTCCACCAATATTTTTTATATTTTACACAAATATTCTCCGTAAATTTTTAGATCAATCCGAGAACTTTGATTTCTACACAAAAATAACACCATGGCAATTGTGCTGAAAATAGAACCAGTCCGGATTAGTTTCACTCAAATCATGCAAATTAAAGTCCAAAACAAGAGCAAAAGTGTTTGGAAAAGTAGATACGACGGAGACCTATCAACTCCCCCAAGCTTAACTCATTGCTTGTCCTCAAGCAATTCAGTTGACAAACTGAAAGAGACAAAAAAAAACTTTTACAAACTCTATTTGATCTTTTTGTTGCAAATATGTCTAGCCAATGTTCACGTTTTCATCAAAGATTATGAACTAACCATATTCACAATAACATTTAGATATCTCATTTACTCATACCAATGACATAACCAACTAGCGAGTAATAATAGGATATCTCGGATGGGAACATTTTTTTTAAAACAATCATGATATAATATAACATAATGGTATCTCGCTAGCCCTTTCTGAGACCGCAAAACATAAATGCAGAGCACCCCTGAAGTTCAAGCACTGACTAGATATTGAGAAGCTCATCGAGGCTTCTATCGGTCCATTTGTTTTTAGCCTTCGTATTTATAAATTCGAGCGTGAAACTCAAGCGGGTCACCTCAGGATGGCTGCTACTTGTGAGCTGTGTTGGGATTTCCCCGAAGAGGAGAGGATGATGCAGTATAGTAGAGATAAGAATTTCCCTCAGTTATGAAACCAAGGTTATCAATCAAGTAGGAGAACCAAGCTACACTATGTAAACAACACCTGCACACAAACAACAAATACTTGCAACCCAACGCGTAGAGTTGTCAATCCCTCAACGGTTACGAGCAAGATTAAATTGTATAGTTTTTTGATAGATAGATCTGACAAAAATACAAAATAAAATAAATCAAAGAAAATTGCAGCAGGGTATTTTTTGGATTTTTATATGATAAAAGATAGACCCGAGGCCCATATTTTTCACTAGAGGCTTCTCTCGAGAAAATAGCACACGGTGGGTAAACAAATTACTATTGGGCAATTGATAGAAAAACAAATAATTATGACGATATCCAAGGCAATGATCAAGTATATAGGCATCACGTCCGAGATATGTAGACCGACTCCTGCCTGCATCTACTTCTATTACTCCACACATCGACCGCAATCCAGCATGCATCTAGTGTATTAAGTTCAAGAAGGAGTAATGCGTTAAGCAAGATAACATGATGTAGAAAAGATAAACACATGTATGAATAAACCCCATCTTTTTACCCTTAATAGCAACGATACATACGTGTCATGCCCCTTCTGTCACTGGGATTGAGCACCGCAAGATCGAACCCATTACAAAGCACCTCTTCCCATGGCAAGTAAATCAATCTAGTTGGCCAAACCAAACCAATAAATCAGAGAAGAAATACAAGGCTATGATGCGGCTAGAAACTGCGTCGGTATTTCCCCAAAGAGGAAGGGATGATGGAGTACAGCTACGGTATGTATTTCCCTTAGTTATGAAACCAAGGTATCAATCCAGTAGGAAGCCAGGCCAAGCTATGTAAACGGTACCTGCACACAAAGAAACCCAAATACTTGTAACCCGACGCGTAAGAGGGGTTGTCAATCCCTCCTCGGGCAAAAGATAGATTGGTTTGTATCATTTTGGATAAATAGATCTCGCAATAACACAAAATAAAATAAATAAAGAAAAAGTGCAGCAAGGTATTTTTGGGGTTTTGGACTAATAGATCTGAAAATAAATGCGAATAAAAATAGATCGGAAAGCAATATGATGAAAGAATAGACCCGGGGGCCTTAGATTTCACTAGTGGCTTCTCTCGAGAAAATACCAAACGGTGGGTGAACAAATTACTGTTGGGAAATTGATAGAATATCAAATAATTATGACGATATCTAGGCAATGATCATTATATAGGCATCACGTCCAAGATTAGTAGACTGAAATGATTCTGCATCTACTACTATTACTCCACACATCGACCGCTATCCAGCATGCATCTAGTGTATTAAGTTCATGGAGAAATGGAGTAATGCAATAAGAACGATGACATGATGTAGACAATATCTATTCATGTAGGAATAGACCCCATCTTGTTATCCTTAATAGAAACGATACATGCATGCCTCGCTGCCCCTTCTGTCACAGGGAGAGAACACCGCAAGATCGAACCCATCACAAAGCACCTCTTCCCATGGCAAGAAAAATCGATCTAGTCGGCCTAACTAAACCTAAGATTCGAAGAAGAAATACAAGGCTATAAGTAATCATGCATATAAGAGATCAAAGAAAACTCAAATAACTTTCATGGGTATAGATCTGATCATAAACTCAAACTTCATCGGATCCCAACAAACACACCGCAAAAAGTCATTAGATCAAATAGATCTCCAAGAGACCATTGTATTGAGAATCAAAAGAGAGAGAAAGCCATCTAGGTACTTCCTAAAGACCCGTAGGTCTATGGTGGACTACTCACGCATCATCGGAGAGGCACCAATGAGGGTGATGAACCCCTCCGTGATGGAGTAGATTGAATCCCGTGGTTCTGGAACTTGCGGCGGCTAGAATTGTGTTTCGACGTCTCCCCTCGGGTTTCTGGAATATTTGGGAATTTATAGGGCGAAGAGGTGGTGCAGGGGCCTACGTGGGGACCACAACCCCCCCTGGGCGCGCCTGGGCTCCTGGGCGCGCCCTGGTAGGTTGTGCCCCCCACGGGCCTCCCCTCTGGTACTTTCTTGGCCCCCAGGGTGTCTTCTGGTCCAAAAAAATCTCCAAAAAGTTTCGTGGCATTTGGACTCCGTTTGGTACTGATATTCTGTGAAATAAAAAACAAGGAAAAAACAACAACTGGCACTGGGCACTATGTCAATAGGTTAGTCCCAAAAAATGATATAAAGTTGCTATAAAATGATTGTAAAACATCCAAGAATGATAATATAACAGCATGGAACAATCAAAAATTATAGATATGTTGGAGACGTATCAGAATCCCCTATCTTAATTCCTGCTCGTCCTCAAGTAGGTAAATGATAAAAGTAGAATTTTTGATGAATGTTGCCTAACATGTTCATCACATATTCTTTTTCTTTTGTAGCATGGACATTTGGACTTTTAAATGGTTCAAAGCAATAGTCTAGTTTTGACATGAAGATTTCAATACTCAAGCATATCAACAAGCAACCATGTCTTTCAAAATATCAACACTAAAGAAAGCTATCCCTAGCCCATCATGCTCAATCATTGATCCATTCATGAAACACACCCAAATATTAACTATGCCCAATGCACAAGTATGACAATAGTGTTCCCTAGTTGGTGCTTTATAAGAGAAGATGGAGACTCAAATAAAAATAAAAATTACATAAAGTAAATAGATAGGCCCTTCGCAGAGGGAAGTAGGGATTTGTAGAGGTGCCAGAGCTCAAAGCAAAAAAATTGAGAGACAAAAACATTTTGAGAGGCATGTTTTTCCTGTCAACAAAAATGACCGAGTATTTCCCAATACTTTCCATGCTAGATATATCATAGGCGGTTCCCAAACAGAAAATAAAGTTTATTCCTTTTTCCACCATTCTTTCACACTCCACGGCTAGCCGTATCCATGGGTACCATCCATACCAACACTTTCCAAGGAATTTATTATTTGACAACATAAAGTAAATTTCTTTTTCATTTCGGGACTAGGCATCCCTATTACCGCCGTACTCTCGTGCAATGACAAGTGAATAAACACTCATCTTGAGAATAACACATCTAGCATGGAAAAATATTGGCCACCCCCTGCCGCTTCATGAGCGGTACAGGCACAGAAAAAGGAAATTTATTTTGAAAATTAGAGTTGGCACATACAAATTTGCTTAAAACGGCACGAAAATACCGCATATAGGTAGGTATGGTGGACTCATATGGCAAAACTGGGTTTAAGGATTTTGGATGCACAAGTAGTATTTCTACTTAGTACAAGTGGAGGCTAGCAAAAAGATTGAGAAGCAACCAACCAAGAAACAAAAAATCTCATAAACGAGCATTAAGCATAACTAACACCGAATAATGCACCACAAGTAGGATGTAATTTCATTGCATAACTTATTGACTTTCATGCTGGCATAGGGAATCACAAACCTTAACACCAATAGTCTTACTAAAGCATAATTACTCACCAACATGACTCCCATATTACTATCATCATATCTCAAAACTATTACAAGGAATCAAGTTTATTTTGTCCAATGATCTTCGTCATGAAAGTTTTTATTATATCCCTCTTGAATATCTATCACTTTGGGACTAGTTTCATATATTGTCATTGCTTTTGACAAGCTCAAATAAATTTAAGTGAAGAACATGAGCATAAAAATGTTAATCTCTCAAAATAATATAAGTGAAGCATGAGAGAATTTCTTCAAAATTACTAACTCTCAAATAAATCTAAGTGAAGCATGAGAGTATTTCTCCAAAAATATTAAAGCACACCATGCTCAGAAAGATATAAGTGAAGCACTAGAGCAATTCCATAGCTCAAAAAATTTAAGTGAAGCATATAGAGCAATTCTAACAAATCATAGCATAATTTGAGTCTCTCAAATAGGTGTGTCCAGCAAGGATACTTGTGAAAAAACTAAAAAGCAAAACAAGCAAAGACTCATATAATACAAGACGCTCCAAGCAAAACTCATGATATGTGACGAATAAAAATATAGCTCCAAGTAAAATACCGATGGTCGTTAGAAGAAAGAGGGGATGCCTTCCGGGGCATCACCAAGCTTAGTTGCTTGGTTCTCTTTGGATATTAACTTGGGATGTCATGGGGCATCCCCAAGCTTAGGCTCTTTCTACTCCTTATTCATTCATCCATTGTGATCTCACCCAAAACTTGAAAACTTCAATCACAAAAAACTTAACAAAAACCTTTGTGAGATTCGTTAGTATAAGCAAACCAATCTATACTTTAAGTACTGTTGCAAACCCATTCATATTTTATTATTGCGTTATACCTACTGTATTCTAACTTTACCATGGCTTATACCCCCCGATACAATCCATAGATTCATCAAAATAAGCACACAATGCAATGAAAACAGAATCTGTCAAAAACATAACAGTCTGTGAAGACGCGAATTGGTCTCATACTTCTGTGACTCCAAAAATTCTGAAAATTTTGGAAAACGTAGGAAATTTGTATATAAATCTTGTGTAAAAACTTCATAATTTTTCGTGGCCTCTGGGAATTGTTAAAATTCTGCTACTGGACGCAAAAGTTTCTGTTTTCCAACAAGATCAAATCAACTATCACCCAACATGATCCCAAAGGCTTTACTTGGCACAAACACTAATTAAAACTTAAAAACACAATCATAATAGTAGCATAATTGTGCAAACACTCAAGAAGAGAAAGAAAAAGGCAAAAATAAATTTTATTCATTGGGTTGCCTCCCAACAAGCGCTATCGTTTTACGCCCCTAGCTAGGCATAATGCATAGATTCAAGTATTGTCATCTTTAGTTTCCAACTCCTCAATCACACAATTCTTCAAAGATTTGGCATGCAAATCTTCAATAATAATACTTCTAGGGATAAGATTGAAGAATGCATTCTTGTAGGTAGGTTCTTTTATCACTTCAGCAAAATTGGGATAAACACTAATCATCTTAAGATCTTCCTTGTGGCTACTAGAGGTGGCACCCTTGTTCTTAGTGACCGGAGTAGTCTTGCAAATTTTTACGGGAGTCTTCTCAATAGTTTTAACAGAAGAAAAGGCCGAGCTTAAATTACTAAAAATTTCTTCCAACTTATCAATCCGAGTGGGACTTTCCCCTATCCTTTCATTAATTATGGTTTCCTTTTACCTTAGTAATTTAAAAGCATCTCCCACTTTCGACCCAAATTTATTAGCAAGATTATGCATCTTTTTATCCAAATTCTCAATTTTTTCTTCAGTAATCATCTTCTTTTCAATAGCATCTAATCTTTGCATAACATGCTCGAGAGTCAGATTTGTTTCATTAACAATGATAGGTGGTGCACCCACTAGATCTCCCATAGCATTAAAAGCATCCAAAGATGGACACATCAAGAAATTTCCACCGTAATCATATCAAGGACGAATCTATACCAAGTGGTAATGCCTACATAAAAACTACAAAGAAGAACAATGGTAGATTGCTTGCGAATAGATCTATTATGAGCATTGCAAATTCTATACCAAGAATCTTTTAGATTCTCCCCTCCCCTTTGCTTAAAATTAAGAACTTCGTTCTCGGGAGTACATGCAATAGAGGAAGAACTAGCCATAGTAACTAGTTGGGCAAGCAAGGTCACACGCAAACAAGATTGCAAACAAAAAGAGATCTGACGAGAAAAAAGGCGAACGAAAAAGAAGGCGAATAAAAAAGGCAAATTTGTGTGAAGTGTGGGAGATGAAAACGAGAGGTAAATGGCAAATAATATAAATTGCAAGGAGATGAGATTTGTAATTAGGAACCTGATAGATCTTGACTTGATCCTCCCCGGCAACGGCGCCAGAAATTCCTTTTGATGCGGCTAGAAACTGTGTCGGTATTTCCCCAAAGAGGAAGGGATGATGCAGTACAGCTATGGTAGGTATTTCCCTCAGTTATGAAACCAAGGTTTCAATCCAGTAGGAGGCTAGGCCAAGCTATGTAAATGGTACATGCACATAAAGAACAAATACTTGCAACCCGACGCGTAAGAGGGGTTGTCAATCCCTCCTCGGGCAAAAGATAGATTGGTTTGTATGATTTTGGATAAATAGATCTCGTAATAACACAAAATAAAATAAATAAAGAAAATGTGTAGCAAGGTATATTTGGGTTTTTGGAATATTAGATCTGAAAATAAAAGCGAATAAAAATAGATCAAAAAGCAATATGATGAAAGAATAGACCCGGGGGCCGTAAATTTCACTAGTGGCTTCTCTCGAGAAAATAGCA
The DNA here is from genome assembly GCA_011799875.1 of Thinopyrum elongatum. Classification (NCBI taxonomy): domain Eukaryota; kingdom Viridiplantae; phylum Streptophyta; class Magnoliopsida; order Poales; family Poaceae; genus Thinopyrum; species Thinopyrum elongatum. Next base: position 174,128,686 of record CM022303.1, on the reverse strand, counting down.
AACGGTGGGTGAACAAATTACTGTTGGGCAATTGATAGAAGATCAAATAATTATGACGATATACAGGCAATGATCATTATATAGGCATCACGTCCAAGATTAGTAGATCGAAACGATTCTGCATCTACTACTATTACTCCACACATCGACCGCTATCCAGCATGCATCTAATATATTAAATTCATGGAGAAACGGAGTAATGCAATAAGAATGGTGACATGATGTAGACAAGATCTAATCATGTAGGAATAGACCCCATCTTGTTATCCTTAATAGCAATGATACATGAGTGCCTCGCTGCCCCTTTTGTCACTGGGAGAGGACACCGCAAGATCGAACCCATCACAAAGCACCTCTTCCCATGGCAAGAAAAAACGATCTAGTCGGCCTAACTAAACCTAAGATTCGAAGAAGAAATACGAGGCTATAAGTAATCATGCATATAAGAGATCAAAGAAAACTCAAATAACTTTCATGGATATAGATCTAATCATAAACTCAAACTTCATCGGATCCCAACAAACACACCGCAAAAAGTCATTACATCAAATAGATCTCCAAGGGACCATTGTATTGAGAATCAAAAGAGAGAGACAAAGCCATCTAGCTACTTCCTATGGACCAGTAGGTCTATGGTGGAGTACTCACGCATCATCAGATAGGCACCAATGAGGATGATGAACCCCTCCGTGATGGTGTAGATTGGGTCTAGTGGTTCTGGAACTTGCGGCGGCTGGAATTGTGTTTTGACGTCTCCCCCCGGGTTTCTGGAATATTTCGGAATTTATATTGCGAAGAGGCGGTGCAAGGGGGCTACGTGGGGACCACAACCCCCCTGGGTGCGCCTGGGCTCCTGGGCGTGCCCTGGTGGGTTGTGCCCCCCACGGACCTCCCCTCTAGTACTTTATTTGCCCCCAAGGTGTCTTCTGGTCCAAAAAATCTCCAAAAAGTTTCCTGGCATTTGGACTCCGTTTGGTACTAATATTCTGTGAAATAAAAAACAAGCAAAAAACAGCAACTGGCACTGGGCACTATGTCAATAGGTTAGTCCCAAAAAATGATATAAAGTTCCTATAAAATGATTGTAAAACATCCAAGAGTGATAATATAACAGCATGGAACAATAAAAAAATTATAGATACATTGGAGACGTATCATGCTATATTAATCATGCATAAAAGAGTTCAGAGAAAACTCAAATAATATTCATGGATAGATCTGATCATGAACTCACAATTCATCGGATCCCAACAAACAAACCACAAAAAAAAAGAATTACATCGAATAGAACTCCAAGAACATCAAGGAGAACATTGTATTGAAGAACATCGAGAGAGAAGAAGCCATATAGATACTAACTACGGACCGGTAGCTCTGTGGTGAACTACTCACGCATCATCGGAGGGCAGCAAGGTTGATGAAGAACCCCTCCGTGATCAATCCCCCCTCTAGCAGAGTGCCAGAAAGGGTCCCCAGATGGGATATCTCGAGAACAGAGGCTTGCGGTGGCGGAAAAAGTATTTCCTGGACTCCACGGTAGGTTTTTTGATTTTAGGGAATTTATAGAGGCGGAGTTAGGTCAAATGGAGGCTCATGGGCCCCACTAGGTACCAGGGCACGCTAGAGGCCCCTGTCTTGCCCTGGTGCCTATTGGGCCACTCCTTCATCTTCTCGTGGCCTCCCGAAGCTTCCAAGGTCTCTTATTGCCAGAAAAAAAATCTCAAAAAAGTTCGTGGCATTTGGACTTCGTTTGGTATTGGTATTCTGCAAAGTAAAAAATAAGCAAAAAATAGCAACTGGCACTGGGCACTAATTTAGTAGGTTAGTCCCAAAAAATGATATAAAGTTTCTTGTAAATGTATATAAAACATCCAAGATTGATATTATAATAGCATGGAACAATCAAAAATTATAGATACGTTGGAGATGTATCAAGCATCCCCAAGCTTAATTCCTGCTCGTCCTCGAGTAGGTAAATGATAAAAATAGAACTTTTGTTATGGAATGCTACCTATCATATTCATCATACAATCTTTTCTTTTATAGCATGGACATTTGGACTTGAATGATTCAAAGCAATAGTCTATAATTTGACATGAAGACATCAATACTCAAGCATATCAACAAGCAACCATGTCTTTAAAAATATCAATGCTAAAGAAAGTTATCCCTAGCCCATTATGCTCAATCATTGATCCATTCATGAAACACACTCAAATATTAGCTACATCCAATGCACAAGTATGACAATAGTGTTCCCTAGTTGGTGCTTTATAAGAGAAGATGGAGACTCAAAATTATAATTATAATTACATAAAAGTAAATAGATAGGCCCTTCACAGAGGGAAGCAGAGATTTGTAGAGGTGCCAGAGCTCATTGCTTAAATTGAGAGATAAAATTATTTTGAGAGGCATTCTTTTCCTGTCAACGAAAACGACCAAGAATTCCCAATATCCCATGCTAGATAAATCATAGGCGATTCCCAAACAGAAAATAAAGTTTATTTCCTTTCCACCATTCTTACACAATCCTTGTCTAGTCGTATCCATGGGTGCCTTTCATGCCAACACTTTCCAAGGAATTTATTATTAACATCATATTAAAAAATTCATTTCGGGACTGGGCATCCCTATTACCTGCCACACTCTCCTGCAATGACAAGTGAATAAACACTCATCTTGAGAATAACATACCTAGCATGGAAAATATTGGCCACCCTTGCCGCTTCATGAGCGGTACGGGCACACAAAACGGAAATTTATTTTGAATATTAGAGTTGGCACATACAAATTTACTTGGAACGGTAAGGAAACACCGCATATAGGTAGGTATGGTGAACTCATTTGGCACTATTTTGGGTTTAAGGAATTGGATGCACAAGCAGCATTCCCGCTTAGTACAAATGAAGGCTAGCAAATAGATTGAGAAGCGACCAACCAAAAAACAAAAACGATCATAAACATGCATTGAACATAACTAACACTGAATAATGCACCACACGTAGGATGTAACTTTGTTGCATAACTATTGACTTTCATGCTTGCATAGGGAATCACAAACCTTAACACCAATATTCTTACTAAATCATAATTACTCACCAACATGACTCACATATTACTATCTCCATATCGCAAAACTATTGCAGGGAATCAAGTTTTTAATATCCAATGATCTTTTCATTAAAGTTTTTATTATATCCCTCTTGAATATTCATCACTTTGGGACCAAATTCATATCTCGTGCAAATTACCATTGCTATTATCAATTCTCAAAAAGATTTAAGTGAAGCACGAGAGCACAAATATTTCTTCAAATTTTTTCATACCAACTCTCAAAATAATTTAAGTGAAGTATGAGAGTGCATTTCTTTAAAATTTAATCATAACAACTCTCAAAAAGATTTAAGTGAAACACGAGAGTTCAAGTATTTCTTCAAAATTTAATCACCACCGTGCTCTAAAAGATTTAAGTGAAGTACTAGAGCAATTAGCTAGCTCAATTTTTTTAAGTGAAGCACATAGAGCAATTCTAACAAATCATGATAACATATGGCTCTTTCAAATAGGTGTGTTCAGCAAGGATGATTGTGAAAAACTAAAAAGCAAACAAAGCAAAGACTCATATCATACATGATGATCCAAGCAAAACTCATGATATGTGACGAATAAAAATATAGCTCCAAGTAAAATTACCGATGGTCATTAGAAGAAAGAGGGGATGCCTTCCGGGGCATCCCCAAGCTTAGTTGCTTGGGAGTCCTTGAATATTACCTTGGCGTGCCTCGGGCATCCCCAAGCTTGGTCTCTTGCCACTCCTTATGCCTTCATCCATCGTTATCTCACCCAAAATATGAAAACTTCAATCACACAAAACTTAACAAAACCTTCGTGAGATCCATTAGTATAAGAAAACAAATCACTATTTTAAGTACTGTTGCAAACCCATTCATATTTTGTTATTGCATTATACCTACTGTATTCTAACTTTAGCATGGCTTATCCCCCCCCCCCCCCCGATACAATCGATAGATTCATCAAAATAAGCACACAATGCAACGAAATCAGAATCTGTCAAAAATAGAACAGTCTGTAGAAACCTCAATTAAGCTCATACTTCTGTAACTCCAAAAATTCTGAAAAGTAGGACGACATGGCCAATTGGTACATCAATCATGTGCAAAAAAGTCAGAATTATGACACCTTCCTGTGAATTTACAAAATTCCAGTACTGGACAAAAAAGTTTCTGTTTTTTCACAGAATCAAATCAACTGTCATCCAACATAATCCTAAAGGCTCTACTTGGTACAAACACTAATTAAAACATAAAAACACAATCATAACAGTAGCATAATTGTGTACTTATTGAGAAACAGCAAGGAAACAAAAAATTAAAAGATAACTATTGGGTTGCCTCCCAACAAGCGCTATTGTTTTATGCCCCTAGCTAGGCATAATGCATAGTTTCAAGTATTGTCATCTTTGGTTTTTGCTCCATAGGTTGCCCTCATGATTGACTCATATGGTGGCTTAATTCTAGTTCTAGGGAAGTGGTCCATGCCCTTCTTTAATGGAAACTGAAATATGATATTCCCTTCTTTCATGTCAATCATGGCACCTATAGTTCGTAAGAACGGTCTACCAACTATTATGGGACAATACGGATTGGAATCAATATCTAGTACAATAAAATCTATGGGCACATAATTCCTATTTTCAAGAATAAGAACATCATTAATTCTTCCCAAAGGTTTTTTAATAGTAGAATCCGCCAAGTGCAAATTAAGAGATGATTCTTCCAAATTAGTAAAACCTAGCACATCACATAGAGATTTCAGAATTGTGGATACACTAGCACCCAAATCACATAGAGAATTGCACTCATAATTTTTTATCATGACTTTAATGGTGGGTTCCCATTCATCATGTAATTTTCTAGGGATTGAAATCTCTAATTCTAGCTTTTCTTCTAAAGCTTTCATCATCGCTTCTACAATATGTTTAGTAAAAGCCTTATTTTGTTCATATGCGTTGGGTCAATTTAGCATGGATTGTAACAAACAAATGCATTCAATCAAAGAACAACTATCATAATTAAAGTCTTTGTAATCCAAGAGAGTCGGCACATCACTAGTTAAAGTTTTTACCTCTTCAAACCCACTTTTAGTAATTTTTTCATCAAGTTTTTCACCCTCCGAACTATGGGGACGCCTTCTAGCTAAAGTTGACTCTTCTTCAGTCCCCTTATCATCAAGTTTAATATTAATAAACAAGGAATCAATAGAAGAAACACCAACCATTTTAACCTCTTCATCATTACTATGAAAAAAATTGGGAGGAATCGCTTTTTCCAAAAATTCTCGTTTAGCTCTTTGCATAGTGGTTCTGTTCTTACTCTCATCCATGGAGACATATAAAGCTTTAATTGATCCATTGATATCAACCTTGGGTGGCAAAATTTTAGTCTTAAGATTTTCCACATCATGAATAATTCTATCAATACTCCTAGACATATCATCAATTTTACTCAATTTTTCTTCTATCATAGTGTTGAATGACCATTAATAAATTCATTCATATTATTCTCAAGATCAGAGGGCGTCCTATTATTATTATTATTATAAGAATTATAAGAATTACCATAGGATTTGACATAATTATTAGAGGAATTTCCAGGAAACGGCCTAGGATTAAAATTACCTCTATAAGCATTATTATTAAAATTGTTTTGCGAGACAAAATTCACATCTATGGGATTATTATTTTGCTCAATCAAAGTAGACAGAGGCATATCATTAGTATCAATAGGAGCATTTTTACTAGCAACCAATTTCATAAGTGCATCAACTTTATCACTCAAAGTACAAATTTCTTCAACAGAATTCACTTTTTTACTAGTTGGGGCTCTTTCGGTATGCCATTGTGAATATTTTGCCATGATATTATCAAGTAAATTAGTAGCTTCACCCAAAGTAATCTCCATAAAAGTACCACCCATGGCGGAATCAAAAAGATTTCTACAGACAAAGTTCAATCCCGGATAAATTTTTTGTATGATCATCCATAAATTTAAACCATGAGTGGGGCAATTTCTTATCATTATTTTCATCCTTTCCCAAGATTGTGTAACATGTTCATGCTCAAGTTGCTTGAAATTCATAATTTGATTTCTAAGGAAAATAATTTTCACGGGAGGAAAATACTTAGTAATAAAGGCATCTTTGCACTTATCCCAAGAATCAATACTATTTCACGGTAAAGAGGAAAACCAAATTTTTGCGCGATCTCGCAAAGAGAACGGGAATAATTTTAATTTCACAATATCATTGTCCACATCTTTTCCTTTTGCATATCACACAATTCTACGAAAGTGTTTAGATGGGACACGGCATCCTCATTAGGATTACTGGAAAACTGCTCCTTCATGACAAGATTCAATAAAGCGACATTAATATCATACGACTCCGCACTAGCGTCAGGAGGAGCAATCGGAGTACTAATAAAATCATTATTATTAGTATTAGAATATTCCCACAATTTTGTATTTTCTTGAGACATCGTGACTACGCAAACAAGATCACAAGCAAACAAAAGAACAACCAAGAAAAAGGCAAACGAAAAATATTTTTGTATTTTTTTGTAAAACTTTTTAGAAGTGGGGGAGATGAAAACGAGAGGCAAATGGCAAATAAAGTAAATGCAAGGAGATGAAAGTTTATGCCTAGATACTTGATAGATGTTGATGATGTCTCCCCGACAACGGCGCCAGAAATTCTTCTTGCTACTTGTGAGCTGCGTTGGGATTTCCCCGAAGAGGAGAGGATGATGTAGTATAGTAGAGATAAGTATTTCTCTTAGTTATGAAACCAAGGTTATCAATCCAGTAGGAGAACCAAGCAACACTATGTAAACATCACCCGCACACAAACAACAAATACTTGCAACCCAACGCGTAGAGGGGTTGCCAGTCCCTCAACGGTTATGAGCAAGATTAAATTGTATAGTTTTTGATAGATAGATGTGACAAAAATACAAAAAAAATTGTAGCAAGGTATTTTATGATAAAATATAGACCCGGGGGCCATAGTTTTCACTAGAGGCTTCTCTCGAGAAAATAGCATACGGTGGGTAAACAAATTACTGTTCGGCAATTGACAGAAAAGCAAATAATTATGACGATATCCAAGGCAATGATCAAGTATATAGGCATCACGTCAGTGATTAATAGACCGACTACTGCCTGCATCTACTACTATTAGTCCACACATCGACCGCTATCCAGCAAGCATCTAGTGGATTAAGTTCATGGAAAAATGGAGTAATACTTTAAGCAAGATGACATGATGTACACAAGATAAACTAACGTATGAGTAAACCCCATCTTTTTACCCTTAATAGCAACGATACATACGTGTCATGTCCCATTCTGTCACTGGGATTTAGCACCGCAAGATCGAACCCATCACAAAGCACCTCTTCTCATGACAAGATAAATCAATCTAGTTGGCCACACCAAACCAATAAATCAGAGAAGAAATACGAAGCTATATTAATCATGCATAAAAGAGTTCAGAGAAAACTCAAATAATATTCATGGATAGATCTGATCATAAACTCACAATTCATCGGATCCCAACAAACACACCTCAAAAAAGAATTACATTGGATAGAACTCCAAGAACGTCAAGGAGAACATTGTATTGAAGAAGATCGAGAGAGAAGAAGCCATCTAGCTACTAACTACGGACATGTAGGTCTGTGGTAAACTACTCGCGCATCATCGGAGGGGCGGCAAGGTTGATGAAGAACCCCTCCATGATCAATCCCCCCTCTGGCAGAGTGCCAGAAAGGGTCCCCAGATGGGATCTCTCAAGAACAGAGGCTTGCGGCGACGGAAAAAAGTATTTCGTGGACTCCCTGGTACGTTTTCTGATTTTAGGGAATTTATAGAGGCGGAGTTAGGTCAAACGGAGGCTCATGGGCCCCACTAGGTACCAGGGCGCGCTAGAGGCGCCTGGCATGCCCTAGTGCCTAGTGGGCCACTTCTTCGTCTTCTCGTGGCCTCCCGAAGCTTCCAGGGTCTCTTATCACCAGAAAAAAAATCTCCAAAAAGTTTCGTGGCATTTGCACTTCGTTTGGTATTGATATTATGCAAAGTAAAAATCAAGCAAAAATAGCAACTGGCACTGGGCACTAAGTTAGTAGGTTAGTCCCAAAAAATGATGTAAAGTTGCTTGTAATGTATATAAAACATCCAAAATTGATATTATAATAGCATGGAATAATAAAAAATTATAGATACATTGGAGACCTATCAAACAGTCCCCTGTAGGCGCATCACAAGGCCGAAAAGGCTGCCCGGAAGGACGTCAGCAGGCCACAGCGCGATGCAGAGGTCTTGAAGTGCCAGCCTCGCCATGCGAAGCAGCTCGGCCAGCTGCTTCATTCGATTGCTTAGCGGCTGCGCCGCCGGAGACCCAGGGAACTGTCCCCAGAAGGCCTTATCCACTTCATGAACCGCCAACTGGTCGAAGTGCGCAATGGCGTCCGTCACGCTCTGTGGGAGATCTACAAAGACTTCTGCGGAATGCCACAACTAGGTGAGCTCAACGCACCCTTTGCTGCCAAATCCACACTGCAGTAAGTATTGCTTACTCGAGGTAATCTGCTCCAATTGTTGGAGCACCTTGCGGTCCGCCCGAGCCGTGGTCTTGAGGTCGGAATGGGCAAGCTGCAGCTTCTCAAACTCCTCCTTCGTTCGCTGCCCCTATGCTTGAAGCTTCTCGCATGCCTCGAACACGCCCTTCAGGGTCTCCTCGACCTCAAGGACCCACGCCTGGTCCTTGGCCCCGGCCACCTTCTCAGTGGCTCGGGCCTCCTCCGCCTTCCCGGCGGCAGCTTCATGCTGCTTTGGCTCTTGCCGAGCTTTTTTGAGCTCGGCCTTGAGCATCTCAAGCTCAGCTAATGCTACTGTCATTAAAGCATCTCGGCCTTAGTTTTTTGATTCAGTAAAATAAATTCTTTCTTGTAAAATATTATGCAAGGTTAACTTGCTTACCTTGAGACTGATCGAATCTCTGGTTCACCAGGTCAAGGTCCTTCTGGGACCTCTCAAGCTTCTGGTTCATCTCCGCTATCTCCTCGGAGACGGAGCTCGGAACCGAGGTCGAAACTTGTCAACAAAAATCCTTATTATAACGCCCACACTCAAAATACTTATCCAGGACGACTGCCTTAAGCAACGACCTGGGAGCTACATGACAAGCTCCTATTAAATCATACGACCCCAATGCCGGTTTTCTGAAACCACCTTTGCGCTCGGGGGCTACTCGCTCACTAAGCTGTTTAGAAGGCTGTAATGACATGTCTTCCGATAACTACATAAATCTTTAATAGCACCCAAATAAAGGGATAGAAGCATACCTCAAAGCTCGTCACGAGGCTTTTGAAAGTCTCATGCAGGCTGGCCCCCGTGGACCAGAAATCCTATAGCGCCATGCCTATTAAGGCATGGTGCTCTTCCTTAATGGAGGAACCCTTAAGGGTCTCCTCCATCTCTTTGGTCCACCCCGTGCCAGCCCGTTCTGGGGCAGTAGGCGGGGGTGGAGGAATGACCTCGGACCCAAGCACTGATGCGCTGGCCCGAGTAGGCTCCACCTGTGGTGGCGGAGCTGAAGCAGATAACGGCTGGGCCTGCTACTGGCCCAGCCCCTCCTTGATGACCTCAGGGAGCTTCTCCCTCGGGTCTTGCTGGGCCGAGGTGTTGACCACGGCCATGATGGTCACCTTTTCGGTCCCCGCCACATTGACGTCGAGGGCCAAGATGGATCTTGCCTCCCCTAGCCCATCATGCATCGGGGGGGAGGCAGCGGGCTCTTGAGTCCCGCTGGCAGATGGCAACCCGCTTGAAGAGCCACTGGGGTTCGCCTTTGGCAGACAGCGTAAAGATAGGGCGCTTTATGAGTCACCCTTAGTAAAAAAGAACTTGTCAAATAGGAAAAGATGATATAAAGACTACGGCTTACCCTCGAGGCGCCGGCTTCTTCCTCCCCATCGCGAGGAGGCCTTCTTCTGAGTCGTCGGAGAGCTCGACACTCTCTGGCAACTTGCCGGCAGCCCTGGCCGAGGTCCTCCTTGGCCTCTTCGAGCCCTTGGGCTGCATACTGGTCCCAGCGTCCTCTGACGCCGCCCTCTTCATTTTGGGGGGAGGGAGCTCCTCCACATCATCCACCTCCGCGTCGCCGTCATGAGCAGCGGAGGTGTGGGTCTCCTCGGACCGGGTGACCGAAGTCTCCCATATCCGAACACTTAGCTTGCCCCTCTGGGATTCATCCCTCTAGGGACCACCACGTGTAGCTCCAGTGTTAGGAGCGCCGCTAGCAGGGGTGTTTGCTGCTCTTCTGGTAGTGGGGCGGGGCATCGCACGCCCGTTACCCAGGCCAGCCACTTCTGCAAAGCATCAAGCATGATGATTCATAAAAATCTACTCTTTGGAGGACAGAAATAATAACTTGCGAGTAAAATCACTCACCGGGGAGGCTTCATAGCCGTCCTAGAGGCTGCGTTCCTCGAATTCCTTGGGGATCTTGTCCTTACCCAGCTTCATGAGCTTTGTCCACATGGCGGCCAAGGTGGAGCGGAAGAAGGCGTTGAGCGGGCCCATGTCCTCGGGCTTTTGTGCCCAGATCGGGGTGGCCCAGAGTTGGAGAGGGAGCATGACATTGATGACGTCCGCAAGCTCAATATTCCCCGTGGCGGACCACCATTTGACCTTGTTGACCAAGGTCTCCACCTCCTTCTGGTTCCCCCAGGCAACGCCCTTCTCCTTCCATGATTTGAGCTTCTTGGGAGGCCCGGCCGAGAATGCTGGGACTTCGGCCTGGCCAGGGGCGAGCGGTTAGGTGATATAAAACCACTCCCGCTGTCACTCCTTCACCGTTTCGATGAAGGTGCCCTTGAAACATTCGGCCCCTTGGTTCTTGCTTAAGGTCGGAGCCACTTGACTTCGGCTTGATCCTGAAGATCTTCAGCCACAGGCCGAAGTGTGGCTCGCAGCGGAGGAAGGCCTCGCATATCGTGATGAAGGCAGCAAGATGGAGGATGATGTTCGGGGCCAGATGATGAAAATCCAGCCCGTAGTAGTACATGATCCCGTGCACAAAAGGGTGCAGCGGGAACCCCAGCCCTCGGATGAGGTGGGGAACGAAGACTACCCACTCCCTGGCGTTGGGAGCGGGCACCTGCTAGCCTGTGGCAGGAGCATGGGCGGCGTTGTCCATGGACAGGTACCCCGCATTACGCAGCTCCTGGATGGTCTCATTGGTCACGATGGAACCACCCCACTGCCCCTGGAGGGTCTCGGCCATGGCTGGCAAAGGAGGATGGACTCGCTGAAGGAAAAGGATGCGAGATCGGATCTAGGCGTTGGAGCTAGACCAAGCAGGAGATGGGTAGAATGGGAGTGTGCTTAGTTGCGCTGATCGCCGGTAAACTCGCCACTCCCATCAAAGATGCCATTAGCATATGGGGGGAAACAAAATCTTAATGATATCCCTAATAAAATGGGCGCGATCTCTGTCTCGAGGGGACGTGCCAGTAAAAGGTTTGCCTCGGTTCGTGATTTGAGGGAGCAGTAACTGCTCGACCTGTCGTGGGGCGAGTCGTTTCGATAAAGTTGTCAGACGAAGTGGAGCCATTGATGCCAAGATGCTTAGTCTTTGAGGCTAAGATGCCCGATCTCTTCGGGTGAAGGGGATAGATTCGGTCTAGCTTTGGCTGGCACCACTCCTTTAAAGGAGTAGTTTGAAAATCATAGGGAGGAACTCGTCTGTCAAGCCAGGGACTCCGGATCCGAAGTCATCAAGAGGATCATCCTCGGCATAGAAGACCAGTTCGGGGGCTACTGATGGTGTCCTGGATAAGGGGGTACTAACCCAGTCGGCCCAGTCTCCTCGGGTTGGGCTGGCAGCCCTCATTCGTGGTCAAGATGGACTCCGGAGGTCGCATGCAGGAGACGTGTTGAAGACTGCCTCCCCCGAATACTTGACGTATACTCCAAGATTTCTGCCACCGCCTAGCTCTTAGCTGCCAACCTTGTAATCTTAGATACCCTCCCTGGCGTGTATATAAGCCATAGGGTTTAGCCCGGAGGGGGGACATCAACACAAATCATTCACCTAGCCCTAGAGTTAGACCACACGTTATGATCTCGAGGTAGATCAACTCTGTATTCGATACATCTCCATCAATATAAACAAGAGTAGGACGTAGGGTTTTACCTCCATCAAGAGGGCCCGAACCTAGGTAAACATCATCTCCTTCATCCTTGTTACCCTTGATCCGAGATCCACAGCTCGGGACCCCCTACCCCGAGGTCTGCCGGTTTTGACACCGACACTCGGCATCAAAGGTAGACGACTTCACATGATTATAGGCATTTTAGAAGCAACAAATACGAGCATCAAAGATATGAAACTTAGAAGTAGAAGTGAGAAAGGTAGAAGAGTGTTAAACAAAATTAAGTACGACACAAAATGTGGTGAAGTTGCCTATTTGTAGCACTAAAATTGCCTCTCGTAGAAAGGAAGTTGCTTATGAAAAGTGATGTGATGTTACATGCTCTGTTTCATAGTTGTTTACTGTTGCTAATTAGTTGCTTGTCATTGCTAATTGGTTGTTTTTAAATGGAGTGAAGTTGCCCAGCTCATTTTTTTTCTAACATCAATCCTATATAGTCCACATATGCTATAGGCAACTTCATAACCATGGTAGACATCTTAGGAGAAATATTTACAATGCATTTAAAAAATATGGATAGATGATTATAGGACCGTGTATGCAGAATATATGTGGTATGCACCTTCATAACGCAAGGTGCCTCCTTTAGTGATGAAAGTTGCCTCCATGTAATGCCAAAGTTGCCTACCAATGATGCTCAGTTGCTTATATACGATGAAAAGTTGTCTACCATGAGTTCTAAGTTGTCTAAGAGATATACTTGCTAGGTAAATTCATTATACACATGGTGCAATAAAGTTGCTTCAGTTTAGCAAGAAAGTTGGCCATCTATCATCAAAGTTGTTTGTTAAAAAAAATCATCGAAACATGTTCATATGGGATCTAGTTTCGAAGAGCTCGTCGCAAGAAACCTAACGGTGAAAACGGATCTTCATTCCGACAATCGGTTCGAAAGTTGTAGCTTTTAAAAGAATTGAAACAGAATAAAATGGGATGGCATCAGCACATGCATGCAAAATCATGTCATCGCATGCGTTAATATTTTCTCTACGTGACTCGGCGGGCCACGTCCTGACAAAAAGACGTTGGTTCCTAAGTCTCCATTACCGATCATCTTCCACTCCAATCGAACGGAGTGGAAGAGCGAGAGCTCGAAATCGTCATGTGCAGCTGCATTTTTAAGCATTTTGGTTGATTAATATAGATCTTTGGCTCCTCGATTTTTTTCATAGATGCTATGTATTCCTCAAAATTATTTTTTTTAGCTTCCTCAAATTTAATCTGATGCATAAAGGAACATTTGATATTTTATTTACAGAACATAAAGAATCATTTCATCATTTTGTAGGCCGGAAGGAAGTGTGAAAGGCAACAAACAATAGGCAACCGTAACGCTGCGCGATTACTTCTCTTTATTGATATATAAAATTCCATTTTTACAGCGGATATTTTTCCTTTTTAGCCCCTTTCCAAATAGTGGAGCCTTTCCTAATTCCTAGCATCTGTCAGAATGAGATCCGTGAGCCCGGGAAAAACGCACGATCCACCAGGTAGCAATGGCCTTGGAGGGCGGTGCTGGCATTGGCAATGGCATAATCAAGCGGCCGCCGCAGCAATGCTCGGTCGCCGTGGAGAAGGCCGCTCACCACGCCGACGGGGAGACCGAGGAGGAGGACGAAGGAAAGCCATGGATCGCGAGGAAGTGGATCTCCTCGCTTGCGGTTTGCCTCGTCGCGCTGCCGTTCCTGGCGATCATGGTTAGCCGGCGAGACAGGCCGTTGCCGCTGGCGTCCGGCTGGACATCGGCGGCGACGGCAAGGACGACGTATGACCGCCGAGGTAGGAACCGTCGAGCCGATAAATGTGCCGATCTCTTTATCTTCCTCCGCCGTCTCGTCATGACGCGTTTAATCTTTGCATGCGCCATGTTTCCGAACAAATTTAATTCATGTCGAGAAGAACTTGCATTGAAGATTGAACACCAAGGGCCAATCGATTGCCATTTGCTATGAACTCATGCCAGATATTCCGTTGCACGATGCCATATTGGGTAGAAGAGGCGCTGATTTCTCTCACGTGTTGCCTTGCAGAATCCAATCGGGACGGACTCCTCGGAGGCCTGCTTGTTCCGGGGTTCGACGAACAATCGTGCATCAGCCGGTACCAGTCCACCTCCCACCTCAAGAAGCTGGCGCGCTCGCCGTCGACACACCTCGTGAGGCGGCTGCGGGAGCAGGAGGCGCTGCAGAGGCGGTGCGGCCCGGGCACCGAGACATACAGGCGAGCGGCCGAGCGGCTGGGCCCCCGGCGAAACGGCACTGGCACAACCACGGACGACGACGCCTGCAAGTACCTCGTAATGGTGCCCTACAGGGGCCTAGGGAACCGGATACTGGCCATGGCGTCGGCGTTCCTCTACGCCATGCTCACCGACCGCGTGCTGCTCGTCCACCGGGGGACGTCGCTGCCCGACCTCTTCTGCGAGCCGTTCCAGGAGACGTCGTGGCTGCTGCCACCGGACTTCCCGCTCAGGGACCTCGAGAACCTGACCGGCGAGGTGCCGGAGAGCTACCGGAACCTGGTGCGGGAGTACGGCCGGGCCGCGTCCGTGTCCGAGCTCCCGTACGTCTTCGTCGACCTCGACCACGCCTGCACCTACCACGACAAGCTCTTCTACTGCGACAACCACCGGGAGTTCCTCCACCGTGCGCCGTGGCTGGTGATGAGGACGGACGGGTACTTCGTGCCGGCGCTCTTCCTGAACCCGGCGTACCAGGAGGAGCTCGACAAGCTGTTCCCCCGGAAAGACTCGGTGTTCTACCTCCTAGCGCGGTACCTCTTCCACCCGACCAACAAAGTGTGGGGACTCATCACCAGGTTCTACGATTCGTACCTGAAAAGCTCGGACGAGCGGCTGGGCATCCAGGTGAGGGTGTTCGACGGCGACACGCCGTTCAAGCACGTCCTGGACCAGATCCTCGCGTGCACGTCGCAGGAGCATCTGCTGCCCGATGTGGTGGCGCAGGACCCGGGGCCGCCGGCCTCGACCGCCGGCGCGCGGTCCAAAGCCGTCCTGATGACCGGCCTCAGCTCATGGTACTTCGAGAGCATCCGGGGGAGGTACTGGCAGTCGGCGACGGCCGCCGGCGAGGTCGTGAGCGTGCACCAGCCGAGCCACGAGGAGCACCAGCTCACCGGCGAGGCCACGCACGACATGAAGGCGCTGGCTGAGATGTACCTGCTGAGCATGACCGACGCGATCGTCACCAGCGGCTGGTCGACGTTCGGGTACGTCGGCCATGGGCTCGGCGGGCTCACCCCCTGGATAATGTTCAAGCCTGAGAACCTCACCACGCCCGACCCGCCGTGTCGCCGGGCCGCGTCCATGGAGCCGTGCTTGCACGGGCCTCCCTTCTACGACTGCAGGGCCAGGCGCGGCGCCGATACCGGGAAGCTTGTGCCGCATGTCCGGCACTGCGAAGACATGAGCTGGGGACTGAAACTTGTTCAACCGGAATAGTACTTAACTGCCATGTAAAATGAAAACACTCCATGACAAATTGACAGTGAAGATCTTGCTATGCAATTAGGCATGTCATTACCCCCTCGATGTAAAAGAGGTAATTGCCCACGGGTGCTAAAACTTTGGTCACTTTAGTGCTAAACCTGTGGCCTACAAATAAGTGGTTCGAGAACTTGCCTTAGCGGTGCAAATCGCGGTTGCATAAACCTCCGGCGCTGACTAGGCATGCCAGCGTAGCATGGGGTCGCTATATTACAATACAGAGACCCTGCCTCAGGCCAATACCGAACGGAAGTGCTAAAGGTTTTATGTGATGCTGACCTCAATGAACCAGACCTCGGGAATTCATTCATCCCTTCGCTCCACCTCAATACAGTGAACCGCGAGAAATTATGATTCTTGTGTTATTTTCATCCGTTGATTGTGAGATGCCGGTATGTTAATTGCCCCTTTAGCATTAATCCCTAGTGCCAGTTGTCTCTAGGGTTTAGCCTGGGTTTAAATGGGTCATGCTTTTGTGACGTGAACTGTTTGGGTATGTGTCAAAACTTGTGCTTAGGTGTATTAGATGATTGTAACATGTTTGCTCCTATGAAAACAGTTGATGTGGCGGTTGTTACTTTTGATTTTGTTTTCTTTCTTCTTTAAGAGTAATATCAATGCCACTAATTTAGTCTTCCTAAAAAAACTTGAATATTTTTATTTTGTTTGTTCTGAATGGGTAGTACCAATGCCAATAATTTATTCTTTCATAGAAAACTTCATTATTTTTTATTTACTTTTTTCATTTTATTTCTTTTGAAGGTTAATACCAGTGACAGTAATTCATTCTTTCTCAGAAAACTTCATTATTTTGATTTTTTTTATTTTTTATTTCTTTTTATTTTTTCTAAAAGGGTAATACCAATTCCACTAATTCAATATTTCTTAGAAAACTTCATTATTTTGATTTTATTTTAGTTTTTATTTCTTAATTAAGGGTAATAAATTTAATTCATTCTTGCTCAGAAAACTTCTTTTTACGAGCCGATTTTTTTATTTATAGTAAATGATAATTCTGTAATTCTGAAACTGGTAACGTGTCGGTGGAAATTGTAAAAATAGGAAGGACGCTGGCAATAATGGCATCCAGGTTGGACTCTATGCTAACTGCGTCCAGGTCTGGACGCTAGTACAGACGGCTTCCAGTCATGCCGTTCGATTAGTGATGCGATTAGTCTCAATCGCGTCCTTTTCTTCTGATAGATAGATGTTTCATGACCTATAAACCCTAATACGTCTGCAGCCGTCGCTTCTTACCTCGCTGGGTGGTAAGCAAACTCTTGCACGAACATCACAAATCATCACAGTAGGCAGGAGCAACATCGTCTCACTGGCCGCTTGTCATTAGTATCATTTGCTCATCATTAGGATAATCCACTCAACCTATGGTTGACGCATGTGAGCTGTTCTACGGCCTCGTTGAATTTTCTTGGTTTGGTCTTCTGTACAATTTATTCAATGGTTGCGAGCGTACATTGTATACACGACTGGGTTGTTACTCTTGGGTAATACAATTAGTAATTGGCTAGTTTATGAGAATAGATAAGTCGATCTTGAGTCGACGGTCACGCTTTCGTCTCCACGTGTCGGTGCGCCGCTGCCAGTACTTCTGGAAACATGGCGTGCCGTGCCATAGTCTGACGTGAACCTACCGCACGGGTGGCACCTTAACCTTGATAGGGTTCTGGTGTCGGCCGTACTGGACTCAGGCCACGCACAGCTGATGGAGATCCACCACACCGTCGTGCTCTACTCCTGGCCGACCTCCACTGCGACCCAGCTTACACGGTGGATTCACCGAACTGAGACGCGTGGTTCGCCACCGAGCACGACCAGCGTTGCCGGTCGTGCTTCAAGGGTGCGTCACGTGCACCGCGCGCACTCACCGCTCTAGCATCACTGTCGGTCGTGGTGAAGGGGGGGGGGGATTAGGAGGCCGAGGAGGCCTGAAACCACAAGGAAGGTCATCGAGGAGTCCGAGGGTGAGGAGCTCACCAGGTGCCCTGGCCTTGCGCAGGCGCTGGCCGATCGGAGGCTGGAGTGGAGGCCAACGCACCCCCTCCGCCACCAGCACCGCCCGCGACCGAGCCTGTGGAGGAGGAGCCATGGTCGTTGCTTGGGCAGTCATGATCGTGGACGAGCACGTTGGCGTCGTATGTCATGCACGCCCGTTTGGGTGGGCGCGACCGACGAGGAGGCCGAGCGACAGGCGACGAAGCGCGCGATGGAGGCCGAGCGTCAAGCGAAGCCGCAGCTGGAAGCCTTCCAGCAGGCGTTCCTGTTGATGGAGATGCCGTTCTACATCGACCTGACCAAGGTGGAGGAGGACAACGACGACGCCAATATCTACCACCCGCCGCTAACTATTTTTAAATATTTTCTTTTGATATTTTTAGTTTTAATTAATGTAAACTGAATTTCTGCTGGCTGTTTTATTTTTTAAAATATTTCAAAATCCAGCGCAAATGTGAAATGTCCGTGCTCACACATTTGGACCGGCGGATAAAAACGGACATAGACGTCCGCATGACTGATCCAAACAAATAAAGAACAAACAAAATCTGCATCAGTTTGGGTGGCCGCGTCAGAGTTGCCCTTAGGTCGGACGGAGACCAGGAGTTTATGGCCAGGTTGAACCAAACACAGGACGCTGCTAACAATAGCGTCTAGGTGTGGACGTGGTTCGCAACAGCGACCAGGCCTGGACGCTACTGATAATGGCGTCCTTCCTATTTTTCAAAATTTCAACTTCTCATTACTAGTTCTGAAATTACAGCATTATTATTATTATTAATAAAAAAATCGGTTTTACGAGAATGCTACTATTATATGTTTATTCTTGCATACTATAAAAATGCACAATTCTCTGTAAATTATGTGCATTTTTTGTCGTTATTTGTTTAACTTTTTTTATTTCTTTTTAATTGGTAATACCAATGGTACTATTCTCTTTCTTAAAAACTTTGTGATGATATTCTAGAAATATTTACGGCGAATCATAAACGCGCCACCGCTGCGACTCGAACCACAGACCTCCCGCATTGAGGTTCGATAGTATAACCAGCCCGCCACGCAACAGAATGTGATAAGATTCAACTCTTTCCACCAATTCTTCTTTCGTTTTTCTTTTTTCCATTTTCGTTTTCTGTTTTTCTTTTCTTCTTCTTCCTAGTTTCTTTCCCTCATCGATTTCGTTTTTTTATTTTCTTAAATACGTGAACTTTTTCAAAATCGATGATGTATTTTTTCAAATTTGATGAACTTTTCTTTTCAAAATCTATGAACTTCTTTCTATTTTTCGTGAACTATTTTTTAAAATTGATGATTTTGTTTCAAATTTGATGAACTTTTTCTAAATTTGATGAACTTTTTTCAAAATGTGTAAACTGTTTTCAAATTCAATTAACATTTTTTCAAATTGGATGAACTTTTCTTTAAATTGGATGAACTATTTTCAAAAATTGATGAACTTTTTCAGCTTTGTGAACTTTTTTCAAAATTGATGAACTTTTTTCAAATGGGTGAACTTTTTTTCAAAATTTTGATGAACATTTTTCAAATTTTTGTGAACTATTTTTTACATTGATGAACTTTTTCCAAAATCATTGAACTTTTCTTGAATAGGACAACGTTTTTTTGCATGTTCATGAACTTTTTCTGAAATTTGTGAAGTTTCATTTTTCTTAAAGAAAATCATATATGAGCGGCTATGAAAGTTTTTCAAGTGTTAGCGCTGCCTTTTTTTCAGTTGCAAAGACATGCCCTAGTGGTTAGCTGAACGCATGTAGGTAGTGCAGGTCGCCAGTTCTTTATATGGGTACAAAATAAGTATATGTTAGTGTTGTACTAAGAGAAGTATTAAATAGGGTTGTCTTCGGGTTCTATACCACTTAGTGATCTTGTCGCAGTGGTTTCTCTGTTCAGACTACCACGGGTAACATGCAGGTTCGAATCCCATCTCGCGCGTATATTTTCCGAGTATAGTTTTTCTTTTTGCGTCTGCTTTTTGAAGTAGCTGCTGGGCCGGCCCGCTAAGCTGCGCGCGCGAGCGCCAGGAGGGCTAAGCGGCGCTGAATGCGCCGAGTAGGAGCTCCCAATATTTACACCATAAACCCTCCTAGCCTGGGCCAAAAAGTCGGCAGCAGCAGATTTTTGGGACTGACTAACAGTCAGCGGCAGCAGCTTGTGGCCTTGCCAAGGCAGGGGAGATGACAACCCTTGAACGGCCCGGGAAGAGGAAATTGACTATGTGCAGCCCCATGCTAAGGAAAAAAATTGACTGACCCGAATTGGGTTTTCAGTCGACTGACGGTTAGTCAGTCCCTTTCTTTCTTTTTGCGATGACGAACATGTATTTCAGTGACCACAAATCAAACCTAAAAACAGCACTGTTTGCTAGAGCAAAGAGAAGCCTCCCTGCACAGAGCCAGCCAGGTTACTCAGTCGACGAGCTTGAGACCGAAACCCACATCTTCGCAGTGGCGCAGGAACGGCACATGCGCCACCGGGTCGAGATCCTGCACACGCCGGCAGACGAGCGACGGCGGCGAGTGCAGGCACGGCTCAATGGACGCCGGCCTGACGCACGCGACGTCGGACCTCATCTTGCTCAAATCCAGCGGGGCCAACAGCCTTGGCCGCAGCCCGGCCAGCGCGTGCGCCACGTACCCGAACGTGGACCACGACGTGGTCACCATCTCGTCGCAGTAGCTGAGCAGGAAGATCTCCGCCAAGGCGCGCTCGTTGTGCGCCCGCGCCTCCGTGTGCTGGTCCTGGTCGTGGCTCGGCTGGTACAAGGTGACGAGCTCGCCGGACGCGGTCGCGTTGTTGTAGTACATGCCGTGAAGCTTGTCGTAGTACTCCGGCTTCAAGGACACCACCAGCACGGCCTTTACCTTGGCCTTGGCCGTCGCCGTGCTGTTCGACGGCCGGACGAGGGAGGGTTCGCTGGTGAGCTGCGGCAGGAGACGGTGCTCCCGCGTGCACCGGAGGATCTGGTCGAACATGACGTCGAACGGGACCGGGTGGTGCCACACGATCCGCACCTGCACGCCGAGGCGCTCGTCGGCGCCGGCGAGGTAGCCGTCGAAGAACCTCTGCGCGATCCCCCACGACGGGTTCCCCGGGTGGAGGAGGTACCTGCCTAGGTGGTGGAACACGGACCCCTTGGACGGGAACATCCGCTCCAGGTCGTCGCGGTACGTGGGCACCAGGAAGAGCGCCACCGCGAAGTAGCTGTCGGAGCGGAGCACCATCCAGTTGAACCCGTCGAGCGACCGGTGGTCCTCCTCGCAGAAGGTGTGGTTCTGGAGCCGGAGGTTCATGTTCTCCAGGTGGAGGTACACGTACGCCGGGAGCGCGCTGGCATTACCGCCGCCGACGTGGTCGTGGTCGTAGCGGACGACGTTGCTCTGGAGCATGCTCACGTAGCTCTCCTTGGAGCCGGAGCCGAAGCGGACGTCCTTGTAGGGGAAGCTCGCGGGCAGCAGCCACGAGGTCCCCGGGAAGGGCTCGCAGAAGAGGCCCTCCATCTCCGGGGGCTCGTGGACGAGGAGGACGCGCCCGGTGAGCAGCGCGTAGAGGAAGGTGGAGACGAGGCTGAGCATCCGGTTGCCGAGGCCCTGGACGGGCAGCCACACCACGTACCTGCACTCCCCGCGGTCGCCGTTGCGGCCGGACTGAAGCTGCGCCATGGCCTCGCGGTACCGCGGCGTGTCCGGCCCGCACCGGCGGTGGTTGGCCTCGTACTGCCTCAGCTTCCGGACCAGATAAGACGAGACCGGGAACGGCGACGGCTTCCATCGGCTGGAGCCCTCGTACCGGCTGCGGCACGCCGGCTCGTCGAAGTCCGGCGAGAGGAGCCCGCCGAGGAGCCGGCCGTCGCGCGCCGCGCCCGGTTCCGGGGACGACGAGGAGGCGTTACGTGGACCTGTGATCGGTCGATGGATCCGGCAAGCAAATCAATGAACCGCATGGAACACGGGGCCCCTGAGGTGGCGGCCGGCATGGGTGGGTAAGCTTCAAGGAGAGTGGGTGCCGTACTTTGCTGTTTCACCTGTGCGCTGGCCAGAGCGTCGGCGGCGATGGAGGCGGCCCGGTCGCCGAAGAGGAAGAGCAGGAGCAGCAGCGGCAGCGCGGCCAGGAGGACGGCCGTGACGGCGCCCCGGCGACGCTCCGGTGGATCTCGCGCTCCAGCTTCCATCGCCTCGGAACCCATACTCAATCTAGTGCTTGTTTTGTTTTGTCGAGGAGGTCAAGTGGGGAGGTCAACTGTTGCAGTGGATTGATATTCATGCAAGGGTGTGGCCAGGTCTCAGTCGACTGACACTTAACCAAGTCTAAGTCAAGTGATATAGTATGTAAGAAGAAAAAAAAATGAAAAGAATTTTTTGCACGAATCTCAACGCAAAAGCAAAGGAAGATCCTATCGACTGAGACATAACGAAGTCTAAGTCGACTGAGACTTAGCAAAACTGTTTATGCAAAGCTGTCATGGAGTAGAATGCCAGAATGGCAAAATCGGGAGACCCAAGAGTAGATCCAATAGTGGCGGGGTGGCTGTCTGTGCTGCTCACCATTGATTCCTTGTGCACACACATACAATGTGCTGCAGATGTTGAGGGCGATCTGGAGTGAACTTCGCCAAGGCGCTGCGATCATCCCCTTCCTCCGCCGAGCAAAGAGATGTTTTGTGATCTGCCATTTTGCTGTTGTTGGAGTCTGGCGTTTATTATGTTGCCTCTGCGCAGGCCTGTAGTCTGTTATAAACTATACTGTTTAGTTGTGCTGACAGTGCTTCAAGGTTTTCGCCCTGCAATGGACGTTTCGATTGCGAGCATCTTCTACAGTGGGTTTCCCTGAAGTGCTTGAACTCGCTTTTTCCCTTTCCCTGTTTGGTAAGGCTGATTCGGCTGTATTTCTGTTATTTCTATAATGGAAAGGGGATTAGCCCGGTTCAAAAAAAAAAGTACTTTGGCCTCCTTTGGAAGGGATTCTAAAAACAGTCTTGACTTGGTTATGTCTCAGTTCGATGTTACTCCCTCCGTCCAAAATAAGCGTCTTATGTAAGAATATTTTATGTGGCCAATGTAAATTATAGTGAGATTTTAATTAAGAGTTCTAGTATGATGGTTGCTAGAAATGATAGATTAAAATCTGGGTTTCAACTCCCTCATTTCTCCCTCTGGTAATCTTCACAATTGAGGTATATGTCAAAGCAAACTATGTGGTGTGTATATACATGCTGGTTATATACACAGTGCTTTGCATGCAAATGTGTGTGTGTGTATGGCGAAGTCACGTTCCTAGTGCATATGGACGTGCATGCATAGATGGCTGGCCAATCAGAAGCGATTACATGGATCGTTGTGTTAGTACATGTGCGTTAATGCACGTGTAACTAGCCCACGGTTGATGCATGCACGCATGCACAACTACGTGCAGTTGAGGCAGCGGGAGGCATCGTTTCATTTAGGAGACGTATCCCTTGGCGCGGATGCATCGGTTGACTTGTGACTAACGAGGACGCGTCCGTTTGCTGAACCGACGGCTGCGTTGTCCGCTCAAGAGACACGTCCGTGGGGACGCTATAAAAGGGCCATGCCCCTGCCATTTGTTGGTACTTCACTTAGGGCAAATTACTCCGTATTGCACAGCGGCAACACTGCCGCATTGGAGCGACACATACACATAGAAAGGTCGATTCTTCATCCATCAGAGGAACTCGTGAAGTAAAGAGGCAGAGAAAAGAAGAACGTTCGACGACGGCGGAATCGACTTCGTAAGGCTTCATGATGGAGCAAGGTACACTCGGATCATGAACAGAAAAATCTCATGCATGTTTTGTTGAATTATTTGTATTGCAAATGTTCCGCACACAAAGAAATTTTGCTTACATTTGGTATCAGAGCCTTGTTGTTGCAACACTTCTGATTCACATTGAAGTCGAGATTTTGATCCGTTATTCCGTTGATCTATTTTTTTTTCTCTCATCCTATGTTCAAGACTCGTTGCCGTTCTTTAATTTTTTGTCGTTGCTCGCGTTATTGCATTGCGTTACGTAGATGATCATATTTTGGCAAAGTCTGTTTTGTGTCCAAAATTATACATTTTGTCTGTATAATTATTAGGCTGGAAAACCCAATTTGTTGGTATAACTGTTCATGTGATTTTGCCGAATAAATATTTATTGGAGAGCATGCTTGTTTGTCACCAAAGTGGCCTAGCATTTTACGGTCAAATATTTATAGTGCAAATTGATTTTGGTTGCTAATAATTCATGGTATATTATAGTCACTAATTTTTACGCCGTGATCACCCAAAGGTGGCCATTGCAAGATTAATTTGTGACATAAGAGGGACTAGCAATATACTTCAGAGATATATATAGTTTATCCAAAGATGACGTATATATTTTGCTTAAGTGTGGCTACATGTGTTAAAGTATTAGCAGCATTGTGGTTTCAGTTTCGTATTTAAGTTTCATCCAAAGATGTTCTTGAATATGTGATTAAAGTTGATGTTCGAATACATTATTGAACGCCTATTAACAAGTGAGCACAATTAATGTTTGCGGTCGCTATGAATGGTCCGGTCAAGTTTAATGGGCTGAATTATGCTGAATGGGCTGAATATGTCCGGTTCCATTTGGGAGTCATGAACTTAGACATGGCATTAGTAATGGAGGAGCGACCCGCAGCGCTTACTGATCAAAGTACTGATGAAGATAAGTATTTTTATGAGGCTTGGGAAAGGTCTAACCGACTGAGCCTAAACTTTATGCGCATGATGATCGCTGATAACCGACTGAGCCTAAACTTTATAGAATGCTCTTTGCACTTCACTTATATCTTTTGAGTATGGCCTTATAGAATGCTTCATGTGCTTCACTTATATCATTTGAAGTTTGGATGCTCGTTTCTCTACGCAGGAAAACCGTCATTTGTAGAATGATTTTTTTCCTCACTTATATTTATTAGAGTGTGGGCAAGTCTTTTGTAGAAAGAATTAAAATCTCATGTTTCCCTTATATCTATTTAGCGTGTTAACAGGAATTGGTCATTCACATGGTTAGTCATAAAATCCTACATAAAACTTGTAGATCACAGAATATGATATGTTTGATTCCTTGCAATAGTTTTGTGATATTAAGATGGTAATACGTGGGTGTACTAGTTGATGATTGTGGTTTAGTAAAAATATTGATGTTAAGGTTTGTGATTCTCGAAGCATGCACGTATAGTATTTAGTTTTGCGAGGAAGTTGAAGCATAATTTATCCTTGATTGAAATCCTTTGTGCTGTTATAATCGGGGGACGCGATGGTTAACTCCTAAGAACCTCCTCCCTAGGGGCATGCGAGTAGTACTTTTCTTCGAGGGTTAATAGGTTTTCACAGTAAGTATGTGAGTTATTTTATGACTAATGTGAGTCCATGGATTATACACACTCTCATCTTTCCGCAATTTGGTAATCTCTTCGGTACCGTGCAATGCCCTTTCTCACCTTGAGAGTTGGTGCAAACTTCGCCGGTGCATCCAAACCCGTGATATGATATGCTCTTTCACACATAAACCCCCTTTTACGTTCCTAAAAACAGCCATCATACCTACCTATTATGGCATTTCCATAGCCATTTATATGATATATTGCTATGCAACTTCCACCGTTCCATTTTTATGACATACATATTCATTGTCATATTGCTTTGCATGATCACATAGCTGACATAGTATTTGTGACTCAACCACTGTTCATCATTTTTTATACATGTTACGCTAGATCATTGCACATCTTGGTACACTGCCCGAGGCATTCATATAGTCATATTTTTCTAGAGATAGAGTTGTAAGTAAATAAAAGTATGATGATCATCCTTATTAGAGCATTGTACCAGTGAGGAAAGGATGATGGAGACTATGATTCCACCATAAGTCGGGATGAGACTCTGGACAAAAAATAAAATTAAAAAAAAAAGATAAAAGAGGCCAAAAATAGCCCAAAAAATGAAAAAAAAAATGAGAGAAAACAAAAAAAATGAGAGAAAAAGAGATAAGGGGCAATGTTACTATTCTTTTACTACACTTGTGCTTCAGAGTAGCACCATGTTCTTTATATAGAGAGTCTCCTGAGTTATCACTCTCATGTACTAGTGGGATTTTTTTATTATAGAACTTGGCTTGTATATTCCGATGATGGGCTTCCTCAAATGCCCGAGGTCTTCATGAGCAAGCGAGTTGGATGCACACCCACTTAGTTTCAGTTGAACTTTCATACACTTATAGATCTTAGTGCATCTGTTGCATGGCAATCCCTACTCCTCGCATTGATATCGATTGATGGACATCTCCATAGTTCGTTGATCCACCTAGTTGATGCAAGACTTTCTCCCTTTTTGACTTCTCCTATTAATCCCTACCACTTATTGCTATGTCCATGGCTCGCGCTCATGTATTGCGTGGGAGTTAAAAATGCTGAAGCGCGTTGGAAGTACGATCCAATTGCTTGGTTTGACATCGGGGTGCTCATGATTTATACTTTATGCTAGGAAGACTAAGCATGATAGGATATATGATTTTGTCGGGATAGTGTTCTTTAGCATTCTTTATTTTGAAGGGCATGATTGTTTGTTAGTATGCCTGAGTATTGATGTCTTAATGTCAAATGATAGACTTTGCCTTGAATCGCTCATATCTTAAATTCAATCCATGATTACATTACATGATCAATATTATGCTAGGTAGCATTCCATAGCAAAAATTATCTTTTATCATTTACCTACTCGAGGACGAGCAGGAATTAAGTTTGGGGATGCTGATACGTCTTCGTCGTATCTATAAGTTCTAATTGTTTCATGTCATTATTTTACAACTTTCACATACTTTTGGCAACAATTTATATGATTTTCTTGGACTAAAAATATTGATCCAGTGTCCAGTTCCTGTTTGTTGCATGTTTTTTGTTTCGTAGAAAATCCATACCAAACGAAGTCCAAACGCGATAAAAATTTACGAAGATTTATTTTGAATATATGTAATTTTTGGAAAAAATAATCAACGCGTGACGATGCTCGAGGGGCCCACAAGCTTGGACGATGCGTCCCCTACCCTGTGTGCGCCTAGCAGGCTTGTGGCTTCCCTATAAGTCGGTTGGGGTGTCCTTCTGCCGCAAGAAAGATAATATCAGGATAAAATCCCCCCAAAATTTCAGCCAAATCAGAGTTGCGGATCTCCGAGGATTTAAGAAACGGTGAAGAGACAGACAACAGGAACGCGAAACAGAAGAGAACACACACACACACACACACACACAGAGAGAGAGAGAGAGAGAGAGAGAGAGATCCAATCTCGAAGGGGCTCCTGCCCTCCGGGAGCCATGGCAGCCATGGACCAGAGGGGAAACTCTCCTCCCATCTAGGGGGAGGCCAAGGAAGAAGGAGGAGGGGGCTCTCTCCCCCTCTCTCCCGGTGACGCCGGAGTGCCGTCGGGGCAACCATCTTGACGACGATCTACACCAACAACTTCGCCGCCGTCATCACCAACTCTCTCCCCTTCTACGCCGCGGTGTAACCTCTCTCTCCCCGCTGCAATCTCTAATTAAATATGGTGCTTTATACCACATATTATTATCCAATGACGTGTTGCCATCCTATGATGTTTGAGTAGATTTCTTTTGTCGTACGGGTTAATTGTGGTATGGTGTGATTGATATGAGTTGTATGTTGATATGGTGTTGTCCTATGGTGCCCTCCATGTTGCGCAAGCATGTGGGATTATTGTTGTAGGGTTTTGCAATATGTTCATGGTTCTCTTATAGTGGGTAGCGAGAGTGACAGAAACTTATACCCGGGTAAGGGGGTTGTTGCTTATGGGAGTAAAGAGGACTTGTTACTTAATGCATGATTGAGTTTTACCTTAATGATCTTTAGTAGTTGTGGATGCTTGCTAGAGTTCCAATCATAAGTGCATATGATCCAAGTACGGAAAGTGTGTTAGCATATGCCTCTCCCTCATTGCATATGATAAGTATCTATCATGTTATATTCAATTGCCTATGGACAATATTTCTCTTTGTGTTACAAAAAGCTTTCTACTAAACAATTAACTTTTATTATCTCGCAAAGTACTCCTAGTTTTATTCTTGCAAAGTGGCTCAAGCATTACACATACAAAGTACTTTTAGTTTCATACTTGTTCTAGGTAAAGCGAACATCGGTGCGCGTAGAGTTGTATCGGTGGTCGATAGAACTTGAAGAGAAAATAAATTCTACCTTTAGCTCCTCGTTGGGTTCGACACTCTTATTTATCGAAAAAGCTATAGTTGATCCCCTATACTTGTGGGTTATCATGGCGGTGAGGTGCATGATATCTCCCTAGTGGGTCAAACGTGGAGCATTGCGGATCGAGTTGAACGAGCCGACCACAAGGGAGCGTTTTCTTTGCGGGATCCCACACCTTGGGCGTTCCCGGGAAAGGATGTTGTTGTCTTGGTATTTCTTCATACCTTCTTGTTGGTGTGGAAGCCAAAGGCCATGTGAGAGCGGCGCTTCTCGATGACCTACCTACAGTTCTTCTAACTTCGTGTCATTGTACCCTCAAGGAGGAAGAGCAGATGAACCTTGCTATGTTGAAGTCTTCCAGATCTCCCGAGAAGGGACCAACCGCTCGCGCCGCGCGTAGACGGGTTCAGGGGTACCTATTAGCCACGACACTGACACCGACTTCTACCGACCGGAACGCAGACGACCGTGAGTCTTCCAACGTGGAGTCACCGCATACCAGAACAGAGCGAGAGGGCGAAATGAGGGAAACTGTGCACAATAATTGGAAGAAGCGGAAGGGAAGGGGAGAAAAGGGGAGACGAGTGTAGTGGGGCGTTCATGATGGGAGGCATTTACCGCGAACGGTGGGAGGAAACTGTCCTGGCACTGCTAGTAGCTGTAAGATTCGTGTAGCGTGATGGACGGCAATGGATGTGTTCATGCCGAGAAGCCGGAAAACTGACGTCAGATTTTTATCAATATCGCTAATTTTTCATTAATATATTACCAGAAAAGGCAACTAAGATGATAAGGACATTTAGTATTTCTTTCTGACTTTAGCTACTTATAAGTTGCCTGAATTTTCAATTTGGCTCAGTTGATTTCTTGGCAGTTGATTTTTGTTTCCTGACATGTGATGTTTGTTATGCTAGGTTTTTGTTTACTCACCCCATATTTGGGTTAGTCGATTTGCTACTGGGCCAAAGCCCATTAACTGTGTGGTGCAACCCTCATCTCTCTCCCTTTGTGTTTTCTACATTTTGTGCTTTTATGTGTTCTTGTTTTTGTTTTTTTTTCTTTGTTAGTTAGTTTTCATTTTCCTTTTGTTGACATTTTAGGATGTCAGGTGAGTGTAAATGTATACACATTAATACTACGCACTATGTGCAAAACTTAAACTATTATATGATTATTGTTTGCATACTACAAAAGGTGCAATTTTAGACTGGAGTTGTGTGCAAGTTTTTAAAACTTATATCGTTATCTTTCCACTTTAAAGGGTAATACTATTGCTACTTATTCATTATTCATTGTTCCTTATTTTGAATTTTGAATTATTATTTCATTTTCTTTCTTATTGAGGGTTAAAACCAATGCCACTAATTCATTCCTTCTTAGTAATTGTTTTTGTGAAATTGTTATTATATTTATATGTTTATTCCTGCATACTTTTGAAAAGCGTAATCTTTGTGAACAATGTGTACAATTTTTGTCGTTGTTTGTTTTTATTATTTTATTCTATTTTCTTAAATGGGTAATAATGATGTCATTAATTTATTTTATTAGAAAACTTTAATATTTATTTTTTAAATTTTTTATTTCATTCTTTTCTTCTTTAAGGTTATACCAATGGCACTAATTATTCCTTCTAGGAATTCTTTTTTCTGAAATTTCACTATTATATGATTATTCTTGCATATTATAAAAAAAACCAATTTCTGAGGAAACCATGTGTAATTTTTGTTTTTATTTTCTTTCTTCTTAAAGGGTAATACTGTGCCACTAATGTATTCTTTCTTAGAGTAATTTATTTTTTTGATTTTCTTACTTTTTATTTCATTTTTTCTTGACGCGTAATACTAAAGCCACTAATTCATTCCTCCTTACAAAACTTCTTTTTTGTGAAAATTCCACAATTATATACTTATTCTTTCACATTATAAAAAAGCATAAATTGTATGTAAATTTTGTCATTATTTTCTTTCCTCTTAAATGGCAATTCCCTTGTCGGTGATTATTTATTTCTTGTGAAACTTCATTATTTTGATTTAGAGAAGTAGAGACGCCATCGCCATGGATCAAATATCAATGCCATTAATTTGTTCAATTTTACCAAACAAATCCATTATTATATGTTTAATCTTCCATACTATAACAAAGCGCAATTCCTGTGTAAATTGTGTGCAATTTTTTTCATTATTTTGTTTTACTTTTGATTTTGTTATAGTTTTTTATTTTGTTTGTTCTGAAAGGGTAGTACCAATTCCACTAATTTATTATTTTGTAGAAAACTTCATTATTTTATTTAATTTTACTTTTTTTCATTTTCCTTCTTCTGAAAGAGTAATACCAATGCCACTAATTCATTCTTCCTTACAAAACTTCATTATTTTGATTTTTTTTTATTTCTTTTTATTTTTCTAGAAGGGTAATACAATTCCACTAATTCATTATTTCTTAAAAAACTTCATTATTTTGATTTTGTTTTAGTTTCATTTCTTAATTAAAGGTAATATCAATGACACTAATTCATTCCTGCTTAGAAAACTTCTTTTTTGCGAAAATGCACTATCATATGTTTATTCTTGCATATTATAAAAATGCACAATTTCTCTGTAGATTATGTGCAAATTTTGTCATCATTTGTTTAAATATTTTCTTTTTATTTCTTTTTAATTGTTAATACCAATGGCACTATTCTTTTTGTTAGTGAACTTTGTGATGATATTCTAGAAGTATTTACACCATAAACCCACCTAACCTGGGCCTGCCTTGCGTTGAGAAAAAAGACAGCAGCAGCAGATTTTTGAGACTGACAAACAATCAGCAGCAGCAGCTTTGTGGCCCTTGAACGGCCCAGGAAGAGGAAATTGACTATGTGCGGCCCGCATGTTGTTAGTGGGGTCGCTATTCACATCGCATGCAAAGGAAAGAAATTTGACAGACCCAATTGGGTTTCTCTACTATCTGTAAAACACGGGACCGTCTCCTGCCCATGTTTCGTCGAACCTCCCACAACCACCGAAGCTTTCTGCCCACATTAATCTCCCCCACCACCAGCCGGTATGGCAAGCTAGAATCACCATAATTAACTTTCCCTTTTCTCGCATGCCATCAATACCATAAATCACAACGCCATTAATCACAATGTAATTCTCTACTCAGTTTTTCATCCTTCCATATATCCATACATGAAAGTAATATCCATACATGAAAGTAAAGGCGTGAAATAAACTTCCATTCGCTGGTGCTTCCTGGCACGAAATTAAACTTCCAGTCGCTGATGATTCCTGGCGCAAAATTAAACTTGCTTCCTGGTGCTAAATTGAACTTTCAGGCGCTGGTGTTCCCGCGTGTCTCCATCCCATATAACCATATAAGGAGATCTTCCTGCACGGCTGACCTGAACCCGTATTCAAGCTAAGGCCATGGCGACCCGGTACAGTCTCGGTCGCCTAGGCTCAAAAAGGGTGACGGCTCCACCACCGGCCCCGGCTCACGTCATCTGGCCTCCTCCCATCGCCAGGCAACTTCCTCCATTTCCTGCATCAAAGTGTTTGTCATGTTTCCGTCGATAGAACAGATGATGCATGAATTATTATTACAAGTTTCGCGTTTCTACTTCAACCAATGCAGGGATGTTCGGTTCCACGATGTGGAAACCATGCACATATATAGCAGGTCTTGGGAGACAACAGCAAAAATACTTTCCACCCAAATCAATGCAGGGATGTTAGGTTCCACGATGTGGAAACCATGCACATATATAGCAGGTCTTGGGAGACAACAGCGAAAATACTTTCCACCCGAATCAAACAAGGTAGAAGTGGAGATGTAATCTACCACGCCGTCCTGGCCGACCTGGATGTGAGAAAGACGACTCACCACCAGACCTTGTAGATTAAGTACTGCTTCGTGTGTATTTGCATATGATCAATGTTCTCTATTTTGAAGGGTGCCAAGATGGAGGCAGTTGCTTATGATCAGCATGCATATCGTTTCAACGACAGCCTGCATACCGGCGAGGTATACTTGTTCAGGAATGTGGGGTTCGAAATGTGTGAAATGCCGCCACCAATTTCATTGACCATACTAGCCGGCTATTATGTCGTGTTGCACACTCGCACCGAGTTCTGGCACAGATAGATGGTCCATCCGGCGGCAGGTCAGGTCAGCTATACGAAAGAGGAAGACGGTTCACAAGGACGCCAACCTTCGACTTGGGAGGCTGTAGCACAGTTAACTTGTGCGTATGGTCCATTGTGATTTATTGTGTATTAGAGACTGCACGTATTTGGTATTTGCCTGCAAATGTTAGGGCCAACAAATCAAGAGTTATTATATTACTGTTTTTATGCCTGGTAATAATTATTGTGTGTTCACCTTTTGCCCGAAAATTTGGCCTGGTATTAATTACTGTGCGTACACCTTCCTAACCAATGCTCCTCAAATCACCTTACGCCAATCAACCACGATCCCTTTCCTATAATACAGCGAGGCATACACACAGTTTCCCCATTGTTTGTGATATCAGTCAACCACGTCGTACGCACCATCCCCGCATCCCCATTGATAATACTTCATCCAGTCCAGTCCAAACTCCAAACAGGGAGCTACAGTGGGGACAATTCGAGGCTCACGTCGACGCATCGATTTGGATTCATGTAAGTCTAATGATTTAGGTTCCAACATCTTGTTTATTTCTATCTATGAGCGCATCTTGTTTAGTAATTCCTTTGCACCCTACCATGAATACTGAGCTAGTTACGTATAAGATACCCGAGCAGGAAATTGAACTGAAACCCAAGATGCATTGGGATAGAATAAATCTTACCTGGTTCGATCAGCTCCAGGTGTCGGACGAAGGGTTCTCGGCTTTGTGCTGCGCAGCCCGCCGTCTCGCTCCACGCTGCGTGCGGGCGACGGTTCACGCTCATCCTCTGTCTCCGGGCCACCGCTCCACTTTGTTTGCAAATTCGAAGTGGTAGAGCTTGCGAGCAAGGAGCCGGACGTATCATCAATTCGAGGAGTGCCTGCGCCGTCGAGCATGCCCACCACTCCAGCGGTTCACCGGCGGCGTTGGATCTGTGCTCAATTTCCGTTCCGAGAAATGCGGCAACGAAGTGAGGATATGAGGGTTGGGGTTTCGGTCTGGTCTGGTTTTGCTCATCCCGCACGAGATCTGAACCGCCCATCAGATCGGTCGGTCGGCATCGCTTCTCAAAAGCGGTGGAGGGCCTAGGTTGGGCCGAATTAGATAAAAGGGCTCCAGACCTCGTTGTAGCCCATGAATTTCATGTACATATCATCCCTCAAAAAAGAAGACTAATATGATATATCAGTCCTGACCTGCGAGCTTTATCATTAATTTCGGCCTTACCTTTATGTCGATTACTACATATTATTCTTATTATTTTACAGTTTGCTTCCTATTACGAGGTGCTATTAATATTAATGTTAATTTATATGTAATTAGTGTGTGTCGTGTCAGAAATTTAATTTGTTGGGCATTTTATACAAATTCATACTTGTTCACTGCTTGATGGAAATTTTATGATATGTTTTTCCCCGTGCAGATGGATACTCGAGCGCCACACATTGAGCGTAGTCCTTTCAAAGAGCTCACCAACACCAGTAACATTAACACAGGTAACAGTGATCGTAATATGTGTAAGTGCACCATCTGGCACAGATAAACTAACCACATTTGGTATTTATTTTTAGGTGCCAACGACAATACTAACGGAGAGGATCCTACAGATGCGAAACAACACAAGAGACAACGTGCTAGAGAGCGATATGCGCAAATGAATACAGAGAAGAAAGAAGAATTACTTAAGAAGCGTCGTGAGGCCTATCACCGGAAGAAATCTCTAACATCACTTAATAACCAAGAGATGCAAAATAGTCCGTCCACACTCCCATCTAGAAAGCACATCTGCTATTAGAGGTCTGCCCTTTATGACAGTCATGATTGAACGCAAGGACATTAATTACTAATGGTGCATTGGGAAGAATGTTTGACGTATATATAAAATTGAATGTAACTATGTTAATCATGATATGCCCGATGGAGCTAATTTCATTATTTGATCTCCGTGAATGTAGATGATGTTGACCTCAACAGTTATAGTATTGATCCCAAAGAGCGAAAGAGGCAACGAGCTAGGGAACTATATGCGCAGATGGACAGCGATAGAAAATCTGAGCTACTAAAAAGAAAACGCGAAGCTCATCAAGAGAAAAAATCATATGCATGGAACAAGGAGAATGTGGGTCCAAATGAAGGTAGTGAATTGCAGAGTGGAAACGACATGTGCCAGAATCTATCAATTCATACGCCATCTCAAGGGGGAGAAATGCTTCCGACTGGTATGAAGACGACTAATTTTTTTAATATGGATGCTACATCTACTGTTTTTTTAATTATTTTTCCTGAATGTGTAAACTTGTTTTGTTATGTAGATATAGTAGACATGAACAATTGCAGTAACGATGGACCCATGGCATCCCTCGTTCATCTTCAACCCATTGACCCCACGGAGCAGAGGAGGCAGCGTGATAGGGAAAGGTATGCAAGGATGGATACTGATAAAAAGAATGAACTACTAAGAAGAAGACGTGAAGCCCGTCAAAAAAGAAAAACATTTACATCGGAGAAGGAGAATGTGTTATCTGATGAAGATACTGAATGGCTAAGCAGAAATGACATGTATCATAGGCAACCAATTCATGTGTCATCAGAAGAGCAAGAAATCCAACCAACCGGTATGAAGGCAACTATTTATTGCTTACTAAAATTAGATTCCGTGGAGCAGAAGAGACAACGAGAAAGGGAACGATATGCACGGATGAGTAATGATAAGAAAAAAGAACTACTAACAAAAAAACATGGAGCCTATCAACAAAGGAAATCTTTGACAGGTAAAAATTGCACGTTTGACAAAACACATGATTTATGGGTTATATCATTGGTCCATACTTTGATGTTTACTCCACGGAAACATGCACTCTTATTTCATAGTGTTATCGTGTCATTTTATCAGATCAAATTGAAATTAGGCGTGCAAAGGATAGGGTACATTATGCTGATATGACTCATAAGCAAAAGCTTTCAAAGAAGGCTCTCCACGCATTACGACGCAGCACTCTGAGCGAAGATTCAATAGCCATGGAGAACCCATCGTATATCCCCGAGGTTGTTCATGATGTGGATGCCATGGGTCCTCATGATTGGTCTATTCCCGAGGTCAACGGAACCCCCGTTTATATCCAAACTGCTTCGGAACAAATGTCATGCCCAGAAACCCCTAATATGGAGGTTAGTAATGTAGCACGGAGAAAACATGTAACACCAGGAGAGAGGCAGGTGTTGCTAGGACTCCGTAACGAAGCATTCTATGAAAATAGTAAGAACCATGCAACCGCATCGATAGATGCAGCCCCATCGATGACCATGGAAGGTGTCAATGGTCCTGAATGGCCAACGCAATCGATCGTGATTAACAAAGGTAAATTTCATATCTTCGTTGTTCTATTGCTCTAATATAAGTCGTTGCCATTTTTAATTATGATATTTTCATTATGTAGTCACAGAAACTACGTCTCCATTGCACGAGACTATTCAACCGCATCAAACCCGCTCACACTGCAATGATGATGGTAAATTTTATGATTATATTCATTCGGAAACCTAATTAAAACATTGGCTCATAAATAATTATATGATAGGTGACGACGAAGGCATCATACTGGAGGAAGACTCCGAAGATGAGGAAGGTTATTTGTTCGCTGGATACAGTAATTTTCACATGTTCCACGTCATCAGATGTTTATATTGTGCATATTTTTCCCACTCGTTCAAGTTGTTGATTACCATTTTAGAAGAAGATACTGATGAGGATGTCGAAATGGATGGGGTTGACGATGACTCTGCTTCAATTTCACGTGTCCCAGATCCATATGACGTGGTGTATAGCAAAATTCCAACAGCCACACACATGCTAAAGCCAGCTGAGGACTGCAAACATTGTGGTGCAAAGAAGTTCTAGCATGAGTCCAACGGTTTTTGTTGTCGTAAGGGAAAGATCAAACTAGCTAACACGGATACACCACCCGAGCTGGTGAGGCTTTGGACGAGTGCAGACCCTGATGCTAGGCATTTCCGTGAAAACATCAGGTTTTTCAATGGGCATTTCGCATTCACCTCACTATATTGTCACCTTGATAGTGATACCACTAACACATCAAAGCATCCTATCTACACGTTTCGTGCCCATGGCCAAATGTACCACAACATACGGTCATTTGATAGGCAAGATGGTTTGGAGCACAGTCACCTGGAGCTTTACTTTTATGATGATGACCCCAGCTTAGAGCACAGGTATCGTAGCTGTCGCAGAGACCAGTGTGAGAAAGACAAAGAAGTAATCACGCAACTGGTCAACATACTTCGTGGCAACCCATACTCTGAGCATCTATGAAGTATGGGACAAGTTGAGGATGTTGATGACTATCATATAACACTAAACCTTGACCAAAGGATGGATCAGAGAAGATATAATGCACCGACCACTTCTGAAGTAGCCGTTGTGTGGGTGGAGGGAAACGAACGTCGAAGACAGTTCGATAATAGTGTCATCCTACAAGGGAAGAACAGAGATATATATGGCATCCGGTCCTATCATGGATGCTATGACGTATTGTCCTACCCTTTATTCTTCCCTAAAGGCGAACTTGGGTGGCATACCGATATACCGAAGAAAGGTGTACCCTATGCTACTGTGATGTCGGCTCGTGCAGCTCGCCTAGCTCGCTCATCTCGTGTAGCTCGTGGTGATAACGCTGAGTCCTCCCATCCCCCACCAGGTGATAACGATGATTATGATGACAATGATGATGATGCAGGTTAGTGCTCAAATTAGTCATTACTTTGCACATTGATCTACCGTTTACAACATCACTCATTTTCAATTCCCTATGCAGCTTCTGGAGGTAGGCTATGTGTGTCTGTGCGGGACTACTACTGCTACAAATTCCATATGCGTCCTGGGATATTCAACCCGATCCTTCATGGCAAGCGTCTTTTCCAGCAATTTGCAGTCGACACATATATCAAGATAGAGAACTCTAGACTGGACTATATATGGGGTCATCAAGATAAGTTAAGGGCAGACCTGTACCAAGGCTTAGTGGATAGCTTGCATGCCAGCGAGGGTAGGGCGGACGCTGTTGGAAAGCGTACAGTCTTGTCTACGTCATTTATCGGTGGTCCTCGTGACAAGAGGCGTCGTTACATGGATGCTATGGCCTTGGTGCGGAAGTACGGCAAGCCAGACATATTCTTCATAATGACGTGCAACCCAAATTGGGATGAGATCAAGCGCGAGCTCTACCCTGGCCAAACACCTCAGGATCGTCCAGATCTCGTTGTGCGTGTTTTTAGGGCAAAACTTGAGGAACTCAAGGATAAATTGTTTAAGAAGGACATCCTAGGCAAGGTGAGGGCCTATGTGTACGTGGTGGAGTTCCAAAAGAGGGGCCTTCCGCATGCCCACTTCTTGCTCATCATGGAGGGGCGATACAAGCTTACATGCCCTGAGCAGTATGACCGTCTTATCTCCGCCGAGCTCCCAAACAAGAATAAGTATCCAGAACTGTACAAGATGGTCGTGAAGCATATGATGCATGGCCCTTGTGGTGCTTTGAATCGTGAGTGCCCGTGCACAAAGGGCCGTCCCG
This sequence comes from Thinopyrum elongatum, assembly GCA_011799875.1. Lineage (NCBI taxonomy): Eukaryota > Viridiplantae > Streptophyta > Magnoliopsida > Poales > Poaceae > Thinopyrum > Thinopyrum elongatum. Next base: position 174,090,887 of record CM022303.1, on the reverse strand, counting down.
CTTGCAAGAATCACTATCCTCGACCTTTCAATGCGGCTACCTTACAGGGCAAGGACACCTACCCTCTATACAGAAGACATGAGGATGGTTGTAAAGCAATGGTTCGAAAGGCATGGCTAGATAATAGGTGGGTCGTCCCATATAACCCTCACCTCCTGCGGCACTTTAATTTTCACATCAATGTTGAGGCATGCGGAAGCATAAAGGCCGTCAAGTACCTATTCAAGTACATATACAAGGGTCATGATCGAGCATCTATTTCAATGAGCGAGGGTGGAAAGGCAGATAGCAATGGAGACATAGATGAGATCAAGCAGTATAGAGACGCGAGGTGGGTGACTCCCCCAGAAGCCTTGTGGAGGATATATGGCTTTGAATTGAGTAAGAACTCACCACCTGTGATGCAATTGCAGCTCCATCTACCAAACATGCACATGGTTTCGTTCAAAAAGGACCAGAATATAGAACAAGTAATTAATCGTGAAGGTGCTGAGAAGTCAATGCTTACAGAGTACTTCGAGGCAAATAGGTTGCATGAGGAGGCTCGGAGTATCTTGTATAGGGACTTTCCCGAATGGTATACTTGGCAAACATGTCAGAATAAATACTGGAGAAGAAGGTCACGAGACACAGGTGGACACGTTGGGAGAGTAGTGTCGGCTCATCCAGCCGAGGGGGAACGTTATTACCTGCGTGTGCTTCTAAACCATGTCACCGGAGCCACCTCCTATGATGACCTAAGGACAGTTAGTGGCGAGATCCTACCAACCTTTCGTGAAGCTGCGGAGAGAAGGGGATTGATCGAAGGGGACAACACACTGGATGAGTCCCTTACTGAATCTACATTGTATGAGATGCCATCATCTCTACGAAGGCTCTTTGCAACAATACTTGTATTTTGCAAGCCAAGCAATGTGCGAGGACTTTGGGAGAAGCACTTCAAGGCAATGTCAGAAGACTATCGCCGCAACAATCCATCCAATGTAGTAGTAGAACAAATGGTTCTGATAGATATCAGGAATATGCTACAATCAATGGGCAAGGACATTGAGTCATTTCCTCTTCCTGATATTGATGAGGAATATGACAGTGTCACCGGTGTTGCAAGGGAGGTCTTTGAAGAGTCCACTATTGAGCTCAACGCCGAGGACATGAATCTATCAGACTCACTCAATACGGATCAAAGGGCTGCATATGATGAAATTATGTCTGTTGTTGATGGTGATGAGGGTGGTGTGTTCTTTGTGGATGGACCTGGAGGCACTGGAAAGACTTTTTTGTATAGAGCACTGCTCGTAACGGTACGTGGGCAGAAAAAGATTGCTATAGCGACAACTACGTCCGGTGTAGCTGCTTCCATAATGCTCGGAGGGAGAACAGCTCATTCACGCTTCAAGATACCACTGGGCATCGATGATGGTGGGTTTTGTAGCTTCACTAAACAAAGCGGGACAACGAAGCTCCTAGAGTCAGCTTCTCTCATTATTTGGGATGAGGCTTCCATGACAAAGAGACAGGCAGTGGAGGCATTGGACAATAGTATGCGTGACATAATGAGCCGACCAGACCTGCCATTCGGTGGAAAGACAGTTGTGTTTGGTGGAGATTTCAGACAGGTCCTCCCTGTTGTTCATAAGGGGTCTAGGGCTCAGATAATTGATTCATCGCTACGTAGGTCTTACCTTTGGGATTCCATGCGTCACCTTAAACTGGTACGCAATATGAGGGCACATAGTGATCCCTGGTTTGTGGATTACCTATTGCGTATCGGTGATGGTAACGAGGAGACCAATGGAGATGGTGACGTCCGTCTTCCGGACGAGATATGTGTGTTGTCAACTGGAATGGACACTGACCTTGATACCCTAATAGACAATATTTTTCCGAGCCTCGGTGCTAACATGTCAGACCCAGACTACATCACCCCCAGAGCAATCTTGTCGACAAGGAACGATTGCGTGGATAGGATTAATTTGAAGATGATAAATCGATTCCAGGGAGATGAGATGGTATACCATAGTTTTGATTGTGCGATGGATGACCCTCATAACTACTACCCATCTGAGTTCCTTAACACATTGACCCCTAATGGGCTGCCCCCGCATTTGTTGAAGCTCAAGATTAACTGCCTGTCATATTGCTCAGAAACATTGACCCCGCGAACGGACTTTGCAATGGCACAAGACTGGTGGTTCGAGGATTCCAAAGGAATGTCATCGATGCAGAAATTGTCCTTGGCCAACATGCCGGAAAAAGGATCTTCTTGCCAAGGATTCCCCTTTGCCCCTCTGATGATGAAATGTTTCCTTTTCAGTTCAAGAGGAAGCAATTTCCTATTAGGCTTAGCTTTGCCATGACGATTAACAAGGCACAGGGACAGACTATCCCGAATGTCGGCATTTATTTGCCCGAGCCAGTGTTCTCTCACGGGCAGTTGTATGTTGCACTATCTAGATCCACCGCTAGAAAGAATGTCAAGATTCTTGCCATCCCTGATGCTGATAACAAGAAAAAGAACTCAGATGATAGCAAAAAGATGAGTTCAAATTGCAGCAAAAAGAAGAGCCCTGATTGTGCTATTGGTACATACACGAAGAACATCGTCTATAGAGAGATCCTTACATCATAGGTGAGAGATTTGGCACTTTTTTTATTATGCATAGTTATATTTTTATTTTAGAATAAAAATAGATAATCAAATAGTTTTTAATTATGAGAGATTTATTTTGTGTAGGTCACCTCTATCATGGGGAGTCATGTGCTGCTGAGAGAAACCGAACCAGTTTGATATATATAAAATTAGAATCTAAAGTTTTTTGAATCATTCTTTATAATGTAAGTTTGGATTATTTAATGTATACATTTGATTGTGTATCGGCCGCACAGCGTGTCCAAAAACTTGAGGCCCCGATGCGAATTGTAAATTAGGGCTATGATCCAACCAATGTGCTTCCACTCCATTCATGCACAATCATGAGTATCAGCATTTACGGTCCTTGTAGCAAAATGTGATGTCTAGCTGTTTTCAATTTTGTCTCCATGGTTACCTCATGATCTCGTGATCAATCTCTCAAACTATGTTTGGTATCGGGCTTCACATCCTCCCTTGGGAGAAATTCACATTATTTTGGCCGCACAGCCTTTCATGGTGATGCTAAGTATAGCGCAATTGGCAGATGCTTTGTTATTCACTGTGTGAAGTTAGCTTCAAATTAAAGGATTACTCCACGTCCTGATAAGATGAGTACGTTTATTATGAATGGCAATTACTAACAGTGCGGAAATAGTCGGGCTGTCCAGATTAATATTGTGATGATACATTTTATCAGATCTCTACACGGTGCAGTTTCATGTTCATAAAAGAATTGAAAAAATCAACCCAGATTATGCAATGCATCAGACAAAATGTATAATGCTTTGTCGTCATCCAGGCATGGCCATGCGGTTTTCTTCCTCCCGATATTACAACATTGTGAAACATCTTTGTTTACTCTGAATCAGCGCATTATTACATTTTTGTTTAGTGTAAATTTAAATCCAATGAATGCTGTTTGTTTGAAAAGCTTCACTTCGAATATTTCATGTGAAGTAAATAGCCATATGCTAACTAAAAAAATATATGTGCTCTTCTTAAATTCAATTCAGTACAAATATGTACGCTACTTCATCTCGTAACATCGAGTTACATAAATTAGATAAACCCCAATTTGTATTCCAATTAGATAGATGAAATCGTTAAACAATGGTTTACATATACTGTCGCCCGTAGCAACGCACGGGCATTTTACTAGTTGAGTCCAATGACTGTTAGTCAGTCCCTCTCTTTCTTTTTGCCATGTATTTCAGTGACCAATCAAGCCTAAAAACAACACTGTTTGCTAAACCAAAGAGAAGCCTCTCTGCACCGACGGTGCCAGTGAGCTTCCTCTGTCGATCTCGGTTGCAAAGTGCGACAACAACCTTCATTGTTCGGAGTTCTTGGTGGCGACCGTCATGGCTTGACTGTCCGCTTGTGCGAGCACAGTCTTCATTTGGGTAGCACCTCACGTCAAGACCATGATATACATGTAGCTGCTGAGATTGTGGAAAGTGGTGACTGACATCACATCTGATGTCAAAAGATGGTTGGTGCTGATATGATTGCTGTCGTAGATTGGTGATCATTGTTTTGATCGCTTCAAAGCCTTTTTCTTTTTACTCCATCAAGGCATAGCTTCGGTCTTGTTTGACTTTGCTAGTTGTCGGTGTGATTTTTGTGTGTCTTGTTGTTGACTGTGTGCATCTTAACTATGCAGAGGATTGAAGATCACTATGTTCGTATCTCCTTAATGCTTCATTTTCAGATAATAAAATCCATCCTTTGTAGAAAAAAAAAACAGAGCCAGCCAAGTTACTCAGTCGACGAGCTTGAGACCGAAGCCCACATCTTCGCAGTGGCGTAGGAACGGCACATGCGCCACCGGGTCGAGATCCTGCGCACGCCGGCAGACGAGCGACGGCGGCGAGTGCAGGCACGGCTCAATGGACGCGGGCCTGATGCACGCCACGTCGGACCTCATCTTGCTCAAGTCCAGCGGGGCCAGCAGCCTTGGCCGTAGCCCGGCCAGCGCGTGCGCCACGTATCCGAACGTGGACCACGATGTGGTCACCATCTCGTCGCAGTAGCTGAGCAGGAAGATCTCCGCCAGGGCGCGCTCGTTGTGCGCCCGCGCCTCCGTGTGCTGGTCCTGGTCGTGGCTCGGTTGGTACACGGTGACGAGCTCGCCGGAGGCGGTCGCGTTGTTGTAGTACATGCCGTGAAGCTTGTCGTAGTACTCAGGCTTCAACGACACCACCAGCACGGCCTTGACCTTGGCCTTCCGTGCTGTTCGACGGCCGGACGAGGGAAGGTTCGCTGGTGAGCTGCGGCAGGAGGTGGTGCTCCCGCGTGCACCGGAGGATCTGGTCGAACATGACGTCGAACGGGACGGGGTGGTGCCAGACGATCCGCACCTGCACGCCGAGGCGCTGGTCGGCGCCGGCGAGGTAGCCGTCGAAGAACCTTTGCACGATCCCCCACGCAGGGTTTCCCGGGTGGAGGAGGTACCTGCCGAGGTGGTGGAACACGAACCCCTTGGACGGGAACATCCGCTCCAGCTCGTCGCGGTACGTGGGCACCAGGAACAGCGCCACCGCGAAGTAGCTGTCGGAGCGGAGCACCATCCAGTTGAAGCCGTCGAGCGCCTGGTGGTCCTCCTCGCAGAAGGTGTGGTTCTGGAGCCGGAGGCCCATGTTCTCCAGGTGGAGGTACACGTACGCCGGGAGCGCGCTGGCATTATTGCCGCCGCCGACGTGGTCGTGGTCGTAGCGGACGACGTTGCTCTCGAGCATGCTCACGTAGCTCTCCTTGGAGCCGGAGCCGAAGCGGACGTCCTTGTAGGGGAAGCTCGCGGGCAGCAGCCACGAGGTCCCCGGGAAGGGCTCGCAGAAGAGGCCCTCCATCTCCGGGGGCTCGTGGACGAGGAGGACGCGCCCGGTGAGCAGCGCGTAGAGGAAGGTGGAGACGAGGCTGAGCATCCGGTTGCCGAGGCCCTGGACGGGCAGCCACACCACGTACCTGCACTCCCCGCGGTCGCCGTTGCGGCCGGACTGAAGCTGCGCCATGGCCTCGCGGTACCGCGGCGTGTCCGGCCCGCACCGGCGGTGGTTGGCCTCGTACTGCCTCAGCTTCCGGACCAGATAAGACGAGACCGGGAACGGCGACGGCTTCCATCGGCTGGAGCCCTCGTACCGGCTGCGGCACGCCGGCTCGTCGAAGTCCGGCGAGAGGAGCCCGCCGAGGAGCCGGTCGCGTGCCGCGCCCGGTTCCCGGGACGACGAGGAGGCGTTACGTGGACCTGTGATCGGTCGATGGATCCTGCAAGCAAATCAATGAACCGCATGGAACACCGGGCCCCTAAGGTGGCAGCCGGCATGGGTGGGTAAGCTTCAAGGAGAGTGGGTGCCGTACTTTGCTGTTTCACCTGTGCCCAGGCCAGGGAGTCGGCGGCGATGGAGGCGGCCCGGTCGCCAAAGAGGAAGAGCAGGAGCAGCAGCGGCAGCGCGGCCAGGAGGACGGCCGTGACGGCGCCCCGGCGACGCTCCGGTGGATCTCGCGGTCCAGCTTCCATCGCCTCGGAACCCATACACAATCTAGTGCTTGTTTTGTTTTGTCGAGGAGGTCAAGTGGGGAGGTCAACTGTTGCAATGGATATTTATGCAAAGCTGTCATGCATGGAGTAGAATGCCAGAATGGCAAAATCGGCACATCCAAGAGTAGATCCAATAGTTGCGGGGTGGCGGTCTGCTTTGCTCATAATTGATTCCTTGTGCTGTTGTGCACACACATACAATGTGCTTGGAAGAGTTTTTTTTTTCTTTTTGCGAGGTAAAGGGAGTTTTTATTGCATGTGGAGCCGAGTGTAACCACACAGCCGTGGTTCTCTCGGAATGGCTATAATTGGCCAACCGATCTGCAACACAATTCTGATTATGTTGGATTTTCTGAGGTAAAAACTCCCTACAACTCATCAACTCTTTGATTTCTCGAACTAAATGACCGTAAGCTGACTTAACCAGGCCATTGTTAGACAGGACTGACAGAGCTTCAGCTGAATCCGACTGGACGACCACCGGGAGCAAAGTATGTTGTATAGCCAAAGCCATACCTTGCATGATGGCATGGATTTCCGCTTCCGGTGAATCATTGCAATGAAAGATATAACGGTATGCTGAAAACAGGATCTTGCCTTTATCGTCGCGGAGTATCATGCCAGCTGAAGCTGATCCATCGGAGTCCAGGAAGGACCCATCAACGGAAAGGGCAACGGTGCCCAGCAGGGGCACAGACCACGGCATAGTCGGGGACCTTACTATTTGCATATTTCCTGAGCAATCAGCCGAATTTGACATCTTGACTTGTAATAGCTGTCTAGGAACTCCACCGTGACATCCACCGGCGGAATTTCCTTGCCATGTGATTGATCTGTCCGCAGTTGCCAAATCCACCAAATCAACATGATCACCATGTCCCGAACCTCGTCTGAACAATTGACAAGCAGATGCAATAACCACTCCCTGCCATTATCAACTAGGAATTCATCCGATGGAAGAGGCCATCTAGTTCTCTTTGAAAGCACAAGTGCTCCTTGGGTGATTTTGGTAATTAATGTCAACATATTTCTTGTTGGACTAATGGTTCTATATAGTGTATTTCAGATAAGTTCAACAATGGTGTGGCAATGACAAGAGGATGTGGAACCCCTTCAAAATGCTAAGGACCACTACTAGGAAAAAGCCTAGTAGTAGCGCGGGTTAAATAGCTAGTAGTAGCGGGGGTGCCCACGCTACTACTACGGCGCTACAGCTAACTGGTAGTAGTAGCGCGGTGCATCCCACACTACCAGTACGTGTGTTAGTAGTAGCGCGGATTCCACACGCGCTATTACTAACTATCTGTAGCGCGTGTCTGTGACCCGCGCTACTACTATTAATTTCAAAAAACAAAAAAAATATCTCGACGCCGTGCATGCTGTCAATAGTGTCAATGGTTCGATCCAGCGACGACAGGGGTCGCCGGAGGTGTGGATGGGTAGCGGCAGACCAGATCCGGCGATGGTTGTTGGAGAGGGACTGGATCCAGTGCAGAGCAAGACGACGGTGTGAGGATCCTCTTCGCGGCCAAGGCAGAGAGCTCCTGGTTGGCCATGTCGACGACCTGCGCAAGCATGGGCATGGGAGGTGAGTAAAACCGGAGGGAGAGGGAGAGGGAAAAAGAGAAACAAGGGAGAAAGGAAGGAGATGGAGGGCGCATCGGGGCTGGTCGCCGGTGGTGAGGTGCTCCGTCGTGGTGGCATGGAGGCGAGGGGGAAGACGGGCGAGCTCCTGGACGCCAGCGACGCGAGGAGGCGGACTCGTTGGGCGCCATGGAGGAGGAGATGTGCCTGGGCAGGAGCTCTCTGCCTTGGAGAGAGGGGAGAGAGTGAGGGAGAGAGAAGGGATTCGGCCGAGGATATGGGGACTTCACCTACCTTATACTTAGTAGTAGCGCGGGTTTATACCCCTCGCTACTACTATGGCATGTCCCGGGGGGCACGGTAGAGACCACTTAGTAGTAGCGAGGGGTATAAACCCGCGCTACTACTAAGTAGTAGCGCGGGTTTATACCCCTCGCTACTACTATGGCATGTCTCGGGGGGCACGGTAGAGACCACTTAGTAGTAGCGAGGGATATAAACCCGCGCTACTACTATCAACTTAGTTGTAGCGAGGGGTATAAACCCGCGCTACTAGTAAGTAGCAGTAGCGAGGGGTATAAACCCGCGCTACTAGTAACCGTCTGCCTATAAGCTTTTCCCTAGTAGTGGACAAAGATTGGCAAAAGCTCAAGACTCTTCATCTTTATTTTAGTGATCCAAGATCACATTGAGTCCATAGGAAAGCCAAGACTATTAAAAGGGGATGAGGTGTTGCTTAATGGCTTACTTGCTCAAGTGCTTAGTGATATTGCTCCAAAACCCTCAACCACTTTCTCCATCCAAATATGTCCAAAACCTAAACTCCAACTCGGCCCCACCGATTCTTTCTATCCGGAGCCACCGAGTTCATATGACATAGCCATTGCCAGAAACTCTAACAATTCGGTCTAACTGATACGGATCTCGGTCTCACCGAGACGGCCTTACCAACTCCTTGATGTCAGTTGTGATTATTTCGGTCTCACCGAAATAGCAATCGGTCTCACCAAGATGGCTTGACCAACTCTCTGTTGCCTTATTGCTTCACTTTGGTCTCACCGAGTTCATGCAATCGGCGCCACCGAGATGAGGTTTGCCCTAAGCCCTAGCACATCGGTCCCACCGAGTTGTTCCAGTCGGTCCCACCGAGATTCCTAATGTTCACATTTTTGAACTGATCGGTGCCACCGAGTTTAACCATTCGGTCCCACCGAGATGAGTCAAATGTGTGTAACGGTTGGATTTTGTGTGGAGGCTATATATACCCCTCCACCCCTATCTCCATTTGTGAGAGAGCCATCAGAACGTGCCTACACTTCCAACATACATTTTCTAAGAGAGAACCACCTACTCATGTGTTGAGATCAAGAAATTCCATTCCTACCATTTGAACCTTGATTTCTAGCCTCCCCCAAGTTGCTTTCCACTCAAATCACTCTTCCACCATAGCAAAATCTAAGAGAGAGAGAGTTGAGTGTTGGGGAGACTATCATTTGAAGCACAAGATCAAGGAGTTCATCATCAACACACCGTCTATTACCTTTTGGAGAGTGGTGTCTTCTAGATTGGTTAGGTGTCGCTTGGGAGCCTCCGTCATGATGTGGAGTTGAACAAAGAAGTTTGTAAGGGCAAGGAGATCGTCTACTTCGTGAAGATCTACCCGAGTGAGGCAAGTCCTTCGTGGGCGATGGCCATGGTGGGATAGACAAGGTTGCTTCTTCATGGACCCTTCGTGGGTGGATCCTTCCGTGGACTCGCGCAGCCGTTACCCTTCGTGGGTTAAAGTCTCCATCAACATGGACGTACGATAGCACCACCTATCGGAACCACGCCAAAAATCTCCGTGTCTCCATTGCGTTTGCAAACTCCAATCCCATCCCTTTACTTTCTTACAACTTGCATGCTTTTCTCTTTCCACTGCATATACTCTTGTCATGCTTGCTTGAAATGTATTGTGAGTGCTTTAACATTGTAGCACCCAAGATGCGATTCTATCCCAATCACGTGATGAATTCATGATTGGGGCACAACCGTATTTCGAGCGCATAGCAAGGTGGATATCATCACAACATACCATGTACCGAATAGACGAGAATACTAGATAAAGGCTTACACTCGCCACAAGCTACAGCATGAATACATCAATACGTAGCAGTTATCATACAAAAGAGCAGGATCTGGCTACGGATGAAATCAAACGGAAAAGAAGAACGACATCCACCCTGCTAATCCTAGGCTCCCGACCCGGAACCTATCCCTTGATCGAGGAAGAAGAAGCAGAAGAACTACAAATAGATCAAGTATCGCTCTCATGTCAGATCATCGCATTACCTGTACCTGCACCTATTGTTGTAGTAATCTATGAGCCACGAGGACTCAGCAATCCCATTACCATGGGTATCAAGACTAGCAAAGCTTAATGGGTATGGAATGGATAAGTGGTGAGGTTGCAGCAGCACTAAGCATTGTATGGTGGCTAACTTACGAGTACAAGAGTAAGAAGAGTAAACTACGCATAACGGTCGCAAACTAGTAATGATCAAGAAGTGATCCTGAACTACTTACGAGTCAAACATAACCCCACCGTGTTCTCTTTCCGAACTCCTCGAAAAGAGACGGTCACGGTTACACACGCGGTTGGTGTATTTTATTTCGGATCTGGTGTCAAGTTCTCTACAACCGGATATTATAAATTTCCAAGTCGCCCATAACCGCGGGCACGGCTCTCGAAAAGATTAAACCCTGCAGGGGTGTCCCAACTTAGTCCATCATAAACTCTCACGATCCGCGGAGGAAAAACCTCCATCTCGAGATGACCCGATCAAACTCGGAATCCCGGTGCACAAGACATTTTGACAATGGTAAAACAAAACCAGCAAGACCTCCCGACGTGCCGACACCCCGACTGGAGTCGCGCGTATCTCGAAGTCAGGCCACGATCGGATGAGCGCAGCGTAAAACAACAGAGACCCGAGTTTCCCCGGGGGAAGCCGCACACGACTCTGTTTTGGACCAACACTCATGCGGAGCACTGGCCTGGATTGTTGATTAAGAAAACTCGGGTGCTAGCCGGTCCCTATGCAAGTTTTAGTTGTTATTTGGCAAATGGTAAAACCAAAGTTGGGCCTTGCTGGAGGAGTTTTATTCAAAGCGAACAGTAAAGGGGGGGGGCCATAAACCCCGACCGTGTAAGGAACGCAAATCAAGGAACATAACACCGGTATGACGGACACTAGGGCGGCAAGAGTGGAACAAAACACCAAGCAAAAGGCCGAGCCTTCCACCCTTTACCAAGTATATAGATGCATTAATTAAATAAGATATATTATGATATCCCATGATATCCATGTCCTAACATGGAACAACCTGCATTGCACCTGCAACTAGCAACGCTATAAGAGGGGCTGATCAAAGTGGTAACATAGTCAAACAATGGTTTGCTGGGATGGTGGAAAAGGTTAGAGGCTTATCATGGCAAATTGGGAGGCTTGATAAACAGGTAGTAGGTAGCGCGACATAGCGATAGCATCGAGACAACTAGCAAGCAAAGATAGTAGTGGTATCCAAGGTAATGTTCATCTTGCCTGAAATCCCGCTAGGAAGAAGACCGAATCCATGAAGTAGACGAACCAACGTAGTCGAACGGATCGTCACAATTGCAACGTAACCGGAACTATCGAGAAGAGGCACAACCGAAAAGAAGCAAACAACATGGTAAACAAACATCACATAAACATGGCATGATTCTCAACCAAGTATGATGCATGTCCGGTTTAATGAGTCATGGCATGGCAAAGTGCAACAAACAATACTACAAATTAAGTGGAGCTCAATATGCAATGAGTTGCATATTGACGAAACACCACATTTGATTATTTAGTTCACTCTCATTTATGTACAAAACAAGATTAAATGTTGGTTAACATGGCAAGAGGTGAAGCATAAGTGAACTAACTATTTAGGCAAGTTTAAATGAGGCCGGAAATAACAAAGAACAATTCCGGAAAATCCCCATATGCATATTTCGAATTTGGTACTGTTCTTCCCTAGACCATATTTTAAAGTTGTTAAACAGCAAAATAAAGTGCACCATGTTAATCTATGCATTTTTCTAGACCATTTACATATAAATTTTATTTAATTCAGAGCTACGGTTAATTAGATATGAAATAAGCCATTTTAGCAAGTCATTCGTGCAAATTATTGCAAACAACAATTTTAAACATTTTTAATATGGATGAAAGTTGCAAATTATTAATCTACACAACATTCTAAGCATTTTACATATATGAGTCATTTTAATATGATGCATGGTTTGTTAGTTATTAAATGCATGGAAAGCGTCTGGAGCGTCGGTCTCGGGCTGTTACAAACATGTGCTAAACTCAACCTTAACTTGAAGAAATTAAAAACTGCCACTTTTGCTTGTTAAGGGTCTAATCACACCCCTCTAGAACCCTCTTCTCGATCCTTTCAATTGGTATCAGAGCATTGGTCTCCATTGCTTTGGTTTAATCACCATTGGAGGAAGATGGATGAGTCTACGTTCGGGAGTATTAGACGTAGAGTGCCTATTCTTGATGGGGAGTATTATGGTTCATGGAAAAATGAGATGCTTGAGATTTTCAATGACTATAATTTGAACAAGTATATTCTTAGCCCTTATGTGTCTCCTATTGATCCCTTGCATCCTACCCCTGATGAGTATCTTGACATGGTTCACAATCTTAGGACTATTGATCTTATCATTAGAGGATTGCCTAGAAATTTGCTTGTGCGCTTGCCTACTTTTGAATGCACATATACTATATGGAATTATCTTGAGGAACGTTTTCTGGATTACTCCTTGAAAAATCTAGATGAGATTCTTCAAAAGTCCATTGCTTCCCATAAAATGAAGCCTAGTGATCCCAAGTTTGATGAATGTCTATTTGAGCTATGTGATCTTATGCATGCTAAAGGAAATGTTGGAGTCATTAGTAGCATTATTTCACAAACAATTAGAATTCATAAACTTGAACATTTTCATAGTCATAAATCTAATGAATCACTTGCTCTAGGTGATGATCGCATACATGATGATGAGATTGAGCATGGCTATTATGATGAAGACGAGGAAAGTGATATTTACTTTGAGGAGACTATGAGAAACCTTAGTCTCATGGCCAACTTTCGTGACTACATGGCTGGAGGTAAAGAGTGGATTCTCGATAGTGGATGTACTGATCATATGACCAGAGATAAAGACATGTTCTGTGAGCTTGCTAAAAACGACGGCCCACACAAGTATGTAACTTTGGAGATAACTCCAAGGGTAAGGTACTTGGCCTTAGTAAGGTGGCCATATCCAACGATAGCTCTATTCAAAATGTTATGCTCAGTGAATCTCTTGGTTACAATCTCCTTTCCGTATCTAGACTAACCGACTTTGGTTTCAATGTTATTTTTATCGATGTAGATTGCCAAGTGTTTCGTAGAGATAATCATAATATGGTCTTTACCGGTATTCGTAGAGGTGATCTATACATTGTTGATTTCACTAAGAGAGCCCAACCTCGTACTTGCTTAATTGCTAAATCTTCTAAAGGATGGTTGTGGCATAGAAGGTTAGGTCATGTGGGCATGCGAAATCTTGATAAGCTTATTAAAGGTGATCATATCCTTGGTGTTAAAGATGTTATATTTGACAAGGATAGACTTTGCAGTGCTTGTCAAGCACGAAAACAGGTTGGAGGAAGTCATCCTGTGAAGAACATCATGACCACGAGAAGACCGCTTGAGCTACTTCATATGGATCTTTTCGGTCCCAACGCCTATAAAAGTCTTGGTGGTAACTCGTTCAGTTTGGTCATTGTTGGCAAATTTTCAAGATTCACGTGGGTATTCTTTCTTGATGACAAATCGCAGGTCCAAAAGATCTTCAATAACTTCGCCAAGAAGGCCCAAAACCAATTTGAAGTGAAGATCAAGAAAGTTCGAAGTGCTAACGGAACGGAGTTCAAGAACGCCAATGTGGATACCTTTCTTGATGAAGAAGGGATTTCACATGAGTTCTTGGCTACGTACACACCTCAACAAAATGGAGTTGTTGAGAGGAAGAACCGGACACTTATCGAGATGGCGAGAACGATGCTTGATGAATACAAGACACCAAGACACTTTTGGGCGGAAGCGGTTGAGACAGCTTGTCATGCTACGAATCGACTATATCTACACAAGCTTCTCGGCAAAACGGCATACGAGCTACTCACCCCAAGTTGGATACTTTTGAGTATTTGGCTCAAAGTGCTACATTCTTGATAAGCATCGTCGCTCAAAATTTGCTCCTAATGTTGGGAAACGTAGCATGCAATTTCAAAAAATTTCTACGCTCACGCAAGATCTATCTAGGAGATGCATAGCAATGAGGGGGGAGAGTGTGTCCACGTACCCTCGTAGACCGAAAGCGGAAGCGTTAGCTTAACGCGGTTGATGTAGTCGAACGTCTTCGCGATCCAACCGATCAAGCACCGAACGTACGGCACCTCCAAGTTCTGCACACGTTCAGCTCGATGACGTCCCTCGAACTCTTGATCCAGCAGAAGGTCGAGGGAGAGTTTCGTCAGCACGACGGCATGGTGACGGTGATGGTGATGTGATCCGCGCAGGGCTTCGCCTAAACACTACGACAATATGACCGGAAGAGTAAACTGTGGAGGGGGCACCGCACACGGCTAAGAGAATATCTGTTGTGCTCTAGGGTGCCCCCCTACCCCCGTATATAAAGGATGGGAGGAGGAGGCCGGCCATCAAAGGGGGCGCGCCATGGGGGGAGTCCTACTAGGACTCCACTCCTAGTAGGATTCGGTCCCCCCACTTTTCCTTTCTCCGGAGGTGGAAAGAGGGAAGGAGAGGGAGAGGGACAAGGAAAGGGGGGCGCCACCCCCTTCCCTAGTCCAATTCGGCCTCCTCCCTTGTGGGGGGCGCACCAGCCCCTTGTGGGCTGGTTAGCCTCCCTCCTATGGCCCATATGGCCCATATCTTCCACCGGGGGGTTCCGGTAACCCCTCCGGTACTCCGGTATGTACCCGATACACTCCGGAACCCTTCCGGTGTCCGAATACTACCTTCCAATATATCAATCTTTACCTCTCGACCATTTTGAGACTCCTCGTTATGTCTGTGATCTCATCCGGGACTTCGAACAATCTTCGGTCACCAAAACACATAACTCATAATACAAATCGTCATCGAACGTTAAGCGTGCGAACCCTACGGGTTCGAGAACTATGTAGACATGACCGAGACATATCTCCGATCAATAACCAATAGCGGAACCTGGATGCTCATATTAGTTCCCATATATTCTACAAAGATCTTTATCGGTCAAACCGCAATGACAACATACGTTATTCCCTTTGTCATCGGTATGTTATTTGCCCGAGATTCGATCGTCGGTATCTTCATACCTAGTTCAATCTCGTTACCGACAAGTCTCTTTACTCGTTCTGTAATGCATCATCCCGTAACTAACTCATTAGTCACATTGCTTGCAAGGCTTATAGTGATGTGCATTACCGAGAGGGCCCAGAGATACCTCTCCGATACACAGAGTGACAACTCCTAATCTTGATCTATGCCAACCCAACAAACACCTTCGGAGACACCTGTAGAGCATCTTTATAATCACCCAGTTACGTTGTGACGTTTGATAGCACATAAAGTGTTCATCCGGTATTCGGGAGTTGCATAATCTCATAGTCAGAGGAATATGTATAAGTCATGAAGAAAGCAATAGCAATAAAACTTAATGATCATTATGCTAAGCTAACAGATGGGTCTTGTCCATCACATCATTCTCCTAATGATGTGATCCCGTTCATAAAATGACAACACATGTCTGTGGTTAGGAAACTTAACCATCTTTGATTAACGAGCTAGTCTAGTAGAGGCATACTAGGGACACTCTGTTTTGTCTATGTATTCACACATGTATCAAGTTTCCGGTTAACACAATTCTAGCATGAATAATAAACATTTATCATGATATAAGGAAATATAATATAAGGAATAGAAATAACAACTTTATTATTGCCTCTAGGGCATATTTTCTTCACCTAAATCTCATGAAGGTTTCCTACTCGGTTACGGTTCAAACTCACATGCTTACCGTGTCTACAACAATTTCACCCGAAAGGTTGAAGAGACGGTAGATGTGAAGTTTGATGAATCCAACGGCTCGCAAGTAGAGCAATTGCCAATTGATGTAGGAGACAAAGATCCATCAGAAGCAATCCAAGATTTGTCCATTGGCAAAATTCGCCCAACGGAGGTGAAGGAGAGTACTTCGTCCATTCTAGTGGAAGCCTCAACTTCACATCAAGGTGAACCACAAGTTGACTTGGAGGCATCCACAAGTGGAACACGTCATGACGAAGGAAATAAGGAAGTACAACAAGATGAACCACCTCGACCTCCTTCTCCACCTCCACAAGCGAATGACAACGCCACCAACAATGAAGAAGAAGAGGATGATGATGAGGATGTTCCACCCCAACCCAAGAAAAATCTCTCATGAGTTAGAGCAAGAGTCTCAAGAGATCACCCCGTCGAACAAATCTTCGATGGCATTCAAACTGGGAGAATCACTCGCTCTAAAACTTGTTTGGCAAACTTTTGTGAACACTACTCATTCATTTCTAGTGTTGAACCTATGAAGGTAGAAGAAGCCCTTGAGGATCCGGATTGGATAAATGCTATGCACGAAGAGCTACACAACTTCGAAAGGAATAAAGTGTGGACATTGGTTGAAAAGCCCAACGATGATCATAATGTCATTGGAACCAAATGGGTGTTTCAGAATAAGCAAGATGAAGATGGACAAGTTATACGCAACAAGGCCCGTCTCGTCGCTCAAGGCTACACTCAAGTCGAAGGTATGGACTATGGTGAGACATATGTGTTGGAAAAATGCCCTAGAGTCAATAATAAAGTGGTTATTATTATATTTCCTTGTTCATGATAATCGTTTATTATCCATGCTATAATTGTATTGACTGGAAACTCAAATACATGTGTGGATACATAGACAACAACATGTCCCTAGTGAGCCTCTACCGGACTAGCTCATTGATCAAAGATGGCTATGCTTTCCTAGCCATAGACATGAGTTGTCATTTGATAATGGGATCACATCATTAGGAGAATGATGTGATGGCCAAGACCCAAACTATAAGCATAGCATATGATCGTATCAAATTTATTGCTATCGCTTTCTGCATGTCAAGTATCTATTCCTACGACCATGAGATCATGCAACTCACTGACACTGGAGGAGTACCTTGTGTATATCAAACGTCACAACGTAACTGGGTGACTATAAAGATGCTCTACAGGTATCTCCGAGGGTGTCTGTTGAGTTGGCATGAAACAAGACTGGGATTTGTCACTCTGTATGACGGAGAGGTATCTCGGGGCCCACTCGGTAATACAACATCACAATGAGCTTGCAAGCAATGTGACTAAGGAGTTAGTCATGGGATCTTGTATTACGGAATGAGTAAAGAGACTTGCCTGTAATGAGATTGAACTAGGTATAGAGATACCAACGATCGAATCTCGGGCAAGTAACATACAGATGGACAAAGGGAACTGCATACGGGCTTAGCAGAATCCTTGACATCGAGGTTCGACCGATAAAGATCTTCGTAGAATATGTAGGAACCAATATGGGCATCTAGGTCCCGCTATTGGTTATTGACCGTAGAGGTGTCTCGGTCATGTCTGCATAGTTCTCGAACACGCAGGGTCTACACACTTAATGTTTGGTGACAATCTAAGTAGAGTTGAGCTATTGTGTTGGTGACCGAAGGTTGTTCGGAGTCCCGGATGAGATCCCAGACACCACGAGGAGGTCCGGAGGTAAAGATTCATATATGGAAAGTTGTTATCGGGATTCCGGAAAAAGTTTGAGTTTTTTCGGTATTGTACCGGGAAGGTTCTAAAAGGTTCTGGAGTGGGGCCCACCTACGTGGGGGACCCACATGAACGTGGGTAGTGGGGAAAGTCCCAACAACCCTGGTCTAGGCGCACCAAGATCCTCCCTTAAAAGGAATAGTATCATATCCCAAAGGGATAAGATCAGGATCCCTAAAAAAGGGGATAGCGATCGGTGGGGAAGGAATGGAGGGATTTCCTTGCTCCCCCTTTGGCCAATGACCCTAGGGCCTTAGGGCAAGCCACCAGCCCCCTCCACACCTATATAAAGGTGGGGAGATGTTGGGGGCAGCACCCCTTCAACCCTTGCCCATCTCCATCCCGTTACACCTTCTCCACCTCGCGCAGACGCTTGGCGAAGCCCTGCTGAGATTTCTCCACCACCACCGCCACCACGCCGTCGTGCTGCCAGAGAACTCGAGCTACTACTTCACCATCACTCACTAGATCGAGGAGGTGAAGGCGTCACCAAGCCGTACGTGTGTTGAACGCGGAGGTGTCGTCCGTTCGGCACTTTATCGGGAGTTCGTGGGACGGATCGTGATTGGATCGTGAAGACGTTTGACTACATCAACCGTGTTTCTTAACGCTTCTGCTTAGCGATCTACAAGGGTATGTGGATCCAATCTCTCCTCTTGTAGATGGTCATCTCCTAGATTGATCTTGGTGAGCGTAGGAATTTTTTTGTCTCCCATGCAACGTTCCCCAACAGTGGCATCATGAGCTAGGTCTCTGCGTAGAAGACATCATGAGTAGGACACAAAGGAGTTTGTGGGCGTTGATATTCAGATTGCTTCCTTCCTTGGTCTTATCTTGATTTAGCGGTATCATGGGATGAAGCGTCCTGGACCAACTTTACATGTCCACGTACATGAGACCGGTTCCATCGACTGACATGCAACTTGATTGCATAAAGATGGATGGCGGGTGTCTGTCTCTCCCACCTTATTTGAATCATATTCTACAAAGGCGGTCCTTGTAGAAGGTTAAATAGCAACTTGAATATCACCGTTATGGCTTTGCGTAGGTAAGAACGGTTCTTACTAGTCACCCATAGCAGCCACGTAAAACATGCAACAACAAAGTAGAGGACGTCTAACTTGTTTTTGCAGGGTATGTTGTAATATGATATGGCCAAAGACATGATGAGATATATTTGATGTATGAGATGATCATGTTTTGTATAGATTATCACGACTTGCATGTCGATGAATATGGCAACCGGCAGGAGCCATAGGGTTGTCTTTAATTATTGTATGACCTGCGTGTCAATCATTAAGCGCTATGTAATGCTTTACTTTATTGCTAAGCGATAGCAATAGTTGTAGAAGCATGGTTGGCGTGATAACCCCGATGGAGACACGATGATGGAGATCATGGTGTCATGCCGGTGACGATGGAGATCATGCCGGTGTTTTGAAGATGGAGATCAAAAGCACAAGATGATGGCCATATCATGTCACTTATGATCTGCATGTGATGTTAATCCTTTTATGCATCTTATTTTGCTTAGGACGACGGTAGCATTATAAGGTGATCCCTCACTAAAATTTAAAGATAAAATTGTGTTCTCCCCAAGTGTGCACCATTGCGAAAGTTCGTCGTTTCGAAGCACCACGTGATGATCGGGTGTGATAGACTCTACGTTCGCATACAACAGGTGCAAGCCAGTTTTGCACATGCGGAACACTTGGGTTAAACTTGATGAGCCTAGCATGTACAGACATGGCCTCAGAACACAAGAGACCTAAAGGTCGAACATGAGTCTATAGTAGATATGATCAACATGGAGATGTTCACCATTGAAACCACCTCATCTCACGTGATGATCGAACTTGGGTTGGTGAATTTGGATCATGTTACACTCGGACAACCGAAGGGACGTTGATATGAGTGGGAGTTCTTAGGTAATATGATTAATTGAACTCATTATCTTGAACAATAGTCTAAGTTGTCTTTGCAAATTATGTTGTAGATCAATGGCTCGCGCAGTAGCTCCCCTGAATTTCAATGCGTTCCTAGAGAAAGCTAAGCTAAAAGATGATGGAAGAAACTTTGTGGATTGGGCCCGTAATCTGAGGATTATCCTCAGGGCTGCCCAAAAGTCTTATGTCCTTGATGCACCGCTTGGTGCGCCACCCCCTCCAGCGACTGTGGACATTGTGAACGCCTGGAAGTCGTGTGTTGATGACTACTCAATAGTTTAGTGCGCCATGTTGTATGGCTTAGAACCGGGACTTCAAAGGCGTTTTGAACTTCATGGAGCATATGAGATGTTCCTGGAGTTGAAGTTCATTTTTGAGAAAAATGCCTGGATCGAGAAGTATAAGACCTCTGATAAGTTCTATACCTGCATATGGAGGAGAACAGCTCTGTCAATGAGCACATACTCAAAATGTCCAAGTATTACAACTGTCTTGCTGAGTTGGGAGTTGAGCTCCCGCCTGAGGCGGTCACTGACAGAGTTCTTCAATCGCTACCACATAGCTACAAGAGCTTTGTGTTGAACTATAACATGCAAGGGATGAACAAGTCAGACTCCGAGCTATTCACGATGCTGAAAGTCGCAGAGGCAAACATCCAGAAGGAGCATCAAGTGTTGATGGTCAATAAAACCACTAGTTTCAAGAAGAGCAAGGGAAAGAAGGGAAACTTCAAGAAGAGTGGCAAAGCAGTTACCCCTCCCGTGAAGAAACCCAAGGCTGGACCCAAGCCGGAAACTGAGTGCTTCTATTGCAAGGGAACTGGCCACTAGAAGCGGAATTGCCCCAAGTATCTGGCCGACAAGAAGGGGGCCAACGTCAACAAAGGTATATATGATATACATGTTATTGATGTGTACCTTACCAGCTCTTGTTCTAGTGCCTGGGTATTTGATACCGGTGCGGTTGCTCACATTTTCAACTCTAAACAGGAACTACGGAATAGATGAAGGCTGGCGAAGGACGAAGTGATGATGCGCGTGGGAAATGGTTCCAAGGTTGATGTGATCGCCGTCGGCACGCTCGCTCTTCGATTACCATCGGGATTAGTGATAAACCTGAATAATTGTTATTTAGTGCCTGTGTTCAGCATGAACATTATATCTGGATCTTGTTTAATGCGAGACGGTTACTCATTTAAATCAGAGAATAATGGTTGTTCTATTTATATGGGTAATATCTTTTATGGTCATGCACCCATTGTGAGGGGTTTATTCTTATTGAATCTCGATAGTGATGATACACATGTTCATAACATTGATGCCAAAAGATGTAGAGTTGATAATGATAGTACCACTTTCTTGTGGCACTGCCACTTAGGTCATATTGGTGTAAAGCGCATGAAGAAACTCCATGTTGATGCTCTTTTGGAGTCACTTGATTTTGAATTACTTGACACATGTGAACCATGCCTCATGGGCAAGATGACCAAAACCCCGTTTTCCGGAACAATGGAATGGGCAAGTGACTTGTTGGAAATCATACATATTGATGTGTGCGGTCCGATGAGTGTTGACGCGCGCGGTGGATATCGTTACTTTCTCACCTTCACCGATGATTTGAGTAGATATGGGTATATTTACTTAATGAAGCATAAGTCTGAAACATTTGAAAAGTTCAAGCAATTTCAGAGTGAAGTTGAGAATCATCGTAACAAGAAGATTAAATTCCTATGATCCGATCGAAGGGGAGCATATCTGAGTTATGAGTTTGGCAATCACTTAAGACAATGTGGAATTATTTCACAACTGACGCCAACTAGAACACCACAGCGTAATGGTGTGTCCGAACATCGTAATCGTCCCTTATTGGATATGGTGCGTTCTATGATGTCTATTGCCGATTTGCCACTATCGTTTTGGGGTTATGCATTAGAGACAGCTGCATTCACTTTAAATAGGGCACCATCTAAGTCTGTAGATACGACACCATATGAACTATGGTTTGGCAAGAAACCTAAGCTGTCGTTTCTTAAGGTTTGGGGCTGCGATGCTTATGTCAAAAGGCTTCAGCCAGAAAAGCTCGAACCCAAAGCGGACAAATGCGTCTTCATAGGATACCCAAAGGAGACAATTGGGTATAACTTCCATCTCAGATCCGAGGGCAAGGTATTTGTCGCTAAGAGTGGGTCCTTTCTCGAGAAAGAGTTTCTCTCGAAAGAATTAAGTGGGAGGAAGATAGAACTTGATGAGGCTATTGAACCTTCACTTCAACCAGAGAGTAGCGCAGTGCAGAAAGATGTTTCTGTGGCACCTACGTCAGTTGAAGAGGAAGCTAATGATAGTGATCATGAAGTTTCGGATCAAGTTACTATCAAACCTCGTAGGTCGACAAGGATACGTACTGCTCCTGAGTGGTACGGTAACCCTGTCTTAGAGGTCATGTTGTTGGACAACGATGAACCTGTGAGCTATGGAGAAGCGATGGTGGGCCCGGATTCCGACAATGGTTAGAGGCCATGAAATCCGAAATGGGATCCATGTATGAAAACAAAGTATGGACTTTGGAAGTATTACCTGAAGGGCGAAAGGCCATTCAGAATGGATCTTCAAGAAGAAGACGAACACGGACGGTAATGTCACCATCTATAAAGCTCGACTTGTGGCAAAGGGGTTTTCACAAGTTCAAGGAGTTGACTACGATGAGACTTTCTCACCCGTAGCGATGCTTAAGTCCGTCAGAATCATGTTGGCAATAGCTACATTTCTTGATTATGAAATGTGGCAGATGGATGTCAAAACAGCGTTCCTTAACGGTTTCCTTAAGGAAGAGTTGTATATGATGCAACCGGAAGGTTTTGTTAATCCAGAGAATGCTGACAAAGTGTGCAAGATCCAGCGGTCCATTTATGGACTGGTGCAAGCATCTCAGAGTTGGAATCTTCGCTTGATGAGGTGATCAAAGCGTTTGGGTTTGTACAAGTTTATGGAGAAGCCTGTATTTACAAGAAAGTGAGTGGGAGCTCTATAGCGTTTCTAATATTATATGTGGATGACATATTTCTGATTGGAAACAATATAGAACTTTTGGAAAACGTGAAGGAATATTTGAACAACAGTTTTTCAATGAAGGGCCTAGGAGAAGCTGCTTTCATATTAGGCATCAAGATCTATAGAGATAGATCGAGACGGTTGATAGGACTTTCACAAAGCACATACCTTGATAAGATTTTGAAGAAGTTCAAAATGGATCAGTCCAAGAAGGGGTTCTTGCCTGTTTTGCAAGGTGTGAAGTTGAGTAATACTCAATGCCCAGCGACTACAGAGGATAGAGAAAAGATGAGTGTCATCCCCTATGCTTCTGCCATAGGCTCTATCATGTATGCGAGGTTGTGCACAAGACCAGATGTCAGCCTTGCCATAAGTATGGCCGGAAGGTTTCAAAGTGATCCAGGAGTGGAACACTGGACGGCGGTCAAGAATATCCTTAAGTACCTGAAAAGTACTAAGGAAATGTTTCTCATTTATGGAGGTGATCAAGAGCTCGTCATAAAGGGTTACGTCGATGCAAGCTTTGACACTGATCCGGATGACTCTAAGTCTCAAACCGGATACGTATATATTCTAAATGGGGGAGCGGTAAGCTGGTGCAGTTCCAAGCAAAGCGTGGTAGCTGATTCTACATGCGAAGCGGAGTACATAGCTGCCTCGGAGGCAGCGAAGGAAGGTGTCTGGATGAACTAGTTCATGACAGATCTTGGAGTTGTGCCCGGTGCACTAGACCCCATGACTCTGTTCTGTGACAACACTGGTGCCATTGCTCTGGCCAAGGAACCAAGGTTTCACAAGAGGACTAGACACATAAAGAGACGCTTCAATTCCATCCATGATGCGATCAAGGAGGAGGACATAAACATTTGCAAAGTACATACGGATCTGAATGTTGCAGATCCGTTCACTAAACCTCTTCCATGGGCAAAACATGATCAACACGAGAACTCTATGGGTGTTAGATTCATTACCATGTAATACTAGATTATTGACTCTAGTGCAAGTGGGGGACTGTTGGAAATATGCCCTAGAGGCAATAATAAAGTGGTTATTATTATATTTACTTGTTCATGATAATCGTTTATTATCCATGCTATAATTGTATTGACTGGAAACTCAAATACATGTGTGGATACATAGACAACAACATGTCCGTAGTGAGCCTCTACCGGACTAGCTCATTGATCAAAGAAGGCTATGGTTTCCTAGCCATAGACATGAGTTGTCATTTGATAATGGGATCACATCATTAGGAGAATGATGCGATGGACAAGACCCAAACTATAAGCGTAGCATATGATCGTATCAAGTTTATTGCTATCGCTTTCTGCATGTCAAGTATCTGTTCCTATGACTATGAGATCATGCAACTCACTGACACCGGAGGAGTACCTTGTGTGTATCAAACGTCACAACGTAACTTGTGACTATAAAGATGCTCTACAAGTATCTCCGAGGGTGTCTGTTGAGTTGGCATGAAACTAGACTAGGATTTGTCACTCCATATGACAGAGAGGTATCTCGGGGCCCACTCGGTAATACAGCATCGCAATGAGCTTGCAAGCAATGTGACTAAGGAGTTAGTCACGGGATCTTGTATTACGCAACGAGTAAAGAGACTTGCTGATAACGAGATTGAACTAGGTATAGAGATACCGACGATCGAATCTCGAGCAAGTAACATACCGATGGACAAAGGGAACTGCATACGGGATTAGCTGAATCCTTGACATCAAGGTTCGACCGATAAATATCTTCATAGAATATGTAGGAACCAATATGGGCATCCAGGTCCCGCTATTGGTTATTGACCGTAGAGGTGTCTCGGTCATGTCTGCATAGTTCTCGAACCCGCAGGGTCTACACACTTAACGTTTGGTGATGATCTAAGTATAGTTGAGTTATTGTGTTGGTGACCGAAGGTTGTTCGGAGTCCCGGATGAGATCCCGGACATCAAGAGGAGCTCCGGAATGGTCCGGAGGTAAATATTCATATATGGAAAGTTGTTATCGGGATTCCGAAAAAAGTTTGAGTTTTTTCGGTATTGTACCGGGAAGGTTCTAGAAGGTTCCATAGTGGGGCCCACCTGCATGGGGGACCCACATGAACGTGGGTAGTGGGGAAAATCCCCAAAACCCTGGTCTAGGCGCACCAAGATCCTCCCTTGAAAGGAATTGTATCATATCCCAAAGGGATAAGATCAGGATCCCTAAAAAAGGGGGGATAGCGATCGGTGGGGAAGGAAAGGAGGGATTTCCTTCCTCCCCCTTTGGCCAACGACCCTAAGGCCTTGGAGGGCAAGCCACCAGCTCTATTCACGCCTATATAAAGGTGGGGAGGCGTTGGGGGCAGCACCCCTTCAACCCTTGCCCGTCTCCATCCCGTTACACCTTCTCCACCTCGCGTAGACGCTTGGCGAAGCCCTGCTGAGATTTCTCCACCACCACCGCCACCACACCGTCATGCTGCCAGAGAACTCAAGTTACTAGTTCACCATCGCTCGCTGGATCGAGGAGGTGAAGGCGTCACCAAGCCGTACGTGTGTTGAACGCGAAGGTGCCGTCCGTTTGGCACTTGATCGAGAGTTCGTGGGACGAATCGTGATTGGATCACGAAGATGTTCGACTACATCAACCGCGTTTCTTAACGCTTCTGCTTAGCGATCTACAATGGTATGTGGATCCAATCTCTCCTCTCGTAGATGGTCATCTCCTAGATTGATCTTGGTGAGCATAGGAAAAAATTTGTTTCCCATGCAACGTTCCCCAACAACATGCCCCCGTTGCTAGACTTGAGTCCATTCACATTTTACTTGCTTATGCCAATCACCATGATATCACTTTATACCAAATGGACATTAAGAGTGCTTTTCTAAATGGTGAAATTGAGGAGGAAGTTTATGTTAAACAACCTCCCGGCTTTGTTAATCCCTATAAACCTAATCATGTCTACAAACTTCACAAAGCTCTTTATGGACTTAAACAAGCTTCTAGAGCTTGGTATAAATGCTTGACTAAGTTTCTTATTGAAAAAGGCCTTGAAATTTGGAAAATTGATTCTACACTTTTTACTAAAAGGGTTAATGGTGAATTATTTGTGTGCCAAATTTATGTGGATGATATCATATTTGGTTCTACTAACCCCCATTTTAGTGAAAAGTTTGGAAGGCTAATGTCGGAGAAGTTTGAGATGTCTATGATGAGTGAACTCAAATTTTTCCTTGGGTTGCAAATCAAGCAAACTAAGGAAGGTACCTTTGTCTCACAAACAAAGTATACCAAGGATCTTTTCAAGAAGTTCAACATGCAAGAAAGCAAAGGTATGAAAACACCCATGCCTACTAGTGAACATCTTGACTTGACTAAGGATGGCAATCCGGTTGACCAAAAGGTTTACCGTTCTATGATTGGTTCATTGTTATATCTATGTGCCTCCCGTCCCAATATTATGCTAAGTGTGTGCATGTGTGCACGATATCAAGCAGCTCCTAAAGAGTGTCATCTTAAGGCCGTGAAAAGGATAGTGAGATACTTAATTCATACACCAAACTTTGGCATTTGGTACCCTAAGAGGTCATATTTTGATCTTGTTGGCTATTCCGACTCTGACTATGCCGGTGACAAGGTTGATAGGAAGTCCACTTTGGGTACTTGTCAATTTCTTGGTAGATCCCTTGTCTCTTGGTACTCCAAGAAACAAAACTCAGTATCCTTATCCACCGCCGAAGCGGAATACATTGCCGCCGGATCATGTTGTGCTCAATTATTTTGGATGACCCAAACTCTTAAAGATCATGGGATACATGTGAAACATGTTCCATTGCTTTGTGACAATGAGATTGCTATTAAGATTGCTCATAATCCCGTGCAACATTCTCGAACTAAGCATATTGAAGTTTGTCATCATTTCATTCATGATCATGTTGCTAAAGGAGACATCAATCTTAAGCATGTTCGTACCGATAAGCAATTGGCGGATATATTCACCAAACCACTTGATGAAAAGGTATTTTACCGCTTGAGAGGTGAATTGAATATCATTGATGCCTCAAACTTGGAATAGAGATTCCATTTGGATACATGCAAGGCATGAGCCCTTTTGTGACTAATCCTTGATATTTTTCTTATGATGATCATTTAACTTGGATGTATATTTGCACCCTTGCATGTTATCTAACCCATGTAGGTACTTGGATGAGCCTCAATCTAGGAGATTGCAAGTCACTCACCTTTTGAGCAATTTCTACATCACCAAGTATCTATGGTTTGGTTGTTGAATTCAAGGAAGCATAAACTCAGTCAACATATCCTTTGACTATTCCAATATCTAAAATTTCATGATTGTCAATTTGGATACACAAGTGGTATTCCTTGCAAGGCTAACCCATGTAGGAAGATGAACTTCAACCTCAAAGAGTGCTCCAAACTACATCAACCTTGAGCATCCAATATAAGTTCAACTACATGATTAAGATCAACACCACAACCCAAGGTATGTCATTCCATCTTAGAGAAGCTTTAGTCCAAGTCATGAGTTAAAGCAACTCAACAAGATGTGAATACAACAAAATGCTTAAATGAAAAATGGCAACCCCATTTTGAGCTTAAACGATGAGTATGACCTACGATCAAGTGATCTCACTTGACTCCTAAGTCAATATACTCTAACATAGGTGACCTTGTCGCCGACCATCTCTAGATGAAGTTCTCTAGTGTTCTTTTGTACTTTGTATTTCCATTGCATGTTTTCTTACTAGAGTGTTTCCCTTCTTTCTTTAACAAAAAAAAACTTCATCTAGATCTCTTCTATTTTTTCTCTTTCATTTGTCTCTTTATCTACAGTTAGTTCATTGCAAATCCTTATGAAAATTCCTTGAAAATCTTTGGGAGATTTCATTTGCCAAGTGAGCTGAGATGACAAAATTTTCCATTGTGTTGAACTCGGTCTTACCGATCCAAGCCCATCGGCTAGACCAAAACACAAGGTTTCCTTGTATATAGTTCATCGGTACAACCGACACGGACTAACTCGGTCTTACCGATGAGCACCCTTAGTGGCTCTACTATCGGAGTCACCGATGGAAACAGATCGGCGTCACCGATTTCCCTACTAAGAAAACATTTTGCCATTTTATATTGCCTATTTTCTTTAGCTCCACTCAATGATTCTTTTCCTCTACCAGCATCTTAAGCTACATGCTGCTTTGTAGTGTCTCTCAAGGACCACACCTACCTGACTCATGTTCCTAAAGTGCCCTTCTTGGAAATTGATGTCAAAGGGGGAGAGAGAGAGCACATCAAAGCTTATCAAATCAAACTTATCAGGAGAAAGAGAGCACATCTAAGCTCTTCTAAAGATGCATGTAAACAAGAGGAGAGAAGTCACATGTCTTTAAGAGGGGAAAGACATGTTAGTGTAATTGATTCTGTTTGCTCTGTTTTAATTTATTCATCTTTGATCTGATTTTATCTCACCCTACCTTCTCCCATTATCCAATGTTAGATTCAGAGGGAGAAAGAGTCTATGGAAGGCTTAAGGGGGGGAGAAAAATCCTTGGAACTTATTGCAAATCTTTAAATCTTTGGGGACATGTGTCTATGTCTAAATGAAGTACTCACTTGTAGTACTCACCTATTACATGTCATCCCAGTCTTGGTAATCTTGTGGATTTTGAAGTTATTTTATTTGGAGTGTTCTTGTGTTATCTAAGTCTATTTTCTCAAGTTTACTTCTTCAAAAGTCTGCTCAAGAACCACAAGGTAAGTATATGCATCACACTCATGTGCATATTGTTTGCAAGAGGGATTCATAAACATGAAGGTACATCTTTTAACCATATTATTTTCTCCGATGCATATAGCCAAGATATATGTAACACATTACCTACTCTGTCATGCAATGCATTCACATGTTCTTCTATCTTATCTTTACATGATTGCATACATGTAGGGGGAGCTCATGCATGTTACATGTTTCTTCAAAGCTTTGCGTACTACTCTTCATATCATTTATTTAAAGCTTTGATGTATGTTGTCATCAATTACCAAAAAGGGGGAGATTGAAAGCACAAGTGCTCCTTGGGGTGATTTTGGTAATTAATGTCAACATATTTCTTGTTGGACTAATGGTTCTATCTAGTGTATTTCAGACAAGTTCAACAATGGTGTGGCAATGACAAGAGGATGTGGAACCCCTTCAAAATGCTAAGGACAAAGATTGGCAAAAGCTCAAGACTCTTCATCTTTATTTTAGTGATTCAAGATCACATTGAGTCCATAGGAAAGCCAATACTATTAAAAGGGGATGAGGTGTTGCTTAATAGCTTACTTGCTCAAGTGCTTAGTGATATTGCTCCAAAACCCTCAACCACTTTCTCCATCCAAATATGTCCAAAACCTAAACTCCAACTCGGCCCCACCGATTCTTTCTATCCGGAGCCACCGAGTTCATATGACATAGCCATTGCCAGAAACCCTAACAGTTCGGTCTCTCCGATACGGATCTCGGTCTCACCGAGACGGCCTTGCCAACTCCCTGATGTCAATTGCAATTATTTCGGTCTCACCAAAATAGCAACCGGTCTCACCCGAGATGGCTTAACCAATTCTCTGTTGCCTTATTGCTTCACTTCGGTCTCACCGAGTTGATGCAATTGGCGCCACCGAGATGAGGTTTGCCCTAAGACCTAGCACATCGGTCCCACCGAGTTGTTCCAGTCGGTCCCACCGAGATTCCTAACGTTCACATTTTTGAACTGATCGGTGCCACCGAGTTTAACCATTCGGTCCCACCGAGATGAGTCAAATGTGTGTAATGGTTGGATTTTGTGTGGAGGCTATATATACCCCTCCACCCCCTTCTCCAGTTGTGAGAGAGCCATCAGAACGTGCCTACACTTCCACCATACATTTTCTGAGACAGAACCACCTACTCATGTGTTGAGATCAAGAAATTCCATTCCTACCATTTGAACCTTGATTTCTAGCCTTCCCCAAGTTGCTTTCCACTCAAATCACTCTTCCACCATAGCCAAATCTGAGAGAGAGAGTTGAGTGTTGGGGAGACTATCATTTGAAGCACAAGAGCAAGGAGTTCATCATCAACACACCGTCTATTACCTTTTAGAGAGTGGTGTCTCCTAGATTGTTAGGTGTCACTTGGGAACCTCCGTCATGATGTGGAGTTGAACCAAGAAGTTTGTAAGGGCAAGGAGATCGCCTACTTCGTGAAGATCTACCCGAGTGAGGCAAGTCCTTCATGGGCGATGGCCATGGTGGGATAGACAAGGTTGCTTCTTCGTGGACCCTTCATGGGTGGAGTCCTCCGTGGACTCGCGCAGCCGTTACCCCTCGTGGGTTCAAGTCTCCATCAACGTGGACGTATGATAGCACCACCTATCGAAACCACACCAAAAATCTCCGTGTCTCCGTTGCATTTGGAAACTCCAATCCCATCCCTTTACATTCTTGCAACTTGCATGCTTTTCTCTTTCCGCTGCATATACTCTTGTCATGCTTGCTTGAAATGTATTGTGAGTGCTTTAACATGTGCTAAACTCAACCTGAACTTGAAGAAATTAAAAACTACCATTTTTGCTTGTTAAGGGTCTAATCACCCCCCTCTAGACCCCTCTTCTCGATCCTTTCAATCTTCAACCAAATCGGATGCGCATTAGTGCATGTAACCAATGCGTGAAAGGAACCGTCCTCCTCCACACAGCATAACGGACAGGTCAATCGCTTGGATAGGTGTCTGAATTTTTTGCATTGCACCGTTGGTAAGGCGCCTGATACCACCTTCCAAGCCGTGATCTTCATCTTCTGTGGCACTGACAATTTCCACACACCATTCCATATTGATCTCACTCCATTTGGCGTTGAACTTGAAGATCCCCCCACAAACGAGATGTTGTGATCATATGTGGCCAGTTTGTAAGCACTTTTGACCGAGAATTGGCCATTCTTCTCTGGAAACCATGATATGAAATCACAACGTTGCCTTGGGGATGTCCTTATCTTCACAATAAAATCAATGCCTATCAGCCAAAAGTTCTCTCTCAACCGATCCATCCTCCATGCACCATTATCACCCAAGAATTCTAACACACAGTTCAGGCGAGAAGTGCGCTTAGGAGTAATAGGGCGGAACGAGGATGCTCTCATGATCCAAGGGTCCCGCCAAGTTCGTATGAGCGCCCCATTCCCCACTCGCCAAATAACACCCTTCTTCAGAAGATCGAGACCGTATAGAATCCCTTTCCACACAGCTGAGCCGTTGTTGGAAAACACCGAGTCCAGCAAATTCCCAGCTGGGAAATATTTCGCCTTTAGAAGCCTGGCACACAGACTCTCTGGTGTATCCAGAAGGCGCCAAGCTTGCTTTGCGAGTAAAGCTTTGTAAAACGGTCGCATATCCCTGAAACCCATGCCTCCCATGGATTTGGGTAGCCTCATTTTGTCCCAACTCAACCATGCCATTTTATGCTTCCCCTTTTCAACTCCCCACCAGTACTGTCGCATCATGCGGGTTAACTCATCGCAAATCAATGCCGGGAGCTTGAACACACTCATAACATAAGCTGGAATAGCCTGAGCAACTGACTTAATTAAAATCTTCTTGTTTCCTGATGACATATATTGCTCACTCTAGCCGATTAATCTCTTCCTTAATCTCTCCTGGATAGTTTCAAATTTGCCCTTATGCATTCTTCCCTTCGACACAGGCAGGCCCAGATATTTAGGTTCGAAGACCTCCTGTGTAATCTCCAATACACCCTTTACACCAGTAGCAACTGTGGGCAGGCAGTGATCTGAGAATAGGATGGAGCACTTTGATGGATTTATTAATTGGCCCGTGGCCGCCGCATAAGTGTTCAACAAACCCTTCACCAAATATGCCTGATGTTCTGAAGCTTGGAAAAACAAGAGTGAATCATCCGCAAATAAAAGATGAGAAATTTCCGGAGAACCTCTACAAATTTTCACCCCTTTCAACCCATCCTCTGCCATAGATTTATTGACCAAGGCTGATAGAGCATCAGCAACAAACAGGAAAAGAAAGGGGGATAATGGATCACCTTGACATAAACCCCGAGAAGGGGTAAAAGAATCCAATAACCTGCCATTAAACTTCACTGAATATTTAACAGAAGATACACACGCCATAACTCGAGAGATCCAAAACTGGGAGAAGCCCCATTTGAGTAGGGCCTTCTTTGGAAGAGATTCTAAAAACAATTTTGGCCTCCTTTGGAAGAGATTCTAAAAACAATTTTGCTAAATTTGAGTCGACGGAGACTTGGTTATGTCTCAGTTCGATGTTATATTCATGAGATCTTACGTTGAGATCCGTGCAAGTTTATCTTTCAGTTCTTTTTCTTACCTGTTATGTCACTCGACGGAGACTTGGTTAAGTCTCACTTGACTAAGACCTAGTCACCCCGAGCACTGAAAAGGAAAAAACCCACAAATGGATAGAATGTATGTGTAAAACAAAGAAATAGAAAACGTTAGAATTTTACAGACTCAAGTGTTTGGATCACGTGAATATAGAATATAAATCCTCATAAACAAAGTCAGATCAAAGTCAAATCACGTCAAAAAGTATATTAGCATGTTATTATGTCAGTAAGGATCACAGTCTTGTTTTTTGTGCTTAGGAATTTGAAAAGGACCCACACGTGTGGCACATACACATGACAACTTCGAACGTTGTTTATGGCAAGTTTAGTGACGCGAGGATGGAAATTTAGACCCTGTTCCGTAATCCACCAACTCCCGGAATCTGCGGAGCGAGGAAACTGCAGCTCCGTCATTTTCAACTGCAGCTCCGGGAGCGGAGTTGTGGAGCGGAGAGGTACTAAACAGGGCCTTAGTTGTCAAGCATGACAACTTTCTTTTTGATGAAAGTTTTATTTTTTTTTCTTTTCGGATGGTAATTTTGGTTGTAAAAAAGTAAGGACCGGAGTGCTTCGTGTCATACGTGTGGCACATATTATTCGGGATTTGAAAAAGAGGTTCAAGTGGATTGTAAAATTACTACGTTTTTCCTCTGAAACCAAGACCAAATAAAAATGTCCATCATTTTGTCATTGCTACATTCCTTTGAAATAAATGCTTGAATAGCAAAACCATTAAAAAAATCCCATTCCAATTCCTATGTATTTACTACACTTTTCCTTTGAACAAAGAAGACCTTAGCAGGTTTCATTTTTCGAAGGAAACAAATGAAAACCTCACTGAAGTTAATCCAGGCAAGGTTATCGGTTCGGTTGAATCTTAATCCAGGTTCAACATCACCATCGCAGTACTAGCGCTATCAAATGACAGGAATTGGAGGGACTGCAAACTGAATTTGTGACATTTGGCGCTTCAGTGGATTATCATAATTCTTATTTGCCCTTTTAGTAAAAAAAATGCAGGGACAATTTTCGTATTTGTTTCACCCATTTTTTTCAACTTTGTAGCTAATTTGATGAAAATTATAAAATAATCACATCACAACACAATCCAATGGTGATTATGAGATTTCTAGGGTCTATCGGACCAAGCTCTCTCGTCTGCTCCTCCCGCCCGTGGCTGGCCACTCTGGCTACAGCGGCTCTAGATGACGGATAGTGTTAGAAGGGATAGAGGGATTGGTGGAATTGATTGATTGTATTGCTTGAGCCTCGTGGGCATATATATAGGAGTATATGCATGATCATTTTGGAGTACAAAACAAGGTAGAATAAATCCTACACTATCCTACGTTTTCTAAATAATCCTTATACTCAACATCCCCGTAGATGTTTGTGGCTGATCTGCTCCAGGCGGCGATAAATGACGCATTCATCAAAGGACAAATCTCGCTACCCGTTCCCACCAGATGCCAAGACTACCCCGTAGTACAATACGTGGACGATACTCTTCTAGTGCTACCAGCATGTCCGTCCCAGGCCCGGTGTATGAAGAGCATCCTCGTGAAATATGCTGAATCAATTGGACTCCGAATCAACTTTCACAAGTCAACCTTGATTCCTATCAACATGTGCGGTGATGAGGCAAATCACATTGCCGAGATCTTCGGATGTACTGTGGTCTGTGGGGGAGATGCCCTTTACGTATCTTGGCTTACCGATGGGCACCACTCGGCCCTCCGTGACTGATCTCATGCCACTCGTGGTATCGATGGAGAGGCGTCTCTCTACCACCACATGCCTACTGCCGTACGGTGCCAAGCTGACCCTGGTTAATTCAGTACTGACCTCGTTGGCGATCACGCAATGTGCATGCTCAAATTGCCGCCTAAGATAGTAGAGTACCTGGACAAATTAAGAAGAACTTGTCTGTGGAGGAAAAAGACTGAAGATGGCATCAAATGCAGTTCCCTTGCCGCATGGGACCTTGTTTGCCGACCGAAAGACAGGGGAGGGCTGGGGGTATTGGACCTAAAAATACAAAACCAAGGGCTCCTCCTTAAACATCTCCATAACTTTTATAACAAGGCAGCTTTGCCGTGGGTTGACCTTGTTTGGTCCGCGTACTATACTGATGGAGTCCCACATGCGACGGATGCATGCGGATCTTTTTGGTGGCGGAACGTCATACAGCTTGCCGATGTCTACAGAGGGGTTACCACGGTGCAGGTCAAAAATGGGGGCACGGTCTTGTTTTGGAAGGACGTGTGGCAGCCTCAGGCTCTGTCCGAAACGCACCCCAGAGCCTTCTCGTTCGCTGTTGACGAGGATGTCTTGGTCAGAAGTTTTCTGACGGCCAACTCGATCTCTGAAATCTTCAGCATTCCGCTAACAGTACAGGCCAGGGAGGAGGTTAGAGATCTTCAGCGGCTGACCACGGGTGTGACCCTTGAGAACTCGATGCCTGATTCCTAGAGCTCTGTTTGGGGCCAGAAATTCACTTCGACCAAATTCTACTCATTTTGCTTCAAAGATAGCCAAGCAGATGAGGCTTTCGATTGGATCTGGAGGACCAGCTGCAATATGAAGTGGAAAGTTTTCTCATGGCTGCTTTTTGTTGACAGGCTAAACACGAGAAACATGCGCAGTGGTGTCGAAGTAGTGGTGCGCCAGGAAGAAGATGTTGTTGACGACGCGTCGCGCCGGGTTTGCCAAGCCCGGGGACACATCATGGATGAAGGCACGCCCGGTGTTGCCACCACCGGGCATGCGTAGACGGACGAAGATGAAGTTGACGAAGCAAAGCACCGCACCAGGCTTGCCAGGCCCGGAGACACGTCGTAGACGAAGGCACGCTTCGGTGTTGCCAGCACCGGGCATGCGTAGACTGGGATCTGCACGAGCTGTACACCATGTTGAAGAAGTTGGAGAGGCCAGTAGAGAAGGACTCGACGACGGTTGCGGCGCCAATCGGCGTGGGGCCAATGTCGCCCGTGGTTGTCGGAGTAGATGAAGTGGTCGGAGTAGATGACGGCGACGCTGGCGACAGGCTGGTGCTGGACGAAGATGAAGGGGGTGGACCGACGGAGGCGGCGGCTACAGGGGTAGCAGCGGCGGCGACCGAAGAAGAGCGGCGGCGGTGGCCTGACGGCAGCAGCGGCGGCTCGGTTAGTAGCTTGGCTGCGGTACTCGAAGTAGGCGAGGAACCCTGACAGCGTGACGAAGACCTGCGCGGACGGTGGCATTCCCGTGCCAGGGGAGGCGGCGCAGCGCATACCACAAAAAGTCGACATGCGGTGACGGCGGAGTGGACCGCCGGTCGCGGCGCTACGGCCCGAAGGGGCGACGCAGTTGTCGGGGTTATGATCCTGACAATGAGTGTTAGGGGTACGAATATGTTGGGAAACGTTGCATGGAAAACAAAAAAAAAAATTCTACGCACACGCAAGATCTATCCATGGAGATGCATAGCAACGAGGGGGAGAGTGTGTCTACGTACCCTTGTAGACCGTAAGCAGAAGTGTTTAGTAACGCAGTTGACGTAGTCGAACTTCTTCGCGATCCAACCGATCGAGTACCGAACATACGACACCTCCGCGTTCAGCACACGTTCAACTCGGTGACGTCCTCGCATTCTTGATCCAGCAAGATGGCGAAGTAGTGGACGAGTTCCGACAGCACGACGGCGTGGTGACGGTGGTGGTGATGCTATCTCCGCAGGGCTTCGCCTAAACACTACGAAAATATGACCGAGGGATGAAACTGTGGAGGGGGCGCCGCACACGGCTAAGAGATTGTCGTGATTATGTGTGGCACCCCCTCCCACATATATATAGGTGGGGGAGAGGGGAGGCTGCCAGGAGGCGCCCCAAGTAGGCCGAATCCTACTTGGGTCCTCTCCAAGCCCCCCCCCCCGCCGACTCCCCCCCCCCCCCCCCTTTCCTTATTAGGTGAGCGGGGAAAGGCAGGGGAGGGTGCCCCCCTTTCCTTTCTCCCATGTGGAGGGGAAGGCAGGAGGGGCTAGCCCTCCCCCCTTTCCTTCCCTAGGGCCGGCGGCCAGGGAGAGGGGCATGCCAGCCCCCTTGTGGGCTGGTCTGTCCCTCCTTGGTCCATTAGGCCCATACACCTACCGGGGGTGTCCGGAACCCCTTCCGGTGACCCGATGACTACCTAGTGCACTCCGAAACTCTTCCGGTGTCCGAATATCATCATCCTATATATCAATCTTTACCCCCGGACCATTCCGGAGCTCCTCGTCATGTCCGTGATCTCATCCGGGACTTCGAACAACATTCGGTCACCAAATCATATAACTCATATAACACTATATCGTCAACGAACGTTAAGCGTGCGGACCCTACGGGTTTGAGAACTATGTAGACATGACCGAGACACCTCTCCGGTCAATAACCAATAGCGGAACCTAGATGCCCATGTTGGCCTCTACATATTCTACGAAGATCTTTATCGGTCGAACCTTATGACAGCATACGTAATTCTCTTTGTCTATCGGTGTGTTACTTGCCCGAAATTTGATCATCGGTATCTTCATACCTAGTTCAATCTCGTTACCGGCAAGTCTCTTTACTCGTTCCATAATACATCATCTTGCAACTAACTCCTTAGTCACTTTTCTTGCAAGGCTTCTTATGATGTGTATTACCGAGAGGGCCCAGAGATAGCTCTTCAATACTCGGAGTGACAAATCCTAATCTTGATCTATGCCAACTCAACAAACACCTTCGGAGATACCTGTAGAGCATCTTTATGATCACCCAGTTACGTTGTGACATTTGATAGCACACAAGGTATTCCTCCGTTATCCGGGAGTTGCATAACCTCATAGTCGAAGGAATATGTATTTGACATTAAGAAAGCAATAGCAATAAACTGAACGATCAATATGCTAAGCTAACGGATGGGTCTTGTCCATCACATCATTCTCCTAATGATGTGATCCCGTTATCAAATGACAACACATGTCCATGGTTAGGAAACCTTAACCATCTTTGATCAACGAGCTAGTCTAGTAGAGGCTTACTAGGGACACGGTATTTGTTTATGTATTCACACATGTATTTAAGTTTCCGATCAATACAATTCTAGCATGAATAATAAACCTTTATCATGAAGAAGGAAATATAAAATAACAACTTTATTATTGCCTCTAGGGCATATTTCCTTCAGTCTCCCACTTGCACTAGAGTCAATAATCTAGATTACATTGTAATGAATCTAACACCCATGGAGTCTTGGTGCTGATCATGTTTTGCTCGCGGAAGAGGCTTAGTCAACGGGTTTGCTACATTCAGATCCGTATGTATTTTGCAAATCTCTATGTCTCCATCCTTGACCTTTTCACGAATGGAGTTGAAGCATCTCTTGATGTGTTTGGTTCTCTTGTGAAACCTGGATTTCTTCGCCAACGCAATTGCTTAGTGTTGTCACAAAAGATTTTCATTGGACCCGATGCACTGGGTATTACACCCAGATCGGATATGAACTCCTTCATGTGCTGCTTCTGAAGCAGCTATGTACTCCGCTTCACACGTAGATCCCGCCACGACGCTCTGCTTGGAACTGCACCAACTGACAGCTCCACCATTCAATATAAATACGTATCTTTGTGACATAGAGTCATCTAGATCAGTGTCGAAGCTAGCATCGACGTAACTATTTACGACGAGCTCTTCGTCACCTCCATAAACGAGAAACATATCCTTTGTCCTTTTCAGGTACTTCAGGATGTTCTTGACCGCTGTCCAGTGATCCATTCCTGGATTACTTTGGTACCTCCCTGCCAAACTTATAGCAAGGGGCACATCAGGTCTAGTACACAGCATAGCATACATGATAGAACCTGTGGCTGAGGCATAGGGAATGACTTTCATTTTCTCTCTATCTTCTGCAGTGGTCGGGCTTTGAGTCTGACTCAATTTCACACCTTGTAACACAGGCAAGAACCCTTTCTTTGACTGATCCATTTTGAACTTCTTCAAAACTTTGTCAAGGTATGTGCTTTGTGAAAGTCCTATTAAGCGTCTCGATCTATCCCTATAGATCTTGATGCCCAATATATAAGCAGCTTCACCGAGGTCTTTCATTGAAAAATTCTTATTCAAGTATCCTTTTATGCTATCCAAAAATTCTATATCATTTCCAATCAACAATATGTCATCCACATATAATATTAGAAATGCTACAGAGCTCCCACTCACTTTCTTGTAAATACAGGCTTCACCGTAAGTCTGTATAAAACCATATGCTTTGATCACCTCATCAAAGCATATATTCCAACTCCGAGATGCTTGCACCAGTCCATAGATGGATCGCTGGAGCTTGCACACTTTGTTAGCACTTTTAGGATCGACAAAACCTTCTGGTTGTATCATATATAACTCTTCTTTGATAAATCCATTAAGGAATGCAGTTTTGACGTCCATTTGCCAGATTTCAAAATTATAAAATGCGGCAATTGCTAACATGATTCAGACAGACTTAAGCATCACTACGGGTGAGAAAGTCTCATCATAGTCAACTCCTTGAACTTGTCGAAAACCTTTCGCAACAAGTCAAGCTTTGTAGACAGTAACATTACCATCAGCGTAAGTCTTCTTCTTGAAGATCCATTTATTTTCTATGGCTTGCCGATCATCGGGAAAGTCCACCAAAGTCCATACTTTGTTCTCATACATGGATCCTATCTCAGATTTCATGGCCTCAAGCCATTTATCGGAATCTGGGCTCATCATAGCTTCTTCATAGTTCGTAGGTTCGCCATGGTCCAGTAACATGACTTCCAGGACAGGATTACCATACCACTCTGGTGCGAAACATGCTCTAATCGACCTACGAGGTCCAGTAGTAATTTGATCTGAAGTTTCATGATCATCATCATTAGCTTCCTCTCTAGTTGGTGTAGGCATCATAGGAACGGTTTTCTCTGATGTGCTACTTTCCAATTCGAGAGAAGGTACAATTACCTCATCAAGTTCTACTTTCATCCCACTCACTTTTTTCGAGAGAAACTCCTTCTCTAGAAAGGATCCATTCTTGGCAACAAAGATCTTGCCTTCGGATCTGTGGTAGAAGGTGTACCCAATTGTTTCCTTAGGGTATCCTATGAAGACGCATTTTTCCAATTTGGGTTCGAGCTTATCAGGCTGAAGCCTTTTGACATAAGTGTCGCAACCCCAAACTTTAAGAAACGACAGCTTAGGTTTCTTGCCAAACCACAGTCTATAAGGTGTTGTCTCAACGGATTTAGACGGTGCCCTATTTAATGTGAATGCGGCTGTCTCTAATGCATAACTCCAAAACGATAGTGGTAAATCGGTAAGAGACATCATAGATCGCACCATATCTAATAAAGTACGGTTACGACGTTCGGACACACCATTACGCAGTGGTGTTCCAGGTGGCGTGAGTTGTGAAACAATTCCACATTGTTTTAAATGAAGGCCAAACTCGTAACTCAAAAATTCGCCTCCGCGATCAGATTGTAGAAACTTTATTTTCTTGTTACGATGATTCTTCACTTCACTCTAAAATTCTTTGAACTTTTAAAATGTTTCAGACTTGTGTTTCATCAAGTAGATATACCCATACCTACTCAAATCATCTGTGAAGGTCAAAAAATAACGATACCCACCGCGTGCTTCAACACTCATCGAACCGCATATATCGGTATGTATTATTTCCAATAAGTCATTAGCTCGCTCTATTGTTCCGGAGAACGGAGTTTTAGTCATCTTGCCCATGAGGCATGGTTCGCAAGTATCAAATGATTCATAATCAAGTGATTCCAAAAGTCCATCCGTATGGAGTTTCTTCATGCGCTTTACACCAATATGACCTAAACGACAGTGCCACAAGTATGTTGCACTATCATTATCAACTTTGCATCTTTTGGCATCAATATTATGAATATGTGTATCACTATGATCGAGATTCAACAAGAATAGACCATTCATCAAGGGTGCATGACCATAAAAGATATTACTCATATAAATAGAACAACCATTATTCTCTGATTTAATTGAATAACCGTCTCGCAATAAACAAGATCCAGATATAATGTTCATGCTCAACGCGGGCACCAAATAACAATTATTGAGGTCTAAAACTAATCCCGATGGTAGATGTAGAGGTAGCGTGCCGACAGCGATCACATCGACCTTGGAACCATTCCCGACGCGCATCGTCACCTCATCCTTAACCAATCTTCGTTTATTCTGTAGCTCCTGTTTCGAGTTACAAATATGAGCAACCGAACCAGTATCAAATACCCAGGTGCTACTACGAGCATTAGTAAGGTACACATCAATAACATGTATATCAAATATACCTTTGTTCACTTTGCCATCCTTCTTATCCGCCAAGTATTTGGGGTAGTTCTGCTTCCAGTGACCATTCCCTTTCCCTTTCCAGTAGAAGCACTCAGTTTCAGGCTTGGGTCCAGCTTTGGGCTTCTTCCCGGGAGTGACAACTTGCTTGCCATTCTTCTTGAACTTCCCTTTCTTTCCCTTACCCTTTTTTCTTGAAACTAGTGGTCTTGTTAACCATTAACACTTGATGCTCCTTCTTGATTTCTACCTCCGCGGCCTTAAGCATTGCGAAGAGCTCAGGAATCATTTTATTCATCCCTTGCATATTATAGTTCATCACGAAGCCTTTGTAGCTTGGTGGCAGTGATTGAAGAACTCTATCAATAACACTATCAACTGGAAGATCAACTCCCAGCTGAGTTAAGTGGTTATGATACCCAGACATTTTGAGAATGTGTTCACTGACAGAACTGTTCTCCTCCATCTTGCAGCTATAGAACTTGTTGGAGACTTCATATCTCTCAACCCAGGCATTTGCTTGAAATATTAACTTCAACTCTTGGAACATCTCATATGCTCCATGACGTTCAAAACGTCTTTGAAGTCCCGGTTCTAGGCCGTAAAGCATGGCACACTGAACTATAGAGTAGTCATCAGACCACGTTTGCCAGGCGTTCACAACGTCTAGATTAGCAGAAGCGGGCTTGTCACCTAGCGGTGCATCAAGGACATAATTCTTCTATGCAGCAATGAGGATAATCCTCAAGTTACGGACCCAGTCCGTGTAATTGCTACCATCATCTTTCAACTTAGCTTTCTCTAGGAACGCATTAAAATTCAGGGGAACGGTAGCTCGGGCCATTGATCTACAACATAGATATGCAAAACTATAAGACTAAGTTCATGATAAATTAAGTTCAATTAACCAAATTACTAATGAACTCCCACTTAAACATCCCTCAAGTTATCTAAGTGATACATGATCCAAATCAACTAACCCATGTCCGATCATCACGTGAGATGGGGTAGTCATCAATGGTGAACATCTCTATGTTGATCATATCTACTATATGACTCACATTCGACCTTTCGGTCTCCAGTGTTCCGAGACCATGTCTGTACATGCTAGGCTCATCAAGTTTAATCCAAGTATTATGCATGTGCAAAACTGTCTTACACCCGCTGTATGTGAACGTAGAGTCTATCACACCCGATCATCACGAGGTGCTTCGAAACGACGAACTTTGGCAACGGTGCATACTCGGGGAGAACACTTTTATCTTGAAATTTAGTGAAGGGATCATCTTATAATGATACCGCCGTTCTAAGCAAAATAAGATGCATAAAGGATAAACATCACATGCAATCAAAATATGTGACATGATATGGCCATCATCATCTTGTGCTTTTGATCTCCATCTCCAAAGCATCGTCATGATCTCCATCGTCACCGGCTCAACACCTTGATCTCCATCGTTGCGTCGGGGTCGTCTTGCCAACTATTGCTAACGCATAGCGATAAAGTAAAGCAATTACATGGTGCTTGCATTTCATACAATAAAGAGACAACCCTAAGGCTCCTGCCGGTTGTCGATATTACAAAACATGATCATCTCATACATCAACATATATCACATCACATCTTGACCATATCACATCACAACATGCCCTGCAAAAACAAGTTAGACGTCCTCTACTTTGTTATTGCAAGTTTTACGTGGCTGCTACGGGCTTCGAGCAAGAACCGTTCTTAACTACGCAAAAACCACAACGGTGATTTATTAAGTTTGCTATTTTAACCTTCTTCAAGGACTGGCCGTAGTCAAATTCGATTCAACTAAAGTTGGAGAAACAGACACCCGCCAGCCACCTTTATGCAAAACAAGTTGCATGTCAGTCGGTGGAACCGGTCTCATGTGCGTGGACATGTAAGGTTGGTCCGGGCCGCTTCATCCCACACTACTGCCAAATCAAAATAAGACATTGGTGGTAAGCAGTATGACTATCACCGCCCACAACTCTTTGTGTTCTACTCATGCATATCATCTACGTATAGACCTGGCTCGGATGCCACTGTTGGGAAACGTTGCATGGAAAACAAAAAAATTCTATGCACATGCAAGATCTATCCATGGAGATGCATAGCAATGAGGGGGAGAGTGTGTCTACGTACCCTCATAGACCGTAAGCGGAAGCGTTTAGTAACGCGGTTGATGTAGTCGAACTTCTTCGCGATCCAACCGATCGAGTACCGAACGTACGGCACCTCCGCGTTCAGCACACGTTCAGCTCGGTGACGTCCTCGCCTTCTTGATCCAGCAAGACGGCGAAGTAGTGGATGAGTTACGGCAGCACGACGGCATGGTGACGGTGGTGGTGATGCTATCTCCGCAGGGCTTCGCCTAAGCACTACGAAAATATGA
Source organism: Thinopyrum elongatum (assembly GCA_011799875.1). Lineage (NCBI taxonomy): Eukaryota > Viridiplantae > Streptophyta > Magnoliopsida > Poales > Poaceae > Thinopyrum > Thinopyrum elongatum. Next base: position 174,048,038 of record CM022303.1, on the reverse strand, counting down.
CCGAGGGACGAAACTGTGGAGGGGGCACCGCACACGGCTAAGAGATTGTCGTGATTATGTGTGGCGCCCCCTCCCACATATATATAGGTGGGGGAGAGGGGAGGCTGCCAGGAGGCACCCCAAGTAGGCCGAATCCTACTTGGGGTCCTCCCCAAGCCACCCCCCCTTTCCTTATTAGGTGAGCGGGGAAAGGAGGGTGGCGCCCCCCCCCCCTTTCCTTTCTCCCTTGTGGAGGGGAAGGCAGGAGGGGCTAGCCCTCCCCTCTTTCCTTCCCTAGGGCCGGCGGCCAGGGAGAGGGGTGCACCAGCCCCCTTGTGGGCTGGTTTGTGCCCCCCTTGGCCCATTAGGCCCATACACCTACCGGGGGTGTCCGGAACCCCTTCCGGTGACCCGATGACTACCCGGTGCACTCCGAAACTCTTCCGGTGTCCGAATATCATCGTCCTATATATCAATCTTTACCTCCGGACCATTCCAGAGCTCCTCGTCATGTCCGTGATCTCATCCGGGACTCCGAACAACATTCGGTCACCAAATCATATAACTTATATAGCACTATATCGTCAACGAACGTTAAGCGTGCGGACCCTACGGGTTCGAGAACTATGTAGACATGACCAAGACACCTCTCCGGTCAATAACCAATAGCAGAACCTGGATGCCCATATTGGCTCCTACATATTCTATGAAGATATTTATCGGTCGAACCTTATGACAACATACGTAATTCCCTTTGTCTATCGGTATGTTACTTGCCCGAGATTCGATCGTCGGTAACTTCATACCTAGTTCAATCTCGTTACCGGCAATTCTCTTTACTCATTCTGTAATACATCATCTTGCAACTAACTCCTTAGTAACTTTGCTTGCAAGGCTTCTTATGATGTGTATTACCGAGAGGGCCCAGAGATACCTCTCCGATACTCGGAGTGACAAATCCTAATATTGATCTATGCCAACTCAACAAACACCTTTGGAGATACCTGTAGAGCATCTTTATAATCACCCAGTTACGTTGTGACGTTTGATAGCACACAAGGTATTCCTCCGGTATCCGGGAGTTGCATAATCTCATAGTCAAAGGAATATGTATTTGACATTAAGAAAGCAATAGCAACGATCAATATGCTAAGCTAACGGATGGGTCTTGTCCATCACATCATTCTCCTAATGATGTGATCCCGTTATCAAATGACAACACATGTCTATGGTTAGGAAACCTTAACCATCTTTGATCAATGAGCTAGTCTAGTAGAGGCTTACTAGGGACACGGTATTTGTTTATGTATTCACACATGTATTTAAGTTTTCGACCAATACAATTCTAGCATGAATAATAAACCTTTATCATGAATAAGGAAATATAAAATAACAACTTTATTATTGCCTCTAGGGCATATTTCCTTCAGAATAAGGGGCAGAGACTAGCTACGGCATAGGTGTAACACTCGGTGTTTAACGAGTTCAGGCCCCTCACTCGGTGGAGGTAAAAGCCCTATGTCTCGTTCCCTGAGGCTTGCTTTGATTTGATGGATATGGTTACAAGGATTGAACATGCACGGCTATGGAGAGGGGAGCGGCTTATATAGACTACGATGCAGCCCCATGTCTCCCACGCCGCTGGGGCAATTAATGCCATTGAATGAGACAGTTACTAGTCTAATGAGCCTCTACAGCAGTTACAGGTAACGGTAGCTATAACTCTATTTAGTGGATGACTTAGGATTCTTTGACCGTTGCAGCTCCCACGATGCCTCCCTATCCGGTACGTCCGAGTGGTAGTTCGTCCACCGAGTGACGTATGGTTGTCCGAGTGCTGTAGAGCCGTCCGAGTGATCCTCCTGATGTATCATTCGAATGCTGACATGGTCCAGAGACCTACCTATGACGGTGATGGGCCCCCTATGGGTCCCATATGATGGGCCCTTGACCCTACCTGTAATAGGTGACCACATCATTAGCCCCCGAATCGGTTGGGATTTCGTAGGACAAACAAACCAATCCTTCGGTTGGGTCTGAGTGCTGCAGGGACACTCGGGATATGTTTCCGGACCGTGATTTGTTGTTCCTTGGATGAAAACACAACGGATTCTGGACTTTAGTTTTACCCAGATGACCAGGTGCTGTTGATCGTCGAGAAAAAACCCGGTGGCCAGGGGCGGGCCTAGGATTTTAAGAGTGTGTATTCAAAATTTAGAATGCTTGCAATTTTTTACAACCTCTTGTTTTTTTGGCATGTATAAATGATTGTAGCACTATTTTATAGAACTGTATAGGATATAAAAGATATAAATAGGGGAATAGTATCACAGATTTATATAATTGATCATAACTTGATATTCTGAGATCATAACTTGAAACTGTTCAACACATGGAAGTACTGATTACTCTAAATCTGAAGCACCCCTGTAAAAATGAATCATCTACATCCATCTAAGAATTAACTGAAAAGGCCGTTGGGAAAGCACATCCCATGGAGAAAAATTAGAAAACATATCTAAAAAGGTCGATGTGTCCACTGACGAATGAGCTTGGTGCCTTGACCCATGACTCAATCTCCACCCTGGATGCATGCGCGGCGTCGTCGGGTGCCGGCCTGGCACCGCGCCCGATGACCCTGCCGTTGTGCGGCTGCACAGTGTGCTTTCTGGCGATGACAATTGGGAGGAGGCGCTGGATCGACCACGGCTTCGTGCGATTTCCCCCACGTCCACCACAGGAATTTCAAATTGGGCTTGGGACAGGCCGAATACGGGAAGGAGAATTGGGCCATTAGGCCATGTTGGAGCGGGGAGGGAGAGAAACAGGAGAAGGTGGGCTGGCTAATCCATGGGGTAAAAGCGTATACGACCTGTGAACCTCTTTTTTCATGCAATACATGATACAAACTCCATATATACATATTTTTTTGCCAAAAATAATGGATATTCACTTGAATACCCATGAATTGATCTGGGCCCGCCCCTACCGGTGGCATTCGTTTTGTCTCTCAGAGGAGATGGACTAGGGGCCCGAGTGAGGGCATGCCATGACAACTCGAGTGGCGATGCCGGCGCATCGTCTGACTCTCTAGAGAGACAACACTCCTTATCCCAGGGGAACGCCAGTGCAGGCCTCCTACGAGTCCAGGTTTACTAGTCATGCGCCTTGGAGCCTACCGAGAGGGCCAAGTGAACCCGCAGAGGGGCGTCAAGCTCGTCACATAACGATCCTGAAGGGGACTTCAGTCGGGTGTTTAACGTGGCCGAGTGCATGGGTCCCCACGGAGGGTGGTCAGTCGGACTGACGCGCGTCCTTTAGGAAAGGAATCGCTGGTAATCAATCGGATTGATCTGTCCTGGAAATCTCAGGATTTGAATTCGTCTGTCACGCGCTGAAGTGGTAATGTCATTCGTTAGTGGGAAAGTGGGGGGCGTGGCTCCTTGATTTGTGTGCATGATCCCCGCCACGTGTCATGTCTATCCTGTGCAAAGCCCTTTCGCGCGGGCCATCGGTTCGGGGATTCGTGGTGAAAGATTCGGCCAGAGATTTTGTCGGGTGGTATAAAAGGTTTGGGGACAGAGGTCCGGCCCTCAGATCCCCTTCCCCTCGCTCCGACTCCTCCGCCTCCCTCCTTCTCTCGAGTGCGCAGCAATGGCGAGGGATTCCACGGCCAAGGCAGAGAAAGCGAGGAAGGCGGGGAAGGCTTCCTCCTCTGGCTCTGGTGCGGCGGCCGGCGGCGTGGCGGGGGACTGGATCCCGTCGCGTGTCTCAGCCCGGTGACTGGAGGAGTTGGCGGAGGAGGGGCTGATTCCGTTCGAGGGATGGCGTCGCCCAGGCGCGGGGGAGGTCGAGCCGGCGCCCTGCTACTTCTTGAGCTTGCGTTGATTTTTCCCTTGAAGAGAAAAGGGTGATGCAGCAAAGTAGAGATAAGTATTTCCCTTAGTTAAGAACAAGCAAGTCTCCAATCTATGCACCTGCACAAACTAACAAACACTTGCACTCAACACGAAAAAGGGGTTGTCAATCCCCTTCACGGTCTCGAACAAGAGTGAGATCTAATAGAGATGGGTATAAAAGATTACTAAAACGTAAAACAAAGTAAAAACAAATAAATTGCAGCAAGGTATTTTTGGGTTTTTTGGTTATAGATCTAAAAATATATGATGGAAAATAGACCCGGGGGCCATAGGTTTCACTAGAGGCTTCTCTCTTGAAGATAGCATACGGTGGGTGAACAAATTACTGTTGAGCAATTGATAGAAAAGTGCAAAGTTATGACGATATCTAAGGCAATGATCATGAATATAGGCATCACGACTGTGACAAGTAGACCAACTCCTGCCTACATCTACTACTATTACTCCACACATCGACCGCTATCCAGCATGCATCTAGAGTATTAAGTTCATAAGAACAGAGTAACGCCTTAAGCAAGATGACATGATGTAGAGGGATAAACTCAAGCAATATGATATAAACCCCATCTTTTTATCCTTGATGGCAACAATACAATACGTGCCTCGCTACCCCTTCTGTCACTGGATGAGGACACCGCAAGATTGAACCCAAAACTAAGCACCTCTCCCATTGCAAGAAAAAACCAATCTAGTTGGCCAAACAAAATCGATAGTTAGAAGAGAAATACAAAGATATCTTAATCATGCATAAAAGAGTTCAGAAAAGACTCAAATAATATTCATAGATAATCTGATCATAAATCCACAATTCATCGGATCTCAACAAACACACCGCAAAAAAAGTATTACATCTAATAGATCTCCAAGAACATCAAGGAGAACATTGTATTGAAGATCAAAGAGAGAGAGAAGAAGCCATCTAGCTACTAGCTATGGACCCGTAGGTCTGTGGTAAACTACTCATGCATCATCGAAAGGGCAATAGGTTTGATGTAGAAGCCCATCGTGATCGAATCCCCTTCCGGCAGATCGCCGGAAAAGGCCCCAAAATGGGGTCTCACGGGAACAGAGGCTTACGGCGGCGGAAAAGTATTTTGGTGTACGCTTCTGGTGGTTTGGGAATATTTGGGAATTTATAGTGCAAGAATTAGGGTTGGTGGACTCCCGTGGGGCCCACAAGCCCTCAAGGCGCCCCCCCCTAGGGGCGCGCCTAGCAGGTTTGTGGCCACGTGGGGCATCCTCTGACCCCCTCTCCAAGTTCCGTGGATGTCTTCTGGTCCAAGAAAGATCATCGTAAAGTTTTATTCCGTTTGGACTCCGTTTGATATTCCTTTTCTGTGAAACTCAAAAACAAGGAAAAAAAGAAACTGGCACTGGGCTCTGGGTTAATAGGTTAGTCCCAAAATAATACAAAATAGCATATTAATGCATATAAAACATCCAAAACAGATAATATAATAGCATGGACCAATAAAAAATTATAGATACGTTGAAGACGTATCAAGCATCCCCAAGCTTAATTCCTGCTCGTCCTCGAGTAGGTAAATGATAAAAACAGAATTTTTGATGTGGAATGCTACCTAACACATTTATCAATGCAATCTTCTTTATTGTGGCATGAATATTTAGATCCATAAGACTCAAAAAAAAAGTTTAATATTGACATAAAAACAATAATACTTCAAGCATACAAATAAAGCAACCATGTCTTCTCAAAATAACATGGCCAAAGAAAGTTATCCCTACAAAATCATATAGTCTGGCTATGCTCCATCTTCATCACACAAAGTATTTCATCATGCACAACCCCGATGACAAGCCAAGCAATTGTTTCATACTTTTGGTGTTCTCAAACTTTTTCAACTTTCATGCAATACATGAGCGTGAGCCATGGATATAGCACTATAGGTGGAATAGAATATGGTGGTTGTGGAGAAGACAAAAAGAAGGAGAAAGTCTCACACCAACTAGGCAAATTAATGGGATATGGAGATGCGCATCAATTGATATCTATGCAAGTGAGTAGGGATTGCTATGCAACGGATGCACTAGAGCTATAAGTGTATGAAAGCTCAAAAACAAACTAAGTGGGTGTGCATCCAACTTGCTTGCTCATGAAGACCTAGGGCAATTTGAGGAAGCCCATCATTGGAATATACAAGCCAAGTTCTATAATGAAAAATTTCCACTAGTATATGAAAGTGACAAAATATGAGACTCTCTATCATGAAGATAATGGTGCTACTTTGAAGCACAAGTGTGGAAAAAGGATAGTAACATTGTCCCTTCTCTCTTTTCTCTCATTTTTTTCTTTTCTCTTTTTTTTGTTTGGGCTTCTTTGGCCTCTTTTTTTATTTGGGCTTCTTTGGCCTCTTTTATTTTTTTGTAAAGTCTGGAGACTCATCCCAACTTGTGAGGGAATCATAGCTTCCATCATCCTTTCCTCACATGGGACAATGCTCTAATAATGATGATCATCACACTTTTATTTACTTACAACTCAAAAATTACAACTCGATACTAGAACAAAATATGACTCTATATGAATGCCTCCGGCGGTGTACCGGGATGTGCTATGATCAAGAGTGACATGTATAAAAAATATGAACGGTGGCCTTGCCACAAATACTATGCCAACTACATGATCATGCAAAGCAATATGACAATGATGGTGCGTGTCATAATAAAACGGAACGGTGGAAGTTGCATGGCAATATATCTCGGAATGGGTATGGAAATGCCATAATAGGTAGGTATGGTGGCTGTTTTGAGGAAGGGTATATGGTGGGTTTAATGCACCGGCGAAAGTTGCGCGGTACTAGAGAGGCTAGCAATGGTGGAAGGGTGAGAGTGCGTATAATCCATGGACTCAACATTAGTCATAAAGAACTCACATACTTATTGCAAAAATTTATTAGTCATCGAGACAAAGTACTACACGCATGCTCCTAGGGGGATAGATTGGTAGGAAAAGACCATCGCTTGTCCCCGACCGCCACTCATAAGGAAGGCAATAAAAAAAATCATGCTCCCACTTCATCACATAACGGTTCACCATACGTGCATGCTACGGGAATCACAAACTTTAACACAAGTATTTCTACCAATCCACAATTACTCACTAGCATGACTCTAATATCACCATCTTTATATCTCAAAACAATATGCAAGGAATCAAACTTCTCATCTATTCAATGCTCTTTATATGAAAGTTTTTATTATATCCCTCTTGGATGCCCATCATATTAGGACTAAATTCATAAGCTAAGAAAATTACCATGTTGTTTAAGACTCTCAAAATAATATAAGTGAAGCATAAGAGTTCATCAATTTCTATAAAATAAAGCCACCGCCGTGCTCTAAAAAGATATAAGTGAAGCACTAGAGCAAACTGCCTAGCTCAAAAGATATAAGTGAAGCACAAAGAGTATTCTAATAAATTCACGATTAATGCATGTCCCTCTCAAAAGGTGTGTACAGCAAGGATGATTGTGGCAAAATAAAAAGCAAAGACTCATATTATACAAGAGGCTCCAAGCAAAACACATATCATGTGGTGAATAAAAATATAGCCTCAAGTAAATTTACCGATGGATTGAAGACAAAAGAGGGGATGCCATCCGGGGCATCCCCAAGCTTAGATGATTGGTTGTCCTTGAATATTACCTTGGGGTGCCTTGGGTATCCCCAAGCTTAGGCTCTTGCCACTCCTTATTCCGTTGTCCATCAAATCTTTACCCAATTCTTGAAAACTTCACAACAGAAAACTCATAAGATCCGTTAGTATAATAAAATAGATCACCACTTTAGGTACTGTTGTGAACTCCTTATTAATTTATAATGGTGTTATATCTACTGTATTCCAATTTCTCCATTGTTCATACCCCCCGATACTACCCATAGATTCATCAAAATAAGCAAACAACACATAGAAAACAGAATCTGTCAAAAACAGAACAGTCTGCGAAGATCTGAATTGTTCTCATACTTCTCTAACTCAAAAAATTCTGAGAAACTGGGAAAACATAGGAAATTTCTATATTAATCTTGTGTAAAAAGTTCCGAGTTTTTCCGAGCTCAAGTGAATTTAAACAATTCTGTTACTTGACGCAAAAGTTTCTGTTTTTCAGCAAAATCAAATCAACTCTCACCATAGATCATCCCAAAGGTCTTACTTGGATAAAACACTAATTAAAACACCAAAACACAATTACTATAGAGGTAATAATTTGTATTTGTTGAAAAACAGAACCAAAATCAAAAAACATAAAAATAAAATTGGGTTGCCTCCCAACAAGCACTATTGTTTAACGCCCCTAGCTAGGCATAAAACATAGATCTGGGTATTGTCATCTTTGGTATTTTTTTCCATAGGTGTGCTCTCATCAGGAGGTTTTGCTAAGATAACTTGGAACACATTATCCATAGAAATTTTGGCATTATCAAGTTGCCCATCTAAGTATCCCCTTTGATTTCCAGCCACAATCCAAGAATATTGTTGATTAACATCATTGAAAACTTGTTGGATCACATCTAAAACGGGGATTTTCTTTTTAAGGTTCTCATCAAAGATTTGATTGTTTCCAAGAAAATGTCTCAATGTATAGTCACTATTGTAAAGGATCTCATCTATCACCGGTTTTTCATGGCTCATACCATAAAAATCAAAAATTTCCCTAGCTTCCCGCACTTTGTGATCCAATTCGTTCATAAGAACACGAGTAGCTATCTTTTTAGCTTTGGGATCTTTTATAACGGGAAGCTCATAAAACATTCTTTGCAAGGTAGGATGAGTACGGATAAATCTATTTACAAATTTCAGAACTAGTGCTGAAATAGCCTCCGCATAAGTCTTAGTTCTTTTAAGTATAGGAGCATCATCAAAAGGCAAGTTGCCGACACAATTGAAAAATTCTTGGATATGTTCTTTTCCCATAACATTCCCTTGCCCCAAAACAAAAGTTTTAGCATCCAGATTACCGGATCGTCCAAGTTTCAGAGTTAGGCCATCATCTGTTTCTGCCATACCGAAATCACTCATGATGATGAGTTCAAGCAAACAAAAAGGATCGAACGAAAGAAGGGCGAATAAAAAGGCAAATATTTTTGTGTTTTTCTAAAAATGTTTTAGAAGTGGGGGAGAGGAAAACGAGAGGCAAATGGCAAATAAAGCAATGCAAGAGATGAGAATTTATGATGGGTACTTGGTAGGCTTGATGTAGAACCTCCCCGGGAACGGCACCAGAAATTATTCCTGCTACTTCTTGAGTTTGCGTTGATTTTTCCCTTGAAGAGGAAAGGGTGATGCAGCAAAGTAGAGATAAGTATTTCCCTCAGTTAAGAACCAAGGTATCCATCCAGTAGGAGGCAAAAGCAAGTCTCCAATCTATGCACCTGCACAAACTAACAAACACTTGCACTCAACGCGAAAAAGGGGTTGTCAATCCCTTCACGGTCTCGAACAAGAGTGAGATCTAATAGAGATGGGTATAAAAGATTACTAAAACATAAAACAAAGTAAAAACAAATAAATTGCAACAAGGTATTTTTGGGTTTTTTGGTTTATAGATCTGAAAATATATGATGGAAAATAGACCCCGGGGCCATAGGTTTCACTAGAGGCTTCTCTCTTGAAGATAGCATACGGTGGGTGAACAAATTATTGTTGAGCAATTGATAGAAAAGCGCAAAGTTATGACGATATCTAAGGCAATGATCGTGAATATAGGCATCACGTTCGTGACAAGTAGACCGCCTCCTGCCTGCATCTACTACTATTACTCCACACATCGACCGCTATCCAGCATGCATCTAGAGTATTAAGTACATAAGAATGGAGTAATGCCTTAACCAAGATGACATGATGTAGAGGGATAAACTCAAGCAATATGATATAAACCCCATTTGTTTATCCTTGATGGCAACAATACAATACGTGCCTCGCTACCCCTTCTGTCACTGGGTGAGGACACCGCAAGATTGAACCCAAAACTAAGCACCTCTCCCATTGCAAGAAAAACCAATCTAGTTGGCCAAACCAAATCGATAGTTCGAAGAGAAATACAAAGATATCTTAATCATGCATAAAAGAGTTCAGAAAAGACTCAAATAATATTCATAGATAATCTGATCATAAATCCACAATTCATCGGATCTTAACAAACACACCGCAAAAAAGTATTACATCGAATAGATCTCCAAGAACATCGAGGAGAACATTGTATTGAAGATCAAAGAGAGAGAAGAAGCCATGCATCTAGCTACTAGCTATGGACCCGTAGGTCTGTGGTAAACTACTCACGCATCATCGGAAGGGCAATAGGGTTGATGTAGAAGCCCTCTGTGATCGAATCCCCCTCCGGCAGATCGCCGGAAAAGGCCCCAAGATGGGATCTCACGGGAACAGAGGCTTGCGGCTGTCGGTGTTCTGGGAACTAGGGTACCCAGACTTGCCTGCCTGCGGCCCACGGCATGGCTCCCTCGATGGCCTGGTATGGCCCATCTCCAAGACCACCAAGACAAGTCCCTCACGAGGGTCCCGGCCTCACGAGGAGGACGACACCAAGACCTCCCAAGGGAGCAGCCTCCCCAGGCGGCCTCCCGAGGATCGGAGATTTTTATGCAGGTACCCAGCCTCACGAGGCTGCGATGACGTGAGCCATGAAGACCATGGCCAGGCGGGCGCCAGCGGGTGCAAAGGAGGCAGTTTTCTCTTTGGTGCTAAGGAGGCAAGGACATGCGTGGGTTCCCGAGGAATCCCCCAAAGGTTTCCATTCCGGTGCTACAAGACCAAGACCACAAGCTCGCCAAGGCGGAGGCCATCACCGGGCCCACCACTGCGTCATGACCAGAAGCTTTGCAGGAGAAGACCACCTTTTGTTAGGATAAGATGTACTATTTGTCCCCTTTCAAATTGGTCGTTGTGGGATCCCTTCCCGCCTAAGTTTTGAGGGAAGAGGACCAAAGCCGCTATAAATATAGGTTAGCCACCACCATAGCAAGGGTCGACTCATTCTCACCCCGAGCCCTCGCGAGATTGTTCATCCTCTGTACTTGTTCATCCTCAGCCCCTCGTGAGGCCAATCCACCACAAAGCAGGAGTAGGGTATTACACCGCAAGGTGGCCCGAACCTGGGTAAACTATCGCGTTCATCTTCTTCCCTGCTCACGCGAGTTCGGCTAGGCTAGGCTATGGAGCGACGGGCTGCAGGCTTGAGAGGTTGAGATCTTCGCACACGCCCCAGAGTTCGAACCTTCTTGGGTCTGCGGAGCCCTGAATCCGACATTTGGCGCGCCAGGTAGGGGCGTGTCGAAGTCTGCTCCTCCTCCGACCGTGCTTTGCCCTTGCCTCGCGGCCCCCATGGCGGGCGCGGCCCTGCAGGCGTGGCCGCTCGAGGCGTACGGGGGCGCCGCGGGTTGCCCGGCTTTCACCTCCGATCTACGACAAGTGTGGTGGCCCGCGAAGTTCAGACCGGTGTTGCCCCCGCGGTACGACGGCGTCGCGGACCCCGAAGGGTTCCTCCGGTCGTACGTGTAGGCCATCGAGATGGCGGGCAGCGACGACAAGGCCATGGCAAACGGGTTCCCCCTCGCCCTCACGGAGGCTCCTCGGTCTTGGCTCCGCGGCCTCCCGCGCGCCTCGATCTCCTCTTGGGAGGAACCCTACGACCAGTTCGTCACGCACTTCGCGGACCCAGTGCCCCATGTGGTTGCGTGCATCATCGGCGAATCACGGGTGCCCGCGTCGGGCCGCCACATCAAGTAGCTTCTCCGTCAGCAAGGTACCACCCGACCACAGCGCGTGGCGGCGCAAGGCCGCGCTGGACCTAAGACCGCCATCACCTTCGATTCCAGAGACCACCCCAAGGCCACGACCGCGGCAGGTGCTCTCCCCATGCTGTGTACTCCCACCATCAACAACGTCGTGGTGACCAAGACCCTCATCGACGGAGGCGCCGGCATGAACGTCCTCTCGGTGGAAACCTTCGACCTGCTTCAAGTGATGTACGACTAGCTCGCTCCCACCAAGCCTTTCTCGGGGGTGGTCAAGGGCTTGGCCACTCCCCTGGGGCAGATACACCTCCCCGTCACCTTCGGCACGCGCGACAACTACCACACCGAGCTCATCGACTTCGACATCGCCTATATCGGCCTCCCGTATAACGCCATCCTGGGGTATCCGGCCCTCGCCAATTTCATGGCGGCTACCCATCTGGGTTACAACATTGTCAAGATGTCGGGCAGCAGCGCCATCATCATGATGGTCGGGGATACAAAGGATGCGGTCCGGGCCCTCAAGCTCGTCTACAGGGCCGCGGTCGCTATGCTCCCTGCCACCGCGGGCGCGGCGGTGGCTCAGGAGGCCGCACCCATGAAGAAAAAGCAGTTGTTCTCTTAGGACCGGGCCGAGACGAAGCAGGTGCCTATCGACACCGGGGGCTCGGGTCCCACCTTCACCATTGGTGCGGGCCTTCCCCTAGATCAGGAGGAGGCGCTGGTGGCATTCCTGAGGGCCAACAAAGTCGTATTTGTGTGGGAAGCATCAGACTTGGTGGGTGTCCCGAGGGAGGTGATTGAGCACCACCTGATGGTGTGCCCAGGCGCGCGCCCGGTGAAGCAAAAAGCGCGGTGCCAGGCACAAGAGAAGCAGGCGTTCATCATCCAGGAGGTCGGCAAGCTCCAAGAGGCCGGCGTCATCCGGGAGGTGCAGCACCCGGATTGGTTGGCAAATCCCGTGATCGTCCCCAAGAAGGGCGGGAAGGAGCGCATGTGCGTCAACTTCACCAGCCTCAACAAGGCCTGCCCTCAGGATCCTTTCCCGCTCCCACATATCGACCAGATCGTGGACTCCACAGCTGAGTGCGATTTGCTGTGCTTCCTGGATGCCTTCTCGGGATATCATCAAATAAAGATGGCGGCGGAGGACGTCGAGAAGACAACCTTCATCTCTCCGTGTCGTGTGTACTGCTACACTTGCATGCCCTTCGGGCTGCGAAACACTGGTGCCACCTTCCAGTGGCTGATGCACATAGCGCTCGGGCCGCAGTTGGGGAGGAACGCGGAGGCATACGTCGATGACATTGTGGTCAAGTCGTGGGAAGCAAGGACCCTGATCAAAGACCTGGAAGAAACGTTCGCTAACTTGCGCAGCATAAACCTGAAGCTCAATCCGGAGAAATGTGTGTTCGGGGTCCCGTCTGGCAAGCTGCCGGGTTTCCTGGTGTCGCACAGAGGGATCGAAGCCAACCCCGAGAAGGTCAAGGCAATAGAGCGAATGAGCCCACCTTAGACCCTCAAGGAGATGCAGAAACTCGCAGAATGCGTAACCTCTTTGGGGCGTTTCATCTCCAAGCTTGGTGAGCGCGCCCTCCCTTTCTTCAAGTTGATGAAGAAGAAGGGACCGTTCGAGTGGACCCCGGAAGCTGAGGAAGCCTTCGAAGACCTCAAGCGATACCTCACGAGCCCACCTGTCATGGTGGCGCCCCACCCGCGTGAGCCTCTGGTGCTCTACTTGGCGGCCACTCCCCACTCGGCCAGTGCAGCACTCGTGGCAGTCAGAGAAGGGCCCGTCGGCGCGGGCTCAAAGTAGAACGGCCAGCAGGGAGCCACGCAGCCTTCGCTGTCCCAGGGTGATGCTCCTGAGGACCCCGTGGCTCCATCGACCCCCGAGCTTCAGGAGCCCCTCACGCCCCCGACGGAGCAAGGCGCCCTTGAATCCTCACCCCTCGTCGAGCACCCGGTGTACTTCATCAGCACGATGCTGCGCGATGCACGCACGCGCTACCCCAAGCAGCAGAAACTCCTGCTCGTGCTCCTTGTCGCCTCTAGGAAGCTGTGTCACTATTTCCAAGGCCACCCCATCAAGGTCGTGTCGGCGTATCCCTTGGAGAAGGTGCTGCGCAGCCCCAACGCCATCGGGAGGGTCGCAGAATGGAACATCGAGCTGCAGGCCTTCCAGCTAGAGTTTAGCACGACCAGAGTCATCAAGGGGGCGGCCCTGGCCGATCGGGGACTGGATGAGGGTCAATCCCTCGCACCCGGCGATGAAGCACCCGATGGATGGGTCATGCACTTCGATGGTGCCTTTGCGCGGCAGGGCGCGAGGGCTGGAGTCGTGCTCATCTCGCTGATCAAGGACAAGTTGTACTACGCCGTGCAGCTCTGCTTCCAGCGCGGTGAGAAGGTCTCCAACAACATCGCGGAGTACGAGGGCTTGATTGCCGGCCTTAGGGCCGCGGCTGGCCTGGGAGTCAAACGCCTCACCATCAAGGGCGACTCCCAGCTCCTCGTCAACTTCTCCAACAAAGAGTACAAGCCGAAGGACGAGCACATGGAAGCTTACTTGGAAGAGGTACGTAAAATAGAAAAATGCTTCCTAGGCTTGGAATTGAAGCACATTCCGCGGGGCGCGAACAAGGAAGCTGACGACATCGCCAAGAGGGCGTCCCGCCATGAACCCCAGAGACCTGGCGTCTTCGAGGAGAGGCTTCACAAGCTGTCTGCAGCTCCACCGGCTGTGGGTTCGGCATTGCTCAGGGAGGAGCTGCCGCCAGCCCCGGCCTCAGGAGCCCCGGCCTGTGGTCCGGCCTCAGGAGCCCATTTACTCCTGGCGCTGGAGCCTCAGGCAGGCTGCTGGACCGAGGATTTCAAGGCGTACCTCCTCCGCAGCAACTTGCTGGAGAAAGAGGAGGACGCAGAGCGCGCGGTCTGCCAGGCCACTGCTTATTGCTTGCAGGACGGCGAGCTGTACCAGCGACGCCCCAACGACATCTCGTTGCGGTGCATATCCAACGAACAAGGGCCCGAGTTGCTGGCTGATATCCATGGCGGGGACTGCGGGCACCATTCCTCGTCGCGCACCCTCATGGGCAAGGTGTTCCGTAGCGGCTTCTACTGGCCGACGGTGCTCAACGACGCCACTGAGCTGGTGCGGTCCTGTGAGGCCTGCCAGTTCCACGCCAAGCAGATTCATCAGCCCGCGCAAGGTCTCCAGACCATTCTGCTCTCGTGGCCAATCACGGTCTGGGGGCTGGATATCCTGGGCCCGTTCCCTCGGGCGGCCGGGGGATATCGCTACCTCTACATCGCCATCGACAAGTTCACCAAGTGGGCGGAGGTGGAGCCCGTGCGCACCATCCCTGCTGGCTCGGCCGTCAAGTTCATCAAGGGCCTCGTGAGCCATTTCGGGGTCCCCAACCGTATCATTACTGACAATGGCTCCCAGTTCACAAGCAATCTCTTCAGGACATATTGTGCTAACCCTAGAACGCAGATATGCTACGCTTCGGTGGCACACCCATGGAGCAACGGCCAAGCCGAACGCGCTAACGCGGAGGTCCTGAGGGGCCTCAAGATGAGGAGCTTCAAGAAGAAAGTCAAGGCCTGCGGTAGGGGTTGGCTCGGTGAGCTTCAGTCTGTGCTGTGGTCTATCCGCACCACTGCGACTAAGC
This sequence comes from Thinopyrum elongatum, assembly GCA_011799875.1. Lineage (NCBI taxonomy): Eukaryota > Viridiplantae > Streptophyta > Magnoliopsida > Poales > Poaceae > Thinopyrum > Thinopyrum elongatum. Next base: position 174,032,689 of record CM022303.1, on the reverse strand, counting down.
CCACCGGCGAGACCCCGTTCTTCCTCGTCTACGGGGCCGAGGCGGTCCTCCCTCACGAGGTTAGGCTTTGCTCCCCGCGGGTCCTGGCATTCGACGAGGCGCATCAGGAAGCCTCGCGGGGGATCGACCTCGTGCTTGGGGAGGAAGCCCGCCTCCAAGCCTCACTCCGTGCAGCGAGGTACCAGCAGGCGCTGCGGCGTAACAACTGCCGCAGCATCCGCTCCCGGACCCTCGAGGTGGGAGACCTCGTCTTGAGACGGGTCCTTTCCAGGGAGGGCCTTCACAAGCTCTCGCCCATGTGGGAGGGCCCGTTCAGGGTCGCCCGCGTCTCCAGGCCTGGCACCGCGCGCCTGGAGATGCAGGATGGGGTCCCCATCCAGAATGCCTGGAACATCCAGCATCTCCGGAATTTCTACCCGTGACACTCTCACGTAATAATGAGTGGGGTTGTACACGCCCCGGAGTCTCCTGAGTGCCGCCCTGGGGCCTCACGAGGGCTCCCACCCATGCCCAAGTGGAAGCCCCATGCTCCGCGCTGGCGGACGACACGGTCTTTCAACAATTATTCCCACGCCTAGTGGAAGCCCCATGCTCCGTGCTGGCGGGAAGACTAGAAGACTAGTGTAGGCGCCGGACGCGGCTGTTCTTTCGCTTGCTTTTGTAGCCAATTTGCCACTTCTTGGAATGAAATTCGAAATTCTTGCGTCTTTATTTGAAGGGGGTGGGAATTTTTCTCCTTGCAACGCTCTCTTGAATCTTGCTTTGAGGGGGGTGGCAGTTGCTCGTCGCTCCTTCCCACGCGTCTCGCGAGCGGGGGCTGGACACGGTGTGTATGCCTGGGCCTGCCCACGAACACACCTCGCCAAAACCTTGGCGTCCTAATCCTCGCGCGACACTCTCGAAATGAGCTAACGGGCATGTATGCCCCCCTGAGCCCTCGTCTCCCAACCTCACTGGGCATCGCGACCCGGTGCACCAGTGAAAATCGGTCCCCGCTCGGGGGCTCGGGGGCCTCGCGGCCATTGGGCGCCTCCTGAGGCCCGAGAGCCCTCTGATCCTCAGGAAAGAAGACCCCGGCAAGATCCCTAAACCACTTCAGTGCCCCGGCCGCACCGTTACGGGAACGAGAGGCACGCAGGGGATCCAAGCTCAGGAGGCAGGGGATCCAAGCTCACGAGGAGCGTGCCCTCGCGACGCAGGAATCCGCCATAAGTGCACCAAGCTAAGTTATCCTAATCGCGATCAAGCAGGAACCTGTCGATTGATATCAACACAAATGCTAGGGTACAAAATAAAAGTGTTAACATAACGGCGCAAGCGCCATGGTCCATTACACGCCCCATCGGGGCCCGCTGTCTTTCTTGATGCAGGAAAAGGAAAAAGCAAAAGGAGGCCTTGCGGCCACTGCAACTCCTGAGGCTAGGCTCCAGCGATGCCTGCACTCAGTCGGAGTCCTCCTCCTGCTTCACCAGAGCGCGATGGCGAGACGGCTCGCCACCCTCCCTGGTGCGGGCATGGCGACGTGGCGGCTTGTCGTAGTCATCGTCCCTCGTGCTCTTCCCGAAGGAAGAGCCGCCGCTGCTGGAGGCGCCACGGCCGTCGCTAAGGGAAAGTTCACTGCCGGGGATGTCGCCGCCCCTCTGGCCATCATCGTCGGAGGGGTGAGCGTCGTCGCCGTCGTCCTCCTCCTCTGGACAGCACCCCAGATGCCTGTCGTCCTCCCCGAAGATCCTGACATAAAGGGTCGCCGCTCCGTCGTGCCTGAAGTGGAGGGTACATCTCCCCTGCAGGCCGCGTGCGCAGGCGAATGACTGCCACCCGCGGTTCAGGAACACATAACCGGCAGGGGTGACCTCGACCTCCACCCACGAGGCCTTGCTGCAGCAGCCGTCGGCCTGCAGCCAGAGGCCGCCAGACCCTCCGGCCTGCAGCGCGCCCACGAAGAAGCGCGGGAGCTAGAACCAGGTGCCTGCCGGCCTCTCCGCCCACACCACGAACTCCGGGGACGCGTAGGCCGAGTGGGATCGCGGGCGCGGTGGCCGGACGGCCGCCACATGCTTTCCCCCTTGGCCATGGCCGCTTCGGCCGCAGCTGCCCCCGGCGCGGGAGGGAGCCTTCCCACGACCGCCGAAGGTGGCGCCGACCTTCGAGGGGGTGCGCCCACGCCCTGGGAGCTACCGTCGGTGTCGCGGCATACTTGCGGGGACGGCCGCGGCCCCTCTTGGGCGGCGGCGAGCCTGGTCCCTCCATGGGGGCCTTCCCCTTCTCAACAGCGGAGAACCTCCTCACGGGCGCCATGGATGCGGGGCGGCAGAAGATGAAGAAGGAGCAAGGGAAGATGACCAGCAGGAAGATGAAGATGGACCGGGGGCTCCGTCCCCCTCGCCCTCTTATAGGCGGCGGAAGGCTAACCGGCGCCCCTCCACGTTCCGAGTGATGATGGCCCTGCTGCATGCATCAGGCTGTTGTCAACTTGAAACGGTTGCCGAGGCGACGTGGGGGAGCAAAGGCGTCCGCGTCCCGTCAAGCGCCACGTGTCAACCTGGCCCGCAGGCAATTGGGGCCCGCGACGCTTCACCCTTGCCCCTTGGCTTCGCCTCGAAGCCAGCCCGAGCGTGCCTTTGGCCTGGGGGCTACTGTCGGCGTTCTGGGAACCAGGGTACCCAGACTTGCCTGCCTGTGGCCCACGGCGTGGCTCCCTCGATGGCCTGGTATGGCCCATCTACAAGACCACCAAGACAAGACCCTCGCGAGGGGCCCGGCCTCGCGAGGAGGACGACACTAAGACCTCCCGAAGGAGCGGCCTCCCCAGGCAGCCTCCCAAGGAGCTGAGATTTCTATGCAGGTGCCCAGCCTCATGAGGCTGTGATGACGTGAGCCATGACGACCATGGCCAGGCGGGCGCCAGCGGGCACAGAGGAGGTAGTTTCCTCTTTGGTGCTAAGGAGGCAAGGACAGGCGTGGGTTCCCGAGGAATCCCCCAAAGGTTTCCATTCCGGTGCTACAAGACCAAGACCACAAGCTCGGCAAGGCGGAGGTCATCACCGAGCCCACCGCTGCGTCACGACTAGAAGCTTTGCAGGAGAAGACCATCTTTTGTCAGGATAAGATGTACTACTTGTCCCCTTTCAAATTGGCCGTTGTGGGATCCCTTCCCGCCTAAGTTTCGAGGGAAGAGGACCAAGGCCACTATAAATATAGGTTAGCCACCACCATAGCAGGGGTCAACTCATTCTCGCCCCCGAGCCCACGCGAGGTTGTTCATCCTCTGTACTTGTTTATCCTCAACCCCTCATGAGGCCAATCCACCACAAAGCAGGAGTAGGGTATTACACCGCAAGGTGGCCCGAACCTAGGTAAACTGTCGCGTTCATCTTCTTCCTTGCTCACGCGAGTTCGGCTAGGCTAGGCTGTGGAGCGACGGGCTCCAGGCTTGAGAGGTTGAGATCTTCGCACATGCCCCAGAGTTCGAACCTTCTTGGGTCTGCAGATCCCTGAATCCGACAGCGGTAGCGTAAAAGTATTTTGGTGGATGCTTCTGGTGGTTTGGGAATATTTGGGAATTTATAGTGCAAGAATTAGGGTTGGAAAACTCCCGTGGGGCCCACAAGCCCTCAGGGCGCCCCCCGCGCCAGGGGCACGCCTAGCAGGCATGTGGCCACGTGGGGCATCCTCTGACCCCCTCTCCAAGTTCCGTGGATGTCTTCTGGTCCAAGAAAAATCATCGTAAAGTTTTATTCCGTTTGGACTCCGTTTGATATTCCTTTTCTGTAAAACTCAAAAATAAGGAAAAAACAGAAACTGGCACTGGGCTCTGGGTTAATAGAGTCCCAAGAATAATATAAAATAGCATATTAATGCATGTAAAACATTCAAAACTGATAATATAATAGCATGGAACAATAAAAAATTATAGATACGTTGGAGACGTATCACGCCCCAGGAGGACGAGCGCGTTCTGCTCGTCACCCACATTGAGCGGGGTTTCTCCATGCCTCCCCACCCTTTCTTTAGGGCATTTCTTGATTATTTTGGCACACAACTTCACCATCTTCCTCCTCACGCCATTATTTACCTCTCGGCCTTTGTCTCTCTGTGAGAACTTCTTGGGTTGTCCGCCCCATTGGGGCCTCTTCAAGTATATCTTCACTTGCCGGTCGTTGACCGTCAAGAAAGACTCGCCGACTGGTGAGAAGACCAACGTCACCCAGTTGTGCGGGGGTCTGGGCATCCATGTTCGCGGAGGGAGATCCTTACCGAAGATGAGCTTCCCTGACTCTGTCGGGGTGGCAGGGCACTTGGTTCTACTGTAGGGATGCCCCCAGCGCCAGCACACGGTCAGGCCTCCTACCGTCCTCCTCGGAGAGAGTGAGGGCTCACCCATCGCTCTCTGTGGCAAAGGAGGAGAAGGCGGAGGTCGACATCTTGTCCACTGCCCTCTTTAGCGCCGTGAACGCCGGCGTCAATGGAATGGACTTGCTGGAGGCGTTTCTCACTCGGCGGATCCAGCCGCTGCAGACCAGGGTTCATCCGATGTGGATGTATGAGGGGCCAAGTGACTCCATCCGAGTGCATCCTGAGGAGCTTGCCGAGACGGACGTGGGGGCCAAGATCAAGGCCATCACCTGCGCTCGAGACAACCCGAGGGGGACTAGGAGGGTGCCTCCATATTCCAAAGACTTGCAGCCCCTAGAGGTATGTATGTGATGTTCAGTCGGTCCATGTGTGAGTCATTTCACGTGTATCCGACTTTAGTTGTTGTGATGAATTTGCCCTTCAGGATTTCCCGAAGATGATCTCCAAGATCCCAGTGGTGGACCGATCACCCGAAGACGTGACGAGTGACACTAAGCAACGGTACTCGGAGGAATCCGACGATGACGAGAGCGATGACGAGGAGGAGAGCTCTGGGGAGGGAGAGGAGGCGGAGTCCTCTCCGTCCTATGAGGCTCCCAAGGAACCCCGATCCAAGGTGTTGCATGACCCCAAGGGGAAGACGAGTGCAGCTCCGTAGCCGACTATCTCTGGTCGGGCGACTCGGAGTTCGAAGCGTGCTCGTGCAGAAGCAGAGAGTTCAGCGGAGAAGCAGTCCAAACTGCCCAAGCAGATCTCCTCCAAGCCTCAGAACGCTGTCGTGCCGCGGATCAAGGTGGCAGTGCATGTGGCCTCAAAGTAAGTGTTTTCGCCGACTCCTTGTTCGTTTTTGAATTGACTCGGTTGCTGACCGAGTGTTGTTTGGTCCTTGCAGCAATGACACCTCGACAACCTCAGCAGACCCGCATGGTCGCAAGCCAGGCCCGAGTGACGCTGATGCGGCGGACGCCGCCACCTCCAAAGGTATATTGTGTTGGTTAACTTTGGGTGGTTTAGGCCTTCTTCGACTGAACTTTGATGATTTCCTTGATTTATGCAGCCCCGCCCGAAATTATCCAGCTGGACGATGAAGTGGGTGTTGACCCGCCGAATCCGGACGCCACCAGGGAGGGAGTGCCGAGTGCTGACACGCCAATGACAGATGCCTCTCCTCGCCGGACGACCCGCGTTTCTCCGGCGAAGGTCATCACCAAGACCGCGAGGCTGAGTCCTCTGGCTCAGGGTGGTTTGGCATCTTCGTTAGTGGTGGTGCTGCCTGTAGGGTCTACCCAGGCCCCTTCGAGTGGAACGGCGATGATTCCAGCCCCGAGACCAACTCCTGCACCTCCGTCGGCCCCGACTACCTCTTTCCCCCTGTACCATGTCCCAGAGGATCAGGTGGGGGCGAATAAGGAGGCGCTGATCCAGGTGGGTTTGATGTGCAGTCGACTGAAGGAGGCTTATGACGCCAGCACGGCGTTGGAGACCAATGTCCAAGTAAGTACCATTGTAAGTATGATTTTTAGTTGAAGTTTTCTCTTTTCCTGTAGTAGGATTTCTGCCAGTGGGTTTGCGCAGGGCACACCCACTGGGCGTACAGTATCCATTGGGGGCAAGCTGAGTGTACCCACTAGGTGTAGTCCCCGAGGCTCCTATCGACTGGAATCAATCGGCAGGAGTCTTTGAACTTTTTGTTGAACTTTCTTATGTTCACTCAGAGTCTAGCTGGAGAGTAGTCGAGTGGGTATGATCCAGTGGGGGCACACTGAGTGCACCCACTGGGTGTAGTCCCCGAGGCTACCATTGACTGGAATAGTCAGCGGTAGTCTTAGTTTGTTTTAGCTCCATCAACAAATCACTTTCCACTGGGGGCACGCTGGTGCACCCACTGGGTGTAGTCCCCGAGACTGCCGTCGATTGCGGGCAATCGATGGTAGTCTTTAGAACAGTCATGAGGTGTTCGGGATGCCCGGCGACACTCGTGTGTTGATGGGGTGATAGGTAGAGCTTTCCTCATTACTGACTCAAAAGTCAGCTGAGTGAAGTAGGTCATCTTGTGTTGTTGTCCTCTATCTTCTTCATTGCCGACTCAGGGGCTAGCCGAGTGAGGATAGATCAGAGAGTGTTTCAGGATCTGGTATTGATCGAGCTTGTTCCACTCGGTAGTGCACAGTCGACTCGGTACCCAGAACGTACTTGAGAATTTGGTACTGGTCAAGCTTGTTCCTCCTGGGGGGTTCGACCGAGTGTGTAGTCCACTCGGTAGTCAGAGGGTACTTCAGGATCTGGTACTGGTCTAACTTGTTCCTTCCAACGGTGCCTGCCCGGATGTTTGTGAGTTGCTGCTTTGGTTTCTCGTTTGAGTCTTCCGACTGCCTGTTTCTTGTATGTTGCAAAGGACCTGTGAGATGGGATCCCAGTATGCCACGATGGAGAAGGAGGTGGCATCTCTTCGACTCGACCTGGAGGCCGAAAAGCTCAAGAGCGCCCGACTGGAGCAGGAGAAGAAAGCCCTGGGAGGTAAGCTATCTCCTCCGACTGGTAGCTACATACTATTTTTTTTTCCCTTTGATCCGAATCGTTTCGCCCCGACAGATGTTCGTAGCGAGAACGCCCAACTAGCAATGAGGCTCAGGACTTCTATTTCTTTAGAAACTATGAAGCAGGCTCTGGAGAACAAAGACAAGGACCTGGCGATGGCCTAGAAGGAAACCAGGACCAAGACCAAACTTGCTGACGAGAAGCTGGCTTCAGTCGGCAAGTTGGAGGATGAGATCAAGGACCTCAAGGCCATCATTGATGCCTCCACTCAAGACAAGGCCAAGCTGGAGGAGAAGGTCACACAGCTGATTGACAAGAAGGATGCCCTGGAGAAACACATCGAGGATGTCTGTGAAGAGTTTAGTGAGAAGCTTGCTGGTAAGTTCTTCTTCGACTGAGTGAAATCCGTATGTTGCCAAGTTTTCCATAGTCATCCGCTCACAGATTGTTCTTCTTGACGCAGAGCATTGTTACAACAAGGAACTAGAGCTGGCTAGGATCAAGAGGGATCTGGACCCTTCTAGGTCACTTGTCGCCGACAACGCCGCCCTTGCCATCCTTCGGCTTGAAGACCGCTTGGAGAACGCATTGGGTTACATCACTCAGATGAGAGGCGCTACGGGTCGGGTTGATGAGGAGTTGCAACCAGGTGAAGAGACTCGGAAGGACCTGGAGTCGGTGATGATGAGGCTGAACGAGGTCCCTGCTTGGGTGAAATCTTGGAAGAAGTCTGCCGCTCGAAGTGGAGCTGATGTGGCGCTATCACTCGTCCGTGTTCATTGCAAGAACATGGACGAGGAGAAGCTGAAGAACCTCCGAGTGGTGAACAAGAAGAACCTCAAGTTTGAGGATTTCATGGAGACCTTCGCTAAAGCTGACACTCGTATCGCCGACGGGATCGACCTGGAGACCTTTGTTGATCCAGCTAGCCCTCCGCCTGAAGCTTAAAAACATTTGATTGAATTTGCCCCGGAATGCCGGGTGGTTGATGTATTGAAATACTTTGCCGAGCCTTGGGCTCGTTTTATCTCGGAGACATTCGGACGGATCGAATCTTTTGGTTTGAAACCTATTGCGCTTCTATTTGCTTCGTGTTTTGTTTGAATTTAGGCAAAAGCTGACTTGCGGCTAAGCCTTCGAGTGTGGATCAGATCTTCACTCGGATTGTTTTTTAACTTAGGCGAAAGCTGGTTCGCGGCTAAGCCCTCGAGTGTGGAACAGATCCTCACTCAGATTGTTTTTTAACTTAGGCAAAAGCTGGTTAGCGGCTAAGCCCCCGAGTGTGGAACAGATCCTCACTCAGATTATTTTTTTAACTTAGGCGAAAGCTGCTTCGTGGCTAAGCCCCCGAGTGTGGAACAGATCCTCACTCGGATTGTTTTTTAACTTAGGCGAAAGCTGGTTCACGGCTAAGCCCCCGAGTGTGGATCAGATCCTCACTCGGATGGATTGTTTTTGAACTTAGGCAAAAGCTGGTTCGCGGCTAAGCCTCCGAGTGTGGAATAGATCCTCACTCGGATTGTTTTTGAACTTAGACGAAAGCTGGTTCGCGGCTAAGCCTTCGAGTGTGGAACAGATCCTCACTCGGATTGTCTTTGAACTTAGACAAAATCTGGTTCGCGGCTAAGCCTCCGAGTGTGGATCAGATCCTCACTCGGATGGATTGTTTTTTAACTTAGGCGAAAGCTGGTTCGCGGCTAAGCCTCCGAGTGTGGAACAGATCCTCACTCAGATTGTTTTTGAACTTAGACAAAAGCTAGTTCGCGGCTAAGCCTCCGAGTGTGGAACAGATCCTCACTCGGATTGTTTTTGAAATTAGACGACAGCTAGTTTGCGGCTAAGCCCCCGAGTGTGGAACAGATCCTCGCTCGGATTGTTTTTGAACTTAGGCGAAAGCTCGTTCGCGGCTAAGCCCCCGAGTGTGGAACAGATCCTCACTCGGATTGTTTTTGAACTTAGGCGAAAGCTGGTTCGCGGCTAAGCCCCCGAGTGTGGAACAGATCCTCGCTCGGATTATTTTTGAACTTAGGCAAAAGCTGGTTCGCGGCTAAGCCCCCGAGTGTGGAACAGATCCTCACTCGGATTGTTTTTGAACTTAGGCGAAAGCTGGTCCACGGCTAAGCCCCCGAGTGTGGAACAGATCTTCACCCAGATTGTTTTTGAACTTAGGCGAAAGTTGGTTCGCGTCTAAGCTTTCTCACCTCTTCACCCACTGGAGATGAGTTAGTTGCCGAATGCGATTAGTCACCTGAGTGGAACATGATTGTAGGTCGAACTAGACGATACATGGAAAAAGCGAGACTTGTATTCATCTAAGTTCATTCGGACTAACTATTACAAGGGAGAAATTTTATTCTAAGTATAAAACTTGTGGAGCAAATCTGCATTCCAAGCTCTGGGCTCTTCTGTTCCTCTTGTACAGTCTGTATGCTCCATTGTGCAAGACCTTGGATATGGCGAATGGTCCCTCCCAGGGGGTGCCAGCTTGTGAGGTTTCTGTTGATCCACTCGGAGGACCAGGCCTCTTTCCTGGAAGGCACGCCCTCTAACGTGTCTATCGTGGTAGCGGCGCAAGTCTTGTTGGTACAATGTTGATCTTATAAGCGCTAGCTCACGTTCTTCCTCCAAAAGGTCTAAGCCATCCTGCCTTGCTTCCTCGGCTTCAGCCTCCGAGTAGAGCTCCACTTGGGGAGAGTTGTGGAGCAGATCACTCGGCAAGACCGCTTCTGACCCGTACACCATAAAGAATGGGGTGCGGTTCGTGGATCGATTCGGGCCGTTCGCAGGCCCCAGAGGACTGACGGTACTTCGGTCACCCAGGCGCCTGCTGCGTGAGCCAGATCACCCATGAGGCGAGGTTTCAATCCCTGAAGTATGAGCCCATTTTCTCTCTCAGCTTGTCCATTCGACTGCGGGTGTGCCACAGAAGCGTAATCGACCCAAGTGCCCTGGGTGTACCAGAACTCCCGGAACTCGTCTGAGTCGAAGTTAGACTCGTTGTCGGTGATGATGCTGTGTAGGACTCCGAATCTGAAGATAATCCCTTTGATGAATTGAATCGCAGTGGCTGAATCCGGAAGATAATCTCTCGATGTCGGCAAAGATCATCAAGACGTTCTCGACGTTGGGGTACCCGGAAGTACCCTTGGCCCCGTCATCGTCATCTTCATCCTTGTCTCCAGAAGAATCTTGTCGCATCTCTTGCTTCAGGAGTCGACACTCCCGAGTGGTGTGTTTGGGCAAAATCAAATTGCCCTCCTCGTCTTTCTTGGTGTGGATCTAACAAGGTTGGTCGAGGATGTTGCTCTTCATGGTGACTTGCTTCTTCCCTTTCCAATCTTTTTTCTGCTTTTGGGAGCTCTTTTTGCCTTGGCTGGCCAGAGCCGCAGCCTCGGCACTCCCTCCGGCATCTGCTTTCCGCTTGTGCTTCTTGCCCTTGTTCTCTGACTGATGCGCGTCGCCGGCTCGGCTCTTGCCGCTCCTCAGTCGGTCTTCCTCTTCGCCATTGGCACACCGGTTGGCTATCTCCATAGCCCGACTGAGAGTCGGGGTCTTAGTTCGGCCGAACTTCATGTTCAGCTCCAGGTATCTAACTCCGGCCTTGAAGGTGCAGATTGCCTCGTACTCGGTGACGTTCTCCACCATATTGTGCAGAGTGGTCCACCGCTGGATATACTCTCGGAGAGTCTCATTCTGCTTCTGCACATAGTGCTGCAACTCGGTCAAATCTCCTGCTCTCTTGTAGGTGCCTTCAAAGGTTTTGACAAACACCTTCGCCAGATCGTCCCAGTAGAAAATGCTACCCGGCGGGAGCTGTGTTAGCCAAGCCCGAGCAGAGCCTTCTAGCATCAGCGGCAAATGTTTCATGGCCACATTATCGTTGCCGCCGCCAATCTGGACTGCCACTCGGTAATCTTCTAGCCAAATTTCGGGCTTGGATTCGCCGGTGAACTTGCTGATTCCCGTGGCCAACTCGTATGTAACGGCTGAAACACTCAGGACCTGATGGTACAGAACCACTCGGCACGTCGTGATCTTGGCCTTCTCGCAGTGCCCGGCCTCTGTCGACCAGGTTCTGAGCTAGAACAGATCTCGCGTTGAACAACGGGTCTCGAGTGTCTCTCGACGGGCGAGTAGGACTCGGCCTGCGGTCGCTGTCGTACGTCCGCCTGTCGTCGTAGGGCTGGCGCCCATACGCGACATCTCGTGGTGGAGGCATCAGGGCACGATCGTAGTCGTCGTTACGCCAAGGCGACGCGACTCGATCGCGTCTTTGATCTTCGTGACGATCTCTGGAGGAGGAAGCGGCTCAGCGCCAGCCTGAGCCGAGTGGGCTATGAGCCGACTGGACGGTCTCTGCACGCACTGATGCGCTATGGATCCGGTCTCTAGACTGGGACACCGCCACATTCTGCGACAGTGATGTCTTGAGGAGCGTCTGGATCTGACGAATCCCTTCTCCGGCCGAAGAGCCAGAGGGCTGAATGGAATCCGCGATCCGAGTGGCAGCTGCTAGATTTTGAAGTGGAGTACTGAGGACTTGATACTTACGAGGTTGGTCACTCGAGAAGAGCCGGCGTTTGTGCCGACTGGAACTGGGTTGACGGCGCTCGCTTTCGTCCAACTCCCTCTGAAGCCGCTTGAGGCGATCGCGCTCGGCCAGAGTGGCCAGGCGAGTCGACTCCATGGCTAGCGCCTCGGGAGTCATCCCGATGATGGGAGTGTTTAGGAGCTGGTCATTCCTGCGACGGAGCTCGTCCCGCTGCTCCCGAGTGAGAGCCTGAGGTACATACGGCTCATGGCCCGGGAAGCCACCGTCGGTGTTGACGTGGGACGTACCCACACGGCCATCTTTGGGCGCTGTGGGTACGCGGTGCTCGGAGTTATCCGCCATGAGAATCTCAACGGTTGACTCGATGCTTTCGGACTCGGACTCCTCTGAGGAATTACCGAGTGATCCGTCGGAGAGGTTGAGGGCGGGCTCGTCGAACTCGATAGCCGCCACTTGTTCCGCCGCAGCCTGAGTGGCGACAGCGTGCTTGATCCAGCGTTGTAGCCGCGAACGCCCAGAGCGCTTGCGACGGCGCACAACGGCGGGATGGGTAACCACTCGGTATGGAGCCGAGGGCTGTCGGAGAAGGACTCCGTAGGAGGAAGCACGGAAGTGCGTCGCACCACGGACGGGCAACGCCTCCACGTCCAGCGGGGCCTCGCGTAGCCACGCTGAGTCGTCGGCGATGAAGGAGATCGTCCCGAAGAGGATTTCACCGCCGACTGACATAATGATGATGAAGAAATCCACCTACACCGTGAAATTTTGCTAGATGCCTAGCCCCACGGTGGGCGCCAACTGTCGGGGTTATGATCCTGACAATGAGTACTAGGGGTACGAATAAGGGGCAGAGACTAGCTACGGCGTAGGTGTAACACTCGGTGGAGGTAAAAGCCCTAAGTCTCGTGCCCTGAGGCTTGCTTTGATTTGATGGATATGGTTACAAGGGTTGAACGTGCGCGGCTATGGAGAGGGGAGCGGCTTATATAGAGTGCGTTGCAGCCCCATGTCTCCCACGCCGCCGGGGCAATTAATGCCATTGAATGAGACAATTACTAGTGTAATGAGCCTCTACTACAGCAGTTACAGGTAACGGTAGCTATAACTCTATTTAGTGGACGACTTAGGATTCTTTGACCGTTGCAGCTCCCACGACGCCTCCCTGTCCAGTACGTCCGAGTGGTAGTTCATCCGCCGAGTGACGTATGGTTGTTCGAGTGCTGTAGAGCCATCCGAGTGATCCTCCTGATGTATCATTCGAATGCTGACATGGTCTAGAGACCTACCTGTGATGGTGATGGGCCCTCTATGGGTCCCAGATGATGGGCCCTTGACCCTACCTGTAATAGGTGACCACATCAGCAGCAGCGGCAGGCGGGCGGGTCGGGGTGACGGCGGGAAGACCTTGGGACGGTGGCGGGGACCGCGGGCCATGGTGATGCGGCCCGAAGGGGCGACATAACGGCGGAGCGCGAATCGGTGCAGCTGCGGGGACGGCCTCGGGCGGCGGCGGAGACCGCGTGCCACGCTCGCTACGGCCCGATGGGGCAACGCAGTGGCAGCGCGAGGGTCTGTGCAGCCACGAAGACGGCCTAGAACGGACGTCCTCGGGGCGGCGGTTGACCGCGGGCCGCGGCACTACGGCCCAAAGGGGCGACGCAGCAGCAGCACGCGGGTGAATGCAACCGCGGGGAGAACCACGGGGCGGCGGCACTGCGGCCCAACGGGGCGACGCAGCGACAACCCGATGCTCGATCGGTGGAGGGGCGCGCTGTACTCGGGGACGATCTTCACGGGACCTGCGGATGCGCGCGCAGCCGACGGGCCAGGTCGGGCGTGCGGCGTAGATGGTGCGGATCGCGGCGGCGAGCGGGTGATCAAGCCGATCGCGCGCGAGGTCGGGGACGCCGCTCGATGGAGGCGGAGTGGCGGCGGAGTCCAAGATGAAACCGGCGACGACGGACGGCGTGGGACGACGTGCGGACGAGCGCGTCAGCACCGGCACCTGGGCTGCCAAAGCAGCGCTGGCGCCCGGGCAGCATGGCCCGAGCAACCAACGGAGCAGCGGCGCCCGAGCTCGAGGCAGCCGATGAGCCTGACGCAGCTGGGGACAAGGCCGGTGAGGCACACCATAGGGCCGCCGTGCAGGCGCGGCAGAGGCGGGTGGCGATGGACGGCGTAGATCGACGGGCGGGCCGGTGCGCGAACGGCGGCTATGATGGGCCGCCGCATCGCGCGAGGCCGCCGAGTCGGGGCGATGCAGGAGTCCGGTCGGAGCAGGGCGGCGACGGCCGGCGCAGGGCGACGGGCCGACGCGCGGACGGCGGCTGGCCCTGACAGGCCGCCTTGGCGCGCGTGGCCGCCGGGTCGGAGGAGAGGCCGGCCGGTCGCGCCGATGTTGGAGTAGAGGCGGGCGACGGGGGTCGATGGCGGCGGTGGGTGATGCAAACCGATCAAATTTAGATCGGAAAACCAAAAAGAAAACGCCGATCAAGATGACCGGCGGGAGAGAGAAAAACCCGGAGCAAGGGCTCGGGAAAAAGACTCTCTAGGGCAGCCGGTCAACATGACCGGCAGACGAACCCTAGGTACGGGCGGCGCGGCCCCCGGCGGCAGTCATGGAGGTCAACCGCCCCGAGGGCGGCGCGCAGGGCGTAAGCGACGGGCGGCGGCTAGGGTTGGATCGGTTAGGCTGATACCATGTTAGAAGGGATAGAGGGATTGGTGGAATGGATTGATTGTATTGTTTGAGCCTCGTGGGCATATATATCGGAATACATGGTCATCTTGGAGTAAAAGGCTAGATAGAATAAATCTTACGCTATCCTACGTTTTCTAAATAACCCTTATACTCAACCTGCAACACAGGTTGCAGTCCCATGTTGCGTGTCCATTGTGCGAACAGGAGGCGGAATCTACTGATCACCTCACATGTAGTTCAAAAGATGTAGCCTGCACGGTCCAAAAGATTAAAAAAAATAACAAGTTCATAAAACAAACTACAGAAATTCACAAAATTTCACGGGGATAAAATTTGGAAGTTTAGAGAAGACAGCTGGGAGAGTTTAGATAACATTTGAAACTTTAGAAAACAAAAAATATGATGCCATAAAATGATCAAAAGTTCAAGGTGTGACAAAATTGAAAGTTCAAAGGCAACATCAAGAAAAATTTCAAAAGTTAAATGTGTGGCATTCAAAATTGAGTTTTACCGTATTCAATACTGCTCTTAAACCATAGTGAATTTGAAAAAATGGTCAATGCAAAAAAAATTGCTCATTTTCAATAGGTTTTCAACAGTATATCATTTGCTTCATTCCAATTAACGGTTTAGGACTTATGAACAAAAAACAGAGTGTAAATCAGATGTGAAACACCCAACAGTTCAAAAGCCACACTGATTGCAATTCGGATGAGAAAAAGATAGTAAAAAAACTAAAACCAAAAAAGGGTTGCTACTAGATGTCACGTGCTAAAGAAGAAAACAAAGAAGTTCAAAAAAAAGGAGCAGTTCGATGTTTAAAAATCAAGAAGTAATGTGAAAAATAAATGGAAATTGTAAAATCTACCAAAATAAATAAACAGGAGTTATCTGAATAAGAAAAGGTTAAAAAAAACTCAAAGTTCACACAGGAAAATGCGGGAAGGTCACCGAACAAAAAATCTGAGTGTTTGGGGGAGAAAAAAATAAAATGAAGCTCACGGTGCAAAGTTTTGATAGTTCAGATGCAACACCGAGACAAATTAAAAAAAAGTATTACTCAAATAAACTTGGGAAGCTGATGATTAAAAGACAAAAGTCCGTAGTTGCAAAAAGGAACAGGGAGTTCTTATCAACTTGTGTTCTCGATCAGTGTAAAAAAAAAACTGTGTTCTCCATCCCTTGGTGATCGAAGATGATTGAAGAACGCACTAAATCCTGTACAGCTGGTACAACCGAAAATCCCTTGGAAAAATGGTTTGTTCTCTTCCTCTTTCCTTACCTACTCCATGCTAGAATTGCTAATCCTGTATAATGTGTCGCCAATTCACAACAGTTAGCAGTCACAAGGAACATTATCTATGAAAAAATGGTGTCTTTCATTCCTAATTACTGCTATTATCTAACACTGTCAGAAATTCATAACTTAAGACAAGAAAAAGAAAAGGACATGGAAAAAAGGTGTATCTCTACAAGAGCTAGTTCACTTGGTAGAGAACTCAAACAGCATTGTATGCATGTACTTCTCACCAGGATGAACGATCACTGATGGAAAATTAGGTTGGTTGACCGCATTTGGGAAACCTTGCGTCTCAAGGCAGAGACCTGCGTGCTTCCCATAGACTGCACCTCCTTTCCCCACAATGCCAGCAAGGAAATTACTACCAGTGTAGAATTGCACCCCAGGAGCATCCCCCAAATGTTTAGGACCCTAAAGCTTGACGGATCACCACCAGGGACTTGGCCAATTTTTTCGCCAATCTCACCCTCAGTCAGAAAATCAAATGGCGTGCCACTCACTTGCATAAACTCTACAAGGACGTCCGCTTCGGGTCGGAATCCAAGGAGAGCTACGTGAGCATGCTCGAGAACAACGTCATCCGCTACGACGACGACCACGTCGGCGGCGGCAATGCCAGCGCGCTCCCGGCGTACGTGTACCTCCACCTGGAGAACATGAACCTCCGCCTCCAGAACCACACCTTCAGCGAGGAGGACCACCGGGCACTTGACAGGTTCAACTGGATGGTGCTCCGCTCCGACAGCTACTTCGCGGTGGCGCTGTTCCTGGTGCCGACGTACCGCCACGAGCTGGAACGCATGTTCCCGTCCAAGGGGTCGGTGTTCCACCACCTCGGCAGGTACCTCCTCCACCCGGGGAACCCAGCGTGGGGGATCGTGCAGAGGTTCTTCGACGGCTACCTCGCCGGCGCCGACGAGCGCCTCGGCGTGCAGGTGCGGATCGTGTGGCACCACCCGGTCCCGTTCGACGTCATGTTCGACCAGATCCTCCGGTGCACGCGGGAGCACCGTCTCCTGCCGCAGCTCACCAGCGAACCCGCCATCGTCCGGCCGTCCAACAGCACGGCCAAGGCCAAGGTGAAGGCCGTGCTGGTGGTGTCGTTGAAGCCGGAGTACTACGACAAGCTTCACGGCAAGTACTACAACAACGCGACCGCGACCGGCGAGCTCGTCACCGTGTACCAGCCAAGCCACGACCAGGACCAGCACACGGAGGCGCGCGCGCACAACGAGCGCGCCCTGGCCGAGATCTTCCTGGTTTCGGTCTCAAGCTCGTCGACTGACTAAGTAGGCTGGCTCTCTGCAGACAGGCTTCTCTTCGATTTGGTTTGGCAAACAATGCTGTTTTTAGGCTTGATTTGTGGTCACTGAAATACATCTTCGTCGTCGCAAAAAGAAAGAAACGAAAGAAAGAAAGGGACTAGTAACCGAAATTGCTACACCTACGAACATCTATTATAATCTGCTAAAAACGCTAATCAAACTGCCCCCTGATTCCTAGGGTGGGCCCGTGCGCCGCCAAATGGCGCTGCTGTGGAATCGAACTCACGTCCCTAACCACCAGTAAGTGGTTGGATAACCACTCGAGCTACAACACAGTAGTGAAACATTGCAGCCCGACAAAGCATAAGAACAAAACACTGTAGCTGCATAGATTTTTGAATTATTTGAAAACATTTACAAAAACATGATTTCTATTGAAAAACAATGTGAAATATTTTTGAAAGTTCACAGATTTTAGAAAGAATCATGAATTAAAAAAAGTTCATGCATTCAAAAAAAGTTCAGCCAATTTAAAAAAAAGTTCACCGATTTTGAAAAAAAAGTTCATCGGTTTTGAAAAAAGTTCATCAAATTTGGAAAAAAGTTCATCGAATTGGAAAAAAGTTCATTGAATTTGAAAATTTTCATTGATTTTGAAAGAAAGTTCACCGATTTTGAGAAAAAGTTCACCGATTTTGGAAATTGTTCATCCAATTAGAAAAAAGTTAATCGAATTTGAAAAAAATGTCCATAATATTCGTTGAACTTTTTGCATCGAATTAGAAAAAGGAAAAATAAAAATAAAAATAAAAAGAAGAAAGAGAACGAAAAAAGAAAAAGAATAAAGAAAGAAAAAGAAAGAATAACAGAGGGAAGAATCAGTGCGTTATCACAGCAGGTGGAGTGGCTGGGCTGGTTAGCGTGTTGTTCATTGAACCCCAAAGGCGCGCACAACAACCTTTTTTTGCAGACTTTTACAAAAGAAAAAAATGAAAAATGGGCTGGCCCATCGCGGAGCGGGGGGTGTGCGTCTTGTACCGTTAAACTTGTAGCGGGCGCTTAGAGCGCCGTTTAGTGGAAAATGGGCCGGACGCACATCGCCGCACAGGTCCAAAAATACCTAGTCACTCTGCACTAATCACGACGTGTTTGATCTAATGATTGATAATGTGAATGAGACCAATTTAAATCTCAGCTATCTGAGTTTTAGCAATCCCGTAAAAGAAATCCCATTCCAATTCCTATGTATTTACTACACTTTTCCTTTGAACAAAGAAGACCTTAGTAGGTTCAATTTTTTGAAGGAAACAAATGAAAACCTCACTGCAGTTTTTTTTATTTCGGTTCGGTTGAATCTTAGTCCAGGTTCAACATCACCCTTGCAGTACTAGCGCTGCCAAATGAGAGGAATCGGAGGGACTGCAAACTGAATTTGTGACGTTTGGCGCTTCAGTGGATTCTCATAATTCACATTTGCCCTTTTAGTAAAAAAATGCAGGGACAATTTTCGTATTTGTTTCACCCATTTTTTTCAACTTTGTAGCTAATTTTCCATGAGAATTTATAAAATAATCACATCACAGCACAATCCAATAGTGATTCTGAGATTTCTAGGGTCTAGCGGACCAAGTTCTCTTGTCTACTCCTCCCGCGGCTAGCCACTCCGGCTACAGCGGCTCTGGCGACAGATAGGAACCTGCAACACAAGTTGCAGTCCCATGTTGCGTGTCTGTTGTGCGACCAGGAGGCAGAATCTACTGATCACCTCACATGTAGTTCAAAAGATGTAGCCTGCACAGTTCAAAAAGATTAAAAAAAATAAGTTCATAAAACAAACCACGGAAATTCACAAAATTTCACGGGAATAAAATTTGGAAGTTTAGAGAAGACAGCTGGGAGAGTTCAGATAACATTTGGAACTTTAGAAAACAAAAAAATATGACGCCATAAAATGATCAAAAGTTCAAGGTGTGACAAAATTGAAAGTTCAAAGGCAACATCAAGAAAAAGTTCAATGTGTGGCATTCAAAATTGAGTTTTACCGTATTTAATGCTGCTCTTAAACCATGGTGAATTTTTTTTAAATGGTCAATACGAAAAAATTTCTCATTCAATAGGTTTTCAACAGTATATCGTTTGCTTCATTCCAATTAACGGCTTATGACTAATGAACAAAAACAGAGTGTAAGCCAGATGTGAAACACCCAGCAGTTCAAAAGCCACACTGAGTGCAATTCAGATGAGAAAAAGATAGTAAAAAAACTAAAACCAAAAAAGTGTTGCTACTAGATGTTCACGTGCTAAAAAAGAAAACAAAGAAAAAATAAAGGAGCAGTTCGATGTTTAAAAATAAAGAAGTAACGTGAAAAATAAATAGAAATTGTAAATCTACAAAAATAAATAAATAAATAGCAGTTAACTGAATAAGAAAAGGTTAAAAAAAACCTCAAAGTTCACACAGGAAAATGCGGGAAGGTCACCGAACAAAAAATCTGAGTGTTTGGGGAAGAAATAAACAAAATGAGGTTCACGGTGAAAAGTTTTGATAGTTCAGATGCAACACCGAGACAAATTAAAAAAAAAAGTATTACTCAAACAAACTTGGGAAGCTGATGATTAAAAGACAGAAGTTCCTAGTTGCAAAAAGAAACAGGGAGTTCTTTTCAACTTGTGTTCTCGATCAGTGTAAAAAAAACTGTTCTCGATCCCTTGGTGACCGAAGATGATAGAATAACTCACTAACTCCTATACAGCTGGTACAACCGAAAATCCCTTGGAAAAATGGTTTGTTCTCTTCCTCTTTCCTTACCAACTCCATGCTAGAATTGCTAATCCTGTATAATGTGTCGCCAGTCCACAACATTTAGTACTCACAAGGAACATTACCTATGAAAAAATGGTGTCTTTCATTCCTAATTACTGCTATTATCTAACACTGTCAGAAATTCATAACCTAACACAAGAAAAAAAAAAGGACATGGAAAAAAGGTGCGTCTCTACAAGAGCTAGTTCACTTGGTAGAGAACTCAAACAGCATTGTATGCATGTACTTCTCACCAGGATGAACGATCACTGATGGAAAATTAGGTTGGTTGACCGCATTTGGGAAACCTTGCGTCTCAAGGCAGAGACCTGCGTGCTTCCCATAGACTGCACCTCCTTTCCCCACAATGCCAGCAAGGAAATTACCAGTGTAGAATTGCACTCCAGGAGCATCCCCCCAAATGTTTAGGACCCTAAAGCTTGACGGATCTGTCACCTTAGCCACATGCCGCAAGCCCGACTTCATTTCGCGAGAATCAAGCACATAGTTGTGATCATAACCACCAGGGACTTGGCCAATTTTTTCGCCAATCTCACCCTCAGTCAGAAAATCAAATGGCGTGCCACTCACTTGCATAAACTCGCCTGTGGGTATTGAAATTTGATCTACTGGAGTTATCTGAGATCCCCTTATCTGGATAGAATGTGCAAGCACATCTCCAGAGTCGTGGCCTGCCAGGTTCCAGTAGGTGTGTTGTGCTAAACTGATTGGTGTGGCCTTGTTCAAAGGTGCAGCCTCCATCTCTAGCTTCAACTCCATGCTTGATGGAAGAGAATATCTGGCAGTAACAGAAACATCACCTGGGAAACCTGTTTACTTAAGAGAGATCTGTCAGATTATAGTGAATTTCAACCCTGCATGTAGTTAACTGTTCAATGGGAGTTAGTTGCCACCGTACCTTCCTCTCCATCTTTACTATAATATTTTAAGGTGATTGATGGGGTCTTCCCTTTGTTATATTCAGTGACTTCCCATATGACTTTATCAAACCCTTTAAATCCCCCTGAAAATTTGATATTGCACAGCATTAGAGTTGAGTATGTAATAGCATAAGTAATGTAGTGATCTTTTCTCTGTGCATGTATACATGTGCATTTGTGATTATATCGACCATGATACAAAAAATGATTGATCTTGACAGAGTGCATATTCAGATAAGCCGTTCTCCTTAACCCAGACTGCCACAAATACTTATTCTGCACAGCAGATGGACTAATGTGATTCAAGGAATTTCTTACATGCTCTTGCAGCTGTTCAACATGGATGATGCTACAGCTACAGCGGCACCAGATGTTACACAAAGCAGGTTAAAGTTGGCCATGTCTATATGAACCAAACATGCATAAACAAGATTATACCTCACAACTTCACTACATCATGAGACCTTCAAATTTAAATTGGTAGAACTGGGCTTTAACCCCTAAACACTGTCACACTCCTACATAGCCCTAGCAGTGCGACAAGGGCACAAGTTGTCAGAATGTCAGAGAAGTGCATGGCACAGAGCCACGGAGCAACAGAGAAGCAGGAGAAGGTGTTCAGGCGTTAACTGACGAAACTGAAGATGTTCGAGTCGTTCGAGTCGATAGAGGGAAGCAAGGCAAGAAAGGACTCCAGTTGGCGCCATCAAGTGGCTGACTTGGCATTGAGTTGCTAGTGGGTTGCCCGGAGGGCAGTAGGTGTGGTGTGGCTCAGTTATAAGCCGTTGCAGTGTACTGTTTGCAGTCATCGAATATGAAATGAATATCTGATTTCCTCCTTCCCCTGTCTCTTCTTCCTCAAGTCTCTGCTCCTTCCCCTCTGTTCTTCCTGAGTTCGTCCGATCTGCTGTTACATCTAGCCCAATCATAGGCTAGGTCATAACAATTGGTATTCAGAGCTTCTTAAGTCCACTTCTGCGCTGTCTCACACTCTCTTGATCGACCGGTAAAATTTCCAAGCTCGGGTCGCTGGTTGCTTTCGAGCGATCGGGCATAAATCCTATGATCAGTTAGGTCTGATCAGCCACGGCTCCATTGTTCAAGCCTAGCGCACAGTCACAGTACATCGTTGCCGGGATCGGAAGTATGGAGGAGAAGCTGCTTGTTGAGATCAAGGCCTTGTCAGACCGATTCGGTGTGCTCGATCTAGTTCAGCAGCAGATCAGTGACTTCTCCACCAAGTGGGAAGGCCAGGCGCAGTAGGTGGAGCACATCAAGGACAAGCTCGATCTCTTGCTCATCTTGCTTGGTCAGGTGGAGCAACAGCAGCTGTGGCGGCGGACACCGCAGGGCCCTCACCAGCCACCGCCACGACCACCAGATCTGCAAGCAGCAAGCATTTCAGGGACTCCGGGGAGCGTCGCAAAGCAATTACCTACCCCATCGTCGCCCACCAGTCAGGTATCCACAGTGTCCCCTAATCCAATTACTGTGCACACACCTGAACCCTGAATCATCAGAGAATGAGTCCAAAGCGAAACTGGATGCCTAAAAAGGAATTTTCTCAGTTTGATGGCGCCGAGGCACGTGTCTGGGTTGATCTGTGCAATACTTACTTTGCATTATATCAGATTCCTGAAGGGTTTAAGGTGGCTGCAGCAACGCTGTACATGATTGAGAACGCTACACATTGGTATAAGGCTTACAAACTAACAGCAAGCTGGCAAGATTGGCAGAAATTCAGTAAAGACTTGTTGCAGGAATTTGAAGTCAATGTCCACAGGGACAAGTTAAGGGAATTGCATTTGCTCAAGCAAATGGATAGTGTTGAGGAATACAAGAGGAAGGTTGATCAGCTGGTCTATCACATTAAAATATATGATCCAGCTGTTGGGGGGTTGATGCTGGTAAATCAATTTATTATGGAGCTCAAACTAGAATTAAGGGGTCATGTGGAAACACAGTAGCCAGATACAGTAGCTCAAGCAGCAGTGTTTGCAGTGATTCAGGAAGTAGATTCTGGTAGCTCTCACGGTTTTCTGAACCAATAATTTGTGGATAGGTAGCATTTGCCAAGCAGGCCAGCAAGACCAATGAGAGTCAAAGTGGCAAATGGGGATATATTACATTGCAATACAGAAGTGTCTGAGTTAGTGTGGAACATACAACAAGGCTTTTTTACTCATCCAATGAAAGTACTTAACCTGGAGGGTTATGATGCTGCCCTTAAAATAGACTGGTTAGCAAAGTTCAGTGTAATTGGGAAGATAAACGGGTGGAGTTTCAATATCAGGGACAAACAGTGAAACTTCAGGAAGTGGTCTCACCATCTCTGCCCACTTCTCAGGAGGCTATTCTAGAGGAGATTGACCAGTGGCACCAAGTTAATGACATATGGGCTTGGACTCTGGCTGTGGTTTGTCCTCTGTCAGATACTGTACATACCACTGTGCCCACGGAGATTCAGTTAGTGTTGGAAAAAATCAGACAAGTGTTCCAGGAAGCAAAATCTCTCCCCGCTCACAGAAGTTTTGATCATGCTATTAAACTGCTACCTGGGGCAGCCCCTGTAAATTCTAGGCCCTATAGATATGCTCCTCACCAGAAGGATGAGATAGAAAGGCAAGTGGCTGAGATGATCAAGGCAGGCATTGCTACACGGCTACACCAAATATGAGCACTTCTGCATCTCCTATTCTACTGGTTAAAAAGAAGGACAATATCTGGAGGTTTTGTGTGGATTATAGAAGGTTGAACATGGCCACAGTTAAGAACAAATTTCCACTACCCATTGTTGAGCAGTTATTTGATGAGTTAGCTGGTGCCTCTTGTTTTCCCAAGTTGGGTCTTAGAAGTGGGTATCATCATACCAGGATGGTGCGAGAAGATGAAGCTAAAACTGCATTTTAAACTCACCATGGTCATTTCCAGTTCAGGGTAATGCCACTTGGTCTAACAAATGTACCTGCCACCTTTCAGTGCCTGATGAATTCCATATTCCAGCCTGTCATGAGAAAATTTGTCCTTCTATTCATGGATGGCATTTTGGTATACAGCCCCTCTCTTACTACACATGTGAGACACTTAGAGCAAGTGTTTGAGATCCTGCAACGAAACCAATTGTTTGCAAAGCAAAGTAAATGCGTTTCTGCTACCAGTCAGCAGGAATATTTGGGTCATATCATTTCTGTACAGGGAGTAGTAGCTACTGATCCTGAGAAAACTACTGCAATGATAAGCTGGCCAGTCCCAGATAATGTCACTCAACTTTTGGGGCCTGACAGGTTATTATAGAGTGAAAGGCTACAGTTAATTGGCAAAACCCCTCACTCAACTACTTCAGAAGAATAAGCAGTTCTTGTGGACACCTGAAGCACAACATGCTTTCAATCAACTAAAAGCTGCAATGGCCTCCACCTGTTTTGGCACTACCAGATTTCCAGAAACAGTTTATCATAGAGGATGTTGTTTTTGCCACTGGAATAACTGTTGTTCTATCTCAAGAGGGGCATCCCATAGCTTACTATAGCAAGGCTTTGGGGGTTCAAAATCAAAAGTTGTCTATCTATGAAAAAGAGTTTTGAGCGATTAAGTCTTTACTATTCCAAATAAGACCACAGTAGCATATTAAAATGGTAAAATGATCCCCCTGCACATCCTTTTCCATTTAGGCATAAAATATTCAGAACCTGATTTTTTGGGGGTCTAAATTCATAAAATAGAGCGCAAACTCATATCATTGGCAACTTAAATATCAATGAACCATCCGACTAAAAATAGTAGCTAATGTTTTAAAGGTGAATCTAATTACCCACATGTCCCATGGCGTCTCACTGAAGATGCAGGTACATACAACAGAAGATTCTTTTTTACTTATTGTATACTAATTCCATTTATTGTATACTAATTCTGTTTAGCAGAAATATCACGGTCATCTGCAGTCTCAATCAGTCACAAATGTTTGGCAGCAGGGTAGGAGGATAAGCAAACTGTAAGCATTACATATGCCTGAAAACCTGAATACATGAACAAACTAGAAGATCTATGAATTGTAACAACTCAGGCCTCCTATGTCTTACCATGAAGAGTGTTAGGTGGGTTGTTGATGCCCAAACTATATTGCACGCCATTTAAAGTAAACTTTCCATCCTTGATTCTATTTGCAACTCGCCCAACAATGCAGCCAAAGTAAGGCGAGGTGCCATTCTAAAAATAAGAGAACACAAACCATCAGCACCAAACAAATATATCGATATATAAGTATAAGTAGATCTAATCATATAAGATCAGCAATAGATATAATGCATATAAATAACAGGCACATAAGGGCATCTCTAGCCGATCCCTCAAAATTTAGGCCCTCAAAGCCTCCTTATACCTTAACTCCTTATATTTGATCTGCTAAAAAAATGTGGTTCTTAGTCGAACTCTTAAATTTAACTCCTTAAACTTGTTTTTCAAACAACGTTGAAAGTAGTCCATTCAAACACTCACTGCATGACATAAAATTAAACTACATTGCATAAAGTCATAAACTGCTCGATTTGAAGAAAATAAAAACTAAGAAAAAAATTAATCCTCCTCATTCATGAGCGTCTCCCAATCCATGTCATCCCCTGACCCTGAGCCGGACTCGCTAAAGCAAAGGTCGATGACCTGCCCACAGGACGGCCCGGACTCATCGGTAGCCCCACGGGACGGCCCGGCCTCGGCCTCGTTGATAGGCGCCTTTTACATCTTGAGCCAGTGGGGCTCCCGCGCAACGAGCTCCGGATGCATCCAGCGGAGCTCGGCCATGTACTCTTTATTAGTGTGTGCCGCCTTGAGCCACTCGAAGGCCTCCCGGTTCTCCTGCACTTCATAGTGGGAGACCATTCGGGGCTCGATGTCGACGGGCATCGGAAGCTCGCCGCTGCCGATGGGGAAGTTGATCTTCGCCCGGCAACTGTAGAGGCTCACCGCCTTCTTGTCGTACGCCCTCGCCGCTAGCTCCGCCAACTGGAAGAAGCCAAGCCCGTACCAGCGGCCGATGTCCGCGTCCTTGATTTCTGACACCCACGTCCCCCACGGCCGTTGCCGCAAACCATGATACTACTTCAGCAGCGGCTGCAGGGGCGGGTCGGTGGTGAAGGAGCGAGAGGGGGCAGCGCCGTGTGCTACTGAGGTCAGTTGCGCGACATGGCGTGGATCCGCGTTGTGAATTGGCGGCGGCGACCTCTAGCGGCTAGATCCCACCATTTCGGGACAGCGCCAGCCGATTGGAAGCGTCGGCTGGGGTGTGGGGTGGCTGCGGTGCAGGCGGGAGGGCTGGCGGGGGATGTAGAGTAGATTTTGACGGCACCGGCGTCAATGCGGTGCAGGGGAGGGAGAGGGCGGCATGAGGGAGGGGATTTTTTCTTTTGGAGAAGCGGCTACGGTCGACTAAATATAAGCGGCTGCTGAGGTGATGAGTAAAAATTTTGAGGAGCTAAAGCCGATAAGTGATCAGCTAGGTCCAGTTTAGCCCCTCAAAACCAAAATTTTACTCATCTAACAGGTTTTGAGGGATCAGCTAGAGATGCCCTAAGGGAAGCTAAATGGGCAATTCTCTCAAAACGCTAATTCACAATGTAAGAAATGGATGATGCTGATTGCCCATATTAAGATGAATGCACTAATTTTGAACTCCAAATATTTTCCATTTGTTTTGGAGACTATAACTTCCAACCGTCTCTATTAAGCAATGGATTGAAGTAGTCAAGAGACAAAATTCATCACGAATTTCCTCTTATTGCAAACATAGCCAACTTAGATGACAGTGACAATAGACATCCAACCACAACCATGTATATTTTTTGACATTAAGGAATACAAGATGTCCTTAGAGCATCCTCGAACACTGTCAAGAACATTAATCCCTCTGTAAAGAAATATAAGAGCGTTTAGATCACTACTTTAGTTATCTAAACGCTCTTATATTTCTTTACGGAGGGAGTACTTGATACTACTATAAATGATAGGTAAAATTATCTAACGCGTGACCCGGTCAACCTCGTATGGAAGGCCCCCTCGTGCCTGGAAGATGTCCTTAGAGCATCTTCAGACACTGTCAAGAACATCACTAGATACTATAAGTAAAATTACCTAAGGCATGGCCCAGTCAACGTCGTATCAAAGGACCCCCTCAAGCCCAGGTACGGGCCAGCACATCCAAGACGGTGCATCACCGACCATGGAGATTTTTCCATACTAAACATGACATACAAGGAAACCCTATAGGACACAAAGGGAAGGCTCCAACGTGCTGGGTACCAATATGGATCCGACTCCTACCCCTGTAAACACTGACGTGGAGTTTTCCACTACTACATAAGGGATCGAGGGACACAAGAACTGAGGCCATGCCTTCTAGGATCCACACCTTTCACATAGACTGAGCCTATGTGGTTTCACATACACCTATGTGGTTTCATCGGAAATGCCTCCATTGAAATAGAGGACTCTGGGACGAAGGAAGATGCGAGAAGGATATCTGGAACTCAAACCCCAATGAACTAGATTACCTGATCTCCACAACATTAGGAGGAAATCCAGGTTCAGGGGCTGCGGCAGTGCAGGACAAGATCACAGGACGTGATAAACCGGACCCTCTATACAACCGACACATTGGAAGAACCAACGTGGCGACAAGTTACACTAAAGAAGGAAAACAACGAGAAGGCGAATGACGCACTTTGGCTCAGGACCTAGTGAATGGGAAAGGGAAGGCGAGAACTCATGTACCCACAAATATATCTGTGTGCGCATCACCCTTGTTATCCAATGGAGAAGGCCAACGACAACTACCACAAAGCTACTCACGCTCAAGGGGAAAAGGTCAAAACATCACCGGGGTAATAAACATAAAATTAGAATAATAGTACGCTAGCATGATATCCATCTTGTACGGTTTTATTCACAACACCATTATGATCGACGACTTACCCATACCCCAATGAGCCAAGATTGAGACATTAGACCCCTCGTAGTGGGTAGTATCGTAGATTATTCTATGATACTACCTCCCCAATCCCAATGCATAGTATCGTACACTAGTATCATACTATCACTTCATTTATTCATTTGTAGAATCTCAATACAAAGTTGTGGGTAGAATTTATTTCTTAGTAACTTTTTTCATTTGACGTGGATACAGCATCATAATACTAAATTGCCACCTCAGCTAAATTGCCTAGTTGGCATACTTGATATGATATCCCCAAATAATATGATACTAGAACTCTATCTAATTTGAATGATTTGATGATTGCTCACCACTCCTGCCACGCTGCCACGCGGTTAGAACCCTATCTCACATCCTTGATTGCACGGTCACATCATCTTTTTATTATGTGGCAATGCATTCTTATGCCAGGAGGTCTGAGCACAAACATTACACTACAAAACATGTGGCGCGAGGGTACAAAAGAAAACAAGGCTACTGGGATAGTTGACTTCCAACCGTCTCATCCACAAAAAAGACTTCCAAAAGTCAGAAACTAAGAAATATCCCCTTTCCGGTCCTCAGACAGTAATCCCAAATGCACCGAAATGAGCTAACTATTCGCTGCAAATCGAAAGGCACAAATCAAGAACTAACCAGATACGGATCCAGGGAGTCGAATCCAAGCACCACATCAGCAAGAACCCCTGCGGAAGCACACGGGATGGCAATCACAACCACAACCGTAAAGAAGCAACGAACCAGTCCGCAGCAGCGCAAACATACCGTTCTTGTCCGGTACAAGCAGCGACGTGACGGCGGCGCCGACATTGCTGATCCTGGCCCGAATCCTGCCGTTGTCGAGCTCGAGCAGCTCCGGGGAAGGCGGCCGCGAGGGGGGCACGGGCGCGGGCGTGGGGATGACGAGCCTGTCGGGCTTCTTGGAGGCGCGGAGCGAGGGCGCCGGCGCGGAGAGGATGGTGACGGAGGCGAGGAGGTAGACGGCGGCGAGGAGGAGGAGGAAGAAGGGCGGGGTGATGCGGAGGATCTTGAGGCCGGCATGGGCATGGGGCTGCGGGTGGTGGTGATCCCGGAACCGGTTGGAGGCGGCGTGCTGGAGGTGCGGGCGGGTCGGGGTCCTCGGGGACAGGGAAGAATGGTGCTGCTGAGCTCCCAGCAGCTGCTCCATTTCCTTTCCTCCCCCCGGAGATCTGCTTGCTCCGGTCTTCCGGGGTTAGGCCTGATCCGGGTTAGGCCAGCGGCTCCTTCGTCGCCCCCGGGTCACTCGCATCGCGCGCCTCGCCTGGATCCCCTCGCGCGCGCCGGCTGGATTCCCTCGCAGACCATCGCCCGCGTCGCGCGCCTAGATCGATCCACTCTTCTCTGTCCACCGCCGACCGACCCGTTCCTCCTTTGTCCAGCGCTTATTTTCCCGAAAAAGTAAAATGCACAGTAAGTCCTATAACTATTTGAGGTGTGTCAAGTTAGTTCTAAAATTTCAAAAGTGCAGATCCAGGTCCTAAAAGTTTATAAGTTGTTCATCACAGGTCCTACGCAGGCCAGACCGGGTCTGACTTGCTTACGTGGCAAGTTGACCATCGCCATGTCGGCGCGCGCACCACGTCAGCAGCACTGTTCATCGCACTGTACATACATATCAAGTTTTCCTACATTTTTTTAAAAAATCATTTTCTACAAAAAATTACATGAATGCACTGTTTACGCACTGTTCATAATTCCAGATTTTTTATTTTCAGGTTTTCGTGGAATATTTTTTGTAGAAACTGAAACTTTAATTTTTTGGGGGAAATTTCTGATTATGACAGTGTTTTGGGAAATTTCAGATTCCCCAAAAATGAATTTTTCAGAGTTCTTGGAAATTTCCAAGTATGAACAGTACATAACCGCGTATTTTTAATGAATTTTTCAGACTTTTCGGGGATTTTTTTCCCAGAAAATGAATTTTTCAAAGTTTTGGGGAAATTTCAGATTATGAACAGTGCATAACACCGTATTTTAAATGAATTTTCCAGGCTTTACCTAGATTTTTTTCCCAGAAAATGAACTTTTTCAGAGTTTTTGGGAAATTCCAGATTATGAACAGTACGTAACAGTGCATTCGTGTAATTTTTTGTAGAAAATGAATTAAAAAAATTAGGAAAACTCAATATTGTATGTACAGTGTTGTGAACAGTGCGATGAACAGTCCCGCTGACGTGGCGATGGTCAACTTGACAAGTAAGCAAGTCAGACCCGGTCTGGCCTGCGTAGGACCTGTGATGAACAACTTATAAACTTTTAGGACCTGAATCTGCACTTTTGAAGTTTTAGGACTAACTTGACACACCTCGAATAATTATAAGACTTATGATGCATTTTACTCTTCCCGAAATCATATTACAGGCTACAGGGTACCCTTGCAAAGTCACTTCACACCCCCCCCTATCATTTTTAACACAGTCGGTACACGCTCATATATACATACGCATATGCACTCACCCATGAATACACGCACGTCTTATTCATATGAGCACCTCTGAGAGACTGAGCCGGCGCATCCTCTCTCCAAATGCGAATCATCGAAAGGCTTGGAATAAATTCAAGAAAACGCGAACACCAAAAGTCTAGGATTTAACCATGGGCTGGAGATACCCCTGTCCTCCTAATTCTCCAACCACATGTTGATTCGCCTTCACACCTCATGTTGTGGTGATAAGTGACGCACTATTTGGTCGACATTTGTCGTGAGTCGGGAGTTTTCTATTTATTTCATAAATTTATTTTTAAAACATTTTATCTTTTGAACAACGCCTCTAAATCATGGACCGTTTTCACAATTGCTTTGCTTGTGTCAAATCACCGAAACTAGATCCAATATTAAAAGATTTGGATGAATAAAAACAGGAAGAAACAAAATAAGAAAAGATAAAAAATGAAAACCGAAAAAATAAAAAAGGGAAAAAACTGAAAACTAGAAGCAAGAAAGCGTCTTTTTTAAAAGCACAATTTTGATTTTCTTTCACCTTTTGAGTTTCACGCGGATGCACAACTATGATTTTTAACTTTTCAAAAAGCATAGTTGCGGTTCATGTGGAGCACACTTTTGGTTCACACGGAAGCATAGTTATGCTTTTCACTTTTTCATGAAGCACGGTTGTGCTCTAATGACCCACAAGTATAGGGATCAATCGTGGTCCTTTTGATAAGTAAAAGTGTCGAACTTAACAAGGAGCAAAAGGAATTGATAGACAGTTTTCAGCAAGGATTTCACTACAAGTGTTGTCAGACAATTTTAATACATAATGTGATAGCAATATAATTTGTAGCAAGTAACGAGTAACAAAAGTAGCAAGGTGCAGCAAATGGCCTGATCCGGGTTAGGCCAGCGGCTCCTCCGTCTTCCCCGAGTTTCAAAATGCTTTCCACTTTTTGGAGCATAGCTATTTTTTCGAGTTTCAAACAGAAGCACAACTGTGCTTTTCACCACAACTATGATTTTCATTTTCAAGGAGCATAGATGTGCTTCATCATGAAGCACAACTATGCTTCACGCGAGGAAAAAAGGAAAAAAAAATCCAGAAACCTGAAAGAAACTGAAAAACCCAAAAACAGGTGAAAAAAAGTGTCCCCGAGGATGCAACCAGCGTGCAACACATGGTGGCGGCTGGGTGCACCATGCGGCAGTTGCCCATGCGTGTGTGCCACCCGTAGGGAATCCCCCTGATGGGGTGCCCGTTGACTAGTTACTCCCTTTTTTCGGAGACGGGAGCATGGTAAGATCGCTCTGGGTAGTTGTGGGTCGGCTAAATGGGCTGGAAGAAGCGACCCATTTTACCATAGGGCTCGATTTTTTCTCCTGAATCAGAAACCCATTAGGACAGTTAGACCAGAAATTTAAAGGTGCGCCGCAGGTCGCTAGATAGAGCAGATCTAAAGGCTACAAACACCCAAATCAGTAAAATGGACAGCCAGGAATGTTGAGGATGTGAGAGGGCAGAGGCTAGGTGCCGTTTTACTGTCCTAAATGACCAATTGTGTCGCGACGCAAAAACCGACTATAACTGAAACGTTAGTCACCAAATTGGAGGCCAAACTAAAAACAAAGTTAATTAGACATATAGTACACCAACTTGCACCGCGAGTACAAATTCATACAAAAACTTCAAAAATGATACAAACAGGTCACTAAACTTGTAACCGCGGCGATACCTAGAGATAGGTTCTACGAGTTCATATGGTGTTGCTCTGTTGGTTGCGATATTGTGGTAGCCCGCCCATCATCGTCATGTTGTCCCTTGTAACCGCGGCTTGCCGCTGGATTCTTTGTACTCTCTCTTTCTTGTAATAAATCGACAAGCAAGTCTTTCGCGGGTTCGCAAAAAAAAAACTGAGATTTCTCGCTCACTTCTATGTTTAGAAAAGGAAGAGCCATGTTGCTCTTGGGTCTTCATCGAGGGGGTGCACCATGCAAACACGAGTACTTGTTACACGAACCATCCAAACAAGTCACAACATCCGAACAACCATATGATAAGCAACTAAGCGAATAAGTAAATTGAAGTTCAGAAAAGTCTGCCATCGCCTAGTCACTTGCAGGTGGGCCAACTAGTAGCAGAAAATACCTCCATGACCACGACCTTCCCCTGTTGACATCACTTCTCTGAACTCTGCTCTTTGCAATGGCGCCCACGATCGTGGTAAGCCACCGCATTTGATCACCTGATTTAGACGATAGAGAACTTTCTTGTCAAAGTTAACATCGTTCTGATCGCCATATAAACCAATATATATAGCTAGAATAGTGTTTCTGAACATAACCCCTTCTCAAATCCTAGTAGGCAATTTTCCATCATATGAGAATCCTAAAGGCGGGAGGCAAAAGTGCTAGATGACATAAAGCCGGAAATATGACAGGCGTTGTACTAGTCTCGTCTTTCATCACAAAAACAAGAAGCTCTAATCTGTAATCTGTAATCTCCCACCACTTTCTTTTAACGGATTTGCGGTCGACACCGACTGTTGATTTGACGTTGAGATCTATGCAAGATTTAATATTTAAAAATTGAACATTGGGGGACAAAAGTTGCAATTTTGTGCACTAGTTGAACTATCATATCTGTAAAATTTACTGAAAATTTAATTCTCAATCAGATGAGATAATATTACACTTTTTGCACTATACAAACAAATCTTTATAAGACAGTGAACTTCATTTCAGATTTGTATGTATGAACAAGTTTAGAAAACTGACTGAGATGGTTAATTGTCAGCTGACTAAGACGCAGGCGCTACTTTGTTTCTTATAATTATAGTTTCTTTTGTGAGAACAATCCCGCTCAGAAGACAGCACAAAAAAGAAGTTATCCTTGAGGGTACTTTTATTTTCCAAATATGTTTATGCCGAAAATAAATAAGATACTCTCTCCGTCCGAAAAAGCTTGTCCCTCAGGGAGTAACTCATAAGAGACCGATGCATGGATTGAACCGAGAAACAGAAGGGTTTCAAGTTGTTGTGATAACCCGATAGTTTCCACCTGTTCGACCAAGCTTGTTCCAAGTTAGGCCCAACACAAATGATTGCTCGCCGGAGTGACAATTTGCTACCCGCAAGATGGGATCATGGGATATTTGACAAAATGGTTCAATGTCAGCCCAAGTATCCTCCCAAAAGTAGTGAACTTGCGTGACATACTGGAGGTGGAACCGACCTAGCAATAGCAGCAAAAGGAAATGCTTTGCACGCATAAACCCAGTCCAAAAACTGAGAATACCCGCTACTAAATTCCACTTGAGAAATAATCTTGTTTCAGTCAAACCCCTTCCACGTATAAATGAGCCTAAAGGCAGCTTGCCGAGCAAAGAAATGTTCTTCATCTCTATTTCTTGGTACTCAAACTCCCTTGATCTTTCAGTCTACATAAAATATCATATTTGGCAAGCCTATAAATTTCTCTTATGGCTGGAAAGAAAATCTCCGAGATTTATAATAACGAAAATTTATGACCTATGGCATTGATAACAAACCCAATCATGGCACAGCTCTAATCATGTTTTCTCTTTCATGATTGCAATCTTGTACAGAAAAATAATTCACATGGAGCTAAATCTTTCAACGAAGATATAGCACCATACTTCTGTCAGTCTTCTTTCTGAACATGATGGTTGTAAATCCAGAAACAGGAAACAAATAAATAATATATTTCTAGAGTACAATGGTGAAAAAAATCACAGCCATATTTATCTCTTGACCTTGAAAATTTTCCTTACAGAGCTAACGTGAATTAATTATTAAGAGGAAAAAGAAAAGCTCAGGCAGCGGCTTAATATAGTTGATAGGCTGGCCTTCACAGCATTTCAAGTGAGAAAATATGTGTGCTCAAACTCCGTGCTATCACTGCACAACAAAACTACGCTGATACCTCATTGATATGTTGGTTGAGGCTCTTTCCAGGTGGTATGAAGATTAAGTCATCCCAACCAGAATTTCTGTCGTTAATCTGCAGAATCAAGAGTTTTAGGATGTTAGTCAAGTAGGGTACAAGCAGTCCTGAGTGTATCTTATGTTTCTGTCACCATCCTACCTCCATTTTCTTCAAGACATCCTCCAAACTACCAACCTGAAGAAACCAGAGGGCCAAGTTTTCATGAGAGCTTAGGACAGCAATAAGAAACATATAAAATCACATACCATAATTTGCTTAGATAAGGCTGATCCTTTCGAAGATTTAGACGCCTTTCTAAGCTCTCTTTCTATGTCCTCCTGAACCAGGAAGGAAGTTGTGAAGACTTAACCAGACTGGGTAAGGTAGGTGAAAGGAAATGGAGCCTGACAAACCTTTTGAAAGTATACTGGACAATAGCGCTTCTTCTGTTTCTTAACGACCAATAGATCTGACTGCACATGCAAATCAGGTATTTTCATCATAGCAAAGGACAGTTCATCCAATGTATGTTGTTCCAAAGAAAGTTTGGACTTAGGATACAAAGCTATAAGTATCAAGACCAGGTAATAGGGGGAAAGAGGTTGGTCACATGGGGGGGTGGGGATGACAAATGTGCACACAAAAAACTAATTTTTTTTTTAATCTTTCGGTTTTGTCTGAGCACCGACAATTTAAGACGTGCAGCATTACAAGATGAGGCACCCTGGTGATACTGGGAGGTCATGAAAGGACCAG
Source organism: Thinopyrum elongatum (assembly GCA_011799875.1). Lineage (NCBI taxonomy): Eukaryota > Viridiplantae > Streptophyta > Magnoliopsida > Poales > Poaceae > Thinopyrum > Thinopyrum elongatum. The sequence continues at coordinate 173,998,094 of CM022303.1, read as the reverse complement.
TATGGGCAAGTAACTAATGGGGACAGGACAGGTGAACAGCTTCAGCTTTCGCAATGTGTTCAAGCCCACCTCAAGCCATATAACTCATGGAAAAAAACTACTCCCTCCGATCCGAATTAATTGACGCGGCCTCTATACATTGTATCGAAGGGAGTATGTTATTCTGTTAGAAGTTTAACATATTAATCAACAAATCAACCAGTCCACATGCTAACAGATCCATTGCCGTTATTGATCAACAGATCTATAAAATTTGTTATTTGTCAACTGCAGAGGTATAGTTCACTCTTACCAGTAGTGTTATTGATCAACTGACGTAGGGTTCCAAACAGAGTGTTAATTTTTTTTTTCTGAATTCCTGATCTTGGGGAAAGATAGAAGTGACATTTTACCGTTGGTCTGTGGAGGGATTTTTTCTCCACTCGCCTTACCTAAACATTGTTGCTTAATTTTTCTTAAAATATATTCAGGTGGGGAGTCTTTCCCGCCCGGTGACAGTTTTTTTTTTTTAAAAAGACATTTTACTGTTGGCATGCTAGTGGTAATTAATAAGAGAGTTTTAGAAACCAAAACTGGCCCAAAAAAGCAACAAGCCATTTGTGGAACCCTGGTTAGAAATGCATGTAACTGAACTTAAACACATTGAAAGAGATCCCATAATGTCCAACTGTCAATGAGCATCTAAAATCTAACTGCTTTTGATAAGAATATACTATTTCTTAGTAGAGCAATGCAACCATGAATTACCTGAAAAACGGGGACACCATCAAAACCAGTTAAGCCAGATTTCAACTGAAAAGCCAAAGAGTAATATTCATCATTAAGCTGAAAAAATTTCATTCGCATTGGTTATATTAGATGCAGAAAGCTACAGTAAACCGCATATACTATTGTTTAAGACATCAAACTTTATATAGTCATCAGCAACAAAGTACAGACCAACAGGCAAGAGTACACAAAGAAAGGCTTTACCCTCATGGAGAATCACCTTATTTGAGCCAATCCAGCCCATAAAAAAAACCGGAAATATTGGCATAGGCTACATTGAAAATAACACCAACCATACAAAGTCAGGTGGTGTTCCAACCGTATAGGGCAAAGTGGTAGAAATCCAAAAATTAATTCATGTGCCACTGCAATAGGCCTCTAACTTTTCCTTGCTCAAATTAATTGTTCCTTGGAACATATGTTGTCTTTGAAGATGGAAAATATATGTTATCTAACAAATATGAATAATGAAGATGCATTCTAAGGATTCAAAAACACACTGATCGGCGCTATCTAACCCTTATACGCCTGATGCAGAAAAAGAAGTCAATATTAAAAACTTTAAGTGGTGACAAATAATGCAATATTGGGCAACATGCTACTCCTAGGTCATATGGATGTTCTTGGTGAAAAGTCAAAACCATGGTGACAGATTAAGTTGGTACAAATGGCAGTGCAGTGGAATCTTGTAACTTGTACTTGCTGCATTACTGCTTTGAAGAGCAATTTAGTTACATAATGAATTTGACTATACTTATTCGGAAGAGACAGAAAAGGGTGGGGGTGCTTAAAAATGATACACATTTAGATAAGATAAAGAATAATAAGAAACAGTTCCATCAAGAATCAAACCTGCAGTGCATTCTTTATTTGAAGTGGATCAGGTAAGAAGCGGAATGCGATACCTTCGGCCTTCAACATATAAACCTGCATTCGAAGGGCAGCATAAGAAATATTTACATTCCAAAACATCAAACAATATCAGTATGGTTCAAGATATAAAATTACACACGTTCGCTTAATTAGAGGCTCATTATATGCACAAGTCACTTGCACTTGTGGTAAGGCACACAAAAAATATGCTCAACTTAACTGGTGGTTGTTCACTTGCACATTGTCCTTAGTCCTTCCAACTGTGGCAACTGGCAAAGTAGGGTTGGTGTGGGTTCGCAGACCCACGGAACTTGCATCCGTAATAGCGGTGCATGTAGTAGAATGAGAAGTTGTGACAGGGCTAGCCTAATGAGACAAACCTAAGCTAGATAACTTGGCGACAGTGCGACTTATGAGAAACGATTCCTTTCCTCACATACCTCCTTCTAAGGAATCTAGTTCATATTGCCAGTGGTTGAGATGTCATTGAGTTCCTAATTTTGTATTGTATCACTTTCGTGCTTCTGCCGCAACATAAACTCACTACTTAAGTCAGCATAAACCTCAATTCACCATAAACTCTCTTGCAGGATTGCTCCAACAGTCATGACTCGGGAAAAGGATTGCTCCTGGCGTGATCTATCACATGAGATACCAATTTAAGCTCACCTGATCTAGCGTAATCGGCACCACTTTGGCCCCCTTCCCTAGCACCGGCTGCCGCGTCCTCACCTACACCACGCAACCTCCAGAACCATCAGTAAACGCATAAAAACCAAGAGTCAAAACCAGCAGGTGTTGAGAGAAGGGCGGGGAGGGGATATACATGGGAGAGGAGGGCGTCGGCGTCCTCGGAGCGGAAGCAGAGGAGGCCGAGGGAGCGGAGGCCGGTGGCGGGGTCGGAGACGAGCACGAACTCGTTGCTGGAGTTGCAGACGGTGAAGACGGGCGTGCCGGTGAGCGCGCGCGCGACCTCGTCGGGCCCGAGCGCGAGGGGCTGGGAGGCGGCGCCATGGGGCCCCGGCGGGCGCGGGGCGGCGAGCGCGGGGCGCGGGGCGGCGAAGCGCGAGGCGAGGTTGGAGAGGTGGTGCTGGAGGAAGGAGGAGGCGGCGGCGAGGGGGTTGGGAGGCGGGGAGGGGGAGGGGTCGGACATGGGGGCGGCCGCGAGCGGGAGGGAGGAGGAGTTGGGCGGCGGCATCGGGTTCGGCTGGCCGCTCTCGGTGGCGTCGGCTTCCGTTTATGGGATTTTTTATTTTTTGCCACAACTTTGTTTGAGCTTTGACAATTTGCCACCCTTAGATTGTAATTGATCCATTGCCATCTGTTACATTGAACTTTGCTATTTTGCCCTCTGTCAGGTGGGTCCTACAACAAATGTCCAATGTACCCCTCTCCCTGATTGACCACGAACAGGTTTCGATCTCTGGTCGCTCGGCCTCGTTCCCCCCGTTCCCCTTCCTCTCGCCCGCAAGAACTCACGAAGACGACGGCGACGGCGAGTTGAGGTCGGTGCTTCTCGACGGCGCCGACGACTTGAAGTTGGTGGTCCTCAACGCCGGCGGCCGGATCCAGCCCAGGAAGGTGAGGCCCTCTCTCTCTCTCTCCCCATCTCTCCCATCCCCTAGGGTTAGGCGACTCGGGCCCGGGCTTGGCCGCCGGCCGCCGAGTCCGCTGCTGCTTGTGCTGCCGCGGCTGCTTGAGCTGCTGCTTGTGTGCCGCCGCTGCATGTGTTGCCGTCGCCGCTGCTTGTGCGCCGCCGCCGCTGCTTGTGCTGCCGCCGCCGCTACTTGTGCACCGCCGCTGCTGCTTGTGCGCTACTGCTGCTTGTGCTGTCGCCCCTGCTGCTGCGTGGATATGCTTGAGTGCCGCCGCTGCTGCATAAACCTGGCAATGGTTGAAGCTTATGGTTTGAGATCAGTTACCCACTGCGCATGGCTGCACCAGACAAATTACCCAAGTGCTTGGCCCATATCAACTCGAACCAATTAAACCTATAACAAAAAACCAAACCAATTTAACCAGTTAATCAAAAACCATTTCCAGATTTACTGCTGCAGCATGCTGGTGGTTGAGCACTGTGCTGCTGCATGTGTTATTTCTATTTTAGTGTTGCTTGCTGCTGGAGATCTCATGGTGGTTTGATTGATTGTTGATGTCAGATCACAAATTTAAGATGAGCTAGGTGATGGCTGAACCAAAGATGGGTGATCACCTGATAGTTTTGGTATCGGTTACATAGTATTTTCCTGAATTGTTCCTGCTGATTGTGCTTCTTTCGCCGCTACTACTTACTTGTTGTTGTATATCTCATGATGTTTGCTTGATTTCTTGCTGTTACAGACCACATAACTCAGATGAGCTAGGTGTTGGAGATGGCTGAACCGGAGAGGGGTGAGCACGTTGTTGCAGACGGCTTCGACTTTCCTCCTTTGTTTGTTCCCGAGCCGAGGTGAGAAAGCAAAGTAGCTTCTTTTTGGTGCTCATCTGAATGCACGTTAGTGAATAGACGCTAACTCCATCGTATGTTGTTCGTTATTGGTCATTGTTGAGTAGGCCGCATCGGCCGCCGCTGGTGTTCACATTAACTATTAGAGTAGCTCCTTATGTCTACAAGCTTGATGATGGAAGCGAGCAAGTTGTTGACAAGCATGACGTTGTGTTTGATTTTAACATTTCCGGTATGTCATGGGTTAGCTTCAATGAAGTTGTGGCACAACATATCAAAATGGGGATAGGCCAAGAGGTGCGGTTGTTTGCATTAGACATCGTCGAGAGCACAGTTGATCTTGTACTTAATGGTCAACAACTGAATTCGCACTTTATTGGCAATCGTTGGGACTTTGAGGCCAAGAAATCATTTCTGTTAGCTGAGGTTGTTACATTGGAGGCACCCAATGCAAAAAAAGTAGGAAAGCAGAGGGCTCCCAAAAAGCCAGCTGCCCCAAAAAATCCCAAAAAACCACCAGCTCCTAAAAACCCAACTGCCCCCAAAAAGCCAAGTGCTCCAAGAAAACCCAAAAACCCACCGGCTCCCAAAAAGCCAAGTGCTCCTAGTAAGAAGGCAGCAACAAACACTTTTGTAGAATGCAGTGCTAGCTCATCTATGGTTGTTGATAATTCAAATTTGTCAGCTTTTGAGTTGGCACAGACAATGGGGAGTCAGTATAGAGTTTTTCCAGATGATATGGAGTTTTCACCGGATGATGTTGACCACCCAGCTACAATGCAATTTCAAAGTGTTTGTGATGTGGTTGATAGTAGTGAGAGATGTGAGTCCTCTGTGCTTACTCAGGAAGAACCACCCATAGATTGGAGCTTGATTGAGATAGCTTCACCCATAGATTGCAACATAGCAGCCCCTACTAATTTATGCAACATCACAGCCTTATGTTTTTGGTTGTAATATGCCAGACTTGGCAGCCCCTACTAATTTGTGCAACATCACAGCCTTATGTTAGATGATGTATGGACATGTGAAATATCTGTTTTATGCTATATTGTGCTCAAATTGTGTGATGGTACATGAATATGTTCATCTCAAAAGATATGTTATATTTTGGATCATATGTGTATAATTTTTTGTGAAAAGTCAGAAAAACAACCAAAATGATGTCCAAATTGGGCTAAAATGCTGCCCAAAATTTGAACATTTTTTTGAACAACCTAGAAAAAATTGAAAAAATTACATAAAAACAACCATATACGTGTGACTATTCTGGTATAATTTGAGCTCTTTTGGATGAGCCATTTTGGAGGAAATTCAAATTCAATTTTTCAGTTGTAAATTTTGACCAAAATTTGAAAGTTCTCGAAAAAAATTCAAAAAATTACAGAAATTCAACAATGAAATTCTAACTATGCTGGGAAATTTTCAACTTATTTCGATCAAAGGTTCAACGTTTCCATGCATTTCAAGTTTCAGATCAACTAGTTTGGGGCTGCCACTAGTTTGACCAACACCACTAGTCCTTCCAGCAGCAGCACGTTGAGATGGGGAGCAGCGGCGGCCGGCAAGAGCAGCTCGTGAGCACCAGGGGAAGGCGAGGAGATGCAAGAGGAGCAAGAGGGAGAGGTGGTGGCGGGGCAGCAGGGGCCTCCGGGGAGCAGCAGGGCAACGGCAGCGGTGTCGGCTGTGTCAGGAGTGAGCACGGGCTAGGGTTCATCCCGATTGAGGGAGCGGACTGTGTTTTAGTCAAACAGGTAAAAGGGCAAAAGTGTCCTCTGTTTTGTGCACTTAAGTTGTTTCTTATTTGCAAAGATTATTTTTGTATACACAAGTGGCAAAAGAACAAAGTGCAAACTAAGTGGTGGCATCTGATCAATTACAATGTAATCTGTGGCAAAATATCAAAGCCCAAAGTAAACGGTGGCAAAATATCAAATCGCCCTCCGTTTATGGGCGCTCTGGTCTGGTCTGGTCTGGTCGGGAGGTTGGCTGGCGTCGCCGAGGAGTTGGCCCGTTTCATTTTTCATCTTTTATTTAACAGATTTTAAGAAAAGAAACTGTGAAAAGGGGATTTAAATACTCTTATTTGTCGCTGAAACTGATGTATCTATATTTCAGTGCTGCATACATCCGTTTGAGCGACAAGTAATATTACCTCCGTTAGTATGTATGTATCTAAACACCTATATCTGGACACCCGTATCTTATCTCTTGGTTTTCTAACCCATGTCTAAAATAAGTTTTTTGGGATGGAAGGAGTAGAAAATTAAGGATGTTAGAAATTCTGTTCTAGAAAATGAAAAAAAAATCTTTGGAAAAATAAAAAGTAATCACATACGAAAAATATAAATGTGTGTATGTATGGAATAAAATGTTCATCACATCTTTAAAACATATTCATGTACTCCCTCCGTCGCACAATGTAAGACGTTTTTGCAAGCTAAACTGTGGACGGAGTAGTACTATATAATTTTATATTCATCTATCTGTTAAACAAAGGTTATTTTACATTTCTACCCTTATTTCATGGGTCATGCTAGGCACCAGCCGTGATCAGGGACCAGCCACCTCAACACCTATCCTGCACGCACCTTCGCGAACCACACACTTCCCTCGCCTCGCAATTCGGCGAACCATGAGCTTCACTGTAGCATCACCCATTCGTCTCGCCGCAACCGCTAGCGGGTCCGGAGTAGTGTCGACTCGCAACAAGACCCACCCCACCCTCTGCCGCCTTGCAGCAATGACTCGCAACAGACGCCTTGCCCTTGCAGCAAACACCCTCGCCTTTGCACACACCGACACTCTAGTGCTCTATTTCTTGCCGCAAAGAAGCACAACGTCGACCACATTTGCAGCACAGAGCGGCATGCTTGTAGCGTCGGTGGTCAAGCTTGCAACATCAAGCCTTGCCTGGGAGCAACATTGATGGCCCGCCCTTTGAAGCACGATAGGCTCCCCTAGCAGCAGCTCGCACTGATGCTTGCAGCATCGCCGTCACCCCCCCCCCCTTCCTTGCAGCGCCGATGGCCGGCTTGCAATACCGCGCACACCGTGCGGCGTCTTCAGATCTAGCACAACAAGGCCGACGCTGGTGGTGTAGCCTTGCAGCAACAGTGCCAGTGATGCGGTGGTGAGTGGTAAACGGGGAGGGGCGTTGTGTGCAGGGGAGAGAAAAGAATGTGTGAAACTACGAGAGGATGAGGTCGGGTATGAGGGCGATGGGCATGGACCCATGAGGACGCGTGGCATGCAAAGGGGGCAGTTGACGCAAATGTTAGATGAGCCTCTAAAGCATTTTCCTTAGTTTATTTCCACCCAACAGTTTACCCCTATTTTTTTTTGTCAATTGTCACTCTTCTGTTTTGTTTTCCTTTTGACTGTGATTAAGGCAATTCTTGTACATTTTTGCCCTCTTTACAGGTGAGTCCATTGACAAAAAATGGTTTAAAGATGTACTCTAATCACAAAACAATTCATGACTAGAAAACCCTAAGGCATTCATACCGATGGGGCAAGTATCAGGTGATACCAGCCCTTACATGATACCATGATACCAACTTCTAAATTTCAAATTTAAGCATGTCAAAAAATTCTGAAAAAAATCATGGATGCTCGTAACACATATGTCGACAACCCCTAAAAATTCAGATCAAAATTCGAAACACACATTGAGAAACAAAAAAGACAAATTCAGATGTGAATAGTGTCACCATGTGTATGTTGAATTTTGATCTGAATTTTTTAGGGGTTGTCCACATATGTGTTGTCAACATCCATGATTTTTTTCAGAATTTTTTGACATGTTTACATTTGAATTTTAGAAATCGGTATCATGGTAGCATGTAAGTGCTGGTATCACCTGATATTTTCCCCATACCGATGGCACCGTATTCTTGCTGCTTGCTTAAACCCATGGAGCGTGTTATGGGGTTTATAGACATGGTATATGTTTGTGCAAAATATACCAATTCATTAATTCATCAGCTAAAGCAAAATTCTCAACGATGCCTTAATCTCATTACTGATGTTTCTCTCAATCACCAAGACTAATCAATCAAAGTTAACCTGGAATACACTTCTTAGTTGTCACTTGAGATCACGATCTCAAGGTGAGAATAACCAATCCGCGTACATGTCAACTCATGGTGTGTTCATTTTGTGTTACTTGTGCTAACAATCATGAGTAGAATTGTGTGCGGTTTGTTTTCTTGTGGTAAAAATTACATGAGTAGAATTGGCATGTAGTATAGATTTCCGATGCTTCTTCTTAGCTAATATATGGACATACTATTTTTATTGGTGGGTACATGTGGACGATGCCAGACTTGGAGGATTGTTTTGAACGTTTCATCGTTGAGCCCTTTAGTTTTTGGTCCTTGGTAAATCCATCACACATGTTAATTACTTGAGAGCCTCCCTCATGCTTCATTGGACCCATCTTCATCTCCAATCCTACAAGTTTACACAGCCGTCCCATCTTCATCTCCAATCCTACAAGTTTACACGGCCGTCCCATCTTTCCCATCTTTCACTTGAACAGGGAGAACAGGGTACCCAGAGTCTGGTAAACAAAAAAGATGAACAGACATACAAAATTCAAACATCCTCCGATTTACACTGGATTTCTGTAAGCACATTGATAATTGATAAATAGAGAAAAGTGAATTAAAACATTATTAAAATCGTAGATCCTCCGCTTTGCGCTTTCTATTGCTTTAGCTAACTGGTAGATAGATACGTTAGTGACTAGGTTTGGGTTGGAGACGCTCAAAGAACTTCCGCCGACAGGAAATGCTCCTATTTTAGCAGTAGAATGTGTGCCATTTTCGACATGAGTAACTCAAATGCACGAGCAAAGCTAGTTGAATCGCAAGACAGTTCCGACCACGGAAAATCTAAAGAGTATTTCAGTGTAAACAGTAATTGAACTTATATAACATGTAATTACCGACTCAACTAAATGATAAAAACATGCACTTGTATGCTCGGTACTCCTTAAGCAACTCATTTAATGAGCACCCAATTCTTAATAACTCATTTGCCTACATATTATTCGATTTGAAACCAAAACCGCGGAAAGTGTAACCAAAAAAAAAGGCCAAGTTAGCAAACAAGCAAAGCTCCATTTGAGTTTATCGTTTTCGTACCATAGTCTACTTGTATGCTCGGTACTCCTTAAACACTTTACCAAAATTCTTGTCTGAAACATGCCATGGGTGGTAGATATTAAAAAAACTGCTGCCGTGATTAGTCAAAGGCAAAAGGAAATAAGAACAGGCAAATAAACACTAGCCAAATCAATTATAAATTGTTTTTTGTAAATCTTTACACAAAGTATAAATGTCAAGGACAAAACTGAAGGTCTGCAATATTTAAATTTTTACAGTAATCCGTGAAGAAATATGTACAGCAGTTAATTCACAATACATGAAAAATAATCGTGGTTTATCTTTGTTAAAACAGATAGTAACCGAGACAGCACTGCACGTACTGTATATATATCATACACTATCTTCTTCAGGCTTATCTGAGGGCCTGATCAGAGGAGCTACCCTCTCAGAAATGATGGCCTTACCATTCTCATCCCGTTTGACAGGGTACAACACATAGTGTTGAATTATGAAGAGAACATCGAAGAAAACAGTTTCCTACAAATTCAGGGACATGAAATTTAGTAATATTTTATACTGTGAGAACATGTCAGAAAGCTAATAGGTGACCAAAAACATATACTCCGTCCCAAAATTCTTGTCTTAGACATCCGTATCTGGACAAATCTAAGACAAGAATTTTGGGACGGAGGGAGTAGTCTGTAAAAGACTAGAACTCATGCTCACCAACGAAAGAAGAGTCTTGCCGATATTTCCATAGAAATTCACTAAAGTGTCTGCAGCACAAATTGTATAGTTAGGAAAAGAATCCAAATATATATACATAACATAGAGCATGACATGAGTTGCAATGAAAGGAAAAATGCAGCTTACGCTGATCAATAGATTGCACACCCATCTGACCAAAGTTCAGCACCCCCCCTGTAAGATCAAGTAAAATATTGCCAATACTCCAACCAACTGTACTCTTCCGCCTGAAGTTCATCACAGCCTAAGGCACATAGGAAACATAAGAATGGTTAGAAAGGACACTTAACAACAGCACACCACTTATATTTATGTACTTATTATATATGCTATAGTTTAGAAATATCCAAGTGAGAATTTGTACATTATAGAACAACAAGAAAACTTCATTCCAATGAAATATAAGAACCAATGGAAACTTGACATATCTGGGGTGTTCATATTTAGTTAAGCTTATGTACTATGCTCTCAACTGCTGATTATTGGATGCAGATACATCATGCTGAATTTCAGTGTTCCTTTGTCCATATTTTGTAATTTGTACTACGTATATGATATCACTAGTTCAACATTCACATCAGGAGACAGTCATTTCGTTGTACTCTGTAACTTAAGTAATGATAACAAGTAGTAATACCTGAGGGATGTACTTGACTGTTGTCATCCCAACCTGTATTGAACTGAGATTCAAAAAGATAGGAGGAAAATCAGTCCCACTTTTACGAACAGAAGCAAGATATATCAATTAAAGCTAATCTAGCTGATAATAACAAGCAACGTTAATAACAGTGAACGTACAAAAAACTTACTTGAATACATCAATAAGCCATAGCCAGTTACTTTTTGGCCAAGCTACAATGAGGCAAACAATAGCAGCTGACCAGACAACAGCAGAGATTGATATGCACACTTTGGAGACTTTCTGGTTTCCACGCTGTATATTTCAAGTTCAAACATTCGATATTAAGTTTCACGATTTAGAAGATGTATCTGCAGTCCCTGAGGACAAGTAAACTAACCTCATAAATAAAAACTTGGTAAAGGGTAAAAGATGTCAAGGCCACTGCATGTAGAGAGAAAGCAACATCATTTGCAGCAACAGGAATCATCTGCATCAAACGATACATTTAGTTAATGTTAATTTCAGGCCTGGGTAGATATAATCTTGATACTCCCCCAATTTTTTGTGTAGTTATTGTAGCTATCTAGGTGGAGTTGGTGTTGCGCAATATGTAAATGCCAATGTGGAGGGGCTCTTTACTCCAGCTATCTCCTTCAATACGCACACTCGTGCGTATTCGAGAAAAAAGTTATTGTAGCTATATATTAGCAAACAATATTAAAAATATAATGATATTAGAGTATCTGTGGCAGCAAATAAATCAAACAAGATTATTAGGTGGCAAATTTAAATGTTTTAATGTTCAAGATTTTAGAACATTGACTACAAACTTCCGAATACAGCATCTATTCAAGATCGATGGGAGTAGTTCATGATAATAAGAATGACCTAGCATATTTTGTTTCACAAGACATGGAATGGCTTCGTTTTCTTTAAAAGTACTAACATGTTATTACAATATAGATGCTACTAACAAAAATATCAAATCATATGTACATCTAGACTTTCTTTGGAATTATCAAACTTGCTAGACATACTAATACAATTTGAAATTATTTGCATCCAATATTTGCCCTGAACAAATAAAAGAAGCCATAAAGAACTATAGATGACAATTACCAAATTCAGTTACACAGAAATGATGTGAAATTTGTCAGCTAAAATTGAGTCAAGAATGGCTTTTAACCAGTTGGTGATTGGTCACAAAATAGTCCTGATCGACATCAACAAGTTGTACTGGCTATAATAATGGCTCTCATGGAGAGTGGCAATCCTAATCATAGCTAACAAAATTTTAAAAAAGTGCAGCTTCAAAAATCACAGTAACATTAAAATCATACAAGCACAAACCATGGATAAGTAGCACAATGGAGTGGTCAAACACAAAGCAAGATCCCTGAGCATACCAATATACTGATTGCTATAAATACCAATGAAAAGAAAAAGAAAAATCTCTAGTACAGCTACCTTGATTTTCTACCGTTAATCTGTATAGCTAACATAAAGATGCTAAAATGGTCTTCCTGCCTAATTCACATAGAAACATAAACACACGAGTATAGGGAAGTCCCTTAGGTAAGGATCCAGCTACGTGTTACTCCATCCAAATTAATTGTGCCAACAGAAGTGTGGATGAAACCATTAGTTTGCCATTTGATCATCAGAGTGACAGAGTCAAATATGCTCTGGGCATGTACCCCAGTAAGACTATTTAGCTTTTTAATTCTTATGGAATACAACAAACTAAAACAGAGACCTTTTGTTCCAGTGCACCTGTTATGATAATTGTGTGTTTAACAAGCGTGGCTATTATTTAAAATAAGCAATATGGGTAACTGACTAGACATGATGCAAGATCGTAAATATGCTATGATACTGAAAAAAATATGTTGCTCCTAAAATTATTCCCACCATGAACTATCCGTAAAAATAAGGCAGTGACGCCTAACCTCTTTATCACCAAACTTGTCATGATACTGTTTCTGGATGAAGGGGCTGAAGAATAGAGCAGCATTGTATATGAGGTAGGAAGAGTGCTTTGTGAAATTCAGCACCAGAAAATCGAAGTTCAGACCGACGACACTGCAATTTGTGAAAACAGGTAAATCACAGAACAAATCTTAAATGATAACATAGAAATTTGGATCACTAACATTCTGAGCTGTTGCACAGAAAACCACGATGGGCCTACATCTTTTCTTGTGTCAGAGTACTATTTAAAATAAAAGATGTGAATTTGCATGTTGAACATAAATGCTGAACAAATGTAAAGGTCCAAACGAAAACAACTGAGTTAACAAACTGCCACAACTGCGAAAGGTAAATCTAGGGTGAGGCAAAAGAAATGCTGATCAAATACTACACAAACTTGTACTTTGACTGGTTGAACTATACTTCAAAGTTCAGACTAAAATATAGAATTTTTTTTTTGGAAAATAGTAAGGTTAAACATGGACGCATTTTCAACAACTAAAGGGCATACCAAACTGAGGTGCTAGAAATGTCTACAATGGGTAGATAAGATTATGAGATCTGCATACGTTTCTGAAGGACAAACCAAGAGGATTACACTACAGGGTACGCTTCCGTGTAAGTCCAAATATGAGAACTCACGCATAACGAATTTAAAAAGGCGCCAGTTAGATGGAAGTTTCAGACACAAGTAGCTTTTCTTAGTCATGATTTTTAGCTAGCCATAACTGCAAGAATCGACAACAATCATGATGGATGGACAAACAGAGCGTAAATTATATACTCCATCTGTTAAAAAATATAAGATGTTTTGGATATTTCAATATGAACTACATACGGACTAAAATGAGTGAACAAACACACTAAAACATGGCTATATACATCTGACTCAGAAAAAGTTAGAACATCTTAAATTTATGAACGGAGGGAGTAGTTTATAAGCACGACAAGCAACTAATGTGCGTATATACACCACATGTCCTACTATATGCCAAAGGTTCATTCTACTCAGTACTAACTGCCTTTTGTTTTGTTTCCTTCCCCTATACTTTGCACACATGCCCCTCTCCTGTAAACAGGGCCACTATCTTGTAATAGGAGCAAAGCAATCGAGACAATTAGTGGAATTTCCAGCGGCCAAAGACACGGCTCGTGATCAGCTCAAGCAAAGCTGCATTTTTCTAAACACTTGACACGTTTTACCACCACATCCATCTTACACAGGTACCGGACAAATTCCTCAGGTCCATCCATCAATAGGACGATTTTTTTGCAAAATCGACACATACTTCCTCCGTGCGGGATTAGTTGGAGGCTCAAACGGATGTATCTAGCACTGAAATACTTCTAGATACATCCGTTTTGAGGAGCAGGCGAACAGCTGGTCAAACAGATCTAGCCCAAGAACGCTATAGCCGAGGGGTAAAGAGAAGGGGGAGAAGGAGCACCTCTTGCGCCTGTAGTTGAGGACGACCTGCGGGTAGAAGCTGAAGGACCAGGCGACGAACGCGATCCACCCAATGACCTGGTAGAGCACCTCCAGCCCCACCGAGTTCCACGACGACGACATCGCCGGCGGCGGCGACCGATGCCCACCGTCGCTTCTATCGCCCCCCTCCTACTGAGTTTGAGTGCAGGGCCTTCTGACAGCGATTTCTGCGGATTCTGGCCGCTCCCCCGGATTTTATAGTGCGGGAAAAGAGAAGCCGGAATCCAGAGGAAAAGGAATCGATTAATATCTCCCCGATTCCCCGTGCAGCGTCGCCGTCGTCAACGCAATACTCCCATGCTTGCTGGGGGAAAACTGGCCGGGTCTGGTTGCACAACGGATCGGGACGGATTCCCCGGACAGGTACACATTTGCAGTTTCTTTTCGGTCGTGAAAAGTAGGTTTGCAGTTATTGCCAGTTTGCCACACACGGGCTGATTTTTTTTTTTACTCACTCCGTCCTGAATTACTTGTATCTAGACACGTTTGTCCTGAATTACTTGTATCTAGACACATTTTAGTGTTAGATACATCCATATCTATACAAATCTAAGACAAATAATTTAAGACGGAGGTAATATCAGTTAAAACTTTTCGTCTATTTTAATTTTAAAACTTCCAGTTTTGACCTCGCAATTTTTTTTTCTTCAGTTTTGGGTATATTTGGGATGGGAGAACACTCAAATGTTACACAATTTTTTTAGGAGTTTTGGGCTTGGCTCATTTACTAATTTCTAATAAATCTCAAATTTCCGTGTAAGGCAAGAAATTCTATAAGAAAATGTAAGGCAAGAGCTGATGGTGCTATCTTTAGTCTCACCTTGGTAGTGGGGTGAAGTTTGAGCTCCTTGTAAGTGTCTCCACCACGTAAACAGTTGCTTCTATCATGTCGCTCTTCTTGAGTGTTGAATCTTCTGATAGTGATTTCTATCTCTCCGTGAACTGTGACCGTCCCCCGGTTTTTTAGGGTGGAAAGGGGAAGCCAGAATCCGTAGGACATGGAATCATTAATTTCTCCCAATGCAGCATCGCTATCGTCACCGCAATTGCTAGGTTATGCTTGTTGAAAAAAAAACAGATGATGGCATTTACAGTTCTTCGCATGTGTACAGACTGTTATGCTCCTGAGTTTTGCGGTTATTGCCACGCAGGAGTTGAATCATTTTTGGCGGGCGCGAGGCATCAACCAGCTGATCCCAAATGCGGTGTATTAGTTGCCTGATGCGTCGTTCGATTGGCATTCTCTGACAGTTAGATCCAGTAGAACCCCTTTCCCCCTCCACCACCGACCCTTTGCAGTGTTGCGCCCCTTCTTTACATAACTCGCATCCATTCTTATAGCATCACTACCCCTTGTAGAAGTGACAACATGCATTGGCTCAACCTTTGCAACGTCAGCCCCCCGCCCATAGCAATGCATACATCCCTGCATTGCAGTTTGCACCGCCGGTGAGATTTGCAGTTGCAGCAACGACAGTCGGTTTGCAACGCTCGTAGTTGACTTCCCCGGGTGACGAGATTTGCAGTTGCAGCAGTGGATGTCAGCTTCCTAGAGTGGCGAGATCTGCTGCTACAGCACCAACCAGCCGATTCCTCGAGCGGCTGCCTTGCTGAAGCACACGCCAAGCGGCGCCTTTGCCCTATAGCACCGACTTAATGTTGCAGCAGCCCATCTTCCCTTGTGGGCAGTGACGAGGTCATTGTGTCTCCGGCTTGTGTATGATGCCTCTGCTTTGTAACAACGGCTTGCAAGATTGGAAGGTGTGCATGGCTTGGTTGCTTGTG
The DNA here is from genome assembly GCA_011799875.1 of Thinopyrum elongatum. NCBI lineage: Eukaryota > Viridiplantae > Streptophyta > Magnoliopsida > Poales > Poaceae > Thinopyrum > Thinopyrum elongatum. Next base: position 173,982,279 of record CM022303.1, on the reverse strand, counting down.
AAGATGATAGAGGATGAGAGAGAGAACGCAATGGATGTCTCGATGAAAACAATGAGTAGCTGGAGAGACGTGCAGAGATAAGAGGGTGGGGGGGGGGGGGGGGAGCCGACTGGATTGAAGTCTTTTGCATTTTTTTTCTCTGAAACTTCCGGTTTTGGGAATGGTTAGATGAGATAGCGAGAATTTCGCAAAATAAAGGGCACCACAAAATCACCCGAACATTAGGCCACTTAAATGCATAGTATCATATTTGTCAGTGTCGTAGTGCACGATACTATTTTAGTTACTACGTTCAAATTGCATTAGTGTGTTACACTAGTATCATATTGTTACTTAATTTATTCATTTTTAGAACCTCATTATAAATTTGTGGATATTATCTATTTATTATTAACTTTCCTCATTTGATCTTTTATAATATTGTATCATAATATGTACTAGAATCTTCTCTCCCTCTCTCTTAACTATAATGCGACATCATCTTTTGTTTGTTTGTTTGTTTAGGTGACACTACATGATATTGTTATGATACTTGCACAAGGAGAGGTCTTAAGACACAGTTACACGGCTTCTTGCCATCAGTGAAACAAGTGAATCGACTGCTAGGGTAAGTTGGTCATGATTCACCAGATTGTTGGTAGTTTTGCATAAACCCCAGTTGTCCTGATTTGATAATTCATTGCGCAAATTGTCCTATATATCCTTCGGCGTCTGCTATCATCAATAAATTTTGGAAAGGGTTATTTTGATGGATTGTAACAGACATCCGCTATCATAATCAAATTTGAAAATGATTATTTTGATGGATTGTAATACTCCCTCTGGCCGGAAATACATGTCAGAGAAATGAATGTATCTAGACGTATTTTAGTTCTAGATATGGATACATCCAAAACATTAAGTTGATGGGAAATGTGAGTTATGTATTTACTGTATCTAGTGCGAAGCTGCATTTTGTGTTTGGATGCAAAATGACACAATTATATGACAGAATTTGCATCATAATCAGAGAAGGTGAAATTAAGCTACATGATGGTGTGCATAATCTCAGCAGGCCAATGTGGTTGTTCTTGCTTTATCTCTTTATATTCTCCGTTCGAAGCCTGAACATAGCAACTATGTTCCAACTACAACAAAATTACATTCTCTATTTCAATTTAAATTATTATATTCTCCATTTTGATGGATTCACTAAACAACACAATAATGATTCAAAACTCCACATGTTTTTAATTATCACCATGTTTTTCATCGGTTCTGCATTGAAAGATCATGGATGTCGCCTAGAGGGGGGGGGGGTGAATAGGCGCTTTAAAATAATTACGGTTTAGGATTGAACAAATGCGGAATAAAACTAGCGTTTAATTTGTCAAGCACAAAACCTAAATTGACTAGGCTCACCTATGTGCACCAACAACTTATGCTAAGCAAGATAAACAACTAAGTGATAGCAAGATATATATCATGTCATACTATGGCTATCACAAAGTAAAGTGCATAAGTAAAGGGCTCGGGTAAGAGATAACCGAGGCACGCGGAGACGACGATGTATCGCGAAGTTCACACCCTTGCTGATGCTAATCTCGTTTGGAGCGGTGTGGGACACAATGCTCCCCAAGAAGTCACTAGGGCCACCGTAATCTCGTCACGCCCTCGCACAATGCAAGATGTCGTGATTCCACTAAGGGACCCTTGAGGACGGTCACCGAACCTGTACAAATAGCAACCCTTGGGGACGGTCACCGAACACGTACACTTTGGCAACCCTTGGGGGCGGTCACCGGAACCCGTACAAATTGCTCGGGGCAATCTGCACAACCTAATTGGAGACCCCGACGCAAGCCCGAAGCTTTACACCACAATGATTGAGCTCCGAGACACCACCAATCATCTAGGGCGCCCAAGCACCCAAGAGGAACAAGCTCTAGGGTACCAAGCACCCAAGAGTAATAAGCTTCTCAACTTTTCACTTCCATGTATTACCGTGGAGAACGCAAACCGATGCAACTAATGCAATGGCAAGGGCACACAGAGTGCCCAAGTCTCTCACTCTCAAATCCCACCAAAGCAATGAAATCTACGGGGGAATATGAGAGGAAGAACAAGAAGGAGAACACCAAGAACTCCAAGATCTAGATCCAAGGGGTTCCCCTCACATAGAGGAGAAAGTGATAGGTGGAGATATGGATCTAGATCTCCTCTCTCTTCCCCCCCAAAAACTAGCAAGAATCCATGGAGGGATTGAGAGATAACAAGCTCGAAGAAGGTCAACAATGGGGGCAAACACACGAGCACAAAGGATACGGACAATTGGGGAAGAAGGCCCCCTTAAATAGGCTCCCCCTAATCCAACCGTTATGCCCACAAGTCGTGCTCAAGCGGTACTACCGCTCGGGGGAGCGGTACTACAGCTTAGCACGGTCAAAACAACCCAACGAGACAGAAAAAGTTCTACCAGAGAGGTACTACCGCATATAAGGGGTACTACCGCTCGGGGAGGTAGTACCGCTTATAAGAGGTACTACCGCTCTCTACTACCGCAAAATTCGTGACGAGTTCCAGAAGCATAAATATTGAGCAGAAGTAGCGCCGAAAGTAGTTGGCCGGTAGTACCGCTTATAAGCGGTACTGCTGCTCTACTACCGCTTATAAGAGGTACTACCACTCAGGGAGCAGTACTACCGCTTAGAGCCGAAAAACTGCCCAAGCAAAACAGAAGGATGCTCCAATACTGAAACAACTATAACTACTGCAAACGGACTGCGAAATCAGCAAACTCAAGCTTGTTGGATAGATGATGACAATTACTATCCAACAATGGCTGGTTATAGTAACAACTGGCAGTAGAAAAATGCCAATGACATAGAGATGTGAAACCTCTATGAATGAAGAACTGACAGAAACTCCAACATCGAAAACATCATAGAAGATGCATATGAACTCCTTTTTCGATGAACTCGAGCTTGTCATGAAGATGACCATAAGCTCTAAAACTCACAAAGAGAAACATAAAACAAGAACCAAGAAAGATGATGCAAGGATGCAATGGTTTGAGCTCTCTACAAATGATACGATCAAGCTACTTACTTGAGAGCCCCCCTTGATAGTACGGCAATCGATCCTATAACCCGTTCTCCCAACTACCACCATGAGACCGGTAAAGTAGAAAACCTATCAAGGGCAAACCTTTGCCTTGCATAAAGTCCACTTGAGCTAGATGATGACGATCTTGACTTCCTCAAGTTGGACCACATTTCTTGATTGCGTTGGCTCGATGAAGACTAGTTGATTGCTCCGCCATACTCCACTATGGGTGAGCCACTCTTCGGCACATCTTCACAAGTCCATTGGCATCACAATGGACGGCAAGCTTTAAGGATGTGATCTCTTCGTGACGCTTGATAACCCACAAGTATAGGGGATCGTTTGTAGCCCTTTTCGATAAATAAGAGTGTCGAACCCAACGAGGAGCTAAAGGTAGAACAAATATTCCCTCAAGTTCTATCGACCACCGATACAACTCTACGCACACTTTAACGTTTGCTTTACCTAGAACAAGTATGAAACTATTTTGTAGGTGTGATGCTAGAACTACTTTGCAAGAATAAAACTACGAGTACTTTGCGAGATAATAAAAGTTAGTTGTTTAGTAAATAGTTTTTTGTCACACAAGAAAGTTATTTGTCCCTAGGCAATCGATAACTAGACCGGTAATCATTATTGCAATTTTATATGAGGGAGAGGAATGAGCTAACATACTTTCCGTACTTGGATCATATGCACTTATGATTGGAACTCTAGCAAGCATCCGCAACTACCAAAGATTATTAAGGTAAAACCCAACCATAGCATTAAGTACCAAGTCCTCTTTACTCCCCTACGCAACAACCCCCTTACTCGGGTTTAAGCTTCTGTCACTCTAGCCACTGATGTCTACTACGCAACCTTCTTCTTGTAGACTCGTGTTGGGCCTCCAAGCGCAGAATTTTGTAGGACAGTAGCAATTTTCCCTCAGGTGGATGACCTAAGATTTATCAATCCGTGGGAGGCGTAGGATGAAGATGGTCTCTCTCAAACAACCCTGCAACCAAATAACAAAGAGTCTCTTGTGTCCCCAACACACCCAATACAATGGTAAATTGTATAGGTGCACTAGTTCGGCGAAGAGATGGTGATACAAGTGTAATATGGATGGTAGAAATATATTTTTACAATCTGAATAAATAAAAACAGCAAGGTAGCAAGTAACAAAAGTGAGCGAAAACGGAATTGCAATGCTTCGAAACAAGGCCTAGGGTTCATACTTTCACTAGTGCAAGTTCTCTCAACAATGATAACATAATTAGATCATATAACAATCCCTCAACGTGCAACGAAGAGTCACTCCAAAGTCACTAATAGCGGAGAACAAACAAAGAGATTATTGTAGGGTACGAAGCCACCTCAAAGTTATTCTTTCTGATCGATTTATTGGGCTATTTCTATAAGTGTCACAAACAGCCCTAGAGTTCGTACTAAAATAACACCTTAAGACACACATCAACCAAAACCCTAATGTCACCTAGATACTCCAATGTCACAACAAGTATCCACGGGTTTGATTATACGATATGCATCACACAATCTCAGATTCATCTATTCAAACCAACACAAAGAACTTCAAAGAGTGCCCCAAAGTTTCTACCGGAGAGTCAAGATGAAAACGTGTGCCAACCCCTATGCATAAGTTCACAAGGTCACAGAACCCACAAGTTGATCACCAAAACATACATCAAGTGGATCACGTGAATATCCCATTGTCACCACAGATAAGCACATGCAAGACATACATCAAGTGTTCTCAAATCCTTAAAGACTAAATCTGATAAGATAACTTCAAAGGGAAAACTCAATCCATTACAAGAAGGTAGAGGGGAGAAACATCATAAGATCCAACTATAATAGCAAAGCTTGCGGTACATCAAGATTGTGCCAAATCAAGAACACGAGAGAGAGAGAGAGAGAGAGAGAGAGAGAGATCAAACACATAGCTACTGGTACATACCCTCAGCCCCGAGGGTGAACTACTCCCTCCTCATCATGGAGAGCGCCGGGATGATGAAGATGGCCACCGGTGATGATTTCCCCCTCCGGCAGGGTGCCGGAACAGGGTCCCGATTGGTTTTTGGTGGCTACAGAGGCTTGCGGCGGCGGAACTCCAGATCTAGGTTTATTTCTGGGGGTTTCTGTATTTATAGGAATTTTCGGCGTCGAGAACAAGTCAGGGGGGTCCACGAGGAGCCCACAAGACCGGAGGGCGCGCCCTAGGGGGGCGTGCCCTCCACTCTTGTGGAGGCCTTGTGGCTCTTCTGGCCCAACTCTTTTGCTTCGGGGGCTTCTTTTGGTCCATAAAAATCACTGTAAATTTTCAGCTCATTTGGACTCTGTTTGGTATTCCTTTTCTGCGAAACTCAAAAACAAGGAAAAAAACAGAAACTGGCACTGGGCTCCAGGTTAATAGGTTAGTCCCAAAAATAATATAAAATAGCATATAAATGCATATAAAACATCCAAGATGGATAATATAATAGCATGGAACAATAAAAAATTATAGATACGTTGGAGATGTATCAAGCATCCCCAAGCTTAATTCCTGCTCGTCCTCGAGTAGGTAAATGATAAAAATAGAATTTTTGATGTGGAATGCTAGCAAGTGCACAAGTTTGATCAATGATAATTTCAATCACTTTTTCAAGCATCACTATATATCATAAACAGTAGCTCATCTCACAAAACTTCTCATGATCAAGTAGCAAACTATTCACATGTCAAAGCATAGTTCATAAACTTTCTTGAAAACTAACAAACTAGGTTCTCAGTCATCAAACAATTGCAATTCATCTTATTTTTAGGAAGGGTCTTGATGTCTACTACGCAACTTTATTCTTGTAGACTCGTGTTGGGCCTCCAAGCGCAGAGTTTTGTAGGACAGTAGCAATTTTCCCTCAAGTGGATGACCTAAGGTTTATCAATCCGTGGGAGGCGTAGGATGAAGATGGTCTCTCTCAAACAACCCTGCAACCAAATAACAAAAAGTCTCTTATGTCCCCAACACACCCAATACAATGGCAAATTGTATAGATGCACTAGTTCGGCGAAGAGATGGTGATACAAGCGTAGTATGGATGGTAGAAATATATTTTTATAATCTGAATAAATAAAAACAGCAAGGTAGCAAGTGATAAAACGGAGCACAAACGGTATTGCAATGCTTGAAAACAAGGCCTAGGGTCCATACTTTCGCTAGTGCAATCTCTCAACAATGCTAATCTAATTGGATCATATAACCATCCCTCAAAGTGCGACGAAGAATCACTCCAAAGTTCCTATCTAGCGGAGAACATAAGAAGAAATTGTTTGTAGCTATTCTTTTCGATCGATCTATCCAAGAGTTCGTACTAAAATAACACCAAGTTATTCTTTCCGATCGATCTATCAAGAGTTCGTACTAAAATAACACCAAGTTATTCTTTCCGATCGATCTATCAAGAGTTCGTACTAAAATAACACCAAAGCAAATTCAGATTCATAATACTCAATCCAACACAAAGAACCTCAAAGAGTGCCCCAAGATTTCTACCGGATAAACAAAAGACGAGAACGTGCATCAACCCCTATGCATAGATTACCCCAATGTCACCTCGGGAATCCGCTAGTTGAGTGCCAAAACATATATCAAGTGAATCAATATAATACCCCATTGTCACCACGGGTATTCATATGCAAGACATATATCAAGTGCTCTCAAATCCATAAAAGTATTCAATCCGATAAAACAAAATCTCAAAGGGAAAACTCAATTCATCACAACAAGATAGAGAGGGGAAAACACCATATGATCCAACTATATTAACAAAGCACGTGATACATCAAGATCGTGCCATCAAGAACACGAGAGAGAGAGATTAAACACATAGCTACTGGTACAAACCCTCAGCCCCGAGGGTGGACTACTCCCTCCTCATCATGGTGGCCGCCGGGATGATGAAGATGGCCACCGGTGATGATTTCCCCCTCCGGCGGAGTGCCGAAACGGGGTCTAGATTGGTTTTTCATGGCTACAGAGGCTTTCGGCGGCGGAACTTCTGATCTAGGGTTTTTTCTAGAGTTTTTGGAATATTTGGCAATTTATAGGGCGAAGAGGCGGCACGGGAGGCCACCGAGGTGGGCACAACCCACCGGGGCACGCCTGGGGGCCCAGGTGCGCCCTGGTGGGTTGTGCCCCCTCGGGGCACCCCCCAGGTGCTGCTCTAGCCCATTGGATGTCTTATAGTCCATAAAAAATCCACAAAAAGTTTCGCTGCGTTTGGACTCCATTTGGTATTGATTTTCTGCGATGTAAAAAACAAGCAAAAAACATCAACTGGCATTGGGCACTATGTCAATAATTTAGTCCCAAAAAATGGTATAAAGTTGCTATAAAATGATTATAAAACATCCAAGAATGATAATATAGCAGCATGAATACTTCATAAATTATAGATACATTGGAGACGTATCAGCATCCCCAAGCTTAATTCCTACTCGTCCTCGAGTAGGTAAATGATAAAAGAAATAATTTATGAAGTGTGAATGCTAGCAAAGTGCATAAGTTTGATCAATGATAATTTCAATCACTTTCCCTAGCTTCATAACAGCAACTCTTTCTCATAAAACTCATCATGACAAAGTAGCAACCAATTCACATGTTAAGGTTCAAACAATGAATTCTCTTGAAACTCAACAACCTATATTCTTAGTCACCAAACAATTGCAATTCAACTTATTCAACAGAGTCTAAGTAAGAGCTCCACATACTCAACCATCATATAGTCTTTTATGATTGCTAACACTCACCGCATACACATGAGCAAAACGTTTCAACCGGACACATAGAAAGATAGGGGCTTATAATTTCACCTCCCAACGTATTCACCTCAAGGGTGATGTCAACAATAATAACTCATGCTACCCATATCCAACTGGATATATGTGCCTAGATCTTTCCTCACCACATGATGCTTGCCAAAAGAGAAAAATAAAAAGGAATAGAGAGAAAAACTTTGACTCTTGCATGAAAGTAAATACATAAAAGTAAAAGGTAGGCCCTTCGCAGAGGGAAGCAGAGGTTGCCATACGCTTTTTGTTTGTATGCTCAATCCCTTAGTGCAAAAGAACGTCACGATATATGATAGCAACCTTTATTATGCAGTCTGTCGCTTTTATTCTTTGCCATCACAAGTTCGTACAACACTCAATTTTCTCTTACACTAAATGATCTAACACTTTTAGAAGCAATTTTTATTGCCTTATTGCACCGATGACAACTTACTTGAAGGATCTTACTCAATCCCTAGGTAGGTATGGTGGACTCATTTGGCACAACTTTGGGTTTAAGAATTTGGATGCACAAGTAGTATTCCCACTTAGTACAAATGGAGGCTAGCAAATAGATTGAGAAGCAACCAACCAAGAAACGAAAATTCACATAAACGAGCATTGAGCATAACTAACACCGAATAATGCACCACAAGTAGGATGTAATTTCATTGCATAATTATTGACTTTCGTGCTTGCATAGGGAATGACAAACCTTAACACCAATATTCTTACTAAAGCATAATTACTCACCAACATGACTCACATATTATTATCTCCATATAGCAAAACTATTGCAAGAAATCAAACTTATCATATCCAGTGATCTACATGAAAGTTTTTATTATATCCTTCTTGAATATCCATTACTTTGGGACTAAATTTATGTATTACCATTGCTACTAACAAGCTCTCGAATAAATTTAAGTGAAGCACGAGAGCATAAGTATTTCTTCAAAATTTTCAACTCTCAAAATAATCTAAGTGAAGCATGAGAGTAAATGACAAACTACTACAAAAAGATACAAGTGAAGATCAAATGAGTAGTTAAGTAAATAGGTAGCTAATTGAGGAATCTCTCTTATTTAAAACTTTCAGATCTAAGTATTTTATTAAAACAGCAAGCAAAACAAAATAAAATGACATTCTAAGAATATCACACATCATGTGAAGAAGCAAAAACTTAGGCTCAACCGAGGCTAACCGATAATTGTTGATGAAGAAAGGTGGGATGCCTACCGGGGCATCCCCAAGCTTAGATGCTTGAGACTTCTTGGATTATTAACTTGGGATGCCTTGGGCATCCCCAAGCTTGAGCTTTTGTGTCTCCTTAATTCCTTTTATATCACGGTTTCCCTAAATCTTAAAAACTTCATCCACACAAAACTCAACAAGAACTCGTGAGATAAGTTAGTATAAATCAATGCAAAAACCTTATCATTATCTACTGTAGCAAATCACTAAAATTATTATTCAACATTGCATACTAAATGCCTCTGCATATTTAATACTCCTATCCTCAAATAGAATCATTAAACAAGCAACATATGCAAACAATGCGAACATAACAGCAATCTGTCTAAACAGGACAGTCTGTAAAGAGTGCAATTGTACTCATACTTCCCTAACTCCAAAAATTCTTAAAATTCACCACACTGTATAAAATTTATCAGAGCTTATTGTGCAAAAACTTTCAACATTTTATCACATCTGAATTTTCTGGAGAATTTTTGCAACAGCGATAAACTTTCTGTTTTGAAACAGCAACTCATATACTTGCAAAATAAGCATGGAAAAGGCTACACTTGGCATTTTTATTGAAATAAAAGATGCAAAACATTATTATAAATAACAACAAGTAAATCCTAATAAAAAAAATGACCCTCCAAGCAAAACTCATATCATGTGACGAATGAAAATATAGCTCCAGGTGAGGTTACCGATAATGTTGAAGACGAAAGAGGGGATGCCTTCCGGGGCATCCCCAAGCTTAGTTGCTTGGATCTTCCTTGAATATTTCCTTGGGGGTGCCTTGGGCATCCCCAATCTTAGGGTCTTGTCACTCCTTATTCTCCTCATATCGATATCTCACCCAAAACTTGAAAACTTCAATCACACAAAACTTAACGGAACTTCGTGAGATGGGTTAGTATGATAAAGACAAATCATTCACTTTGGTACTGTCAAGACAAGGTTCATAATTGTTCTCACACAATTCCTACTGTACTATACAATTTCCACAATTTATATTAAGCAATATAAGCCATAGAAACCATAAAACAAGCAAACTATGCATTGAAAATAGAATCTGTCAAAAACAGAACAGCACGTAAAGATCTGACTTAAGGTCATACTTATGTACCTCCAAGCCTTCTGAAAATTAAGTTAAACGTAGAAAATTTGTATACCCAACAACTGTTAAAAATTCAGAGTTTTTTGACGCTCCAGTGAATTTAAACAATTCTGTTACTGGGCGCAAAAGTTTCTGTTTTTGCACAGAATCAAGTCAACTATCATCCACACTATCCCAAAGGCTTTACTTGGCACTTTATTGAAATAAAAGTTATAAAACATGATTAATACAGTAGCCTAATCATGTGAAAACACCAAAACAGTAGGGGTAAATGTTGGTTTGTCTCCCAACAAGCGCTTTTCTTTAATGCCTTTTTGCTAGGCATGATGATTTCAATGATGCTCGCATAAAAGATAAGAATTGAAACATAAAGGGAGCATCATGAAGCATATGACTAGCACATTTAAGTCTAACCCACTTCCTATGCATAGGGATTTTGTGAGCAAACAACTTATGGGAACAAGAATCAACTAGCATAGGAAGGCAAAACAAGTGCAACTTCAAAACTTTCAACATAAAGAGAGGAAACTTGATATTATTGCAATATGTAAAAGCATATGTTCCCCTCTCATAATAATTTTCAGTAGCATCATGAATGAATTCAACAATATAACTATCACATAAATCATTCTTTTCATGATCCACAAGCATAGAAATTTTGTTACTCTCCACATAAGCAAATTTATTCTCATCAATAATTGTGGGAGCAAACTCAACAAAATAACTATCATATGATTGGAAATAAAAATCATGATGACAAGTTTCATGGTTATCATTATTCAATATAGCATACATGTCATCACCATAATTATCATATATAGGAACTTTGTTGTCAAAATCAATTGCAACCTCCTCCAAAATAGAGGATTCATTATTAAATAAAGTCATGACCTCTCCAAATCCACTTTCATCAATATAATCAACATAAATAGGAGGCATGCTACCATTATAACAAATTTGCACATCAAAACTTGGGGGACTAAAAATATCATCTTCATCAAACATAGCATCCCCAAGCTTGTAGCTTTGCATATCATTAGCATCATGGATATTCAAAGAATTCATACCAACAACATTGCAATCATGCTCATCATTCAAAGATTTTTTGTCAAACATTTTATAGAATTCTTCTTCTATCAATTGAGCACAATTTTCCTTTCCATCATTTTCATGAAAGACATTATAGAGATGAATAATATGATGCAACCTCAATTCCATTTTTTTGTAGTTTTCTTTTTATAAACCAAACTAGTGATAAAACAAGAAACTAAAAGATTCGATTGCAAGATCTAAAGATATACCTTCAAGCACTCATCTCCCCGGCAACGGCGCCAGAAAAGAGCTTGATGTCTACTACACAACTTTCTTCTTGTAGACTCGTGTTGGGCCTCCAAGCGCAGAGTTTTGTAGGACAGTAGCAATTTTCCCTCAAGTGGATGACCTAAGATTTATCAATCCGTGGGAGGCATAGGATGAAGATGGTCTCTCTCAAACAACCCTGCAACCAAAAAACAAAATGTCTCTTGTGTCCCCAACACACCGAATACAATGGAAAATTGTATAGGTGCACTAGTTCTGCGAAGAGATGGTGATACAAGAGTAGTATGGATGGTAGAAATATATTTTTATAATCTGAATAAAAAAAAACAGCAAGGTAGCAAGTGATAAAACGGAGCACAAACGGTATTGCAATGCTTGAAAACAAGGCCTAGGGTCCGTACTTTTGCTAGTGCAATCTCTCAACAATGCTAATCTAATTGGATCATATAACCATCCCTCAACGTGCGATGAAGAATCACTCCAAAGTTCCTATCTAGCGGAGAACATAAGAAGAAATTGTTTGTAGCTATTCTTTCCGATCGATCTATCCAAGAGTTCGTACTGAAATACAACCAAGTTATTCTTTCCGATCGATCTATCAAGGGTTCGTACTAAAATAACACCAAGTTATTCTTTCCGATTGATCTATCAAGAGTTCGTACTAAAATAACACCAAAGCAAATTCAGATTCATAATACTCAATCCAACACAAAGAACCTCAAAGAGTGCCCCAAGATTTCTACCGGAGAAACAAAAGACGAGAACGTGCATCAACCCCTATGCATAGATTACCCCAATGTCACCTTGGGAATCCGCGAGTTGAGTGCCAAAACATATATCAAGTGAATCAATATAATACCCCATTGTCACCATGGGTATTCATATGCAAGACATATATCAAGTGCTCTCAAATCCATAAAAGTATTCAATCCGATAAAACGAAATCTCAAAGGGAAAACTCAATTCATCACAACAAGATAGAGAGGGGAAAACACCATATGATCCAACTATATTAACAAAGCCCGCGATACATCAAGATCGTGCCATCAAGAACACGAGAGAGAGAGAGATTAAACACATAGCTACTGGTACAAACCCTCAGCCCCGAGGGTGGACTACTCCCTCCTCATCATGGTGGCCGCCGGGATGATGAAAATGGCCACCGGTGATGATTTCCCCCTTCGGCGGAGTGCTGGAACGGGGTCTAGATTGGTTTTTCGTGGCTATAGAGGCTTTCGGCGGCAGAACTTCTGATCTAGGGTTTTTTCCAGGGTTTTTGGAATATTTGGCAATTTATAGGGCAAAGAGGCGGTGCGGGAGGCCACCGAGGTGGGCACAACCCACCGGGGCGCGCCTGGGGGCCTAGGCGCGCCTGGGGGCCTCTGCAAATTCCTTCTCATATAGTCTTCCATGATTGCTACCACTCAAAGCATATTTTAGAACAAATAGCATCCATTGAACAGAGAGAAAGATAGGGGCTTAATGTTTCGCCTCCCAACTTATTTATCATATAGATAATTGCCAACAATAATAATTCATGATCAAATATATTTGAATGGCCATATATGCTTAGATCTTTCCCCACCACATGATGCTTGCCAACTAAAGAGTAGGTTGGAATGAGAAGGAATACTACTGACTCTTGCATAAAAGTAAAAGATAGGCCCTTCGCAGAGGGAAGCAGGGATTTGCAGAGGTGCTAGAGCTCGAAGCTTTTAAAACAGAGATGAAAATAATTTTGAGAGGTATGCTTTCATTGTCAACATAACAACCAAGAGTTCTCAATATCTTCCATACTAGATACATTATAGGCGGTTCCCAAACAGAAAGGTAAAGTTTTTACTCCCCCTCCACCAACAATCACACTCCACGGCTTGTCCAAAACAACGGGTATCGTCCAACTATCAACAATCCTGGGGGAGTTTTGTTTGCAATTATAATTTGATTTGATTTGAGCATGGAACTGGGCATCCCGGTTACCAGCCATTTTCTCGTGAATGATGAGCGGAGTCCACTCATCGTGAGAATAACCCACCTAGCATGGAAGATACTGACAGCCCCTAGTCGCTACATGAGCGATTCGGGCATACAAAACAGATTATTATTTGAAGGTTTAGAGTTTGGCACATGCGAATTTACTTGGAACGGCAGGTAAATACCGCATATAGGTAGATATGGTGGACACTCTCGGAAGAAACTTGGTTCAAGGATTTTGGATGCACAAGCAGTATTCCCGCTTAGTACAGAAATTTTGGCTAGCAAAAGATTCTAAATAGCAAGCACCACATGTTGGAGGATCCATAACAATATAACTTCTATACAAATATACCCAAGCATAACTCATTATGTTGTCTTCCTTGTCCAACTTCAACTAATTTGATCAAGTTTGAAAATAATTAATGGGGCTCACAATCATAGAAGATGTCCAAGATAGTATATTTATATGTGAAATCTGTCTTCCTTCAATATTCTTTCATGAATTGTTCAAGTGACCAATACTATGTTTGCTAACTTTCAATAAATTTACCACCTCTACTTCTTATATGTAAAGTCATTACTCCCCATGGTATAAGCATATGAAGCATATATAATTTCAGATTTATAATATTCAATTCATTCAACCATTTACTCATAGGATATAAGTGAAGCACGAGAGTAAATGACAAACTACTCCAAAAAAGATATAAGTGAAGATCAATGAGTAGTTGAATAATTATGTAGCTATATGAAGACTCTATCTCATAAATAAAATTTCAGATCTTAAGTACTTTATTAAAACAACAAGCAAAACAAAATAAAATTACATTCTAAAAATAGCACACATCATGTGAAGAAGCAAAAACTTAGGCTCAACCGATACTAACCGATGATTCTTGATGAAAAAAGGTGGGATGCCGGGGCATCCCCAAGCTTGAGCTTTTGTGTCTCCCTAATTCCTTTTATATGATGGTTTTCCTAAATCTTAAAAACTTCATCCACACAAAACTCAACAAGAACTCGTGAGAAAAGTTAGTCTAAATCAAATGCAAAACCTTATCATTATCTACTGTAGAAAATCACTAAAATTATTATTGAACATTGCATACTAAATGCCTCTGTATATTTAATACTCCTATCCTCAAATAGAATCATTAAACAAGCAAACATATGCAAACATAACAGCAATCTGTCAAAACAGGACAGTCTGTAAAGAGTGCAATTGTACTCATACTTACCTAACTCCAAAAATTCTGAAAAATTACCACACTGTATAAAATTTGTTATTTCTGAACGTGTAAAAATTTCATGATTTTATCATGTTCTTAATTTCCAGAAGAATTCAGACAACAATAGAAAACTTTCTGTTTTCAATACAGCAACATATAGACTTGCAAAATAAGCATGGTAAAGGCTACACTTGATCTTTTATTAAACTAAAAGATGCAAAACATTACTCTAAATAACATCAAGTAAATACTAATAAAATAAAATGATGCTCCAAGCAAAACACATATCATGTGAAGAATAAAAATATAGCTCCAAGTGAGGTTACCGATAATGTTGAAGACGAATGAAGGGATGCCTTCCGGGGCATCCCCAAGCTTAGTTGCTTTGATCTTCCTTGAATATTACTTTGGGGTGCCTTGGGCATCCCCAAGCTTAGGGTCTTGTCACTTCTTATTCTCCTCATATCGATATCAAACCCAAAACTTGAAAACTTCAATCACACAAAACTTAACAAAACCTTCGTGAGATCCGTTAGTATAATAAAACAAATCATTCACTTTGGTACTGTCAAGACAAGATTCATAACTTTTATCACATGATTCCTAATGTACCCTATCATTTCTACAATTTATATTAAGCAATATAAGCCATAGAAACTAGAAAACAAGCAAACTATGCATCGAAAACAGAATCCATAAAAAACAGAACAGTCTGTGAAGATCTAAATTGATCTCATACTTATGTTACTCCAAAACTTCTAAAAAATTAGGAAAGCGTAGAAAATTTGTATATACTCTGTAAAAAATTCAGAGTTTTTCCACGTTCCAGTGAATTTTAACAATTCTTTTACTGGATGCAAAAGTTTCCGTTTTTGTACAGAATCAAGTCAACTATCATCCACACTATCCCAAAGGCTTTACTTGGCACTTTATTGAAAAAAAGCTATAAATAATGATCACTACAGTAGCTTAATCATGTGAACACACAAAAACAGTAGGGGTAAATGTTGGGTTGTCTCCCAACAAGCGCTTTTCTTTAATGCCTTTCTAGCTAGGCATGATGATTTCAATGATGCTCACATAAAAGATAAGAATTGAAACATAACAGGAGCATCACGAAGCATATGACTAGCACATTTAAGTCTAACCCACTTCCTATGCCTAGGGATTTTGTGAGCAAACTTATGGGAACAAGAATCAACTAGCATAGGAAGGTAAAACAAGCAAAACTTCAAGATTTTAAGCACATAGAGAGGAAACTTGATATTATTGCAACTCCTACAAGCATATATTCCTCCCTCATAAACTTTCAGTAGCATCATGAATGAATTGAACAATATAACCATCGCATAAAGCATTCTTTTCATGAACCACAAGCATAGACATTTTATTACTCTCCACATAAGCAAATTTCTTCTCATGAATAGTAGTGGGAGCATCATATGAAATTTGAATACTATAAATTGTTTCCATATTAAAAGAGTAATGTTCAGTAAAAGGATATTCAAAATTATGACAATAATTATCACTACTTTTTATAACATAAGTATCCTTACAATAATCATCATAAGTAGCAACTTTGTTCTCATCATAGTCAATTGATACCTCTTCCGAAATAGTGGAATCATTACTAAATAAAGTCATGACCTCTCCAAATCCACTTTTATCATTATAATAAGATTCAACACCCTCCAAAATAGTGGGATCACTACTCCCTAAAGTTGACACTCTTCCAAACCCACTTTCATCAATATAATCATCATAGATAGGAGGCATGCTTTCATCATAATAAATATTCTCATCAAAACTTGGGGGACTAAAAATATCATATTCATCAAGCATAGCATCCCCAAGCTTGGGACAAACATTAATTGCAGCAAATAAATTCTCAAACATGTCATTCTCATCAAACATAGCATCCCCAAGCTTGTGGTTTTGCATATCATAAGCATAATCACTCTCATCATTAATAGTATGAATAGCGCCAATAGTATAGCAATTAGTATCATCACAATTTTCTAAGTTGGTGCCAAAAAGATTCTCAAGATTATAACAAGTATCATTACTTTCCCAATCATAATCATCACAATGAGTAATAGACATAACGAAATCATCCTCAATAATTTCTTCGGACATAGTATCATAAGGCAAAGAATCAATATCATCATCAAGTATATCATCATCCACATTTATTTTTGATTCACTCTCATGAGGCATAACAATAATAGGAGCAACATCATTTGGGAGAGATACCTTTTTACCTTTGCTTTTCCATCTTTTCTTTTTCTTCTTCACATCGTGTGTGGGTTTAATCACCTTTTTGGAGCTCCTTATTGATGAGATTGGTTGAATAAAAAGCTCCTCCTCGTTACCTGATTCATCATAAGAAAAAATAGGAGGATATTGGGAAACCTCTTCCCCTTCATTAGTATTCTCTTCATCTTCTTTTTGTTTTCTTGTCTTTAAGTAATTGGCAATATAAGGATTTTCAATGCAATTTACCGCACAATACATATAAATTTCCTCTAGATCAAAATCAAGAACTCTCTTAAGGTTATATTCTGGAATACCCTTAGTTATACGTTTCATTTCTTCATATCCCAGAAGCAAACTAAGTTCATTATGCTGCACAAGGGAAATCAAGTCATCACAATTTTTGGACACAATTCGATCATGAAACAATTTGCATTGGAGATTTAAATGACCACGTTCAATGCAAAGTTCACAAGGATGGCGAGAAAAATTAAAATTTTCAGCACAAACATCTAGCCTTTCTTGCAGCCATTTAGTTTCTAAATACTTATGTCTCTTGCAAAATCTATCTTCCCTTTTTGGTATGTAACTGCAAACTCTATGCACTCCACAAAAATTGACATGCTTATAAGAAACATTTTTATCATGACTAGTGCAATCATCATTAGTACTATGGATATTCAAAGAATTCATACTAACAACATTGCAATCATGCTCATCATTCAAAGATTGTATGTCAAACATTTTATTGCATTCTTCTTCTAACACTTTGGCACAATTTTCCTTTCCATCATTTTCACGAAAGACATTATAAAGATGGATAATATGTGGCAACCTCAATTCCATTTTTTTTGTAGTTGGCTTTTATAAACTAAACTAGTGATAAAACAAGAAACTAAAAGATTCGATTGCAAGATCTAAAGATATACCTTCAAGCACTAACCTCCCCGGCAACGGCGCCAGAAAAGAGCTTGATGTCTACTACGCAACCTTCTTCTTGTAGACTCGTGTTGGGCATCCAAGCGCAGAGTTTTGTAGGACAGTAGCAAATTTCCCTCAAGTGGATGACCTAAGGTTTATCAATCCGTGGGAGGCATAGGATGTAGATGGTCTCTCTCAAACAACTCTGCAACCAAATAACAAAGAGTCTCTTGTGTCCCCAACACACCCAATACAATGGTAAATTGTATAGGTGCACTAGTTCGGCGAAGAGATGGTGATACAAGTGTAATATGGATGGTAGAAATATATTTTTATAATCTGAATAAATAAAAACAGCAAGGTAGCAAGTAACAAAAGTGAGCGAAAACGGTATTGCAATGCTTCGAAACAAGGCCTAGGGTTCATACTTTCACTAGTGCAAGTTCTCTCAAC
Source organism: Thinopyrum elongatum (assembly GCA_011799875.1). Taxonomy (NCBI): domain Eukaryota; kingdom Viridiplantae; phylum Streptophyta; class Magnoliopsida; order Poales; family Poaceae; genus Thinopyrum; species Thinopyrum elongatum. The sequence goes on along the minus strand of CM022303.1, from coordinate 173,963,877 downwards.
AATGATAACATAATTAGATCATATAACAATCCCTCAACGTGCAACGAAGAGTCACTCCAAAGTCACTAATAGCGGAGAACAAACGGAGAGATTATTATAGGGTACGAAACCACCTCAAAGTTATTCTTTCTGATCGATCTATTGGGCTATTCCTATAAGTGTCACAAACAGCCCTAGAGTTTGTACTAAAATAACACCTTAAGACACACATCAACCAAAACCCTAATGTCACCTAGATACTCCAATGTCACCACAAGTATCCGCGGGTTTGATTATACGATATGCATCACACAATCTCAGATTCATCTATTCAAACCAACACAAAGAACTTCAAAGAGTGCCCCAAAGTTTCTACCGGAGAGTCAAGACGAAAACATGTGCCAACCCCTATGCATAAGTTCACAAGGTCACAGAACCAGCAAGTTGATCACCAAAACATACATCAAGTGGATCACGTGAATATCCCATTGTCACCACAGATAAGCACATGCAAGACATACATCAAGTGTTCTCAAATCCTTAAAGACTAAATCCGATAAGATAACTTCAAAGGGAAAAATCAATCCATTACAAGAAGGTAGAGGGGAGAAACATCATAAGATCCAACTATAATAGCAAAGCTTGCGGTACATCAAGATCATGCCAAATCAAGAACACGAGAGAGAGAGAGAGATCAAACACATAGCTACTGGTACATACCCTCAGCCCCGAGGGTGAACTACTCCCTCCTCATCATGGAGAGCGCCGGGATGATGAAGATGGCCACCAGTGATGATTTCCCCCTTCGGCGGGGTGCCGGAACAGGATCCCAATTGGTTTTTGGTGGCTATAGAGGCTTGCGGCGGCGGAACTCCCGATCTAGGTTTATTTCTGGGGGTTTATGTATTTATAGGAATTTTTGGCGTCGAGAACAAGTCAGGGGGGTCCACGAGGAGCCCATAAGACCGGAGGGCGCGCCCTAGGGGGGGGGGGCGCCCTCCACCCTTGTGGAGGCCTCGTGGCTCTTCTGGACCAACTCTTTTGCTTCGGGGGCTTCTTCTGGTCCATAAAAAATCACCGTAAATTTTCAGCTCATTTGGACTCCGTTTGGTATTCCTTTTCTGCTAAACTCAAAAACAAGGAAAAAATAGAAACTGGCACTGGGCTCTAGGTTAATAGGTTAGTCCCAAAAATAATATAAAATAGCATATAAATGCATATAAAACATCCAAGATGGATAATATAATAGCATGGAACAATAAAAAATTATAGATACGTTGGAGACGTATCAGCCACCCACCATAAGCGAATCATGAACATATTGCAACACCCTACAGCGGGGGATCCCTCACGTCTGTGCGACACAGAGGGCACCATAGGACAGCACCAAAATAAAACATACAACTCAAACCAATCACAATCATCAATTAACCCATAGGACAAAACGGATCTACTCAAACATCATAGGATAGCCACATATCATTTGGAAATAATATATAGTGTTGAGCACCATGTTTCAGTAGAGATTACAATGGGGAGAAGAGGTGTTACACCGCTGCATAGAGGGGGAGAGAGTTGGTGTTGACGGCGGCGAAGTTGTTGGTGTAGATCACCATCACGATGATTGGCCCGGCGGCGCTCCGACGTCACCGGGAGAGAGGGGGAGAGAGCCCCCTCCTTCTTCTTCTTCCTTGGCCTCCCCCCCAGATGGGAGGAGGATTTCCCCTCTGGTGCATGGCCTCCATGGCGGCGGAGGGGTGAGAGCCCCTCCGAGATTGGATCTCCTCTCTCTGTTATCTTCTGTTTCGTGTTGATTCCACCTCAAAAAATCACATATATTCCAAAATAATTCTTCGTAAATTTTTATCGCGTTTGGACTTCATTTGATATGGATATTTTTCAAAACAAAAAACATGCAACAAACAGGAACTGGCACTGGATCAATATGTTAGTCCCAAAAAATAATATAAAATGTTGCCAAAAGTGTCTAAAAGTTGTATAATATTGAAGGAAATATGCCCTAGAGGCAATAATAAAGTTGTTATTTTATATTTACTTATTCATGATAAAGGTTTATTATTCATGCTAGAATTGTATTGATCGGAAACTTAAATATATGTGTGAATACATAAACAAATACCGTGTCCCTAGTGAGCCTCTACTAGACTAGCTCGTTGATCAAAGATGGTTAAGGTTTCCTAACCATAGACATGAGTTATCATTTGATAATGGGATCACATCATTAGGAGAATGATGTGATGAACAAGACCCATCCGTTAGCTTAGCATCATGATCGTTCAGTTTTATTGCTATTGCTTTCTTCATGTCAAATACATATTCCTTCGACTATGAGATTATGCAACTCCCGGATACCGGAGGAATACTTTGTGTTCTATCAAATGTCACAACATAACTGGGTGATCATAAAGATGCTCTACAGGTATCTCCGATGGTGTTTGTTGAGTTGGCATAGATCGAGATTAGGATTTGTCACTCCGAGTATCGGAGAGGTATGTATCTCTGGGCCCTCTCGGTAATACACATCATAAGCTTGCAAGCAAAAGACTAAGGAGTTAGTCACAAGGTGATGTATTACGGAACGAGTAAAGAGACTTGCTGGTAATGATATTGAACTAGGTATGAAGATACCGACGATCGAATCTCGGGCAAGTAACATACCGATGGACAAAGGGAATTGCGTATGTTGTCATAACGGTTCGACCGATAAAGATCTTCGTAGAATATGTAGGAGCCAATATGGGCATCTAGTTTCCGCTATTGGTTATTGACTGGAGAGGTGTCTTGGTCATGTCTACATAGTTCTCGAACCCGTAGGGTCCGCACGCTTAACGTTCGTTGACGATATAGTGTTATATGAGTTATATGTTTTGGTGACCGAATGTTGTTCGGAGTCCCGGATGAGATCACGGACATGATGAGGAGTCTCGAAATGGTCGAGAGGTAAAGATTGATATACAGGACGATGGTATTTGGACACCGGAAGTGTTTCGGGACGTACCGGGAAAGAATCGGGTCACCGGAAGGGGTTCCGGGCACCCCCGGCAAGTTATGGGCCTTATGGGCCAAAGGAGGGGACAGACCAGCCCACAAGGGGGCTGGTACGCCCCTTCCCTTGGCCGGCCAGCCCTAGGGAAGGAAAACAGGGAGGGCTAGCCCCTCCCGCCTTTCCCTCTCATGGGAGAAAGGAAAGGGGGGGGGGGGTCGCCACCCTCCCGTGCCTTTTCCCGCACTCCAAATATGGAAAGGGGGGCGCCACTTGGGGAAAGACCCCAAGTAGGATTCGGCCTACTTGGGGCGCCCCCTTGGCCTCTCCCCTCTCCCCTCCACCTATATATATGTGGGAGGGAGGCGCCTAGCACATCCTAGACAATTGTCTTAGCCGTGTGCGGCGCCCCCCTCCACCGTTTACACCCCGGTCATATTTTCGTAGTGCTTAGGCGAAGCCCTGCGGAGATCACTTCACCATCACTGTCACCATGCCGTCGTGCTACCGGAACTCATCCACTACTTCACCCATCTTGCTGGATCAAGAAGGCGAGGACGTCACCGAGCTGAACGTGTGCAGAACTCGGAGGTGCCGTACGTTCGGTACTTGATCGGTTGGAGCGCGAAGAAGTTCGACTACATCAACCGCGTTACTAAACGCTTCCGCTTACGATCTACGAGGGTACGTAGACACACTCTCCTCCTTGTTGCTATGCATCTCCATGGATAGATCATTGTGTGTGCGTAGAATTTTTTTTGTTTTCCATGCAACGTTTCCCAACAGTGGCATCAAGAGCCAGGTCTATGCGTAGATGATATGCATGAGTAGAACACAAAGAAGTTGCGGGCGGTGATGTTCATACTACTTACCACCAACGTCTTATTTTGATTCGGCGGTATTGTGGGATGAAGCGACCCGGACCAACCTTACATGTCCACACACATGAGACCGGTTCCACCGACTGACATGCAACTAGTTTTGCATAAAGGTGGCTGGCGGGTGTTTGTTTCTCCTACTTTAGTTGAATCGAATTTGACTGCGGACGGTCCTTGAAGAAGGTTAAAACAGCAAACTTGATAAATCACCGTTGTGGTTTTTGCCATAGGTAAGAACAGTTCTTGCTAGAAACCCGTAGCAGCCACGTAAAACTTGCAACAACAAAGTAGAGGATGTCTAACTTGTTTTTGCAGGGTATGCTGTGATATGATATGGTCAAGACATGATGTGATATATGTTATTGTATGAGATGATCATGTTTTGTAATTTATCGGCAACCGGCAGGAGCCTTATGGTTGTCTCTTTATTGTATGAAATGCAATCGCCATGTAACTGCTTTACTTTATCGCTATGCGTTAGCAATAGTTGTAGAAGCAATAGTTGGCGAGACGACCACGACGCAACGATGGAGATCAAGGTGTCGAGCCGGTGACGATCACTACTGCAGGATGCTGCTAACGCGACACTACGATCAGAGACCCTTTGACAAAACTGTGTGCGATGCAATAATCGCAAACGGTGGTGTAAAAAAAACGTCAAAAAAGGTGCAAAACGTTTGCGATGTCAGATGCATCAAACACGGTTCAGATTTTAGTTGCGTGTGCGATGCAGGGCATACGGTTCAGTTCAATTAACTGTTTGCGATGAGGAGGAACAAAAGAAACGGGCAGCCAGATGAAGGTGTGTGCGATATACAGCATACGGTTCACTCAGATGAACCGTTTGTGATTAGGCAACACAAAAGAAACGGTCAGCCAGATCAAGGTGTGTGCGATATACGACATGCGGTTCACTCAGATGAACTGTTTGCGTTGAGACAAGAGAACAGAAACGGTTCAATATAACTAGATGTGTGTGATACGCGGCAAACAGGTCTGTAATCAGAAATGTGTGCGAAGACCGATAATAACACAGACGATTGCTGCTAATAAGATGTGTGTGTTGTGCGATGGGATTGCATACAGAACAACAACATATATATATACACACTTATAAGGACATGGTTGCATAACCAAATTAAACATCCAATTACATAGGTGGCTACTACAACCATGGCATTTGCACACACCAAAGTAAACTATTACATGCATAATTACATAGGTGGCTACTACACACATGACATTTCCACACACCAAAGTAAACTATATATTACATGCATGATTAACTAGGATAAACGATCATCTGATCATCATCTACTTCTTGTGACGCTTGTTCTGCTTGTGGCTCGATCCGGCCTCGTCGATTTGGGTAACGAGGCACTTTCTCATGTCAATGATCCGCCTGTGCATCTCGTAGCATGTGTACACGCTCTTGGCCGCGAACCTGAGGTGAGGTTCATCTAGTTGCCACATCCAAGCCCCGTGCTAGGATACGGGACGTGTTCTGTTGGCATCCTGCTTCATCTTTTCGTAGTATGGGTCGATGATGGCCGAGGTGAGTTCAACCAGGGAGTCCTTCTTCGTGCTGCCCCAGATCCTGTAGTGCTCACGGATTTTGACAAGGTTCTTGAAGGCCAAGCCCGTAACCCTGAGCGCTTTTACATCATCGGTGGTTTCCACCGTAGCGAACTTGTAGTCGGTGCTGTTGACAAACCTGGCGAAACGGTCGGAAGGCTCTGTGGCCATGCAGTAGCGGTAGATGAGGACATGATGGCGCATGCACAACTGGGCGACGGCAACCTTCTGATCTATGTTGGGATGACCGGCGGTGTACTGGAGGTCGATGCCGACCACCTTGTACTTGTCTCGAGCAAGCAACTGCTCAACGGTGTTGATGTAGTCGTCCACCATGGCCGGGTCGATGGTGTACACCACCGAGAGATCCGTCTCCCTCGCGTGGGTCTCCACTTTATGCTCGCCGAACTCCATTGGAGCGCCGCTAGACATCCCCTCTCTATGTGTCGTCGTGGGTGTGCTTGTTGTGTTGTGGGGCGCGATCGAGAGGTTGAAGAGACTAAGGTTATAATGGCCGCGGGAATTAAAGGGGAAGCCGGACGGCCTGGAATATCAGCACGCCCTGATGGCAGTTCTAATTTGTAGCGCGTAACTCCATCGTGCCGCACGTAACTGCATCACGTGGCGACGCGCGCGGCGCAACCGCATGCATATGGGGCCCCCGACGTGATCGTGCGCAGGCCCAACGCTGGCAGAGCGCGCGCGGAGGGACGCGAGCAGAGCGCTCCGCGGTCGCCTCAATGGCGAGCAACCATATATATGTATATAGCAGTTGAACACGCAAGGAAAAGCTGTCCACAAGCCGAGCGCGTCGACAGACGTGAGCAGAGCGTGCCGCGGCGCCTAACGGCAAGCAAAGCTTGCCGAGGGACGCGAGCAGAGGCCGGCACAGTGATACGTGGCAAATAAGACGAACTGTGCGAGCGATGTCGGAGACATCAAGCACGAATCAGATTAGAGTTGCGTGTGCGATACGTGGTATACAGTTGATCCATTCGAGCTGTTTGTAATGGAATAAGCCGTGTGTGTTGTGGGCAAACACTTGCTGGTATATAACCTTAAATTTAACCAACAAAATGTTAATGCATGTTACAAAAATTATATAACTGGAAACTATGTTCAAATACGAATCCAACGATATAATCTTTGGCGACATGCATTCGTATTTTATTAGTTAAATCCTACTTATAAACCAGGATGGGGGTATAGTAGGTAATTAAATCGCAATCATTTTTTATTAACCGTATATGTACGTGTCCTTTCGTCCTCCTCTCGCACGTCTTGTCACCCCGCTGCCGCAGACGGCTTCGAGCGCAAGCTTGAGCAGCGCGCGGGGGCGTTCTTTTGACCAAACGGTGGTGAGTCCGTTCCCGTGCAACCGCGCAGGTTCCCGCGCAAGCTTCCAGCCCGACTCGGTGAAATCCCCTAAAATCCCAATGCTTACCAGTCTACTATATAAACCCTCACGGCCGGCGAGTCCTGTGTCGCATTTTCCCCTCCCTCCCTGTAGCTTATCTCGTCTGCTTCTCCCACAATCGCCAATGGCACCGGTCCGTCGTCGTCGCTCAGCCACTCCACCGTCATCAGAGGACAGCTCCAGCTGGGAGGCTACACCGCGGCGGCGGCGCAGTCCCCGGCGTAGTGTAGTGCGCGTGGCGTCCCTGTTGGGTGTGCGCGGAACACCCACCACACGCTCCGCCGCCGCTGCCCGTCGGCAGCTGTTGCCAGCCACCGTTGCCGCCACACCACTGTCGAAAGCCAGGGCCATCGCCCGCTTCGCCGCCGCGGCCCGAAGGTGGGAGGTGGCCATCGTGGCCGCCACCCCACTGCCGGCCACCATGGCCATCACCCGCTCCGCCACCGCGACCCGAAGGCGGGAGGTGGTGGTCGTGGCCGCCACCCCATCATCGGCCGCCATGGCCGCCAGCCCACCGTCGACCGCCGGGATCATCACCCGCTCCGCCACCACCGCCCAAAGGAGGGAGGAGGAGGTGGAGGCCCGCACGTGCGTCAGCGACCTTGCGCGCTACATCGAGTTCCTGCGAGAGGAGGAGGAGCACCTCGTCGAGCACGCGAAGAGCCTTACCGCAGCCGTGGCCGCAGCACACGCCGACACAGAGGCGAGAAATCAGGAGATCTACGAGCAGTCCGGCCGCTTCGAGAGGGGTCGTCTGGAGCAGCAGAGGGCGTTTGAGGTGAGCGTCGCTGAAGGTGCACCAGCGGCAGGCACCATATTGCAGTTGTCCAGCTCGTCGGTAGGCTCCTCCTCCTCTTCCTCTTACTGAGCGCGCTCGGCAGAGGAGAGGCTGCCGAAAGTAGTACAAAGCCCCTCCGTAGTAGTAGTGGTAGTATTTAGAGGTTATTTTGTTCAGTTCATCTGACTATAGATGTGGTGGAACTGTACAACGTACTTAAAATTAGCTAGTATATATAGTTGAACTAGCTATTTCAGTACGTGGTTGGCAACAATTGGGGAAAAGTTTGGTCAGTTCAGCTGTCGAGTTGAACAGTTTGTATAAATTAAGAACGACTGCTTAATCTATGAATGAAATCTATGCTTAATTACTGAATTTTAGTTGCAAAAATTAGATAGTGCTAGTGATTTTTAGTTGCATATTTTGACAAATCACAGTGTTACAAGGATTGACAAATGGCAATGTTACTAGATCAACAAATGTCAATCTTTCCAGTTTGACAAATGGCAATATACCCAATATGACAAATGCAAATCTTACCAAATTGTCTGTACGTGGTTGCACACGGGTCATCCGAAAAAACCGTTTGCGTTGAAGGGAGGTACAAATCTTGCTTGCCAAATTTTCTCTTGGCTTAGCGTCGAAGTCTCGCTTTGCATACCTTATTCAATCTGAACCGTTTGCGTTGAAGAGATGCACAAATCTTGCGCGGCCAATTTTCCCTTGGCTTACTGCGGAAGACCATAGCTCTCACTTTGCATACAGGTGTTCTATCTAAAATGTTTGTGATGAAGAGCTGCACAAATCCTGCTTGGCACATTTTCCCTTGGCTTACTGGGGAAGCTATCGGTTTACATACGGGTGTTCTATCTAAAATGTTTGCGATGTTACAGTGGCAGCTATTTGTTTCAAAATGCCTTTGTTGGCTGTTATTCGAGTGCGCCTTCTCTCAAAATGGACACAAAAAATACCACAAAATGTCGGGTGCCATTCCATGATAGCCATGAATTTCAGACAAGTTTTAGATTTACTAGAATTTAAAAATAAAGTATCTCAATGTTTTGCTGGCAATCAACAGTGCCCTGGTGTTTGAAATTCATTCCCATTTCTTGCATGGGACCTAAGCATGCACCCAAGGACACATATTTGATTTTTCAACCAATGTATATGCACTGGAGCATGTGCATGTAGTTCAAATTTGAATTATGCACATAAAATGCCTAGAAAACCCAGTTAATGTATAAAAATGTCCAAACGAACCCCAAAAAATTCCAAAATTTAACACAACACTCCTGTTGTTCTATGTTGACACTAGAAATTTTTTGAAAGCAATAAGAGGCAACGGATATTGTTTCGTCCCCAAAGGTGGCACGTTCCCTACCGAAATCATCAGGTTTGTTGTGAGAATCTCTGGTTTGTGAGAAGCTTATACCCAAACCTGCCCCAAATGGGACAAATTTTTTACCACGACATGTTGATGCCGCTCCATGATAGCATGCCAAGTTTCATGAATTTCAGAGGAGTTTTGGATTTACTAGAATTTAAAAACCAGGTATCTCAATGTTTGCGGCCGAGTGACGGTGGCAGGGTGTTTGACATTCATTCCCATTTCTTGCATGGGACCTAAGCATGCAACCAAGGACACATATTTGAATTTTCAACCAATTTATATGCATTAGAGCATGTGCCTGTAGTTCAAATTGGAATTATGCACATAAATGCATTGAAAACTCAATTAATGTATAAAAATGTCCAAACGAACCCCAAAAAATTCCAAAATTTAACACAACACTCCTGTTATTCTATGTTGACACAAGAGAAAAAATTGAAATCAAGAAGAGGCAACGGATATCGTTTCGTCCAGAAAGGTGAAATGTTCCCTACCGTAACCATGAGGCTTGTTGCGAGAAGCTCTGGTTTGTGAGAAGCTTATACCCCAACCTGCCCCAAATGGGACAACATTTTTACCACTGCATGTTGATACCGTTCCATGATAGCATGTCAAGTTTCATGAATTTCAGACGAGTTTTCGATTTACTAGAATTTTAAAACCATGTATCTCAATGTTAGCGGGCGAGCGACGGTGGCAAAGGTGTTTGACATTCATTCCCATTTCTTGCATGGGACCTAAGGTTGCAACCAAGGACACACATTTGATTTTTCAACCCGTTTATATGCACTGGAGCATGTGCATGTAGTTCAAATTTGAATTATGCACATGAATGCATAGAAAACTCAGTTAATGTATAAAAATGTCCAAGCGAACCCCGAAAAATCCCAAAAATTGACACAACACTCCTGTTGTTCTATGTTGACACGAGAAAAATTTTGAAAGTAAGAAGAGGCAACAGATATCGTTTCGTCCCCCAAGGTGGCACGTTCCCTACCGAAACCATCAGGCTTGTTTTGAGAGAAGCTCTGGTTTGCGAGAAGCTTATACCCAAACCTGCCACAAATGGGACAATATTTTTACCACGGCATGTCGATGCCGTTCCATGATATCATGTCAAGTTTCATGAATTTCAGACGAGTTTTCGGTTTACTAGAATTTTAAAACCATGTATCTCAATGTTAGCGGTCGAGCGACAGTGTCAAGGTGTTTGACATTCATTCTCATTTCTTGCATGTGACCTAAGCTTGCAACCAAGGACGAACATTTGATTTTGCAACCCGTTTTTATGGACTGGAGCATGTGCATGTAGTTCAATTTTGAATTATGCACATAAATGCCTAGAAAACTCAGTTAACGTATAAAAATGTCCAAACGATCCCCGAAAAAATCCAAAATTTAACACAACACTCCTGTTGTTCTATGTTGACACCAAGAAAAAAATTGAAAGGAAGAAGAGGCAACGAATATCGTTTTGTCCACAAAGGTGACACGTTTCCCTAACGGAACCATGAGGCTTCTTGTGAGAAGCTCTGGTTTGTGAGAAGCTTATACCATAACCTGCCCCAAATGGGACAATATTTTTTACCCCAGCATGTTGATGCCGTTCCATGATAGCATGCTAAGGTTCATGAATTTCAGACGAGTTTTGTATTTACTAGAATTACAAAAGCAAGCACCTCAACGTTTGCCGGAGAGCCACGGTGCCGTGGTGTTTGAAATTCATCCCCATTTCTTGAATGGGACATAAGCATCAACCCATGGACACATATATCATTTTACAACCCATTTTGGTGCACCGGAGCATGTGCATGTAGTTTAATTTTGAATTGTGCACCTGAAATGCCTAGAAAACCAAGTTAATGTATAAAAATGTCCAAACGAACCCTGAATAATTCCAATTTTTTTGACGACACACCTATAGTTGCATGTTCACTGCAGATAAAAGTTCTAGCAATTCAAACACCATCCTTTACAGCTGTGACCCCATTATGTAATTCAAATCAAGACGAAAAATCAAGTAGACAGCACACAATTTATTATCACCAACCGTGTGGGAGGCAGCACAAAATATCTTGGAGCACCGTCGGAGTATAGTACGCATACGGCTTACGCGAGAAGGTGCGTCGGCTACAGTCCACAGCCGGCGTGTCAAGCACACTAGCTCGCTCCCCAAATATCATTTCACTGTTCAATCATCACCGGTGAAAGATGGGGACATGGACCCGCTTCGTGAGGGCAACTTCGACGGCCCACTCTGGCGAGAGCGCGGCCGCAGCCGCCAAGCGCGTGCTAACAAGCTTCGTGAGCGCGGCCCCAATCTGCGTCCGGGCGGCCAAGGCAGCCCAAATGGCCACTGTTGCTTCTCAGGTGGCGGCAACAACATCTGCCTCGGGGATAGCAACTGGCGAGAGCGGCACAACAGCTGTTCATTCTGCAGCGGTGGCCTTAGCCCTGTTGGAGGCCGCCCACGACCATGTCGAGGCCACCCACGCCCAGCTCATGGTGGTCACCACACAAATCAAACGAAGCTTCTCCGACAATGGTCGGCAACTCATGGCCGAAGACTTGGCAATCGCCGAGAGCGTTCGAGCAGCCGTCCATTCCTACGCGGCATACCTTGCCACGACGGAGCCCGCCCAAGCCAAGATCACGGCCGCCCACGCCAAGCTCATGGCGGCTTATTCCAAAGATATGGCGGATGCGGATGGTGAGATGCTTGCCGAGTATGGTGCGATGGATGCCATGGAGCCCCTTCTCCAGGAGATCGTCTGGCGCGAGCTGGACATGGAGGAGGCGACGGAGATCGACGAGCACCAGCCGTAGTAGTACTCTTTGTTTTGTTTAATTAAGAGTGCCGGTATTTAATTTGTTAGAGTAATGTTTAGGTCAGCTAGCTCTGTTTAATTGCTAAAATTGCTCGATTAAGAAGTGTGGGTGCGCTGTAGTCTCCTTTGTGTACGCAAATTATGCAATGACATGGATGACCACTGTAACCAGGGAAATTCGAACAAAAAAATTTCACGTTCAAACTCATCACACACGGGTTAAGCTATATGAATCATTTGTGATGTTCACATATTGTACACAGTGCTGAATAAGGGACCGTGTCTGATGACACTTTGCGCACCAGTTTTTTCACTGAACCGATTCAAAAATTTTGGCTTCCGCGGAAATATCTACCTCCCCGCCCCCTCCCCCTTACCAAAAGCCGCATTTCCCCTGTTTCCGCCTTCCTTTCCAAGTTGAAACCTTCACTCCTTGCTTGCAGCGCTGCCTCCTCGCCGGCGACCCTCCTTCACGCTGCTCGGCCTCATCTATCCAGGCAGGTGATCCACACCCGACCCCCATCCTCCTCCTCCTTCCACATCCCACATGCCCTGACCGCCGGCGCGACACCTTCCACCCAAATCACCGACCCCTCCACCAAATAAGCACCGCCCTAAGCCATGGTGCACGCAGTATAGCCAGGAGCTCAAGGAGCATTTGGCAACGGAGAAGCAAATCGCGGCCGCACGCGCGGATGAGGTCGCGATGGCTGCCATTCGTGCCGACCCCCAGATCTAAGAGGAGCACCTCGCCGTCGAGGCCACCGTCGACGCCTCGCGCACCGACGCCGCGACGCAGTTGGCTGCTTTAAACGATGGTTCGTGGCGTTTTCTCGAGGCCACCCTCGGTGCCTTCGACGAAGACTACGAGGTGTTTTCTCAGCGTGCACGTGCTTACCTCAACTCGAGAGCCAGCAGGTTGGTGCCCGGAGCGGCTCAGGCAACTCACCACTATGACGAGGGCACCCACGATGCGGAGGCCTCGCCCTCTTCCATGTCCAAGGAGCCAATCATCATCGATATCTCCGACAATGAGGAGTAGCTTGTCTTATTAGCTCATTATAAGGACCCATGTTCATTTTGCTAGCTACTGCCTTTCCTTAACAAATTCTAGTGAATTGTGCTATCTACTTTTACCATGCAATCTGTTGCTCTAGTGTATATGTTCTATATGTCGTGCAATGTGGTGCTCACTTATTAACTGTTTGGTTAATTAGTTGTCGTGTTCAGTTAACTGTTTGGTTCAATTCTACAAATGTGATGTTCAATTCTTCAGGGTGCAGTTTTGTATTGTCTTCCATGTGAGAAATAAATCGAACTTTTCTTTACAAAATACATGAGAAACAAATACAATTGCTATATTTCCAAGTTGTCAAACATGCTTGGTTTGGTTAACTGTCTGATCTTCTAGTATGTTATACATTGTGCAATGTGATGCTCAGTTAACGTTTGGTACCTGTGACGACCCCGGCTTAATCGTGCACTAATTATACACGCAAATGCGCACGATCAAGCCTAAGGACTCACTTGAAGATATCACAACACAACTCTAAAACATAAATAAAGTCATACAAGCTTAATATTACAAGCCAGGGCCTCGAGGGCTCGAATACATAGCTCGATGGCATACAAGCGTCAGCGGAAGCATTAGATATCTGGGTACAAATATATTACAGAGAGAGAAATAGGCCTTCACAGAGGCGGGGTAAAATAAAATACTACGATCGAAAGGCGTAGGCCTCCTGCCCTGGTCCCTCCGATCCTACTCCTGGTCGTCGAACGGCTCCTCGTAGTAGTAGTACTCGCCAGGCGGGTAGTAGTACTGGTCATCGACTGGGGCGTCTGGCTCAGGGGCTCCGTCGTTTGGTGGCATCAAATGGAATATGGGGGAAAAAGAAAATAAAGCAAACGTGAGTACTCATCCGAAGTACTCAGCAAGCAAGGATCTACACTACATATGCATCATTTTCAAAGGGGGCTGTATATGTGGACTGGGCTGCAGAAATGCCAGAATAGAGGGGGAAGCCTAGTCCTATCGAAGACTAGCATCTTCAACAATCTTCGACAGTCTTGCAGCAATAGACGAGAACAGATGAACATAATATAAAGTAGTAGTAGTAGTATCATCAACCTCGACCTGAGATCCTTTCTCGACTCCCTGCGAGAAAGCAATCCCAGAGCCGTACTATCCAGTTCTCATATCAAGTTCTAGTTGTACCGATCGGGATACAACTCCGAGTGTCCGTTACCGTAGGATAGGCTATCGATAGAAGTTTCTTCCCTGCAGGGGTGCACCAACTTACCCACCACGCTCGCTTAACTCCGGCCGGACACACTTTTCTGGGTCATGCCCGGCCTCGGCTAAGCAACACGCCGCAACCCGACCAAATACTTAACAGAGAGGTCAGCACGCCGGACTAACCTATGCCCCCAGGGGTCTTGGGCCATCGCCCCGGACGCTCCTGCACGTTGCGTACACCGCCGGTGAGCAGACCTAGCAACCCCTTAATACAAGCGCGGTTGCGTTCCCAGTCCAACCCAGTGTGTGCCGCTCAGTTGCTGACGTCTATTAAGCTTCGGCTGAAGTATACGACGCAGAACACCCATACTATGCCCACGTGATGGTTAGTGCTATTGGGCCAGAGGCCCCTCGGATCAAATATCCAAACCGTTAAGTGGTTTAGGAGCGCGCGGAAACGAGCAGAGACTCACGATCGATGTGACCCCGTCGCCCCGTCTCGAGGACTTGCGGCAAGGGCTAAGAATGCCCGGCCATGCCTCGTAGTTATCTCGCGGGCACCATCCAGGTCAACCCGACTCCACATCACTTCGCGTTAAGCTCGCGCGGGTACCCCTCAGGGCCGACCCGTCTTTAGCATCATGGTTTAGTGCAAGTCCACTCATCAACAGTAACTGTGTGTCTGACACCAGGGGAGCCCTGAGGAATCACCCTCGATGGAACCCCACCTGATGTTATCATCAAGGTGAACGAAGGAGGAATCACCCTCGAGGTCCACACTTGAGGAGTTGCGCGACGACGTCGTTATCGGGGGTGGTGTAGGAGGAATCACCCTCGCTTACCACGACCGAGTAACTAACCTACAAGGTTAACATCAGAAGTGCTGACGAGGTATCACCCTCGGCACTCGACGGTAACCCAGCGGTGTCGGCAACTAAGGGGAAGTGATGTGCGGTGCCAGGGTCTAGTCTTCCATCCCGACGATCGGGTCTTCTGATATCCAGCAGGGCAGTCGGGATCAAGTGGGGGTCTCTGTCGTGTCTCTACCCAGCCTATACTAAGCAGTCTAGGATAACTAGTAAGGTAACAAGGCAGGGTACAATAATCAGGCTATGCAGCAGATATAGGAAAATAGTAGCAGTAGCAGTTCTAATGCAAGCATAAGAGAGAAGAGAATAGGCGATATAGGCATGCTCAAAATGGGGGTGCTTGCCTGTTTGCTCGGGGGCAAGGGCAAAGTCTTCAGTGGTACCGTCGGGGACGTAGTCGTACTCCTGTGCGGCGTCTGCCTCAGGAGCTACGTCAACGTCGGGGTCTACCGAGAGAGAAGAGGGGGAAGAAACAGGTAAACATAATGCAAACAAAAGCAATACGGTACGTGTGATGCTATGATGCAGTGCAGGGTTGCCTAATTATGCATCTAAGTCATTTTAGTTATTTTTTAGAATTATTCTGGGATTTAATATCCGACGTGTGTGCACTATTCATCTGCCGGATTCGGGTCCGGAGTTACGAGTTCTTCTACGTAGGGGGTTCCGATGGAGAAACAGACGGCACGATCAGACTCGGCTCGTCGTTCTGAGCAACTTTCATGTTTTAACTTTTTCGATCTGAGCTACGGTTTAAAAGATATGAATTTTTAAAGTTTGTTTGAATTTCTGGAATTATTTTATTTAACAGAAAAATGAATTATGACGTCATCACTACGTCACAGTGACGTCAGCAGGTCAACTGCGGTTGACCAGGGTCAAACCTGACATGTGGGTCCAGTGGGACCCACATGTCAGCCTCTGTTTCTTTAACCAGTGAATTAATTTAATTACCAGGGTTAATTAGGGAGTGGACCCCACGTGTCAGTGAGAGATTAGTATTTAGATTTATTTTTAAAATCCTATTTAGTTAATTAAGCGCGCGGGCCCACTGGTCAGTGACTGGGCCGCGGCCAGTCAGCATGTTGACCCAGTCAACTGGGCCAGCTGGGGCCCGTGGGGCCCAGCGTCAGTGTCTGAGAGGTGGGACCCGGAGGGCCACGTCGGTGCCAGCTGGGCACCGGCCACCGGAGTGCGCCGACGAGGCCGAACGGCGACGAGCAACTCCGGCGAGCTCGGAAATCCCCTGCGATGCATCATTTTGCACGGGGTTTGGCTCGTTCGAACGTGTGTTCTCGGCCGCACCGATCTATGGTGGCCTCATGGACGGAGGTGGTCGGAGTCGCCGGCGGCGAGTACCGCAGCGGACGGCAATCCTCGGGCGTCGTCGGAATCGTGGCTACGACGACCATTTGGCGCGCGCGTTGGAGCGTTCGAAAGAGGGAGGTGTGCCGCATCGATCTGGCCTACTAGCGCGAGCGGAAACAGCCGGAGACGAGCGCTAGGTCATCGCCGGCGGACGTCGGAATCGGCCGTCGACGGATCCAGAGGTGCTGGGCATGGGGGGTCATGCTAGCGGTGGCGTTGGAACCGCGCGGAGGCGCTGAGTGCGTTCCCGCACGCAGATGGCTATGGCAGAAGCTGTTGCCACGGCGGCGAGCTCCACGGCGGCGGCGCCTTCGGGTGGCGAAGGCTACGGGGCTACGGTGGTGCAAACGGACGGGAAAGAGAGGGGAAAGACGCTGCTGCTCACCGTGAAGGCGCACGAAGGCCCGGTGATAGCTTAGGAGCAGCAGTTCGCTGGCATTCGTCGGAGTTGCGCCGGCGACCGTAGGTGAAGAAGCATTCGATCCCCGCGCTGTGGTGGCACAGCGCTTGAATCAGCAGGCGGAGAAGAAGGAGAAGGAGCTGGCGGAGCGATCGAGCTCGGCCTCAGGTGCTGGGAAGGTCGGTGGCCGCGCCGGCTAGTTCAGCCATGTCGTCGGCGTCGGGCGACTTGTGCGGGAGGGAGAAAACGAGCGAGGGGACGAGATCTGAGGGCGTCTAGGGTTGGAGAGGTCGAGGGGGGCCCGGGGAGGCTCTTAACCTAGCCGGGGACGGCGCGGATGGACGACGCACGGCGACTGCCGCCGTGTCGGCGCGCGCGCGCGACAACGCACGATGGAGACGACGACCGGCTATGGTGGGCTGGCCAGTTGGGCTGGGCTGAGTGCACTGTGCACTCAGGCCCAGCCAGTTTAAACTGCAGAGGCCTTTTTCCATTTTCCTTATCCTTATCCTGTTTTCTTTATTCCCTTATGATTTGATAATGGTTAGGCCACATTTGCAATTTTGTAAAATATGGGACTAGGCCCAAATATTGAAACGCAATTCTACCCTTCACCAAAAACTGGTTTGGACTCATTTGGAATCCATTTGATTTAGAAATGATTTTAAATGAATTTAATAATGTTGTTTTGGGTGCTGTTTCATCTAGTTAGAGTCACTTGTTCAACTCCAATTATTTTGATATTGATTTTAGAAATGTTCCTGAATTATTTGCCATTTAATGAACATTTTTCCATCAGGATTTAAACAACTCCATATTTCACTTTGAAATTTAAATTGATTTTCAAATTTGAATTTGAGTTGAATCCTTAACCCTTGTGATTTGGCACTGCTAATGATCATGACTTGGCATATTCAACAGAGTATCACAGTGCTTATTACAAGGGGGTGTTACAGTTCATTTGTTGTGGTGTTTAGTTAACTGTTTGGTTCAATTCTGCAATGCGATATTCAATTGTTATGGGTGCATTCTGTTATTGTATACCATGTGAGAAATAAATCAAATTTGGCTGTACTAAATACATGAGAAACAAAGACAATTGCTATATTTCCAAGTTGTTAAGCATGCTTGGTTTGGTTAACTGTCTGATCTTCTATTAGGAGTATGTTATATTGTGCAATGTGGTGCTCAGTTAATGTTTGGTTCATTTGTTGTGGTGTTTAGTTAACTGCTTGGTTCAATTCTGCAATGCGATGTCTAATTGTCGTGGGTACAATTTTGTATTGTTGTGCATGTGAGGAATAAATCTAATTTGGCTGCACTTAATACATGAGAAACATATACAATTGCTATATTTCCTAGTTCTTAATCATGCTTGGTTTGGATAAATGGTTTTCCATGTGGCTTGAATTAATCTGATGAATCTGCAATGTGCTTATTTTTCACCAACATATTTTACTAATAGCATGCGAACCCTCACTTAACCTGATCACTAACTACCTTATATGTGTTGCAGGGAAACAATGGGAAGCACTGAGGTTTACAATCGAGGTTTGCACATGCATGGTCCTTTGTCTAATAGCACATTATTGTGCAATTGCAGGAACCATTCTAATATTTAGGTTTTTAACAATTTGGTCTTGCACATGTAGGTCCTGCTGTCAGAGGTTTTGACCCACTATTCGACCCTTTTTGCATATGGGGAAATGAGTTGTCCATGAATATCAGTCAAGTCAAGAAACTCAGAAAGATTGTTAGGATAAAGAAATTAGCGACAAAAAACAACAAGATCTTTGTTTGCACAATGAAGAAGACACCAGTTCACTACAGGATGGTACTAACTATTATACCTTGCCTTTTTTATTCCTTTGCCCCATTTCCAATATCGAGAAGATATTTATGCACATCCTTGTTTTCAGGCCTTTCCAAAGCAGTTCACTGATGATTACCTCTCAAACCATCTGTATGGTCAGGAGGCGAGGAAGATATTCATACAACACCCACGGTTCAATATTGAAGTGTTCCTGAAGAGGACGAAGGATGGACGGTTAATCATCCACAGGCACTGGCCTAAAGTTGCAAAGACCTTCAACATCAATGAAGGCTCAATATTCGCCTTCCGCTTCAGCAGTTTTCCAGATGAGATACATCTGTCTATGTACCGTCTATGATGCTAATTTCGAAAGGTTATAGATGTTGCATGTGAAACTTGGTGCTGGTGCAGTTGTGTAATGGGGTAGCTAAGTGTTGAAGCTATATGATGTTGTACTCTGATGTATTTCAATTATGAAATCCTGCTTCCTTAATATGAAAATGAAATATATTGTATGCTTAATATGAAATATCAATTAGATTAATAAATGAATTATTAATAATAGGACAATTAGCCTGCTAATTGGGTTTTTCTATTGCAAACGGTTATTGAGAAAACACCATGGGCGATGACCTCAGGCAACACACACAGTTTCTAGGAATAAACCGTGTTGGATTAATGAATAATCACACACGACATCCTCTTGAAAACTGTTTGTGTTAGGCCACCTGGCGCAAACGTTTACCACATAAAAACTGTGTGTGATGGACAACCTTTGCCACACAGTTTATTCTATGCACCGTGTGTGATGCATTCAATAATGCAAACGATAAAATTGTTAATACCGTGTGCAATGGAAATGCTATCACAAACGATTTAACGGGAAAATTGTGTGTGATGTACCTGCGAACAAAAACATTTTCCTTGGAGCGACTGTGTGGGATGTATATACGAACGGAAACGTTTAGCGGGGACTGACTGTGTGGGATGAACTTACGACCGAAAACGATTTCGCCTGTATAATTGAATTTTTTTAGCACTACTGTACGTATAACCGTATTTGATCGCTCGCCGGTCGCACACGACCTCATTTTGCCCAGCGTGTGTGCCAGGAGGGCATATCACCGACGGTTTCTGGGTCGTGTGAGAAGGACCCCCCTATCGCAGTCACTCACTAGGCGACGGTTCCAAATGCCGTCGCGGAAAGGTGTTAAAAACCGTTTGTATAGCACCTCGCTGTACCAGTGGATGGAGATCATAACGATGCTTTGGAGATGGAGATCAAAAGCACAAGATGATGATGGCCATATCATGTCACATATTTTGATTGCATGTGATGTTTATCTTTTATGCATCTTATTTTGCTTAGAACGACGGTAGCATTATAAGATGATCCCTTCACTAAATTTCAAGATATAAGTGTTCTCCCCGAGTATGCACCGTTACGAAAGTTCGTCGTTTCGAGACACCACGTGATGATCGGGTGTGATAGACTCTACATTCACATACAACGGGTGTAAGACAGTTTTGCACATGCAGAATACTTGGGTTAAACTTGACGAGCCTAGCATGTACAGACATGGTCTCGGAACACTTGAGACCGAAAGGTCAAACATGAACCATATAGTAGATATGATCAACATAGAGATGTTCACCATTGATGACTACCCCATCTCACGTGATGATCGGACATGGGTTAGTTGATTTGGATCACGTATCACTTAGATGACTTGAGGGATGTCTATTTAAGTGGGAGTTCATTAGTAATTTGATTAATTGAACTTAATTTATCATGAACTTAGTCTTATACTTTTGCATATCTATGTTGTAGATCAATAGCTCGCGATATAGCTCCCCTATATTTTTGATATGTTCCTAGAGAAAACTAAGTTGAAATATGATAGTAGCAATGATGCGGACTGGGTCCGGGATCTGAGGATTATCCTCGTTGCTGCACAGAAGAATTATGTCCTTGATGCACCGCTAGGTGACAGACCTATTGCAGGAGCAGATGCAGACATTATGAACGTTTGGCAAGTTCGATATGATGACTACTTAATAGTTTAGTGCGCCATGCTTTACGGCTTAGAACTGGGACTTCAAAAAGGTTTTGAATGCCATGGAGCATATGAGATGTTCCAAGAGTTGAAATTGGTATTTCAGACTCATGCCCGTGTCGAGAGGTATGAGACCTCTGACAAGTACATTGCCTACAAGATGGAGGAGAATAGCTCAGCCAGTGAGCATGTGCTCAGAATGTCTGAGTACTGCAATCGCTTGAATCAAGTGGGAGTTAATCTTCCAGATAATATAGTGATTGACAGAGTTCTCTAGTCACTATCACCAAGCTACTAGAACTTCGTGATGAACTATAATATGCAAGGGATGACGAAAACGACTCCCGAGCTCTTCACGATGCAGAAATCAACGAAGGTAGAAATCAAGAAAGAGCATCAAGTGTTGATGGTTAACAAGACCACTAGTTTCAAGAAAAAGGGCAAGGGAAAGAAAGGGAACTTCAAGAAGAATGGCAAGCAAGTTGCCACTCCCGTGAAGAAGACCAAAGCTGGACCTAAGCTTGAAACTGAGTGCTTCTACTGCAAAGGGAATGGTCACTGGAAGCGGAACTGCCCCAAATACTTGGCGGATAAGAAGGATGGCAAAGTGAACAAAGGTATATTTGATATACATGTTATTGATGTGTACCTTACTAGTATTCATAGTAGCCCCTGGGTATTTGATACTGGTTCAGTTGCTAAGATTAGTAACTAGAAACAGGAGTTGCAGAATAAACAGAAACTAGTTAAGGGCGAGGTAACGATGTGTGTTGGAAGTGTTTCCAAGGTTGATACGATCACCATCGCACACTCCCTCTACCTTCGGGATTAGTGTTGAACCTAAATAAATGTTATTTGGTGTTTGTATTGAGCATGAATATGATTGGATCATGTTTATTGCAATACGGTTATTCATTTAAGTCAGAGAATAATTGTTGTTCTATCTACATGAATAAAACCTTCTATGGTCATACACCCAATGTGAATGGTTTATTGAATCTCGATCGTAGTGATACACATATTCATAATATTGATGCCAAAAGATACAAAGTTGATAATGATAGTGCAACATATTTGAGGCACTGCCGTTTAGGTCATATTGGTGTAAAGCGCATAAAGAAACTCCATGCAGATGGGCTTTTGGAATCACTTGATTATGAATCATTTGATACTTGCAAACCATGCCTCATGGGAAAGATGACTAAAACTCCGTTCTCTAGAACAATGGAGCGAGCTAATGACTTATTGGAAATAATACATACCGATGTATGCGGTCCGATGAGTATTGAAGCACGCAGCGCGTATCGTTATTTTCTGACCTTCACAGATGATTTGAGTAGGTATGGGTATATCTACTTGATGAAACACAAGTCTGAAACATTTGAAAAGTTCAAAGAATTTCATAGTGAAGTGGAGAATCATCGTAACAAGAAAATAAAGTTTCTACGATCCGATCGTGGAGGCGAATATTTGAGTTACGAGTTTGGTCTTCATTTAAAACAATGTGGAATTGTTTCACAACTCACGCCACCTAGAACACCACAGCGTAATGGTGTGTTCGAACGTCATAACCGTACTTTATTAGATATGGTGCATTCTATGATGTCTCTTACCGATTTACCACTATCGTTTTGAGGTTATGCATTAGAGACAGCTGCATTCACGTTAAATAGGGCACCGTCTAAATCCGTTGAGACGACACCGTATGAACTATGGTTTGGCAAGAAACCTAAGCTGTCATTTCTTAAAGTTTGGGTATGCGACGCTTATGTCAAAAGGCTTCAGCCTGATAAGCTCGAACCTAAATCGGAAAAGTGCGTCTTCATAGGATACCCAAAGGAAACTATTGGGTACACCTTCTACCACAAATCCGAAGGCAAGATCTTTGTTGCTAAATTTGGATCCTTTCTAGAGAAAGAGTTTCTTTCGAAAGAAGTGAGTGGGAGGAAAGTAGAACTTGATGAGGTAATTGTACCTTCTCTCGAATTGGAAAGTAGCACACATAGAAAACCGTTCCCGTGATACCTACACCAACTAGAGAGGAAGCTAATGATGATGATCATGAAACTTTGGATCAAGTTACTACAGAACCTCGTAGGTCAACCAGAACACGATCCGCACTAGAGTGGTACAGGAATCCTGTATTGGAAGTCATGTTACTAGACCAAGGCGAACCTACGAACTATGAAGAAGCTATGATGAGCCCAGATTCCGATAGATGGCTTGAGGCCATGAAATCTGAGATAGGATCCATGTATGAGAACAAAGTGTGGACTTTGGTGGATTTGCCCGATGATCGGCAAGCCATAGAAAATAAATGGATCTTCAAGAAGAAGACTGATGCCGATGGTAATGTTACTGTCTATAAAGCTCGACTTGTCGCAAAAGGTTTTCGACAATTTCAAGGGGTTGACTACAATGAGACTTTCTCACCCGTAGTGATGCTTAAGTCCATCCGAATCATGTTAGCAATTGCCGCATTTTATGATTATGAAATCTGGCAAGTTGACGTCAAAACTGCATTCCTTAATGGATTTCTTAAAGAAGAGTTGTATATGATGCAACCAGAAGGTTTTGTCGATCCTAAAGGTGCTAACAAAGTGTGCAAGCTCCAGCGATCCATCTATGGACTGGTGCAAGCATCTTGGAGTTGGAATATACGCTTTGATGAGGTGATCAAAGCATATGGTTTTATACAGACTTATTGATGCCAAAAGATGCAAAGTTGATAATGATAGTGCAAAATATTTGTGGCACCGTCGTTTAGGTCATATTGGTGTAAAGCGCATGAAGAAACTCCATGTAGATGGGCTTTTGGAATCACTTGATTATGAATCATTTGATACTTGCGAACCATGCCTCATGGGCAAGATGACTAAAACTCTGTTCTCCGGAACAATGGAGTGAGCTAATGACTTATTGGAAATAATACATACCGATGTATGCGGTCCGATGAGTATTGAGGCACGCGGCGGGTATCGTTATTTTCTAACCTTCACAGATGATTTGAGTAGATATGGGTATGTCTACTTAATGAAACACAAGTCTGAAACATTTGAAAAGTTCAAAGAATTTCAGAGTGAAGTGGAGAATCATCGTAACAAGAAAATAAAATTTCTACGATCTGATCGCGGAGGCGAATATTTGAGTTACGAGTTTGGCCTTCATTTAAAACAATGTGGAATAGTTTCACAACTCACGCCACTTGGAACACCACAGCGTAATGGTGTGTCCGAATGTCGTAACCGTACTTTATTAGATATGGTGCGTTCTATGATATCTCTTACCGATTTACCACTATCGTTTTGGGGTCATGCATTAGAGACGGCCGCATTCACGTTAAATAGGGCACCATCTGAATCTGTTGAGATGACACCGTATGAACTGTGGTTTGGCAAGAAACCTAAGCTGTCGTTTCTTAAAAGTTTGGGGTTGCGACACTTATGTCAAAAGGCTTCAGCCTGATAAGTTCGAACCCAAATCGGAGAAGTGCGTCTTCATAGGATACCCTAAGGAAACAATTGGGTACTCCTTCTACCACAGATCCGAAGGCAAGATCTTTGTTGCCAATAGTGGGTCCTTTCTAGAGAAGGAGTTTCTCTCGAAAGAAGTGAGTGGGAGGAAAGTAGAACTTGATGAGGTAATTGTACCTTCTCTCGAATTGGAAAGTAGCTCATCAGAGAAAACGTTCCCGTGATGCCTACACCAACTAGAGAGGAAACTAATGATGATGATCATGAAACTTCAGATCAAGTTACTACAGAACTTTGTAGGTCAACCAGAACACGATCCGCACCAGAGTGGTACGGGAATCCTGTACTGGAAGTCATGTTACTAGACCAAGGCGAACCTACGAACTATGAAGAAGCTATGATGAGCCCAGATTCCGACAGATGGCTTGAGGCCATAAAATCTGAGATAGGATCCATGTATGAGAACAAAGTGTGGACTTTGGTGGATTTTCCCGATGATCGGCAAGCCATAGAGCATAAATGGATCTTCAAGAAGAAGACTGACGCTGAAGGTAATGTTACTGTCTATAAAGCTCGACTTGTCGCAAAAGGTTTTCGACAAGTTCAAGGAGTTGACTATGATGAGACTTTCTCACCCGTAGCAATGCTTAAGTCCGTCCGAATCATGTTAGCAATTGCCGCATTTTATGATTATGAAATCTGGCAAATGGACGTCAAAACTGCATTCCTTAATGGATATCTTGAAGAAGAGTTGTATATGATGCAACCAGAAGGTTTTGTCGATCCTAAAGGTGCGAACAAAGTGTGCAAGCTCCAGGGATCCATCTATGGACTGGTGCAAGTATCTCGGAGTTGGAATATACGCTTTGATGAGGTGATCAAAGCATACGGTTTTATACAGACTTTCGGTGAAGCCTGTATTTACAAGAAAGTGAGTGGGAGTGATACGTCTCCAACGTATCTATAATTTTTGATTTTTCCATGCTGTTATATTATCATTCTTGGATGTTTTACAATCATTTTATAGTAACTTTATATCATTTTTTGGGACTAACCTATTGACATAGTGCTGATACGTCTCCAACGTATCTATAATTTTTGATTGTTCCATGCTATTATATTATCCATCTTGGATGTTTTATATGCATTTATAAGCTATTTTATATTATTTTTAGGACTAACCTATTAACCTAGAGCCTAGTGCCAGTTTCTGTTTTTTCCTTGTTTTTGAGTTTCGCAGAAAAGGAATACCAAACGGAGTCCAAATGAGCTAAAAATTTACGGTGATTTTTTATGGACCAGAAGAATGGGGGTGAGCCCTCCGGTCTTGTGGGCTCCTCGTGGACCCCCCTAACTTGTTCTCGATGCCAAAAATTCCTATAAATACAGAAACCCCCAGAAATAAACCTAGACCGAGAGTTCCGTCGCCGCAAGCCTCTGTAGCCACCAAAAACCAATCGGGGCCCTGTTTCGGCACCCTGCCGGAGGGGGAAATCATCACCGGTGGCCATCTTCATCATCCCGGCGCTCTCCATGACGAGGAGGGAGTAGTTCACCCTCGGGGCTGAGGGTATGTACCAGTAGCTATGTGTTTGATCTCTCTCTCTCTCTCTCTCTCTCTCGTGTTCTTGATTTGGCACGATCTTGATGTACCGCGAGCTTTGCTATTATAGTTGGATCTTATGATGTTTCTCCCCTCTACCTTCTTGTAATGGATTGAGTTTTTCCTTTGAAGTTATCTTATCGGATCGAGTCTTTAAGGATTTGAGAACACTTGATGTATGTCTTGCATGTGCTTATCTGTGGTGACAATGGGATATTCACGTGATCCACTTGATGTATGTTTTGGTGATCAACTTGCAGGT
Organism: Thinopyrum elongatum; assembly: GCA_011799875.1. NCBI lineage: Eukaryota > Viridiplantae > Streptophyta > Magnoliopsida > Poales > Poaceae > Thinopyrum > Thinopyrum elongatum. The sequence continues at coordinate 173,937,944 of CM022303.1, read as the reverse complement.
TCTGTGACCTTGTGAACTTATGCATAGGGGTTGGCACACGTTTTCGTCTTGACTCTCTGGTAGAAACTTTGGGGCACTCTTTGAAGTTCTTTGTGTTGGTTTGAATAGATGAACCTGAGATTGTGTGATGCATATCGTATAATCAAACCCGCGGATAGTTGTGGTGACATTGGAGTATCTAGGTGACATTAGGGTTTTGGTTGATGTGTGTCTTAAGGTGTTATTTTAGTACGAACTCTAGGGCTGTTTGTGACACTTATAGGAATAGCCCAATAGATCGATCAGAAAGAATAACTTTGAGGTGGTTTCGTACCCTACAATAATCTCTTCGTTTGTTCTCCGCTATTAGTGACTTTGGAGTGACTCTTCGTTGCACGTTGAGGGATTGTTATATGATCTAATTATGTTATCATTGTTGAGAGAACTTGCACTAGTGACAGTATGAACCCTAGGCCTTGTTTCCAAGCATTGCAATACCGTTTTCGCGCACTTTTACTACTTGCTACCTTGCTGTTTTTATATTTTCAGATTACAAAAACCTATATCTACCATCCATATTACACTTGTATCACCATCTCTTCGCTGAACTAGTGCACCTATACAATTTACCATTGTATTGGGTGTGTTGGGGACACAAGAGACTCTTTGTTATTTGGTTGCAGGGTTGTTTGAGAGAGACCATCTTCATCCTATGCCTCCCACGGATTGATAAACCTTAGGTCATCCACTTGAGGGAAATTTGCTACTGTCCTACAAAACTCTGCGCTTGGATGCCCAACACGAGTCTACAAGAAGAAGGTTGCGTAGTAGACATCAAGTGCCCAGTGCCAGTTGCTGTTTTTTGCTTCGCAGGAAATCAATACCAAACGGAGTCCAAACACAGCGAAACTTTTTGGTGATTTTTTCTAGACCAGAAGACACAAGTTGGGCCAAGAAAGTACCTGAGGGGGGCTCCGAGGGGAGCACAACCCACCAGGGTGCGCCTGGGGGCCCAGGCACACCCAGGTGGGTTGTGCCCACCTCGGCCACCTCCTGCACCGCCTCTTTGCTCTATAAATACCCCAATATTCCAGAAACCCTAGGGGAGTCGATGAAAATCAATTCCAGCCGCCGCAAGTTCGAGAAACCACAGATCCAATCTAGACACCATCACGGAGGGGTTCATCATCCTCATTGGTGCCTCTCCGATGATGCGTGAGTAGTTCATTGTAGACCTACAGGTCCGTAGGCAGTAGCTAGATGGCTTCCTCTCTCTCTTTTGATTCTCAATACAATGGTCTCTTGGAGATCTATTTGATGTAACTCTTTTTGCTGTGCGTTTGTTGGGATCTGATGAACTTTGAGTTTATGATCAGATCTATGTTTTTATCCATGAAAGTTATTTGAGTCTTTTGATCTCTTATATGCATGATTACTTATATCCTCGTATTTCTTCTTCGAATCTTTGGTTTAGTTAGGCCAACTAGATCGATTTTTCTTGCCATGGGAAGAGGTGCTTTGTGATGGGTTCGATCTTACAGTGCTTGATCCCAGTGACAGAAGGGGAACCGACACGTATGTATCGTTGCTATTAAGGATAACAAGATGGGGTCTATTTCTACATAAATAGATCTTGTCTACATCATGTCATCATTCTTATTGCATTACTCCGTTTCTCCATGAACTTAATACACTAGATGCATGCTGGATAGCGGTCAATGTGTGGAGTAATAGTAGTAGATGCAGGCAGGAGTCGGTCTACTAATCTTGGACGTGATGCCTATATAATGATCATTGCCTGGATATCATCATGATTATTTGAAGTTCTATCAATTGCCCAACAGTAATTTGTTTACCCACCGTATGCTATTTTTCTCGAGAGAAGCCACCAGTGAAATCTACGGTCCTCGGGTCTATTTTCTCATCATATATTTTCAGATCTATTTTGCTATTTGCCTTTTTATTTATTTGCCACTTTTATTCAGATATATATTTATAAAAACCCAAAAATATTTTGCTGCACTTTATTTTATTCGTGATCTATTTATCCAATCTACTACAATTTATCTCCCGTCAACTTGCCAATTTCTGGCGCCGTTACCCAAATGGGATTGACAACCCCTTTAACATGTCGGGTTGCAAGTATTTGTTCTTTGTGTGCAGGTACCGTTTACATAGTGTTGCGTGGTTCTCCTACTGGTTCGATAACCTTGGTCTCATCACTGAGGGAAATACCTACCGTTGCTGTGCTGCATCATCCCTTCCTCTTTGGGGAAATACCGACGTAGTTCAAGCAAACATCAGGGAGCTCTGTAGCATTTCTGATATTATATGTGGATGACATATTGTTGATTGGAAATGATATAGAATTTCTGGATAGCATAAAAGGATACTTGAATAAGAATTTTTCAATAAAAGACCTCGGTGAAGCTGCTTATATATTAGGCATCAAGATCTATAGGGATAGATCGAGACGCTTAATAGGACTTTCACAAAGCACATACCTTGACAAGATTTTGAAGAAGTTCAAAATGGATCAGTCAAAGAAAGGGTTCTTGCATGTGTTACAAGGTGTGAAGTTGAGTAAGACTCAAAGCCCGACCACGGCAGAAGATAGAGAGAGAATGAAAGTCATTCCCTATGCCTCAGCCATAGGTTCTATAAAGTATGCCATACTGTGTACCAGACCTATTGTGTACTTTGCCATGAGTTTGGCAAGGGGGTACAATAGTGATCCAGGAGTGGATCACTAGACAACGGTCAAAATTATCCTTAGGTGTCTTAAGAGGACTAAGGAAATGTTTCTCGGTTATGGAGGTGATAAAGAGTTCGTCGTAAAGGGTTACGTTGATGCAAGCTTTGACACTAATCCAGATGACTCTAAGTCTCAATCTGGATACATATTGAATGTGGGAGCAAATTAGCTAGAGTAGCTCCATGCAGAGCATTGTAGACATAGAAATTTGCAAAATACATACATATCTGAATGTGGCAGACCCGTTGATTAAACTTCTCTCACAAGCAAAACATGATCACACCTTAGTACTCTTTGGGTGTTAATCACATGGCGATGTGAACTAGATTATTGACTCTAGTAAACCCTTTGGGTGTTGGTCACATGGCAATGTGAACTATTGGTGTTAATCACATGGCGATGTGAACTAGATTATTGACTCTAGTAAACCCTTTGGGTGTTGGTCACATGGCGATGTGAACTATTGGTGTTAATCACATGGCGATGTGAACTAGATTATTGACTCTAGTGCAAGTGGGAGACTGAAGGAAATATGCCCTAGAGGCAATAATAAAGTTGTTATTTTATATTTCCTTATTCATGATAAAGGTTTATTATTCATGCTAGAATTGTATTGATCGGAAACTTAAATACATGTGTGAATACATAAACAAACACCGTGTCCCTAGTAAGCCTCTACTAGACTAACTCGTTAATCAAAGATGGTAAAGGTTTCCTAACCATGGACATGTGTTGTCATTTGATAACGGGATCACATCATTAGGAGAATGATGTGATGGACAAGACCCATCCGTTAGCTTAGCATAATGATCGTTCAGTTTATTACTATCGCTTTCTTCATGTCAAATACATATTCCTTCGACTATGAGATTATGCAACTCCCCGATATCGAAGGAATACTTTGTGTTCTATCAAACATCACAACGTAACTGGGTGATCATAAAGATGCTCTACACGTATCTCCGAAGGTGTTTGTTGAGTTGGCATAGACCGAGATTAGGATTTGTCACTCCGAGTATCGGAGAGGTATCTCTGGGCCCTCTCGGCAATACACATCATAAGCTTGCAAGCAAAAGACTAAGGAGTTAGTCACGAGGTGATATATTACGGAACGAGTAAAGAGACTTGCTGGTAACGAGATTGAACTAGGTATGAAGATACCGACGATCGAATCTCGGGTAAGTAACATACCGATGGACAAAGGGAATTGCGTATGTTGTCATAACGGTTCGACCGATAAAGATCTTCGTAGAATATGTAGGAGCCAATATGGGCATCCAGGTTCCGCTATTGGTTATTGACCGTAGAGGTGTCTCGGTCATGTCTACATATTTCTCAAACCCATAGGGTCCACACGCTTAACGTTCGTTGACGATATAGTGTTATATGAGTTATATGTTTTGGTGACCGAATGTTGTTCGGAGTCCCGGATGAGATCACGGACATGACGAGGAGTCGTGAAATGGTCAATAGGTAAAGATTGATATATAGGACGACGGTATTTGGACACTGGAAGTGTTTCGGGACGTACCGGGAAGCAATCGGGTCACCGGAAGGGGTTCCGGGCACCCCCCTGGCAAGTTATGGGCCTTATGGGCCAAAGGAGGGGACAGACCAGTCCACAAGGGGGCTGGTGCGCCCCTTCCCTTGGCTGGCCAGCCCTAGGGAAGGAAAATGGGGAGGGCTAGCCCCTCCTGCCTTTCCCTCTCATGGGAGAAAGGAAGGGGGGGGGGGGGTCGCCACCCTCCCCTGCCTTTTCCCGCACTCCAAATATGGAAAGGGGGGGCGCCACTTGGGGAAAGACCCCAAGTAGGATTCGGCCTACTTGGGGTGCCCATTGGCCTCTCCCCTCTCCCCTCCACCTATATATATATGGGAGGGGGGCGCCTAGCACATCCCAGACAATTGTCTTAGCCGTGTGCGGCGCCCCCTCCACCGTTTACACCCCCGGTCATATTTTCGTAGTGCTTAGGCGAAGCCCTGTGGAGATCACTTCACCATCACCGTCACCACACCGTCGTGCTGCCGGAACTCATCCACTACTTTGCCTGTCTTGCTGGATCAAGAAGGCGAGGACGTCACCGAGCTGAACGTGTGCAGAACTCGGAGGTGCCGTACGTTTGGTACTTGATCGGTTGGAGCGCGAAGAAGTTCGACTACATCAACCGCGTTACTAAACTCTTCCGCTTACGGTCTACGAGGGTACGTAGACACACTCTCCCCCTTGTTGCTATGCATCTCCATGGATAGATCATTGCGTGTGCGTAGATTTTTTTTTGTTTTCCATGCAACGTTTCCCAACAAATATTGGCATGGAACAATAAAAAATTATAGATACGACGGAGACGTATCAACGCTCCACTTGAACTTGCACGCCGCAACCTAACCCCACAAAGAACTCTCACGTAGACCATGTGTTAGTACACAAAGCGCATTAGACAATGCTTACCATACCATGGGATCACTTGACCCCTCTCGGTCCATCTTGTACGCTTTGTGTGTTGATCAACTTGATTCACTATTTTAGTTAGTCTTGATCAACCTTGTATCATGTCTTCTCTATGACCAATCTTTGGATAATTCCTTGAATAGCACCTTGGTCAACACATAAACTCCTTGAAACCAACAAATGGACTTCAAGAAAAGCCTATGGACAAATCCTACGAATATAACTCAAGGCAACCATTAGTCCATAGAGAATGTCATCAATTACCAAAACCACACATGGGGGCACCATGCCCTTTCAGTCTCCCCCATTTTGGTAATTGATGACAATCACTTTCAAGAGAGTTTATATAAGGAATTATGCATCACCATGCAATGCATCAACCAATAATGCATGCGCATGAGATGCAATGCAAATGCTTAGGAACAAAACCAAAGCAAGAAGAAATAGCTCTGTAAACTTCTCCACAAAACTCTCTAAACTTCTCCCCCATTGGCATCGATTGCCAAAATGGGTGAAAAGCTTAGAAGGCCAATATAATATGTGTTCCTCCATAAATTGTGCATATCTCAAAATATGAGTGGAGTGCAATACATGTATCCAATGATAAATAGTTGGAGGAAGACAAACTATATTGAGGATCCAAAGATTGCAAAAGGATGATATGGCACAAAGACATACCAAGGAGTGAAGCAAGCAATCAAGAGATACCAAAAGAAACAAGCAATCAAATGACCCTACGAGCCACATGACAAAAAGATATTATGATATGAGCAACAGAGTGTTCTAAAGAAACTAGATAAGCTCCCCATGATTTGTGCACAAATAAGAATTTCTGTATTTGGATATAAAGTGCACAAAATAGGATCATCACTCCCCAAAAATCAATAGAAACTCACAACAAGTGCAAGTGAGCATGTAGGAAACTAAGCCTAGCACTTGCAACAAACAAATGGTTGAGCAACATGTAAAAGAGGCAACTTAGAAATAGGCTCAACCAAAATGATGTGTGTGAGTCATGGCAAAGCACTTGAGAAGACTAATATAAGGATGAGCATTAAGCATCAACATAGTATTGAATGAAAGAGATACAAGGTGCAAGACATGACCTTCCCACACACACACACAACTAGCAAATGGGTTCACAAACTCACTAATATGTGAATTAAAATAAAGCTTGTGACAACCCATGGCGAAGATAGAAAAAGATATCTTTGTCAAGAGGAGGGATACAATGGCAAGCCTCATCAAGACAAGCAAGAGGAAAACAATCTTCACCATAAAAGAGTGCAACAAGATGCAATGATATAAGATCCGCACTCATGGAAAAAGCTTTCACGGAGCCACCAAAGAAATAACACAGGAATGAAAAGGTGGACGTGAAAGAAAAGGATATCTTCTAGATATGTAATTTCTCTCAAGTGTATAAGATTCTAGGTAGATGAAAGTCATGATGATATCAATCCACAAAGAAGTATGTACACACGAAATAGTTACAAAAGGAACAAGATATCCAAAAGGAAGTCATCAATATACCAATAAGAACTTTGCTTGAAAGCATAGCACATGGATTAATATTGTCTTATTGTATATCAATGAACTCCAACCACACGAATCATCAAAGACATCAAAATTAGCAAAAGGAGATCATTGTTGGGATGCTTTGAGAAAGGAAACAAGTATCACAAGAACGAATCAAGAAATTCATGCCATGATGCAACCTACACAAGGTTGAATGCAAGAAAAGTATGCATGAAGTAGATACTTGTTACCGAGAAAGCATTGGAATGATGTAGTAGATAATGGTTCATTGATCATCCTAGCTTGACTCCGATAAGCACATGGTGACACCACCTTCCTTGTGAGTGAGCCGAGCATCCAATGCATCTCCAATTGTTCCTAGAAAAATCATCACAAACAAAATGGTACCCAAACTCATTGGGACCAAAGAGTTAGTGAACCAACAATACATAGGACAAACTCCACATAAATATGTGCAAATAGATATGAAATTGAATTTCATGCACATCTTAGTAAAAAAGGATTAGATGGAGTTTCCCCTATATATTGGGTCAAAGAAAGAAAGCATGCCAAAGAAAATACATGAAGTAAATATGCATGCTCAAGACTTTCAAGACCCGATACCAATTGAAAAAGAAATACCAAGTGAAAATAGAATACCAAATGGAGAAATCATCACTTGGATGATATCAACTAAAAGATGCATCAAGGAATGGGATATCCATTGATACACGCAAAAATAAAGATATCAAACTCCCAAAAGGGAGGATGGTTTCAAACAAACCAAGCTCTCTACAAAGTTTCATGATGGCACAAAGTACCAAAAAGAAATAGCTTACCTTCCACCAACACACACTTGATAAGGATCACAAGGTGAGTGTTCTAAAGAAAATAGGATAGCTCCCCCAAGCATTGTGCATTATAGAGAATTTGCACTTGAATACAAAATGCACAAGATGGGATCACCACTTTCACTGTATCTAGAAAAACACTAGACAAGATCAAGAAATTAACAGGATCCACAAGTGGTATGGAAGACAATGGGAGTTGGCACAATCCTTGGCAAGAGATAAGGCAAATAAAAGCAAAAGCCAATGTAAAGATGATCAATAATTTCTACCACATAAGTGAGTACCAATTGTCAAGAGACAAGAGGTATATGGAAATAATTCCCGGTGGTAGATAGCCAAGATAACCAACAACATCTTCGCGCCAAACACATAAATAAGTGACTCTTGTAGAGCTAACATGCCATCTAGGAACAAGATAATTTACAATATCAACTCTAGGTGACAATACCTCAAATGTACACATTTTCTAGGCTTGTAATATACACATAGTATATTACCCCCCATAACGTGATACCAATAAAAACTTAACAATAGGCGAATAAGGTCGAACAAGAGATAATTAATGGACTATTTAGAATTTGAATTTCTCATGAGAAGACATACCACATAGAGACTAGATAATATTGAAATATCACTACTAGGTGGTATTCCTCATGTACACACATTTATAGGATTGTGAAGTGCACAAAGCACATTACTCCCCCAAAATGGGATGTTCAATTAATTTCTCACAAGAGCCAACTAAGATACAAACAAGATGCACAAAGGCTCAACACACGACTCACACATACATCATGTGCAAACCAACATACACATACTTGATTTCTCAAGATAAGCAAATTGGAAGCACAACATATACAAACACATGCAAGGTACAAAACCAAAACATGCAAAGGGGAAAGTAACTTTCAACGTAAACAATTTAAGTACAAGTTATCGCAAGGAGGCACATTGGATATATGATAGAAACTTGATAATCCAAATGACTTGGATTGAGACAATATGAATGATGAAGATCCCTTAATTCTTCATGATGTAGCCAAGTCCCCAATGCCCTCCAACAACACCTATTGATCAAGTTTGAGCTTGTTGGTCCCCAACCAAGTTGGGTCCTAAGAGGTTAGTCACAATAGGCTTGGCTACCCAAATGGTTCTTTTCTTAACACCATTTTGAGTACCAACAAAATTGGCAACCACATTGCCAACCTTATCATTCTGAAGAGAATAAATATCATCAATTAGAATCGGGTTGGATAAGGTACCATTCGTGCATGAAGAAGCGACGTGGCCTTTCTCACAACATAAGTAGCAACGTCTACTCTTCACTTTCTTCTCACTTGATTTCTCAACTTGAGAAGCATTCACTTGATCTTCTTGGGAAGTGGCTGTTCTTCAACTTGAGTTTGGACTTGAGGCCTCTTTGCTTGTTGCTTGTCACTAATGGGCTTCTTCTTCAATGGGCAAGATCTAACATGATGCCCTTCAATTTTGCACTTGAAGCAAATAATCTTGGCCGAATTTTTGACTTGTTCTTGGCCCTTATTCTTGTTGATCTTGGACTTCTTCTTCTTATTGGATTTAAACCCAAGTCCACCCTTGTCATTGGGGGATTTTTGCACACTCAAGATATTGTTGAGTGTGGAATTCCCTTCATGACACTTTTCCAAGTCTTTCTTCAAGGAAGTGACTTGGGCCTTGAGCTCTTTGATTTCCTTTACATGGTTAGTATCAACACAGGTACTAGAGGAAGTATAAGCTTCATCGGTATAGCAGCAAGGCAAGGAAAGTAATTCATCACAAGATGTAGCAACATTATGAGTAGATGAATTACGAGGACTAACACATGTCAATAAAGCATTTTGACTAGATGTAGTGCTAATGTTCACATGAGGCTCACTAGATGTTACCTTGGTAGTACTAGCCTCATGAGCTAATATTAGCACATTATGGGATACTAGAAGATCACCATGAGAGCTAGAGAGCTTTTCATGACTTTCTTCCAATTTCCCATAATTGCTAGGTAGCAACTCAAGTTGAGCCCTTAGCTCAATATTCTTCTTCAAAATGGATGCTTCACAAGAAATAGATTTAGTAGCACAAGCATCATTATTAACAACGAGAGGAGATGGCAATTTGGCAAGCTCTTTTGAATATGAAGCTTTAAGTTGAGCATGAGACTCGATGAGTTCGATGAGCTCACCCTTAATGACTCTTGAGCCATTTTCGAGTTGCTTAAAGTCATCAAGGAGTTTGACATGTGCAACTTCAAGCTTATCATTTTTAGTTTAGAAATTGGCCACCTCAAGGGCTCTATCACGGGATTCATTTATTCTAGATAGTTATAGAGCAAAAGTCTCCTCAAGAGATTCCTTAGTGGTTTGTTCAACTTCAAGAGCTTGAGAAAGGTCCGCGATCTCATTAGCGTAATCACACTCATGACCCTCCATTTTATCAATGGTGACCTCATGCTCCTCGAGATGAGATTCCAACTCCTCAATGTATTTCTTACCCTCAATGGCAATATACATGATTTTCATGAAGTTGGAACGAGCAATTTTATTCTGATGAAGAGCTTTAAAAATCATTTCCCCCTTAATTTTTAAGGAGGCAACATTATCATTCTCTTCATCATTATCCTCATCATAATTAGCATCAACATCATCATCAGGAGACATATTGGGGTTCAAAGTAGGAGATACCTTTGAAGCCTTAGCCATAAGGCAAAAGTGAAACACAATAGATGATGATGTAGGATCCCTAGAGGCACCATTCAAGACCAAGTCTTGTTCCATAGACCATTGGTTTTCCTCTACGTTGTTAGCACAACAACTCGAGAAAATAGAGGCATTTTTATCATGATAACAGGAAATAGCATGCATATCATCATGAGATCTAGTCAAGCAATTTCTGCATGATATGCAACGACTGTCAACACAAGCATGTGAAACATTTGGAGTGCTCGAAGTGTTAAAGTCCAAAGATGAAGCATTGCAATAAGATAGTGATGAAGGATCATAAAAAATAAGCCCACTATCATCATTGCAATGAACACCACTACTCACCATACCATTACCTTGTGGCAATCCACATGTAGGTGAATTAGAAGAATTTGAGAACACAACACGGCCAGAGGTGGAGGGAGAACAATCATCCCCACAAATCTTGGACACGCCATATTTATCTTGAACCTTTGTCCACAACTCATGAGTACCCCGAAACGGCATGAGTTGAAATATAACTACATTGCTCAAAGCATCGAAAAGCACATTAGAAGCTTGAGCATTGAGATAAGAGTTTTTCTCATCCTCTAGAGATAATCTTTGAGGACCCTTTGGAGGAGAAAAACCCATATCTACAATTCTTTCTAAATTTGGGTCCATGACCCTAAAGAGATTAAGCATGTGAATTACCCAAACATTAAAATTTGTGCCATCAAAACTAAGAGTGTCAGAGAATCCTAATCCCCTAGTCGACATCTTTACTCTCTAGGCGGTTAAGCCTAATAAATGAGAGACGAGGCTCTGATGCCAATTGAAAGATCGTGGATGTCGCCTAGAGGGGGGTGAATAGACGCTTTAAAATAATTATGGTTTGGGCTTTAACAAATGCGGAATAAAACTAGCGTTTAATTTGTCAAGAACAAAACCTAAATCCACTAGGCTCACCTATGTGCACCAACAACTAAGTGATAGCAAGATATATATATCATGTCATACAATGGCTATCACAAAGTAAAGTGCATAAGTAAAGGGCTTGGGTAAGAGATAACCAAGGCATGCAGAGACGACGATCTATCCCGAAGTTCACACCCTTGCGGATGTTAATCTCCGTTTGGAGCGGTGTGGGGGCATAATGCTCCCCAAGAAGCCACTAGGGCCACCGTAATCTCCTCACGCCCTCGCATAATGCAAGATGACATGATTCCACTAAGGGACCCTTGAGGGCGGTCATTTAACCCGTACAAATGGCAACCTTTGGGGGCGGTCACTGAACCCATGCACTTTGGCAACCCTTGGGGGTGGTCACCGGAACCCGTACAAATTTCTCGGGGCAATCTCCACAACCTAATTGGAGACCCCGACGCAAGCCCGGAGCTTTACACCACAATGACTGAGCTCCAAGACACCACCAACCGTCTAGGGCGCCCAAGCACCCAAGAGGAACAAGCTCTAGGGTACCAAGCACCCAAGAGTAATAAGCTTCTCAACTTTTCACTTCCACGTATCATCGTGGAGAACTCAAACCGATGCAACTAATGCAATGGCAAGGGCACACGGAGTGCCCAAGTCCCTCCTCTCAAATCCCACCAAAGCAACGAAAGCTACGGAAGAATACGAGAGGAAGAACAAGAAGGAGAACACCAAGAACTCCAAGATCTAGATCCAAGGGGTTCCCCTCACATAGAGGATAAAGTGATTGGTGGAAATGTTGATCTAGATCTCCTCTCTCTTTCCCCCCAAAACTAGCAAGAATCCATTGAGGAATTGAGAGATAGCAAGCTCGAAGAAGGTCAACAATGGGGGCAAAACATGAGCACAAAGGATAGGGACAATTGGGGAAGAAGGCCCCCTTAAATAGGCTCCCCCTAATCCAACCGTTATGCCCACAAGTCGTGCTCAAGCGGTACTACCGCTCGGGGGAGCGGTACTACCGCTTAGCACGGTCAAAACAACCCAACGAGACAGAAAAAGTTCTGCCAAAGAGGTACTACTGCTTATAAGGGGTACTATCGCTCAGGGCGGTAGTACCGCTTATAAGAGGTACTACCACTCAGGGAGGTACTACCGCTCTCTACTACCGCAAAATTCGTGACGAGTTCCAGAAGCATAAATATTCAGCAGAAGTAGCACTGGAAGTAGCTGGCCGGTAGTACCGCTTATAAGTGGCACTACCGCTCTACTGCCGCTCTACTACTGCTTATAAGAGGTACTACCACTCGGGGAGCAGTACTACTGCTTAGAGCTGAAAAACTGCCCAACCAAAATAGAAGGATGGTCCAATACTGAAACAACTATAACTACTGCAAACGGACTCCGAAATCAGCAAACTCAAGCTTGTTGGATAGATGACGAGAAGTACTATCCAACAATGGCTGGTTATAGTAACAACTAGCAGTAGAAAAATGCTAATGATATAGAGATGTGAAACCTCTATGAATGAAGAACCGACAGAAACTCCAACGTCGAAAACATCATAGAAGATGCATATGAACTCCGTTTTCGATGAACTCGAGCTTGTCATGAAGATGACCATAAGTTCTAAAACTCACAAAGAGAAACACCAAACAAGAACCAAGAAAGATGATGCAAGGATGCAATGGTTTGAGCTCTCTACGAATGATATGATCAAGCTACTTACTTGAGAGCCCCCCTTGATAGTACGACAATCGATCCTATAACCCGGTCTCCCAACTACCACCATGAGACCGGTAAAATAGAAAACCTATCAAGGGCAAACCTTTGCGTTGCACAAAGTCCACTTGAGCTAGATGATGACGATCTTGACTTCCTCAAGTTGGACCACCTTTTTTGATTGCGTTGGCTCGAGGAAGACTAGTTGATTGCTCCCCCATACTCCACTATGGGTGAGCCACTCTTTGGCACATCTTCACAAGTCCATTGGCATCACAATGGACGGCAAGCTTCAAGGATGTGATCTCTTCATGATGCTCCACTTGAACTTGCACACCGCAACCTAACCCCACAAAGAACTCTCATGTAGACCGTGGGTTAGTACACAAAGCGCATTGGACAATGCTTGCCATACCATGGGATCACTTGATCCCTCTCGGTCCATCTTGTACGCTTTGTGTGTTGATCAACTTGATTCACTCTTTGACTTAGTCTTGATCAACCTTGTATCATGTCTTCTCTATGACCAATCTTTGGATAATTCCTTGAATAGTACGGTGGTCAACACATAAACTCCTTGAAACCAACAAATGGACTTCAAGAAAAGCCTATGGACAAATCCTACGAATATAACTCAAGGAAACCATTAATCCATAGAGAATGTCATCAATTACCAAAACCACACATGGGGGCACCATGCTCTTTCATCCATAATACAATTTGTAACAAAATCTTATATTTACTAATTGGAGGCACCTTATAAGACCTACATTAACCCCAAATGTCTAAATGAAAATTCACATCCAATTTTTGTTTTACATGATCTAAGTCATTCTAAAAAACATGATGTGCACTCATCAATTGGGTTCTGGTGTGACCTCATATCATACGAGCAGTCTAAAAAGTAACCTCATCTCATGTGTGTTGGTCGTTTTATTGTTCTACTCAAACATACCATGTTCAATACTTTACCAAGTTGATATGTCGCTGTCTTTTCTCCCCGACAGAGCAAGCTACAACCTTTCCTCCATGATGTTTTTGGTGATTTCTGAGGAACATCTCTGCTTCGCCACCAAGGCTCATCCGCACGTCGTGGTGCCCTTTCTCATTTTATTTTCTCTTCCCTGCTCATGCTTATCTTTTTCTTTTTGCGGGAAAACTTGTATTACTCACTTCACACAGGATTACAATCAAAGGAGTTAAGCTCAATGGCTTCCGGAGGTCCCGACCCAAGCCAGGTCATAGTTCTTCCATCCATATGAGCAAAGTTTGCCAAAGAGTTACTAACTTTATTTTGAGTTCTACTAATGTGAGTAATACTAGTTTTATGAAGACCCATGAGATACTTGATCTCCTTTACCAAAGCCGAGTAGATCGACCTATCTTCATCGCTGGATTTAATCATCTTCACTTCAACCGAAGAATCTATGTCAATTGCCACCAGTAGTTTTGATCGCATCAAAGCCAATGATAGCCCTTCCATACACGCTCCTAGTTCAGCTTCCAAGGCTCCCCGGCACGAGAACAGTTCCCTGCATGAGGAGAAGATAATGGAGTCTTGTTCATCATGCTTATCGGCACATCGTTGCTCTTCCTTGTGTGTTTCTTCTCCTGCCTTTTTCAACTCCAGTCTTCCATATCTTACATATACATTGGAACTCCTCTGTTCAGAATTACTTGTCGCAAAAATGAATAGAAATGGATGTATCTAAAATTAAAATACGTCTAGATACATCATTTTCTGCAACAAGTAATTCCAGAAAGAGGAAGTACTTAACAAAGGTTTGATCCAATTCAGGTTCTCTAGCTCTCCCTAATATATTTCTTAACACATTACAATCACAGATGCTCACATGCACGTATATATACTCACTCCTATGAGCGCACACATGAACACCCTACCCTTATGAGCACCACCGAGATACTGAGCTGGCACAACATCTTGAGATTAACGAAGACACCACAGACACCTCGTAATCGACGGGAACATCTCCTCCCCTCGCTGGAAAGTCTAAAATAAACTTAGCATCCAAGTTATGAATATGAATCAATCCAGGATCTATTTTAAACTTTTTTGAGATAATCTATGTTTATCTTTCTACACGTATCTATCCTTGGAGGGGGCATGGGCTGCTGGATGGCCCAAGTGGGCTCTTGGTGGCACTGATAGCTTTATGTCCGCAATATGTGGAGCGCATCGATGATGTAAAGGAGTGGCTATGTGAAGCCCGCAGCGGTTCCTATCGCAGCGTCGCCTGCCTAGTGACTGCGCCTGCTGATGTCATATTGAGGTCACCCATGTTTTTTGCTTTTTTCATCACATTTTTGTACCATTGTTTTTATTTCAAAATATTATATATATATATATATATATATATATATATATATATATATATATATATATATATAATACCACCAGTGGTAGTTACCACCACCTGTGTTTTGTATGTTGTATGTAGTATCTGTCAAAACTGAGAGTATGTGATGTCTACTACGCAACTTTATTCTTGTAGACTCGTGTTGGGCCTCCAAGCGCAGAGTTTTGTAGGACAGTAGCAATTTTCCCTCAAGTGGATGACCTAAGGTTTATCAATCCGTGGGAGGTGTAGAATGAAGATGGTCTCTCTCAAACAACCCTGCAACCAAATACAAGAAATCTCTTGTGTCCCCAACACACCAAATACAATGGCAAATTGTATAGGTGCACTAGTTCGGCGAAGAGATGGTGATAAAAGTGTAATATGGATGGTAGAAATATATTTTTATAATCTGAATAAATAAAAACAGCAAGGTAGCGAACGATAAAAGTGAGCACAAATGGTATTGCAATGCTTGAAAACAAGACCTAGCGTCCGTACTTTCGCTAGTGCAATCTCTCAACAATGCTAATCTAATTGGATCATATAACCATCCCTCAACGTGCGATGAAGAATCACTCCAAAGTTCTTATCTAGCGGAGAACATAAGAAGAAATTGTTTGTAGCTATTCTTTCCGATCGATCTATCCAAGAGTTCGTACTAAAATAACACCAAGTTATTTTTTTCGATCGATCTATCAAGAGTTCGTACTAAAATAACACTAAGTTATTCTTTCCGATCGATCTATCAAGAGTTCGTACTAAAATAACACCGAAGCAAATTCAGATTCATAATACTCAATCCAACACAAAGAACCTCAAAGAGTGCCCCAAGATTTCTACCGGAGAAACAAAAGACGAGAACGTGCATCAACCCCTATGCATAGATTACCCCAATGTCACCTCGGGAATCCGCGAGTTGAGTGCCCAAACATATCTCAAGTGAATCAATATGATACCCCATTGTCACCACGGGTATTCATAGCAAGACATACATCAAGTGCTCTCAAATCCATAAAAGTATTCAATCCGATAAAACGAAATCTCAAAGGGAAAACTCAATTCATCACAACATGATAGAGAGGGGAAAACACCATATGATCCAACTATATTAACAAAGCCCGCGATACATCAAGATCGTGACATCTCAAGAACACGAGAGAGAGAGAGATTAAACACATAGCTACTGGTACAAACCCTCAGCCCCGAGGGTGGACTACTCCCTCCTCATCATGGTGGCCATAGGGATGATGAAGATGGCCTCCGGTGATGATTTCCCCCTCCGGCTGGGTGCCGGAACGGGGTCTAGATTGGTTTTTCGTGGCTACAGAGGCTTGCGGCGGTGGAACTTCTGATCTAGGGTTACCCCTGATGGTTTCTCTATTTATAGGAATTTTTGGCGTTGGTTTCACGCTAAGATGGGCCTCGAGGTGAGCACAACCCACTGGGGCAAGGGCCCAGGCGCGCCCCGGTGTCTTGTGCCCTACTCCTTCACCTTCTGGTCCTTCCACGAAGCTTCGGGGGTCTCTTTTGTTCCAAAAAAATTCGTCAAAAAGTTTCAGCTCATTTGAAGAACTTTCATTTCTGCACAAAAAACAACACCATGGTAGTTCTACTGAAAACAGCGTCAGTCCGGGTTAGTTCCATGCAAATCATACCAAAACCATATAAAATTGTTGTAAACATGGCATGAATACTTCATAAATTATAGATACGTTGGAGACGTATCAGCATCCCCAAGCTTAATTCCTACTCGTCCTCGAGTAGGTAAATGATAAAAGAAATAATTTATGAAGTGTGAATGCTAGCAAAGTGCATAAGTTTGATCAATGATAATTTCAATCACTTTTCCTAGCATCATAACAGCAACTCTTTCTCATGAAACTTATTATGATAAAGTAGCAATTGAAAACAGAATTTTTGTTGTGGAAAGCTACCTATCATATTATCATATAATCTTTCTTTTGTAGCATGGACATTTGGACTTGAATGATTCAAAGCAATAGTCTATAATTTGACATGAGGACATCAATACGCAAGCATATCAACAAGCAACCATGTTTTTCAAAATATCAACACTAAAGAAAGTTATCCCTAGCCCATCATGCTCAATCATTGATCCGTTCATGAGACACACTTGAATATTAGCTACATCCAATGCTCAAGTACGATCATAGTGCCCCTTAGTTGGTGCTTTATAAGAGAAGATGAAGACTAAAAAAAATTAAAAATTGCATAAAGTAAATAGATAGGCCCTTCGCAGAGGGAAGTAGGGATTTGTAGAGGTGCCAGAGCTCAAAGCTTAAATTGAGAGATAAAAGATTTTGGGAGGCATACTTTTCCCGTCAACGAAAACGACCGAGTAATTCCCAACACTTTCCATGCTAGATATATCATAGGCGGTTCCCAAACAGAAAATAAAGTTTATTCCTTTTTCCACCATTCTTTCACAATCCATGGCTAGCCGTATCCACGGGTGCCCTCCATACCAACACTTTCCAAAGAATTTATTATTTGACAACATAAAGTAAATTTCTTTTTCATTTCGGGACTGGGCATCCCTAATACCTTTGCCGTACTCTCGTGCAATGACAAGTGAATAAACAATCATCTTGAGAATAACACATCTAGCATGGAAAATTTTAGCCACCCCCTGCCGCTTCATGAGCAGTACGAGCACACAAAGAGGAAATTTATTTTGAAAATTAGAGATGGCACATACAAATTTTCTTAGAACGGCACGGGAATACCGCATATAGGTAGGTATGGTGGACTCATGTGGCAAAACTGGGTTTAGTGATTTTGGATGCACAAGTAGTATTCCCACTTAGTACAAATGGAGGCTAGCGAATAGATTGAGAAGCAACCAACCAAGAAACGAAAATTCACATAAACGAGCATTGAGCATAACTAACACCGAATAATGCACCACAAGTAGGATGTAATTTCATTGCATAACTTTTGACTTTTGTGCTTGCATAGGGAATCACAAACCTTAACACCAACATTCTTACTAAAGCATAATTATTCACCAACATGACTCACATATTATTATCTCCATATCGCAAAACTATTGCAAGGAATCAAACTTATCATATCCAATGATCTACATGAGAGTTTTTATTATATCCTTCTTGGATATTCATTATATTAGGACCAATTTCAAAGCTTGTGCAAATTTTCATCACTATTATTGACTCTCGAAATAATATAAGTGAAGCATGAGAGTGTTCGACAAACTACTCCAAAAAGATATAAGTGAAGATCAAATGATTAGTTAAGTAAATAGGTAGCTATTTGAGGACTCTCTCTTATTTAAAAACTTTCAGATCTAAGTATTTTATTAAAACAGCAAGCAAAACAAAATAAAATGTCATTCTAAGAATAGCACACATCATGTGAAGAAGCAAAAACTTAGGCTCAACCGAGGCTAACCGATAATTGTTGATGAAGAAAGGTGGGATGCCTACCGGGGCATCCCCAAGCTTAGATGCTTGAGACTTCTTGGAATATTAATTTGGGATGCCTTGGGAATCCCCAAGCTTGAGCTCTTGTGTCTTCTTCATTCTTCTCATAACACGGTTTCCCTAATTCTTAAAAACTTCATCCACACAAAACTCAACAAGAACTCGTAAGATACGTTAGTATAAATCAATGCAACACCTTATCATTCTCTACTGTAGCAAATCACTAAAGTTATTATTTAACATTGCATACTAAATGCCTCTGCATATTTAATACTCCTATCCTCAAATAGAATCATTAAACAAGCAAACATATGCAAACAATGCAAACATAACAGCAATCTGTCTAAACAGGACAGTCTGTAAAGAGTGCAATATTAATCATACTTACCTAACTCCAAAAATTCTGAAAATTTACCACACTGTATAAAATTTATCATATCTTATTGTGAAAAAAGTTTAAAAATTTTATCACATTCTTACTTTTCTGGATAATTATTGCAACAGAGATAAACTTTCTGTTTTGAAACAGCAACTCATATATTTGCAGAATAAGCATGGTGATGGCTATCCTTGCCACTTTTATTGAAATAAAAGATGCAAAAAATTATTATAAATAAAATCAAGCAAATCCTAACAAAATAAAATGACTCTCCAAGCAAAACTCATATCACGCGATGAATGAAAATATAGCTCCAAGTGAGGTTACCGATAATGTTGAAGACGAAAGAGGGGATGCCTTCCGGGGCATCCCCAAGCTTAGTTGCTTGGATCTTCCTTGAATATTACCTTGGGTGTGCCTTGGGAATACCCAATCTTAGGGTCTTGTCACTCCTTATTCTCCTCATATCGATATCTCACCCAAAACTTGAAAACTTCAATCACACAAAACTTAACGGAACTTCGTGAGATGGGTTAGTATGATAAAGACAAATCATTCACTTTGGTACTGTCAATATAAGATTCATAATTGTTCTCACACAATGCCTACTTTAATCTACAATTTCCATAATTTATATTAAGCAATATAAGCCATAGAAACCATAAAACAAGCAAACTATGCATTGCAAACAGAATCTGTCAAAGACAGAACAGTACATAAAGATCTGAATTAAGGTCATACTTCTTTAATTCCAAAAATTCTTAAAACTTAGGAAAGCGTAGAAAATTTGTATACCCATAAAATTTAAAAAAAATCAGAGTTTTTCGACGCTCCAGTGAATTAAAACAGTTCTGTTACTGGGCGCAAAAGTTTCTGTTTTTGCACAGAATCAAGTCAACTATCATCCACACTATCCCAAAGGCTTTCTTGGTACTTTATTGAAATAAAAGTTATAAAACATGATTACTACAGTATACTAATCATGTGAACACACAAAAACAGTAGGGGTAAATGTCGGGTTGTCTCCCAACAAGCGCTTTTCTTTAATGACTTTTAGTTAGGCATGATGATTTCAATGATGCTCGCATAAAAGATAGGAATTGAAACACAAAGAGAGCATCATGAATCATAAGTTCCTCTCTCATAATAATTTTCAGTAGCATCATGAATAGATTCATCAATATAACCATCACATAAAGCATTATTTTCATGATCCACAAGCATAGAAATTTTATTACTCTCCACATAAGAAAATTTCTTCTCATTCACAATGGTGGGAGTATCATATGAAACTCGAATACTATAAATTGTTTCCACATTAAAAGAGTACTGTTCAGGAAAAGGGTAGTCATAACTATGACAAGTTTTATAAACATAATCATCACTACTTTTTAGAACATAAGTATCATCACAATAATCATCATAAGTAGCAACTTTATTCTCATCATAGATAGGAGGCATGCAACCATCATAGCAAATTTGATCATTCAAAGTAGGGGGGCTAAAAAGATCATCTTCATTAAGCATAGCATCCCTAAGCTTGGGACAAACATTAATTGCAGCAAATAAATTCTCAAATATGTCATTCTCATCAAACATAGCATCCCCAAGCTTGTGGCTTGGCATATCATAAGCATAATCACTCTCATCATTAATAGTATGAATAGCACCAATGGTATAACAATTGCTATCATCATTATTTCCTAAGTTGGTGCCAAAAATATTTCCAAGATTATAAGAAGTATCATTATCTTCCCAATCATAATCATCACAACAAGCAATAGGCATAACAAAATCATCATCAAGTGCATCATCTTCCACAATTATTTTTGATTCATTTTCATGAGGCACAACAATAATAGGAGCAACATTATTTGGGAGAGATACCTTTTTACCTCTATTCTTTCTTCTTTTCTTCTTCTTCACCACATCATGTGTGGGTTTAATTAATTTTTTCAAGCTTCTTGTTGAAGAGATTGATTGGATAGGAAGCTCCTCCTAGTTACCTGATTCATCATAATAAACACTAGGAGGGTATTGGGAAATATTTTCCCTTTCATTAGTACTCTCTTCATATTCTATTTGTTTTCTTGTCTTTAGATAGTTGGCAATATAAGGATTCTCAATGCAATTTACCGCACAAAACATATAAATTTCCTCTAGATCAAAAATCAAGAAATCTCTCGAGATTAAATTTTGGAATACCCTCAGTTATACGTTTCATTTCTTCATACCCCAAAAGAAGACTAAGCTCTTTATGATGCTCAAGGGTAATCAAGTTATCACAATTTTTGGACACGATTTGATCGTGAAACAATTTGCATTGGAGATTTAAATGACCACGTTCATTACAAAGTTCACAAGGATGGCGAAAAAATTAAATCTTTCAGCACAATCATCTAGCCTCTCTTGCAAATTTTTCGTTTCTAAATATTTATGCTTCTTACAAAATCTATCTTCCCTTCTTGGTGTGCATTTGCACTCCCAATTCACTCCGCAAAAATTGACATGCTTATAAGAAACATTTTTGTCATGACTTGTGCAATCATCATTAGCATTTCGGATATTCAAAGAATTCATACTAACAACATTGCAATCATGCTCATCATTCAAATATTTTGTGCCAAACATTTTATTGACTTCTTCTTCTAACAATTGAGCACAATTTTCCGATCCATCATTTTCAAGAAAGATATTATAAAGATGATCAATAATATGATGCAACCTCAATTCCATTTTTTTATGTAGTTTTCTTTTATAAACTAAACTAGTGATAAAACAAGAAACTAAAAGATTCAATTGCAAGATCTAAAGATATACCTTCAAGCACTCACCTCCCCGGCAACGGCGTCAGAAAAGGGCTTGATGTCTACTACGCAACTTTATTCTTGTAGACTCGTGTTGGGCCTCCAAGCGCAGAGTTTTGTAGGACAGTAACAATTTTCCCTCAAGTGGATTACCTAAGGTTTATCAATCCGTGGGAGGCATAGGATGAAGATGGTCTCTCTCAAACAACCCTGCAACCAAATACAAGAAATCTCTTGTGTCCCCAACACACCCAATACAATGGCAAATTATATAGGTGCACTAGTTCGGCGAAGAGATGGTGATAAAAGTGTAATATGGATGGTAGAAATATATTTTTATAATCTGAATAAATAAAAACAGCAAGGTAGCAAGTGATAAAACGGAGCACAAACGGTATTGCAATGCTTGAAAACAAGGCCTAGGGTCCATACTTTCGCTAGTGCAATCTCTCAACAATGCTAATCTAATTGGATCATATAACCATCCCTCAAAGTGCGACGAAGAATCACTCCAAAGTTCCTATCTAGCGGAGAACATAAGAAGAAATTGTTTGTAGCTATTCTTTCCGATCGATCTATCCAAGAGTTTGTACTAAAATAACACCAAGTTATTCTTTCCGATCGATCTATCCAAGAGTTCGTACTGAAATACAACCAAGTTATTCTTTCCGATCGATCTATCAAGGGTTCGTACTAAAATAACACCAAGTTATTCTTTCCGATTGATCTATCAAGAGTTCGTACTAAAATAACACCAAAGCAAATTCAGATTCATAATACTCAATCCAACACAAAGAACCTCAAAGAGTGCCCCAAGATTTCTACCGGAGAAACAAAAGACGAGAACGTGCATCAACCCCTATGCATAGATTACCCCAATGTCACCTCAGGAATCCGTGAGTTGAGTGCCAAAACATACCTCAAGTGAATCAATATGATACCCCATTGTCACCACGGGTATTCATAGCAAGACATACATCAAGTGCTCTCAAATCCATAAAAGTATTTAATCCAATAAAACAAAATCTCAAAGGGAAAACTTAATTCATCACAACAAGATAGAGAGGGGAAAACACCATATGATCCAACTATATTAACAAAGCCCGCGATACATCAAGATCGTGACATCTCAAGAACACGAGAGAGAGAGATTAAACACATAGCTACTGGTACAAACCCTCAGCCTCGAGGGTGGACTACTCTCTCCTCATCATGGTGGCCATAGGGATGATGAAGATGGCCTCCGGTGATGATTTCCCCCTCCGACAGGGTGCCGGAACGGGGTCTAGATTGGTTTTTCGTGGCTACAGAGGCTTGCGGCGGCGGAACTTCTGATCTAGGGTTACCCCTGATGGTTTCTCTATTTATAGGAATTTTTGGCGTTGGTTTCACGCTAAGATGGGCCTCGAGGTGAGCACAACCCACTGGGGCAAGGGCCCAGGCGCGCCCCTGTGTCTTGTGCCCTACTCCTTCACCTTCTGGTCCTTCTACGAAGATTCGGGGGTCTTTTTTGTTCCAAAAAAAAATCGTCAAAAAGTTTCAGCTCATTTGGAGAACTTTCATTTCCGCACAAAAAACAACACCACGGTAGTTCTGCTGAAAACAGCATCAGTCCGGGTTAGTTCCATGCAAATCATACCAAAACCATATAAAATTATTGTAAATATGGCATGAATACTTCATAAATTATAGATACATTAGAGACGTATCAGTATGTACGCGTAGTATGTAGTATATAATGGTGTTTAGGTAGTATATATACTGCTTTTTAGATAGTATGTACCATATTTTGGGTGTGCTCTTTTTTACATACAAATATGTACGTATTTCACAAATATAATAAAAATTATGGGCCAACTTGTAATTATTTCATGAAACTCAATTTGGAGAATCTTATATATAATATATGAACATACTCAAAATGATAAAGTAGTATATATATTATCACATGATAGTATATGAGACATGTGGGCTAACTACCCCAGGTGGTAGGATGGATATATATATATATAGACACACAAAAACTTTTGCATAAAATTTTATAAATGTTAAACATGCATTTGAAAAATGTTAAACATGTATAAAAAATATAAATCATGCATACAAAAAATGTTCTGACATTAAAAATGTCACTGCTTAAAAATTTCGGTGCCATTTAAAAAAATCTTTATACAATTTACAAAAAATGTTTGTGTAATTCAAAAAATGTTTCATACATTCAAGAAAAATGTATGTTAAATTTAGGAAAATTGTTCACGAGTTTAAAAAACAATTCGGAGATTTTTCATAAAAATTGTTATTAATATATTTTTTAAAATGATTGCATAGTGTAAAGAAATGATTCATACAATACAAAAATGTGTGACATTTTAAAGAAAAAATCCGGCACTTTAAAAAAATGTTCCTGACAATTAAAAAAATATAAGTGGAAAAAATTGTTACAGTAGGTTAAAATTGTTAATTTCTATTAAAAATGTACATGGCATTTTAAAGAAATATTCACATGTTTCCAAAAAATGTCTGCGAAAAATATATAAATGTTTACTCAATGTAAAAAAAATCTTTATGTAATTTAAAAAATGCTTATTGCCATAAAAAAATGTACACCGTATTTGGAAAATGTTACTATGTATTCAAAACATGTTTTTAGAAGAATATATACATCATGTATTTTAAAATATATACATCATGTTTCAGAAAAATATTTCGCGGGTGCTTTAGGAATGTAAATTTTATGCAAAAAGAAAAAGTAGAGATGAGTTCAAAAAAGAAAGCCAATAAAAGCACAAAGAAACAAAAAAGGAAAGCAAAAAATCCAAGAAACCGAAGAAAACAAATAAAGAAAGAAAACCAAATATAATGAAGAAAGAAAAGAAAACCGAGAAAAACCAATGAGAAAACAAAGAAAACCAAACTAAAATAAAGAAAAAAAGGAAAGTTGAAGAAAACCGTGAAAAACAAATAAACCAATGGAAATACAACAAGAAAATGAAAAACGAAAAAGGGATGAAAACCGGGCCAATCGAGCATACAGCGATCGCTACAAGCGGCAGCGACTACCACGCTAAATGGGCCAGCCGGCTAGTGGGTCGCCCATAGGCGATTCCTAGTAGGAATCAGTACGGGTGACACATAGTTGTGGCTTGAAGTGATTCCTATGTCTGAGTTCTGCTGATGTCATGCCAATGTCACAAGTTTTTTCTCTACCTTCGTTTATATTTTGAAAATAATAATACTAAACACATATATTATGAAAAATGAAATTAGTTATTTTTTTAAAGTGCTCACACAATTAAAAAAATGTAAATGTTGTAAAGGAAAAGTTTGCATCATGCCGCTCACAACCGTGCAGCATGATGCAAAATCTGACGTCCAAAACGTGAGCGCCATAGATTTCGATTTTCCAAGAAAAAAGAAGGATTATCCCCGTCCACAAAAATCCTCACCGAATTCACTGTTAGTGCTGAATATACGAATGCAAACACCCTGAAACTTGGAAAAGTTGGCACACGAATTCGACAAACACAAAACATACATCCATGCTCCACGCATCCACTCAGAGACAGATCCCAATACACCCGCACTCATTCGCAGGGACAGACTGAAAGCCAAGTCTGGTCGATCAGTAGGAGCCGAGCTGGGTGATCTTGCCGCCGAGCTGCCTCTGCGCGTAGGTGAAGAGCCGGCCGGCCTCCTCCCTGCTGACGGCGCCGTCGCGGTTGGCGTCCGCGGCGCGCACCCCTCCCCGCGCCTTCCACGACGCGAACCACAGGTTGAGGCTCCGCAGCGCGCGCTCCAGCTCCTCCCGGCTGATCCTCCCGTCGTGGTCCGCGTCGAACTGCCCCAGCCACGCCCAGAACTCCTCCGCCGTCAGCTCCCCCTGCGGCAGCCCGCGGTACCGCATGAACGCCATGGATCGAGAGCGAGCTCCGCTTTGATCGTTTGCTAGCCTGGCTGCTGCTTCTCTGTGTGTGAGTGCGAGCAGCTGATGTGATTGTGATGGGGAATTGGGCAGTGATCCGCCGTCCTTTATATATACGGTGGAGCAGGGGGTTTGCCGCGGCACGTTTTTCACAAATCCACGGACGCGCGTTGTGATGTGACGCGTAAATATTTCGGTGTGTTTCACTCGGCTTGGGTGATTTCAGGTTAAAGAATGGGTCGACCGCTAGTGGGATTTTAGCAAGGGAACAATCAGCGGTGTAGCTTAAAAGTGCTTCCTTTAGAGATGGATTAGGCGAGTGGCATACAATTGGTGTACAAATGTAGGGAGCTAAGGGGTTGTATGATCATGTCTTGGGAATCAACATATAACACTTGACAAAAGTATTGCAAGTACACACTTTGAGAGGTTGGCTACACTTATTGGATGCCCAATCCGTTTCTTTTAAGCATGGGATGACAATCAACGTGGCACAATAGTACAAACCGCTGAGAAGCAGGGGAGTTAAGGACGATGAGTCGACAATGCGCGTCAGAAATGAACCGTCGCCTTTCGAGCCGTTGGATTCACGTGCTACAAGCCGTTCGATCAGCCATTCAATGTGACCTGACAATTTGCAACATAGACCATGTTGCGCTCATCGATCTGTGCCGCGTCAGCTCATCCAGACACAGGCGAACGTTTGCAACATGGGGCATGTTGCAAACGCAACATGGACCATGTTGCGGTTACCTCCAACTTGTATAACGTTGCAAACATGTGGGTCAACATAGGGTCACCATATGTTGTGGCCACCTCCAACAATGATAACGACAACTCCGATCAGGCAGCTCGCCGTAGCTCCAAATTGTCAAAAAAAAAAAACTCTCCGCAGCTCCACCTCTGGCTTGCAGCATCCCCATAGCAAGCGGTGATCGTCGTTGCGTTGCACTGCGCCGCTCCGGAGAAGCCACGCTGCCAAAGGGGAGGACATGGTGTCACTGCTGCAGCGTTCGACGTTGTGTTGTGTGTCTCAGCCTAGGCTGGAGTTCGTGGCTGCTGTGTGCCGAAGCGGAGCGGCGCTAAGCCGTGCGCCAAATCTCCTCCATCAACCATTGTCAAAGCCGTGGCACGGGGAGCCTGCTGGCCGTCCTCGGTCTGAATTTGCCTTAGGATGAACCTAGGGTTTCAAAAAAAATTAAACGACGGGAGTATGTCTCTTCAACCAAAACTAGGCTTACAATACTCTAGACTAAGCATCACCTCCACGTCAACGTTTGTGACATAGCATTAGCAGTTTACCCCGTCGAATATTATGAATGGTCCTCCACAGATTAGAAACGTTGTCAATGGCCCTGATACTAAAGAGTTGGATCTGGATGGAGTGTGCTCGGTTAACTGGGAAAAAAAAAAACAAGAGTTGTGGTTTTCTGAAACCTTCATCTCAGTTGTCGTGGTTTCTTAATATTCAGTCTCGGATCACATAGAATAAGCTTGTTATATTCTTTTCCGTAGCTCCCTCCCCCTCCGTCGCCCCCCGCGCGAGCGACCGAGGGGTCTCAACCCTCCGCCGCCGGCCCCCTCCTCCTTCCCGCTCTCCCCTCCGCCGCCGCCGGTGGTCGGCGCCGGGCTAAGCCCGCGCGTGTGATACGTCTCCAACGTATTTATAATTTTTGATTGTTCCATGCTATTATATTATCTGTTTTGAATATTTTATATGCATTAAAATGCTATTTCATATTATTTTTGGGACTAACCTATTAACCTAGAGCCCAGTGCCAGTTTCTGTTTTGTCCTTGTTTTTGAGCCTCGCAGAAAAGGAATACCAAACGGAGTCCAAACAGAATAAAACTTCACGATAATTTTTCTTGGACCAGAAGACACCTAGGGGACTTGGAGTCCAAGTCAGAAGAGCCACGAGGCGGCGACAAGGGTGGAGGGCGCGCCCTAGGGGGGGGGGGGGGTGCCCCCCTACCTTGTGGGCCCCTCGGAACTCCCCTGACCTAGCCCTTCCTCCTATATATTCACATATATTCCAGAACCACCAGAGGCATCCACGAAAACACTTTTCCACTGCCGCAACCTTCTCTTCCCGTGAGATCCCATCTTGGGTTCTTTTCCGGCATCCTACCGGAGGGGAATCGATCACGGAGGGCTTCTACATCAACTCCATTGCCCTTCCGATGATGCGTGAGTAGTTTACCTCAGACCTACGGGTCCATATCTAGTAGCTAGATGGCTTCTTCTCTCTTTTTGATTCTCAATACAACGTTCTCCTTGATGTTCTTGGAGATCTATCCGATGTAATCTTCTTTTGCGGTGTGTTTGTCGAGATCCGGTGAATTGTGGATTTATGATCAGCTTATCTATGAATATTATTTGAATCTTCTCTGAACTCTTTTATGCATGATTTAATATCTTTGTATTTCTCTTCGAATTATCGGTTTGGTTTGGCCAACTAGATTGATTTTTCTTGCAATGGGAGAGGTGCTTAGCTTTGGGTTCAATCTTGCGTGATTTCACCCAGTGACAAAGTAGGGGTAGTGAGACACGTATTGCATTGTTGCCATCGAGGATAAAAAGATGGGGTTTTCATCATATTGCTTGAGTTAATTCCTCTACATCATGTCATCTTACTTAAGGCGTTACTCCGTTCTTTATGAACTTAATACTCTAGATGCATGCTGGATAGCGGTCGATGTGTGGAGTAATAGTAGTAGATGCAGGCAGGAGTCGGTCTACTTGACACGGACGTGATGCCTATATGCATAATCATTGCCTTGGATATCGTCATAACTTTGCGCTTTTCTATCAATTGCTCGACAGTAGTTTGTTCACCCACCGTATTATTTGCCTTCATGAGAGAAGCCTCTAGTGAAACCTATGGCCCCCGGGTCTATTTTCCATCATATTACTTTCCGATCTACTATTTTGCAATCTTTTATTTTCAGATCTATATACCAAAAAACCCAAAAATATTTTATCTTTTGTTTATCTATCTCTATCAGATCTCACCTTTACAAGTGACCGTGAAGGGATTGACAACCCCTTTTTTGTGTTGGGTGCAAGTGTTTGATTGTTTGTGCAGGTGTTAGTGATTTGTGTGTTCTTCTCCTATTGGATTGATACCTTGGTTCTTAACTGAGGGAAATACTTATCTCTACTGTGCTGCATCACCCTTTCCTCTTCAAGAGAAAAACCAACGCAAGCTCAAGAAGTAGCAAGAAGAATTTTTGGCGCCGTTGCCGGGGAGATCTACGCCAAGTCAAGACATACCAAGTACCCATCATAAACTCTCACTCTTGCATTACATTATTCGCTATTTGCCTCTTGTTTTCCTCTCCCTCACTTCCAAAACGATTTTCGAATTTTTTTGCCTTTTTATTCGCCCTTCTTTCGTTCGTCTTCTTTTCGTTTGCTTTTTGTTCGCTCGTGTATTAGATTGCTTGCTTTGTCACGATGGTTCAATCCAAGAACTTTGATCCTTACTATAGGAAGTTGGAAGAAATTGAAAATAATACTAGAAGCTTCATGTCCCTACAATTTGAGCATAATAATTTCTTTAGAAACGAGCTCAAGGAGCAGAAAACTTTTATGAAGTATATGAACAAAGAACTTGATGATATGTCTAAGGAATTCTATGGTCTTAAATCTCAATTTGCTCATCTTGAAAATTTAGTTGGCCAAATTTCTGATAAACAAACCACTTTGGTAAATAAGATGGCCGCTAAACCGGAGTCTTGTGAAAATAATGATGAAGATCTTAAAGTGATTGATGTGACTCCTATTGAATCTTTGTTTTCTAAAATAAATCTTGATAAAGATGGGACTGGAGATGAGTCAACTTTAGTTAAAAGGCGTCCCAATGATTCGGTGTTTATAGATCTTGATGCAAAAATTGATAAAAGTGGAATTGGAGAGGTCAAAACTTTAAGTAGCAATGAACCCACTCTTTTGGATTTCAAGGACTTTAATTATGATAATTGTTCTTTAATAGATTGTATTTTCTTGTTGCAATCCATGTTGAATTCTCCTCATGCTTATAATCAAAATAAAGCTTTTACTAAACATATTGATGATGCTTTGATGAAATCTTTTGAAGAAAAGCTTGAATTGGAAGTTTCTATCCCTAGAAAACTTTATGATGAGTGAGAACCTACTATTAAGATTAAGATTAAAGATTATGAGTGCCATGCTTTGTGTGATTTGGGTGCTAGCGTTTCCACAATTCCAAAAACTTTATGTGATGTGTTAGGTTTCCGCGAATTGGATGATTGTTCTTTAAATTTGCATCTTGCGGATTCCACTATTAAGAAACCTATGGGAAGGATTAATGATGTTCTTATTGTTGCAAATAGGAATTATGTTCCCGTAGATTTCATTGTTCTTGATATAGATTGCAATCCTACATGTCCTATTATTCTTGGTAGACCTTTCCTTAGAACGATTGGTGCAATTATTGATATGAAAGAAGGAACCATTAGATTTCAATTTCCGTTATGGAAGGGCATGGAACACTTTCCTAGAAAGAAAATTAAGTTGCCATATGAATCTATTATGAGAGCTACTTATGGATTGCATACCAAAGATGACAATACCTAGATCTATGTGTTTTTATGCCTAGGACGTTAAACAATAGCGCTTGTTGGGAGGCAACCCAATTTTATTTTTTTCTTGTTTTTTTTTGTTGTGTTTTTCAATAAATTTTTCATATAGCCTCTGGTTAGATGTGTTTTGGTGTTTTAATTAGTGTTTGTGCCAAGTAAGACCTTTGGGATGGCTTACGGTGATAGTTGATTTGATCTTGCTGAAAAACAGAAACTTTTGCGTCCAGTCACAGAATTTTAATAATTCACTGGAGCGTTTAAAAACCCTGAATTTTTTACAAATGATTGATTTACAAATTGAATCTGTTTTCATAAATTTTCAGAATTTTTGGAGTTATAGAAGTATTATAACAATTCGTATCTTCGCAGACTGTTCTGTTTTTGACAGATTCTGTTTTCTTTGTGTTGTTTGCTTATTTTGATGAATCTATGGGTAGTATCGGGGGGGTATGAACCATGGAGAAGTTGGAATACAGTAGATATTACACCAATATAAATAAATAATAAGTTCACAACAGCACCAAAAGTGGTGATTTTATTTTCTTGTACTAACGGATCTCACGAGTTTTCTGTTGAGTTTTGTGTTGTGAAGTTTTCAAGTTTTGGGTAAAGATTTGATGGACTATGGAATAAGGAGTGGCAAGAGCCTAAGCTTGCGGATGCCCAAGGCACCCCAAGGAAATATTCAAGGACAACCAAGAGCCTAAGCTTGGGGATGCCCCGGAAGGCATCCCCTCTTTCGTCTTCGTCTATCGGTAACTTTACTTGAGGCTATATTTTTATTCACCACATGATATGTGTTTTGCTTGGAGCGTCTTGTATGATATGAGTCTTTGATTTTTAGTTTGCACAAATCATCCTTTCTGTACACACCTTTTGAGAGGGACATGCATGAATCGTGATTTATTAGAATACTCTATGTGCTTCACTTATATCTTTTGAGCTAGGCAATTTTACTCTAGTGCTTCACTTATATCTTTTTAGAGCACGGCGGTGGTTTTATTTTATAGAAATTGTTGAACTCTCATGCTTCACTTATATTATTTTGAGAGTCTCTCTAAACAGCATGGTAATTTGCTTTGGTTATAAATTTAGTCCTAATATGATAGGCATCCAAGAGGGATATAATAAAAACTTTCATGTAAAGTGCATTGAATACTATGTGAAGTTTGATTCCTTATGATTGTTTTGAGATATGAGGATGGTAATATTAGAGTCATGCTAGTGAGTAATTATGGATTGTAGAAATACTTGTGTTAAAGTTGGTGATTCCCGTAGCATGCGCGTATGGTGAACCGTTATGTGATGAAGTCGGAGCATGATTTATTTATTGATTGTCTTCCTTATGAGTGGCGGTCGGGGACGAGCGATGGTCTTTTCCTACCAATCTATCCCCCTAGGAGCATGCGCGTAGTACTTCGTTTCGATGACTATTAGATTTTTGCAATAAGTATGTGAGTTCTTTATGACTAATGTTGGGTCCGTGGATTATACGCACTCTCACCCTTCCACCTTTGCTAGCCTCTCTAGTACCGCGCAACTTTCGCCGGTGCCATACACCTACCTTTTACCTTTCTCAAAACAGCCACCATACCTACCTATTATGGCATTTCCATATCCATTCTGAGATATATTGCCATGCAACTTTCCACCGTTCCGTTTTATTATGACACGCTCCATCATTGTCATATTGCTTTGCATGATCATGTAATTGACATCGTGTTTGTGGCAAGGCCACCTTTTCATATTTATATATGTCACTATTGAGTCATTGCACATCCCGGTACACCGCCGGAGGCATTCATATAGAGTCATATTTTGTTCTAAGTATCGAGTTATAATTATTGAGTTGTAAGTAAATAAAAGTGTGACGATCTTCATTATTAGAGCATTGTCCCATGTGAGGAAAGGATGATGGAAGCTATGATTCCCTCACAAGTTGGGATGAGTCTCTGGACTTTACAAAAAATAAAAGAGGCCAACGAAGCCCACAAAAAAAAGAGGCCAAAGAAGCCCACCAAAATAAAAAAAAAGAGAAAAGAGAGAAGGGGCAATGTTACTATCCTTTTTCCACACTTGTGCTTCAAAGTAGCACCATGATCTTCATGATAGAGAGTCTCCTATGTTGTCACTTTCATATACTAGTGGAAAATTTTCATTATAGAACTTGGCTTGTATATTCCAATGATGGGCTTCCTCAAATTGCCCTAGGTCTTCATGAGCAAGCAAGTTGGATGCACACCCACTTAGTTTCTTTTTGAGCTTTGATAAACTTATAGCTCTAGTGCATCTGTTGCATGGAAATCCCTACTCACTCACATTGATATCTATTGATGGTCATCTCCATAGCCCGTTGATACGCCTAGTTGATGTTAGATTATCTCCTTCTTTTTTGTCTTCTCCACAACCACCATATTCTATTACACCTATAGTGCTATGTCCATGGCTCACACTCATGTATTGTGTGAAAGTTGAAAAGGTTTGAGAACATCAAAAGTATGAAACAATTGCTTGGCTTGTCATCGGGATTGTGCATGATTTGAATACTTTGTGTGATGAAGATGGAGCATAGCCAGACTATATGATTTTGTAGGGATAGCTTTCTTTGGCCATGTTATTTTGAGAAGACATGATTGCTTTATTAGTATGCTTGAAGTATTATTGTTTTTATGTTAATATTAAACTTTTGTTTTGAATCTTATGCATCTGAACATTCATGCCACAATAAAGAAAATTACATGGATAAGTATGTTAGGTAGCATTCCACATCAAAAATTCTGTTTGTATCATTTACCTACTCGAGGACGAGCAGGAATTAAGCTTGGGGATGCTTGATACGTCTCCAATGTATCTATAATTTTTGATTGTTCCATGCTATTATATTATCTGTTTTGGATGTTTTATATGCATTAATATGCTATTTCATATTATTTTTGGGACTAACCTATTAACCTAGAGCCCAGTGCCAGTTTCTGTTTTGTCCTTGTTTTTGAGCCTCGCAGAAAAGGAATACCAAACGGAATAAAACTTCACGATAATTTTTCTTGGACCAGAAGACACCTAGGGGACTTGGAGTCCAAGTCAGAAGAGCCACGAGGCGGCGACAAGGGTGGAGGGCGCGCCCT
The DNA here is from genome assembly GCA_011799875.1 of Thinopyrum elongatum. Lineage (NCBI taxonomy): Eukaryota > Viridiplantae > Streptophyta > Magnoliopsida > Poales > Poaceae > Thinopyrum > Thinopyrum elongatum. Next base: position 173,904,377 of record CM022303.1, on the reverse strand, counting down.
AGGGGGCTCATCTTCATCGGTCTTGCAGCATTAGACGAGTGTAGATTAGCACAGTATAAATAAGTAGCAGTATTAAGTATCAACCTCGGCCAGAGATCCTTTCTCGACTCCCTGCGAGAAAGCAATCCCAGAGCCCTACTATCCATATCTCATCTCAAGTATCCAGTTCTAGTTGTATCGATCGGGATACAACTCTGAGCATCCGTTACCGAGGATCCGGCTATGCATAGATTAGTTCTTCCCTGCAGGGGTGCACCAACTTACCCACCACGCTCGCTTAACTCCGGCTGGACACACTTTTCTGGGTCATGCCCAGCCTCGGCTAAACAACACGCCGCAGCCTGACCAAAAACTTAACAGAGAGGTCAGCACGCCTGACTAAACCTATGCACCCAGGGGTCTTGGGCCATCACCCCGGGCGCTCCTGCACGTTGCGAGGGCGGCCGGTGAGCAGACCTAGCAACCCACACTATCAAGGTGGTTGCGTTACGCGGTCCAACCCGGCGCGCGCCACTCAGTCGCTGACATCTAGAAAGCTTCGGCTGATGCATACGACGCAGAGTGCCCATAACTGTTCCCAGGTGATGGTTAGTGCTATCGGGCCAGAGGCCCACTCGGATCAAATATCCAAACCGTTAGTGTATTGGGGGTGTGCGGTAACGAGCAGAGACTCATGATCGATGTGACCCCGTCGCCCCGTCTCGAGGACTTGCGGCAAGGGCTAAGAATGCCCGGCCACGCCTCATAATTATCTCACGGGCACCCTTCCAGGTCAACCCGTGTCCACATCACTCGTATCTTATACTCGCTCGGGTACCCCTCAGGGTCGACCCGACTTTATCATGGTTCATGGTTTAAGTCATAGTAACTGTGTGTCCAAACACCAGGGGGAAACCCAAGGAATCACCCTCGATGGATTCCACCTGATGTGGTCGTCAAGGTGAACTTAGGAGGAATCACCCTCGAGGTTCACACTTGAGGTGTTGCACGACAGCGTCGTTATTGGAAGTGGTGAATGAGGAATCACCCTCGATGACCATGACCGAATAGCTACTCTACAGAGTTAACATCAGAAGTGCTAAACGAGGTATCACCCTCAGCACTCGATAGTAACGCTGCAGTGTCGTACAACTAAGGGGGGTGATGTGCGGTGCCGGGGCCTGGTTGTCGATCATGTTGATCGAGTCATCTGATAATCCAGCGGGGGCAACTAGGGACAAAGTGGGGGGTCTCTGGTGGATCACTGACCAGCCTATACTAAGCAGTTTAGGATAAGCAGGTAGGTAACAATAGCAGGTTACAAAATTAGGCTATGCATCAGAAATATGATAAGCAGTAGCAGCAACAATTTCTAATGCAAGCATAAGAGAGAAAGAATAGGCGATATCGGCATGTTCAAGGGGGGGTGCTTGCCTGGTTGCCTTGCAAACACCAACAGGTCTTCGACGAGGTAGACGATCATCGGGTCATCATCGGTCTCGGGGTCTAGCGAATAGGAGGAGGGGGAAGAAACAATAAATAAAGGCAGGTAAATGCAATCACAGAAGCATAGCATGGCAGCACGTGCCTCGAGGTGCTCCCTAATGCAGTACTACGCAAGTTAGTGGGAGTGGGAACTATTCAGGAGTGTTCTCCCAGCTCCGGGTGATTATCAGACAGATGAAACGGAGGGGAAAGTTCCATGTTCATCATGCTAGAGGCATGTGACAGGTATGAGGAGGGCATATTCAGATTCGTCTCGTCGTTCTGAGAAACTTTCATGTAGAAAGTTTTTCGATCCGAGCTACGGTTAATTTTCTACGATTTTTCAAAGATTTTAGCATTTTCTGAAATTTAAATCAATTTAGAAAATAACAAAAAATACTGATTACGTCAGCGTGATGTCACTGTGACATCAGCGAGTCAAACCGTCTGGTCCAGGTCAAACCTGACCTACGGGTCCCACCTATCATAGGCAGTGGGTTAACTAACTAATAACAGGGTTAATTAGCTAGGTGGGGCCCTATGTCAGTGACTAATTAACTGATTAGATTAGGTTTTAATTAAAACCAAGTTAATTAACTTAACTAAATGGGACGGGCCCACTGGTCAGTGGTCGTAGCACCACGTCAGCACAGTTAACCAGTCAACTGGTCAACGGGGGCCCCTGGGCCCACGGGTCAGTGTCCCAGGGGGGTGGCCCAGGTTGGCCACGTCAGCGGTGGCGCCGGTGACGACGCCGACGACCAAAACCGAAGCGGCAGTACGCCGGAGTCGGCCGAAAACCGCGCACAGAGCCCCGTTTGGCACGGGAGTAGGTGCGTTCGAGGGCTGGGAGTGGCTCGCATCATCTGGTGGCGGTGGTTGGTCTAGGGGAGGTCGCGAGCATCGCCGGCGTCGAGCGAGGCAGAGGTGTTCTCGGGTGCTCGCCGGGATGGAGCTAGGGCCGCGGGGAAACGCACTGGAGGGCGCTACGGGGTCGTCGTGACACCGTGAGCATGGTGGCGCGGTCGGATGCGAGCCGCGCGCGTGGTGGCCGCGACGGCGAGCTCGACCGCGGCGGCAGAAACTTGAGCTCGACGGGGCGAGCTACGGGACGGCAGAGTGCGCGGGAGAGCAAAGGAGAGGGACGGTGGCTCACTGAGCGGCTACGAAAAGCCCTCGTTGGTTTAGTAGCAGCAGTAAGTCGCCGGAGGCGGTGTCGGTCGCCGGAGGCAGAGGCGGGAGAGGGCGGCGTCGTTCGGCATCAGCGGGGGTTCCCGGCTCCACCTGATGTCTCCAGGAGAACGGGCGGACGGCGGCGTCTCTCCTGGACAGCCAGAGGGGTCGGAGCGGCGCCGGTGGCCGCGGATCTGACCGGAGCGCGGCAGCGGCAACGCTCGGGTGCGAGAGGGAGAAGGGGAGCGAGCGAGCGAGAGGGAGAGGGGGAAGTGAGGGCTAGGGTTTCCAGGGGAGAGAAGGCGAGCGAGGGGGTGCCCTATATCCTCCGTCGGAGCCGTGGGATGCTCGACGGGTGGCCGTCGGCGGCGTGTCAGCGCATGCGGTCGACAGCGTGTGGGAGATAGGGGATGGGTGGCTCAGTTGGGCTGGGCCGGCTGAAAGGCCACTGTGGCTCTGGGCCAATAAGTGCACAGTGGAAATTTTCCATTTCCTCCTTCTTTTATCTGTTTTACTTTCCAGCAGTTCTTTGCACTTAATCCAGTCAACAGATGACCTTTCAAAAATGGGAAGCTGGCAAAAACAAATACCAGGAAATATGGTGCACTGCCACAAGAAGTTTGGGAAATTTTGTAATCCATTTGCATTTTTGAAATATGGAAATGACAATTTAAATGCTGTTTTGGCACTGTTTAACTGCCCTAGTCCACACTTAGCATTTATGGTGAAGTTGTTTTCCCCAACAATAATTGTTTTGGAATTTATGCTAAATGATGAACTTTTTCTCAGCAATTTTTGAGCAACTTCAAATTGCACTTTGAATTTGAATTGAATTCAGATGGAATTTGAAAGGAGATATGATTAACTCTGTGATCATTACCCACTAAACAAAGTAGCTTAGCATTAAGATGGTGATCACTGTAGCTCATTTACATAGGGGTGTTACACGCGGGATCCCCGATCTCGAGGATGAGGCCTCAATCTATGGCAGCGGCGCCGATCTAGCCCACGGCGGTCTCCATGAGCGCGGCGGCGTGGCGGCCGTGTAGGGTAACGCAGCAGAAAACAAAAATTTCTGACCTACGCACCAGCCCAGGACCACTATGGAGACTGCATACAAGGTTTGATCATTTTCGTTACCGACTCGTAGCGCAGCGGAAGTAGAGTCGATGACGATCGGCGGTGCAGATCCCCGCAGCTAGGATTTACAACCTCCCAACCGCGAGGATGTATACCCTCGTCTTCCCTTCGGACAGCCCTCCGGGAGGCTGTCGAACAGTCCCCCAGACGATGTCGCGGACAGCCCTTCGGGAGGACCTTCAAAACTCGAACGGTCACTCGGACAGCCCTTCGGGAGGACTCACAGAACTCGGACCGTCACTTGGACAGCCCTTCGGGAGGCACTCTCAAACAGCCCCTCGGGCACTAAGATCGAAACTACGACCTCTCTACAGAGTTGCACACATACGGTGTCATCTATCCGGCAGGGCTTCGCCGTCCAGAACTAGTTCCCACCGGAACCCAGACAGCCTTTCGGCTCTACGAAACTATTTCGCTGGGAGGGAGAGAGAATGCCAGATCATGCATGGCTTGTGTGAGAGCTAAGGATGGGTAAATGGCTGCCAAGATCACTCCTATATATAGGCTAGCCAAGGGGTAAAATTGTCACACAAAAACCCCAAAGTGCCCTTGGAATATCCCTTTCCAAAAGGGAATATGCCATATGGGAGTGCCATGTGGAGCACCATGGTGCTCCACCTCCTTGGCCGGCCACCCTTGGGGGGGGACCCCCCCCCCCATGAGGTGCCATGCCCTCCTTCCCCTTCTAGAAGGCCCTTTTGGAATTTCCAAAAAGGTGCTTTCCATAAAATTCCCAAAAAGCACTTTCACTATTCACGACGACATTTTTCAGCGTCCGTTCGAACTGAAAATATTTATGTGGGCTTAGAACATTTCCAGTACCCACTAAAATAATTTTCAATGCGTTCTGGAACAATTCCAGTTTAGTGATTTCATCTGCGAAAAGCATCTGAAGCGGTTCCGGCAGCCCCGAAACATTTCCGGTTTTTCTTCCAGAAAATTCCCAGAAGTTTCCAGAATGATTCTGGTATCCTCCAAGAATTATCAGGCATGTGCCGAAACCATTTTGACTTAATGGTATCCCCTGAAACAACTTTTCAGTTTCACCGGAACTCATCCGGTGACCTCTCTCTGCGGAACTTTTCCGCTGTCCGAAACTTTTCGGTGTCCGAAACTTTTTCGGTGATTTTCTCTCAGACTCCCTATCTAGTATTCAGCAGATAGATGACCCTTAAGTGTGTGACCCTATAGGTTCGGTGAAGTATAGACATGACACGGAACCCCTTCTGATCAATGATCAACATCGGAGCCGTGGACACCCATATTGACCCCTATACCCACACGAATGAATATTCGAGTGAACTTCCAGTTGCCGTGTGCTATTCCTGTTGCTTCGTGATATGTTACAAATACCCGAGGTGAGACATGTTGGCATTCCCGTGGATCAACACTTGTCCACTATGCTAGTTACCTCGTTACCGGTATTGTTCTCTTTTCTCGTTACCATGTTCCGGCATCCCCGTGATCAAATCACAAAGTGTCTGGCCAGACGATGATGGATACCGTAACACCGAGAGGGCCCAGAGATATCTCTCCATCGCCGGAGGAGCAAATCCCAATCTTGAGCTATCAAGTTACTTGACACACTTTTCCATGAACCCGTAAGCCGCCGTAATAGCCACCCATTTACGGATGACGTTTAACAAACCCCAAAGTTCATGAAGCAAGCATGAAGAAACTCGATACTCTCATGGTCTAAGGAATCATGCAAACATTAACCATCTCTGTGTTATTAACCATTAACTTGTGACAAAAGAATCTCATAGCATAACACCAATCGGGTCGATTCAACACAAATGTTCTTCTAACATTGTGCCCTCAAAGTTGATGGCATAGACATGCCCATGATTGGGAAAACATAATCATCATGCAACACTTGAGCTAGTCTTAGAGGCATGACTAGGAATACATTTTACCGTTTATTATTCCACACGTGCACACGGGTTTTCCCCAGAGCCTTTATGGATATACGGGCTCGGGAACCACAGCAGTTATAGCATGGAACATAAACCTAATTATGAACACGGAGATAAATAATAACATTTATTATTGCCTCTAGGGCATATCTCCTACAGACTCCCACTTGCACTAGAGTCAATAATCTAGTTAATGCTAATGCACTTTACACCTGTGGCACACTGGTGTAAATATGCTTCGCTTGTGGTATAGCCTGATGTCCAACGGATCTGACGACTTCAGCTCCGTGTGTATCTTTGCATATCCTCGCGTCTTCACGCTTTCACAAAATTCATATTTTGTGTGGACTTGGCTTGGTATGTATGCGAATCACAGGTCGAACCTGGATTCCTCAGACTGAGTTATGGAGCAACTACTTGCAGTAGTGTCCCATTGACAAAAGCCATCTTGGAACCATACTAATTTCATGAATGAACTATATGATTCAACATCTTCTTTGTCACTTTTAAAAGCGGCAACATACTTTGCCTCTGTTATAGAATTCGCCACAGTAACTTGTTTGGAACAATTTACAACTACCGTGCCACCATATTGTGTATTGCACAAAACCCTTAACATAAATCGAAAATCGCTTGGAGCATGGATGAAGACTGTATTGATGTAACCTTTTACAACGAACTCTTCATGATCTCCGCTTGCGAGAAAACTTGTCATCAGTGCTACTATAGTACTCAATGACCCTTTTTCACTGTTGTCCCTTGATCAATACTTTTGATCACTTTGGTATCTATACTCGCAACAACTTTGGGAGTATTGGACATATCTGGTTGTTATACATACCATGGAATACATGATTAATCCAAACACAAGAGTGTGTGGAATCCCCATCATGTATTTTGCTCATCAGTGTTTTTGGGACACCGAGTCTTGCAAAAACTCTTTCCATGTGACTTCGGCAAGAATCACTCCTTGGCCTTTTAATGCTAAAAGATTTTAGCATCTTGTCAATATGTATTCATTGCTTAGCCCCATTAGGTAAATCTATCTCCATAGATTATCATGCCTAATATCAAGGCTATTTAGCCCAAGCACTTCATCGAAAAAACTATTTTCAAATGAAGTCCTAATTCGTGTCAAGAAATTTATTTCCAATTACCAATGTATCAAGCACACAAGGTTTTTAGAAATATTATTATGCTCCCACTTACTTTCTTGAATTACAAGCATCTTCGTTACCCATTGATGAAGTCAAAACCCTTTTAACCATTTCATCAAAACACAAAGATTCCAACTCCATTTTGCTCTCTTCTGTCCATTGCTGGAACTCTGAAGTTTGCATACTTACTAGCATCCTCTGGATTGACAAAATACCTTGGACTGTAACACATGCAAGTCCTTGGTTTCATTTCCATCAGGTGGAAATCCTTTTGTCATCCATTGTTTTATATCTCATGATATGAAATATGTATTAATTGCTAGTTCAACCCGAACCGACTTTAAGCATCGCTACGGTGAAGCAACCTCATCGTAGTCAACTCCTTGAACTTGTATATTGCAACAAGTCGAGCTTTATGGATAAAACATTTTTATTCGTATCAGTTATAGTTCCATAAATATTCGTCAGACTCTAAGTCTTCCGAAAGGTGTATCAAGGTTTTAATCTTGAATCACTTATATGGAAACTATCTCGGATAGTATTGGCATTTAGCCAATTCCGGAGTCAGGGCCCATCAACGCTTCCTTGTGTATCGTAGGTATACTATTGTCTAACAACAATATCTCGTTTGCGCACCTGAGAGGTTTGCACGAGCCTTGCCTACGTGGTTCAACTGCAAGTTCGACCGAAGTCCATACATTTTATTGTAGAGACTTCCGTATCAGTCGCAATAGGAAACTCTGGAATTACTTCCAAGGTCTCTTTCCTTTGACCTGATGACGAAGATACTGTTTATCTTGTCGAGTTGCACTATTCTCCCACTCACCTTTTGAAAGAACCATTTTCTTCAAAAAGCATACCGTTCTTTGTGGCAAACCTATTTGCCTCGGTATAGTGAGGGAGGAATACCCAATTACTTGGGATAACCTACAAAGTAGCACTTGTCTGATTTGGAATAGGTTTGTAACCTTTTACACAAGCCCCATATTCCAAATGTTAAGAAAAGATATAGCATGGTTGGGCGTACCATACCATGGCGTCATTTCAACAGACCTAATGGAGCTCTTTTCAGTGTAAAATCCGCAGTCTCTAAAGCATCACTTTAAAAGGGATAATGGCAAATTTATTTATGTCATCTTTGATCTTACCATGTCATAAATGGTTCGATTACATGTTCACAGACTTTCCACTCACAGTGGTGTTCCAGGAGGTGTAAGTTATGAAACTCTTTTCACAACTCATCAGACATTCGCTAAACTTGTAACTCAAATATTTCTTTCTGCAATCGAATTGTAGAAACATAATTTTCTTGTTACAATAACTTCTACTTCATTTTGAAAACCTTTCAAATGATTTCAAAAGATCCAGACTTACGTCTCATCAAGTAAATATCCATATATCTACTTGAGTCATTTCTGAAGATAGATAAATCCACTACTTGCAACAACATTTATCGGACTACATACATCAAAATGTATGAGCACCAATAAGTTCTTTGCTCGTTCCTTATGGCCTGTGAACGGTATTTCAGTCACTTCACTTTTCGGAGGAAAGTTGCAAGTGTCAGGTGATTCAAAATCAAACGACTTCAAAATCCATCATAATGGAATTTTCCATGCGGGTTTCTCCAATGTGACCAAATGCAGTGCCACACTTGTGTGGTATTCTTTTAGTCTTATGACATTTAGCGTCAGTGTTATGGATGTATCATATTACCATCAATATTCATAACATACATCCCATCTAGGATGGAAGCTTGGCCCTTCATGTTATTCATAATACTGAACAACAGTTGTTGTTTTTATGAACAACTCTTTTGCAACAAACATTGTGCAATGGGCTAGAGTGTATGGAACTCTAAAATGAATTATGAAAGTAAACCCAGAGGTAAATTATTATCAATATTCATAACATACATCTCATTCATAATGAAAGTATGGCCCTTATGTTATTCATAACATCGAACATCAAAAGTTCTCTTATAAACAACCTTCTTGCACGATACCTTATGCAATGGGCTAGAGTTTGTGAAACTCCAAACGAATTATAAAAATAAATACAGACGGTAATACGCCGATGGAAGGTATAGTAACATTTACTATGTTCCCCGTGTATACCTAAAACTCATTTCTGGCTAGTCTTTCAGGCCATAGTAGTTCTTACATCGAGTTGCAACAGAAAGCAATCAAGCGGGTATCTTTGTGATTAACTCACAGTACCCAAGAATCAGTGATTAACAATTTAATCATAATTCCCAAGGACTATATCTTTGACCAGCCTTCTATACATCAAAAACTTGTATGACATTCATACATGAGCTGGATATTCCAGTCTCCTTTCTTTCTGCCTTTATACTTCTAACAGTTTAACTTTCAGTATTTCTCCTACTCTCAGAAAAAGCACCGAACTTAAGAGTGGCGTTAGCCCCGGACTTCCTAGGCGTGAAAGTATTACTAACACCCTTCGGACCCTTCCTTTCTCTTTAAGTTGTTGTTTTATTCACCTTTCATCATATGACAGGCGTTCTTCTGGATCCCTCTCTTATCAGTCTAATGCATAGTAAACTCCTTTACTAATAGTTTGCAAACAAACATTGCTTTGGATATCTCATATCTTTTAGCCTTTGTCTGTCTCTGAAAATAATTTTCAGATTCCATGAATATCACATAACTATCCAAACTTTCGAGGTTTGGGTCTCATGGAAACAAACATATTGCGCTTGACTGAAATGGAATTCTAGCTTTTGGATCAACGGACGAGAGTCACATGATCCATAGCATAAGCGAGAGAATACCGAAAGTATGCAATAGGACAAAGTCCTTCTCGGCACTCTTGAGGACAATCCTCACATTACGTTACCAACTGTAAAGTTTTAACCAGATATTTAGCAGCTATTCAATTTTAATAGGGAAGGTGGAAATGCGAGCCATTATTCTACAACTATTATGCAAATCACACTTAGACAGTGTTCAAAATTAATTGCACTGAGAATTAAAAGAATTAATTCTACAGTGCGCTCCCACTCAAATCAATATCTCTCATAATTGATTGTGAGTGATTCAAGATCCGCATTTCAATTCAACGCCATTGATGGTAGCATCACTGATGACGAAAATCTCAATCGGTAGGCAAACTTGCCAATCACATCTCTATGTGACTCTTGTTCATCTTTCGATGCGTGTGTTCCGAGCTCATGACTTTCATGCCTGAACGTCAAGACAACCAAGTGATCTCGCTGCGAGGTCTCAACTCACCCGCCTCACACATCCCTAATCGTTCGTACCCATGTTAGCATGTGATACCCCGAAAAGTTAGGTGCCGTGACGGTGCTACACTTGGGAGAACACTAACTACTTGATATTTTTGTGAGAGATCACCCTAATATAAGCGACTACCGCGCAATCAAGAAGGGTGCAACATAAGGGATAAACATCTCAGGCAATTCATAATAGCATGATATGGTATAGCCCTTTCTGACGGAGAAGTCTTGTATTCCTTCGTCTTCGGCATTCACGTCGGTGATCACCTTCGCGAAGATTGCCACCACCTTGTCGATGCAGCAGATAATATTGCTATCTCTATAGCTAATAAAATAATGCATTACACAAGGTTGACACACAGGTCATTTAAAGTGCAATCATATGGCTCCAGCCATCATGCCGAATCATGACACGCAGGTCATGTTAATCAATTTACATTATATAGTCATCTCATACATAATCAAATTATTATGAGCACCGCTATACCACATCACATGCACATGTAAACCCTCCTGCAAAACCAAGTTAGACGCCTCTAATTGGTTCATGCAAAAAACTAGTTTTTCGTGGCTTCTAAGGTTTCGAAACAAACCGAAGCTACCAACGTCCATCATCAAGTATGATAATTCAAGTCGGTAGATTAACATTCCAGGGTGTATGAAAACCGAGATAATAAAATCTCGAGCCCCATACTAAACTTCATCATACGCATGACCCCCGTGCAGATCATATCTGCATTGCCCTTTCGTTTGCGAAATTTCATCTTTCTTTTTAACTACGATGGAATTCAATGAACTGTTAGCACTTCGTTGATCAATCAGGATCGCGGATTGCCAGAACATTGAAACTCCACCATGCTGTTATCAAGATCAGAAATATGCAAATTCCAGGGAAGCAACAAGAATATCGGGTAACAGATTTCATCTGCTACCCGCACAAATAATTTTCAGTAATAGAACTCATCTACTACCTAATTATATTTTGCAACACCCATACATCACTATGTATTCTAGATCGCAACCTGCATCTACACATAGCACGGCTCTTGATGCCACTGTAGGGTAACGCAGCAGAAAACAAAAATTTCTGACCTACGCACCAGCCCAGGACCACTATGGAGACTGCATACAAGGTTTGATCATTTTCGTTACCGACTCGTAGCGCAGCGGAAGTAGAGTCGATGACGATCGGCGGTGCAGATCCCCGCAGCTAGGATTTACAACCTCCCAACCGCGAGGATGTATACCCTCGTCTTCCCTTCGGACAGCCCTCCGGGAGGCTGTCGAACAGTCCCCCAGACGATGTCGCGGACAGCCCTTCGGGAGGACCTTCAAAACTCGAACGGTCACTCGGACAGCCCTTCGGGAGGACTCACAGAACTCGGACCGTCACTTGGACAGCCCTTCGGGAGGCACTCTCAAACAGCCCCTCGGGCACTAAGATCGAAACTACGACCTCTCTATAGAGTTGCACACATACGGTGTCATCTATCCGGCAGGGCTTCGCCGTCCAGAACTAGTTCCCACCGGAACCCAGACAGCCTTTCGGCTCTACGAAACTATTTCGCTGGGAGGGAGAGAGAATGCCAGATCATGCATGGCTTGTGTGAGAGCTAAGGATGGGTAAATGGCTGCCAAGATCACTCCTATATATAGTCTAGCCAAGGGGTAAAATTGTCACACAAAAACCCCAAAGTGCCCTTGGAATATCCCTTTCCAAAAGGGAATATGCCATATGGGAGTGCCATGTGGAGCACCATGGTGCTCCACCTCCTTGGCCGGCCACCCTTGGGGGGGGACCCCCCCCCCATGAGGTGCCATGCCCTCCTTCCCCTTCTAGAAGGCCCTTTTGGAATTTCCAAAAAGGTGCTTTCCATAAAATTCCCAAAAAGCACTTTCACTATTCACGACGACATTTTTCAGCGTCCGTTCGAACTGAAAATATTTATGTGGGCTTAGAACATTTCCAGTACCCACTAAAATAATTTTCAATGCGTTCTGGAACAATTCCAGTTTAGTGATTTCATCTGCGAAAAGCATCTGAAGCGGTTCCGGCAGCCCCGGAACATTTCCGGGTTTTCTTCCAGAAAATTCCCAGAAGTTTCCAGAATGATTCTGGTATCCTCCAAGAATTATCAGGCATGTGCCGAAACCATTTTGACTTAATGGTATCCCCTGAAACAACTTTTCAGTTTCACCGGAACTCATCCGGTGACCTCTCTCTGCGGAACTTTTCCGCTGTCCGAAACTTTTCGGTGTCCGAAACTTTTTCGGTGATTTTCTCTCAGACTCCCTATCTAGTATTCAGCAGATAGATGACCCTTAAGCGTGTGACCCTATAGGTTCGGTGAAGTATAGACATGACCTGGAACCCCTTCCGATCAATGATCAACATCGGAGCCGTGGACACCCATATTGACCCCTATACCCACACGAATGAATATTCGAGTGAACCTCCAGTTGCCGTGTGCTATTCCTGTTGCTTCGCGATATGTTACAAATACCCGAGGTGAGACATGTTGGCATTCCCGTGGATCAACAACTTGTACACTATGCTAGTTACCTCGTTACCGGTATTGTTCTCTTTTCTCGTTACCGTGTTCCGGCATCCCCGTGATCAAATCACAAAGTGTCTGGCCAGACGATGATGGATACCGTAACACCGAGAGGGCCCAGAGATATCTCTCCATCGTCGGAGGAGCAAATCCCAATCTTGAGCTATCAAGTTACTTGACATACTTTCCCATGAACCCGTAAGCCGCCGTAATAGCCATCCATTTACGGATGATGTTTAACAAACCCCAAAGTTCATGAATCAAGCATGAAGAAACTCGATACTCTCATGGTCTGAGGAATCATGCAAACATTAACCATCTCTGTGTTATTAACCATTAACTCATGACGAATGTATCTCATAGCATAACATCAATTCGGGTCGATTCAACACAAATGTCCTTCCTGACATTGTGCCCTCAAAGTTGCTGGCATAGACATGCCCATGATTGGAAAAACATAATCATCATGCAACACTTGAGCTAGTCTTAGAGGCACGACTACGAATACATTTTACCGTTTATTATACCACACGTGCACATGGGTTTTCCCCAGAGCCTTTATGGATATACGGGCTCGGGAACCATAGCAGTTATAGCATGGAACATAAACCTAATTATGAACACGGAGATAAATAATAACATTTATTATTGCCTCTAGGGCATATCTCCTACAGATCGAAACAACGACCTCTCTACAGAGTTGCACACATACGGTGTCATCTATCCGGCAGGGCTTCGCCGTCCAGAACTAGTTCCTGCCGGAACCCAAACAGCCTTTCGGCTCTACGAAACTCTTTTCGTGGGAGGGAGAGAGAAGCCAGATAACATCTTGGCATGTGTATGAGAGCAAGGGATGGGGAAATGGCTGCCAAGATCACTCCTATATATAGGCTAGCCAAGGGGTAAAATTGTCACACAAAAACCCCAAAGTGCCCTTGGAATATCCCTTTCCAAAAGGGAATATGCCCTATGGGAGTGCCATGTGGAGCACCATGGTGCTCCACCTCCTTGGCCGGCCACCCTTGGGGGGGGACCCCCCCCCATGAGGTGCCATGCCCTCCTTCCCCTTCTAGAAGGCCCTTTTTGGAATTTCCAAAAAGGTGCTTTCCATAAAATTCCCAAAAAGCACTTTCACTATTCACGACGACATTTTTCAGCGTCCGTTCGAACTGAAAATATTTATGTGGGCTTAGAACATTTCCAGTACCCACTAAAATAATTTTCAATGCGTTCTGGAACAATTCCAGTTTAGTGATTTCATCTGCGAAAAGCATCTGAAGCGGTTCCGGCAGCCCCGGAACATTTCCGGTTTTTCTTCCAGAAAATTCCCAGAAGTTTCCAGAATGATTCTGGTATCCTCCAGGAATTATCAGGCATGTGCCGAAACCATTTTGACTTAATGGTATCCCCTGAAACAACTTTTCAGTTTCACCGGAACTCATCCGGTGACCTCTCTCTGCGGAACTTTTCCGCTGTCCGAAACTTTTCGGTGTCCGAAACTTTTTCGGTGATTTTCTCTCAGACTCCCTATCTAGTATTCAGCAGATAGATGACCCTTAAGCGTGTGACCCTATAGGTTCGGTGAAGTATAGACATGACACGGAACCCCTTCCGATCAATGATCAACATCGGAGCCGTGGACACCCATATTGACCCCTATACCCACACGAATGAATATTCGAGTGAACCTCCAGTTGCCGTGTGCTATTCCTGTTGCTTCGTGATATGTTACAAATACCCGAGGTGAGACATGTTGGCATTCCCGTGGATCAACACTTGTCCACTATGCTAGTTACCTCGTTACCGGTATTGTTCTCTTTTCTCGTTACCATGTTCCGGCATCCCCGTGATCAAGTCACAAAGTGTCTGGCCAGACGATGATGGATACCGTAACACCGAGAGGGCCCAGAGATATCTCTCCATCGCCGGAGGAGCAAATCCCAATCTTGAGCTATCAAGTTACTTGACACACTTTTCCATGAACCCGTAAGCCGCCGTAATAGCCACCCATTTACGGATGACGTTTAACAAACCCCAAAGTTCATGAAGCAAGCATGAAGAAACTCGATACTCTCATGGTCTAAGGAATCATGCAAACATTAACCATCTCTGTGTTATTAACCATTAACTTGTGACGAAAGAATCTCATAGCATAACACCAATCGGGTCGATTCAACACAAATGTTCTTCTAACATTGTGCCCTCAAAGTTGATGGCATAGACATGCCCATGATTGGGAAAACATAATCATCATGCAACACTTGAGCTAGTCTTAGAGGCATGACTAGGAATACATTTTACCGTTTATTATTCCACACGTGCACACGGGTTTTCCCCAGAGCCTTTATGGATATACGGGCTCGGGAACACAGCAGTTATAGCATGGAACATAAACCTAATTATGAACACGGAGATAAATAATAACATTTATTATTGCCTCTAGGGCATATCTCCTACAGGCCGGCCGGTTCCTAGGGGCGGCCGTGGCGGCAGCCTGGCTACACTACTTGGGAAATGCTTATAGGTAGGACATCAGTAGTAGCGCTTGAAAATAACAAGCGCTGCTGCTAATTAGCAGCAGCGCTGGTCCGGGGCAGCGCTACAAGTGATGCCTTAGCAGTAGCGCTGGTCCGGGGTAGCGCTACAAGTGATGCCTTAGTAGTAGCGCTGGAAATGAGAAGAGCGCTACTGCTATTGCCAGCAGGTGGGCCCAACTTAGCAGTAGCGCTGGGCTACCTAAACGCGCTACTGCTATGGAGGTTAGCAGTAGCGGTGTTTGCCAACCAGCGCTACTACTATGGGCACCTTATCCACCCCGCGCGCGTCCTCACTCTCCCCTCACACTCTCTCACTCGCTCTCTCTGCCACCGCGCGATGTCGCCGCCGTCGCCCGCCGTCACTCCTCTCTCCTCCCTCCGGCGGAGGCTAGGTATCCGCCTCCCTCCCTCCCTCCTCTCGCCGCCCTCCTCTCTCCTCCCTCCGGCGGCCCTTTCCTCTCTCCTCCCTCCACCCGCCGCCGCCCGATGCCCTCCTCCCACCTCCTTTGACCGCCCTGCTCCCTCCTCCCTCCTCCCACTGCCGTCCTCTCTCCTCCCTCCCCCCGCCGCCCGATGCCCTCTTGCTCACTCCTCCCTCCTCCTCCCACCTCTCTTTGTATAAAAAAATTAGGTATATAAATTTTTAGTAAAAGAATTTAGTAATAGAAATTTTTAGGTACAGAAATGTATTAGAATGCTATATGAGATTATTTTTTTAGTAAATGTAGGTTTTTTGAATAGAATAGAAAAAAATCAGTAAATGTAGGTCTTTTGAATAGAATAGGAAATTTTTAGTAAATTTTCTTCTTTTGAATAGAATAGAAAATTAGTAATTGTAGAATAGAATAGAAAATTAGAAAAATTTCAATAAATGTAGGTCTTTTGAATACAATAGATTTTTTTATTCGTTCGATGTCGGTCTTTTGAACCCATTATCTTTAAGTATTATAGGTATCAAATAAAATATGAAAATGCCCATGTCGATGATTAGAACTAGGTTTTACAAATTTTTAGGGTTAGAACTTGGTTTTACAAATTTTGTTTTTGTTTTAGACATAGGGTTTCACTAAGTCCTAAGATCAGGATAATAATGTTTTTGTTTATATTTTGTTTTGCGGAAATCAAGGAGCCTCTGCATCATCCCTGCCGTCATCCCCGTCACCGACCCCCTCCGACCTCGAGGTGAGACCAGCCAAATCCACATGTCGATGATGATGTAGATGTTTTGATAGATGTAGTAGAGTAGTAGCTAGATGAGTAGTGTTGTGCTACTAGTGCTTGCCCAAGTGGCCTATGTTTTGCCGGAGTGTTGATTAATTTCCATTCTGGCAAATTTCAGGCGCTCGATATATGTCCTTTTTAGCAAAGGTTGTGCCGGATTTTTCCGTGAATTTTGGCATGACTTGTGCTAGAATATGTAGGAAATATCGAGTGGCCCGGATTTTGTAGAAAGATAATTAGACGACATTTCGGGTTGACTTTAAGTCTGTCGGGACTCCACCATATATATGAGAGAAGAAGAATGCCGACTATTGTCGTGGGGGTCGTTCTTCCTCTTCTTTCTCGTGATAGACCTTTTGGTAATGCACGGGAAGGAAGAGAAGAACGACCATCACCGACGGTTGCAAATGTCAGAGAGGAATCAGTGAGGGAGAGTCCACCATATATGAGAGGACGAAGAATTCCGACTGTTGTCGTGTGGGTAGCTTCTTCTTCATTCCAAGGTGCTAGACATTTTGGTGTAATGCACTTTGGAATGACAGGAGTAGGAAGAATCCCGACTGTTGTCGTGGGGGTCACTTCTCCTTCGTTCCCGTGTGCTAGACATTTTGGTGTAATGCACTCGGGGACGAAGGGAGGAGCTACCATCACCGACGGTCGAATATATACACCACGTGAGCTGTGAATTTTCAAGAAAAGACTCGACAGACCGATAGTCAACCCGTGATGAATAATAATGATCTAATTTAGTTTTTGTAGTACATATATTGAATTGTACAAGTTTAATCTTTGAATTATGAACATAGGAAATGTCTGACGACGACAATAGGCTCCCGGAGTGCGACTGGTGCAGCGACGACCGGGGTCTGTGCGACAGACCTCACCTGGTAGACGGCCGGCGCTTCAGTATTAAGCTCGACAAGACCTTCGATGTTGAAACGGTACGCAACTATGACAAATGTTTTTTCGTAATTAAGCATGACTTCTGCTTCTTCAACGTGTAATTTCTGTCTTTTACAATTTGACTAGCTTATCCCGTGCCATGCAAGACGCTATGTCTTGGAGAAGCTGGATTTTGAAGATCATGAAAATATGGAGACAAAGATAGTTCATCTAAGGACCCATCATGGTTATGATTTTGCTGTAAATCTATACAATTCTGAGAGCGTATCCCATTTTGGTTGCTCGAATAGGAAAGCATTGTGCAAGGCGTATGATTTTCAGGTGGGTATGCTCGTCACCTTCGATCTTGGTGATCCTGACATCGACGAAGAGAATATGGACATTTGGGTCCTTGTTGATACGCTTCCACTTCTACCTCTATGTGAGTTTCTCAAACATATTTATTAAGTAATTTATATTGTTTATTCCAAAATAGTTGACAGCTTATTTCCATTAACAGCTTATTTTCATTATTCAAAAAATGTACGGAAGGTGGTAGACAGAACCTACTACACTGATGGCACAGAATTAACTTATCAGGAGAAAGATCATCTTATCTCATTTATTAATGATGTTGAGAATTACAATATCAATTATCAAACTCCTGCACATTATGGTCAATACGTGCCACTAGTGCACGTGTTGAACTACGGTAATATCCATGGAGATGGCATGGTAAGATTTTTTACTATTACGACATCCGTGCATCTTTTGCATAAATTCTTCTAAAACTAAACTACATTGCTAACTACGACGTTATTACTATGTTTTTCAACAGAAAATCTTCCGAAGGATTGTGTGCCTGATCTGATGTTTCCGAAAGGTCGCCTTGATGTTATTAGCTTACGGCTAGGTCATCCTAGGCTTCATTGTTGTTCATATCGGATTTCTAAAACCGATGAAGACATGACAATCAAAGAATGGAAAAAATGTATGGACAATCGTAGGGAGCTACTTGGAAGCAACATTATGCGAAGCGCAAGAATTGGAAACAGGATAATCTCCATTCTCCATAATGGAGCGTCAGGGCCTATCTTATTTTATGCTATTTTACCTTAGAGAGAGTAGTAGATCCTAGCTAATACTCATGATCATGTGCTATGAACAATTAAGTAGGGTTGGTTAGATTACTATGATGATGATGAGTATGACTTGTTATTATGATAACGAGTAGAAGTTGTATGATGATGATGAGTAGGACTTGTTATTATGATAACAATGATGAGTTATTTATTATTATGATGATGCATGATGCTAAGTTGTTATATGATCATGATGAGTTATTATATATATCAGTGGGTGAAATGAACATGGATTAGATTCAGGTGGAGGCAACATGTGGTGCACATCGAAAGTACTACTAATCCAAACTATCCACCTAAATCTAATTCACGTTCATTTCACCCACTGATATATATAATAACTTATCATGGTCATAAAATCATATGATGAAATTACTGTATATAAAACCTATACAAATACAGCGACAATAAGCTGTATTTTTAAAAATACAGAAAAATTTAGCAGTAGCGCTTTTCATAAGAAACGCTACTGCTACATACTGTTATCAGTAGCGTTGGTCTCATTGGAGCGCTACTGCTAATTAGGTATATCAGTAGCGCTGGAAAACCAGCGCTACTGCTACTAGTTAGCTGTAGCGCCTTACTGGTAGCGCTTGTACCAGCGCTACTGATAGCTATAAATCCAGCGCTACTGCTAGGGTTATCCCTAGTAATGCTATGCTCTGCCTGATCCGGGGCGGCGGCTGCTGGATCCGGGGCGGCGGCCCCTAGGCTGGCCTCCTCGTTTGGGCGCGGCAAGGCAGGTGGGCTGCTGGGGATCGGATCGGGCGGCCGGTGATCCTTCGGCGGTTTGGTTTCGCGGCGTCAGATCTGGTAGTTCCCCTACCTCCTGGTGCCTCTCTCGTCGTCCCGGTGGTTTGCGGCTGCATGCTCTGGTGATGGTGAGCCCTGGTGGTGTACCTTGGGTCCGGGGAAAACCTTGGCCGGTCTGGCCAGCCCAGCGGCGGCATCGTCCATGGGCGTCGCTTTTCTTCATGAAGGTGCAGGTGAGGGCCCAATCTACCCACCCCGATCTCATGCCGGGTGAAAACCTACAATCCTCTTCGGATTTGGCGGCAGCGGCGCTTCACGTCGTGACTGTAGAAAATTATAGGATGGATGAGTTGTTGTGTTGTATTGATCTGACCCTCGTAGGGATATATATCTTTACATAATAATAAAGCAAATAGGCATTCTTAGTCCGTCGTGCTATTTTGAAGAAAGACACCTGACCTTTTTGATATTTAACCCGCAGTCCTATGTTTTATTGTAGAAAAAACAGTTCGGCCAGAAATATTATTGGCCATATAGTTGCGTCTCGCCAATAACGATCTTAAAGAAGCGAAGCCGGGCCAAACAAGCGGAGGCAAAAAAAGCGTTGTGGCATGATGAAGCCGGCGCATATAAGACCAGGCAAAAAAAATTGCCAGTGTGAGGAATTGAACACATGACCGTCCCATCACATATCAATTGTTGCAGCCAATTAAACCTGCTCAATGTTCTGTTTAGAAAAAAGTTGTTTTAACTCTCAAATAGTCCTCCTAGCCCGCCTTCATCAAATTCCCGCTCACTTTCAGATGTGACAAAGAAATAAGAGGATTTCAATCGACATGCAAAGAAATAAGGAACAAAATAATATTGAGTGCGAAAGAAAATAAGAGGGGATTTGAACATACGTGTAAAGACTAAGGAAGAAAAGAAATTGAGTCCTTGTGACAGAAATATAAGTAAGGAGCGCTCCACGCCTTCTATATAAACATCAACATGACAGAGAAAATTAAGGAAGAAAAGGAGACCACGCCTTTTCTAATTAAAAGGGATTTCTAAAGAAATAAGGAAGGAAAGAAATTCAATCCTTGCGACAGGAAAAAAAGAGAGGGAAAGCCTTCAAGATAAGGAAGGGAGTCTATGCAGACCACGCCTTCTAATTAAAAGAGATTCCCGAGAGCATGCATAATCAAAGGAATGGTGGTTAGCTCTTAGCTCTAATTAAAATTAAAAGGAGATTACAGGATGGGCATATTGGCAGTTGGAATGTAGCCGGGTCTTTATGTTTTGAAAGCTTGTAGCCGGTTTATTATCCCTCATTCTGGAGTATTTCTCTAAAAAAAGAACAATGCATACATTTAAAAGATGGTCTACTGGAAAGAACTTCATGTTAGGGATATTTGACAATACTTATTGTTTTTTAAAGAAACATTAGTCATTGGATTCGAAGTGCCGGAGTGATGAATTTCAATCCCGTTGCAACGCACGGGTCATTTTCCTAGTAGAGTACAATATGAGGAAGAGACTTGGAGTAGAGGGCAAGGCGTACATGGTTTAAACCAATCCTATCTCTAACTTAAACATAGTTATACTTCTAACAGTGACCTTCCTAAAGGTGTCGTCAGGGGTCTTGGGGCTCGGTTGGGAGTGCAGAGGCACTGCAGATGAAGGGGATGGGACCAGTGGCAGCAGGTGTTGTTCACGAAGGAGGTGCGGCGTTGCATCTGACACGTTGACAACGGCGGTTCCCAGCGGCATGGAGCAGCGAGGTCTCGCTGCTGGGCGTGTGTTGATGGACGAGCGCAGGATGGCGGCGTTGTCTGGCGTCGACGGCAGCTAGACCGGGCAAGGTTGATGCGTCAGTACAACTCTGAAGATGGATTGGTGGCAGTTGGCGGCGGCGGCCTCTGAGTGTGCGCCGGACCGGTGGGTGCCCCATACCCGGCATGTGGCTTGGTTGGGGCCTCAGGTCTTAGATGTTAGGTTTGGCTGTGAGGTCTGTTTGGTATTAGGCCCAGACTATTAGCATCCCTTCATCAACTGGATAGGAGTAGCGACAAATGTTGCCTAGACGGTGGCTTCAGTGTTACTGTTGTATTACTTTGTAAGGTCTTTTGTGAATCTATATCTATATTCTTCTTCTCCTCTATATATATATATATATATATATATATATATATATATATATATATATATATACACACTACTATTAAACAATCGAGTTGTGGCAGAAACATTACATCTCAGCCATACATCCGTCATCTCTCAGTGGACCGGATTGCCTCAATGTTGTATCACATCATTTACCATACTAATTAATTTTCTTTAATCATAATTACCATGATCTTCCATCATAATTAAGAAATAATTACCGCGATCTCGCTTCAATCTGGAGACCTCCACCTCGCGCCGGCTAAGACTATTTTAATCATAATCAATTAGCAATAATTACCATGATCTATGCCATCATAATTATGCAATAATTACCGCGATCTTGCTCCAACCTGGGCCTATTTTAATCATAATCAATTAGCAATAATTACCATAATCTACGCCATCATAATTATGCAATAATTACCGCGATTTAGCTCCAACCTGGAGACCTCCACCTTGGGCCGTCCGGTCCTTGCTCAAACCTCTTAACCCGAATTTCTCAGGCAGCCCTCCTCACGCCGCCGTCGACCTCCTTGCTCCAACTCCTAGGTGTGTTGTGCACGTACCTGTAGCTATACAATATACTCCCTTCATCCCAAAATTCTTGTCTTACATTTGTCTAAATACGGATGTATCAAGTCACGTTTTAGTATTAGATACATCCGTATCTAGACAAATCTAAGATAAGAATTTTGGGACGGAGGGAGTATCAATTAACCCGCCTCTATGCCTGTTTGACGCTAGCTTTGTGTACGTGTGCTCCCGCTTCTTTGTGAATTGGTTTAGCGTTCTGAATCCAACATATTTTTTATATTGATCTTTTGCTAGATGTTTTAACAGTCCTGAGCGGCTACATCGGCGAGCGAGCGAGCAAGCGGACGTGTTACGTCTGATATGCAGTCGGGGATCAAATCCACTGGGACCGATCAACATAATTCAAAGGTGTGTGTACTGACCAAATAAATTCAACTCAAATTGTCACTGTCATTGTTAGCTCCCTCAAATTGTTAGATCTTTCGAAATGTGCTGTACTGATTATTAAAGGTTTCGGAGTGTGCTAACTGGAAGCATGTGAATACTAATAATAGTTTGAAAAGATTAATTAAAAAGGTAGTAGCGTGCTGCGCTTTGCTTTCTACAAACTTTGGGGCCGAGTTGCATCTACCTAACAAACTGACATAATGTTTGCGAACAGTACATTAGATTTTTCAATTCAGAAGTGCTACTTTATTATAGACAGTGTTCTGACAGATTTTATAAAGTATGTCAATTGTTGGATAATGTATCCTTGACTTGATAGACAAGTTCAAAGATTTACATTCTTAAGAGTGCATAAACTGGCACGCTAGATCCTAACTTTGACTGCTTGCATGACCAAGTTTCAGTTCAAGGAAGCTTCAGGTCTTACCTTGGAAATTTCTTTTGTCTCTTCCATCTAGCACGGACATGTTTTCCAATTATTGATTACTAATTGTACACAAAAAAAGTTTTCAATAATCTTTTCTACAATAGTCCAACATAATCAAAGGAGTCACTAAGAGCAAGTATAATAGGATGACGTAGGCGGGCTGTAAGCCTTTAAATATTATATTTTGGATGAGTTGGAGGAGAGAGAGAAGTGAAACGGGCTACTGAGTAACAGCCGGCTGTAGCACGTGCTCCTAAGCATGTTGTGAGGGAGGGACATGAGCCATGTATCAAAAAAGTAGTACATATTTATATGCAACTATTATACTTGCCGACTATAAGGTTGGCTATAGATGATGTGGCAAGACCATATAGCCAGCAGCTGGCTATACTATTAACCATACTCTAAAAGTAACGGGGAAATACCAAGGAAACCTGTAGGCATGGCCGCCGCAATAATCAATCCTCCTCCCTCGACACTTATGCCACCGCTCCTCTTCCGGCGATCCAATTTTTTCTCTATTTCATAACTCTATGATACGTGTGTTGCACGTGCACACTTACTAGTATATATATATATATATATATATATATATATATATATACTAATAAAGTAAGGTGTTTTTCTCTCAAATTTTCATCCGTTCACCTTGCAAGTTTTTTTTTTATTCGAGGTGGTACTATTTTTGTGTGTTAGAATTCGTACGTTTATTGAAAAATACAACTCCCGTCACAGCGACGCAAGCCGGCCCACGCGAGGGCAAGGCGCAGGCAACTTGGGTTGTGGCCCACCACAGCCTAACGAAGATGCAATGGCAAAAATACCATGTGGGATCGAACTCACGACTTTCCTCACACATATAACGTGAGCAGCCAACACACCTCGCATCGGTTTTGTTCAAAAATTAAGTTGTTCGGCTTATTAAATAGTCCCACCTCGTCCTTTTACATCTAACCCTCCTAATTTATATAGGCCAGTCAGTTTCCTTGTTATCAAGGAGCTGCCTGCGAAATCAATAAGCAAAGGCGGAGGACAAAGTTTCTCTTATCTATAGAGAGGAAGGAATTCATGAGACCTGCACCTGAAATAAGGAAGCAAATGATGGAATTTATGAGACATGGACGTTGCACATTCTATACATGGTCAAATAAGGAAGGAAAGGAATTGAGTCCATGTGACACAAAAATAAGGAAGGAAATCAGTCCGGTCCTATATCAAAAGAAACCATGGTCATGCTGCAGGAGGATTAAGATGAAAGAGAAAAACATGCACGCACGGCTGTGCGGATCTAAAAATGGGATTTATGGCCATAATGGGAGCGCCCTTAGGGCATTAACTACGTCCAAAAAACAGTGCGAATTATGGTAGCCCTTATTGATTGCATATATTAGGAGTTTTTAACCTTCTTTTTATGTGGTGTGCTAAACGGGGAAGGAAATAGAGGCCAATTAGCCTTTCTATATTATATGTGGTGTGAGACATGGCATGACTTAAGGAAGAAATATTCACATTGATTCATAATCAGTTTAGTACGATAATAAAATATGTGGTGGGTTAATATATCCCCGACCAGGTGACTTAGTATGCTAATAAAATCCCTGATCGATCAAGAAGGAAACATGAAATTAATTTTTATTTGAATTTCAATTGTAATAGATAGAAGAAAGAAAACAAAGGCAGACACACTACACACAAACAAGCGACGGGCACTTCTATCTAAAAGATAAAATAAACATTAGAGAGGTGACATATTTTTGTGGCATTAGTACATTAATGTTTTTGCCGGAAATTAATACGCAGGTATATACGTACAGGATAATTAATCTTAAATCCAATCGCCCGCTTTTCAAATGTGCCACCCATTGGCCAATTCTCACTCGGATCTGTGATGCCTATGGCGAGACGAAGCGGGGGCAGACAAAAAACTAGGTGGTAAAGATTATAAAGTTGAAACACCCACATCCATCTAATCAATAGATACCTCTTACGGAATGAGCACATAATACATTTATGTCTGGTGCGCTGGTCATATGGAGCCTTAACAAGATGACTTTCTGACTGTTCATTACAATAAAGTTTGACACACTCCGATGAATAGACCGGAAGTTTTCTCGAAAAAAAAGAGTAACCCCTCCTTGCTTTTTTTCTGATTAACTTGACCAATATATATACATCCCTGGGTTACCTTACGTATCAACAAGACATCTTGAAAATTGATAAGCAGCGAATGACGCGTTGATCTGATTTATCCATTGAAAATGGAAGAGAGGCAGCCTAAAAATTAAACACGAAGACAATTAGTGCATTGCATCTTCACTATATAATGTGTTAATTATTTATTTAGTAGCCATTCTAATGATTGTGCCTTATTTTTGCTATCGGTGCCAAGGCTCGTTTCATGATTAATAAGTGGTTGATAAACCTTCGGGCCATTGGTTGGTATCGTCTAAATGCCGACATGCCGTGTTGGTGGGCATTTGGATGGGCGAGGCAATTAGCGTGTTGTTCGCGGAGCAACATGAGGCGTCGTACTTGCACATAGAATTCTCACGAAGTATATATTTTTCCCTCCCCCGTTGCAACGCACGGGCATATGTGCTAGTAATTAATAAAGTGGCTGCATGCATCACCCAGATGCAGAGGCCGGGGGTCTTTCTCCTTTTCCAAAAAAAAAAACAATTATTAGAAACAATAAAAATTCTTGCGAAGGATGTGTTTATTTATATTTTAAACAGGAAATGCACCGACGTATTTGTCAACACTCAACAAGCAAAACATAAGCAAATTAATCAACAGAGCTTGGGGAAACGTCCATCATTTCTAACAACTCCGCAAATCTCTGCCGAGTTCACAGTACTGAAAATACAAAGTAGGAAACCCTTGGGAACCCACTGCAAAGGTTGCCCCAAGAACTCGGAAAACATAAACATCCATCTCATACTCCACATCATTCGGGAAAAAAAAATTCTCATACTCCCCACAGCCACGTGTCTGAAGCTGGTCTGAGTACGTCCCACGCCATGACAGTTACAGCAGCAGCACAGCCTGATCAGTAGGAGCCGAGCTGGGTGATCTTGCCGCCGAGCTGCCTCTGCGCGTAGGCGAAGAGCCGGCCGGCCTCCTCCTTGCCGACGGCGCCGTCGCGGTTGGCGTCCGCGGCCTGCACCCCTTCCCGCGCCTTCCAGGACGCGAACCACAGGTTGAGGCTCCGCAGCGCGCGCTGCAGCTCCTCCCGGCTGATTCGACCGTCGTGGTCCGCGTCGAACTGCCCCAGCCACGCCCAGAACTCCTCCGCC
The DNA here is from genome assembly GCA_011799875.1 of Thinopyrum elongatum. Lineage (NCBI taxonomy): Eukaryota > Viridiplantae > Streptophyta > Magnoliopsida > Poales > Poaceae > Thinopyrum > Thinopyrum elongatum. Next base: position 173,878,326 of record CM022303.1, on the reverse strand, counting down.
GTCACCTCCCCCTGCGGCAGCGCACGGTGCCGCATGAACGCCATGGATCCTCCTCCCGCCGGAGCCGGGCACGATCTGCTAGCCTTTGGTCGATTAGCTAGCCTTGCTGCCGCTTCTCTCTAGGTGAGTGCGAGTGTGAGCTGATGGTGATGAGGATGTTGAGCGGCGATGCACGGTCCTATATATACGGCGCCGAGCAGAGTTGAGACACATTTACCGCACGTTTTTCACAACTCCATGGACGCGCCTTGTCAGTGCGTTTCACTTGGGTGATTTGGGGTTTAAAAATAGAGTGGGTCACTAGTGCGGATTTGGCTAGGGAATAATCAGCGGTGTAGCTTAAAAGCTCGTTCTTTAGAGAACGGTTAGGCGAGTGGCACATTGTTAATCTGTAAATGTAGGGAGCAAAGAATTTTTTTTCAAAACTAGCACGTTTTTTATAGCAATTTCAAAAACTAGCAGTGCTAACTCGTTATTTTCAAAACTAGCACCCCGTCGGCCTGCCGTGGGCCGAGGGGGGGCCTGTCGGCCTCCAGCCGGTCGAGGGGGGGCCTGTCGGCCTCCTGCTGGCCGAGGGGGGCCTATCGGCCTCCCGTTGGCCGAGGGGTGTCAAGGGCACAAAACATAATTAAGATGGCCTCAAATGAAAAAGTTATCAACATGAAAAATCTTCATCTCGTCGAGACGGTTGATTTTGATATAAAAATCGTCTTAATCCAATGTTGTATGCAACCTGTAGAGCCAAAATAAGGTCAGGGGCAGAAGCTGCACAGTTACTTCGGGCAGAGTACACAAATTATTCGTCTGCACCGGGAAGACTGCTTGCGTACCGCGCTTCCGGCCGGGTCTCCTTCGACGTGAGCTATGGTGCATCACCCCCGGCGTCAAGGGTACACGGTGATGTTTTTGTGTGCATCACCCCCGGCGTCGAGGGTACACGGTGACGGGCCTAAGAGGTGACCATTGCCTGTACTTTGCATGGTGGATGACGCCACCGCCGAAAGTTTTGGTCTCAATTCCTGCCATCGCAACAGAGACATTTCTTCAATGCCCGCATGTGTTTTCCCGGTGCAGACGAACAATGCCCACATCGATTTATGAGGCGGCCGGACTTCCCGTACAATAAAAGGACTAAAAATTCTATCCAAAAATCTTTGGCAATTTTTCGGATCCATTCGGAGCCTCCGAGTGGTTTGGTTCGGTCTCACCGAGTGAACGTGACCAAATTTATAGCGCACGTCATGAGCGATAAGCTATTCCAAAAGCTATATCAAAAACAGAATGTTCTGCAGTGTGCATAAACTGAGACATTTGATTTGGTCCGACCATCTTGGAGTTTTGGACACCATCAACGGAAAAAAGTTGCTTGACTTTTTCTTATAGTGAGCCTTTCGTTTTTCTTAAGGACTAGAAATGTATAAGAAGTTAAACGCATTGTGGCGTATGTTCGTAGGGCCCTTGGGTTTGACACCCGAATAACCCATAGGAGGCTCCGTGTCTTTCGCATATCTTCTCCTGATTCTATCTATCATCCGTATTTGCTATCATCCATATTTGCTATCATAGTAGGTTCCTTTCATTTATTTTATATGACCAATTCCGTTTATTTATAGAACCCATAGTCTATTTGACTATGTAAAATTTATTCCTTAATATGGTATCCTCGATGTGAGTTTGTATGGCTCGATTCCACCGCCGAAGACACCATGGATCTAGGTTTACTAAATGCACTCATTTTTAGTCCTAATTAGTGTTTCACATGACAAAGTGCAAATATACTAATATATCCTACAAGTGTCAGGGAGGTTCTTTCCCATTCACATACTTGGGCTTGACCTTGAGCATAACATGCCTACGAATTCTACCCTTATGTGTTCTGATTATGGAGGGAGACTTCAAATTATCAATGTTTTTCTTTCATCTCTTCCAAACTTATGGCACCACCGAGGAGTTTGATTAATATGCGATACGCAATCTTTGGATGAGGAAGGATTCAAAAAAGAAGAATACACCTTTGGCTACATTTAATATAGACTGCAGGCAAAAGATTAGGAAGGTCTTGGGTCATTAACCTGGAAGTTTGGAATTTCAAGCATCAAGGATGGATTGCTAGTTCAGAATTTCAAACATCAAGAATGGACTGCTCGACGCCGGGGGTGATGCACCATAGCTCACGTCGAAGGAGACCTGTCCGGAAGCGCGGTACACAAGCAGTCTTCCCGGTGCGGACAAATAATTTTTCGGATAAAAAATTGTAACTTTAACTCGGACAGAAATCTTTGGCAATTTTTCGGATCCATTCGGAGTCTCCGAGTGGTTTGGTTCAGTCTCACCGAGTGAACGTGACCAAACTTGTGTACTCTTCTATATTCCACACGGTCTCACCGAGTGCACCGGGTGTCCCGTGACAAATTTTCTGACATCTATTCGGTCTGTCCGAAGTAACTGTGCAGCTTCTGTCCCTGAACTTATTTTGGCTCTACAGGTTGCATACGACCTCGGATTAAGACGATTTTTATATCAAAATCGACCGTTTCGACGAGACGAAGATTTTTCATGTTGATAACTTTTTCATTTGAGGCCATCTTAATTAAGTTTTGTGCCCCTGACACCCCTCGGCCAACGGGAGGCCGACAGGCCCCCCCTCGGCCAGCTGGAGGCCGACAGGCCTCCCTCGGCCCACGGCAGGCCGACGGGGTGCTAGTTTTGAAAATATCGAGTTAGCACTTCTAGTTTTCGAAATTGCTATAAAAAACGTGCTAGTTTTGAAAAAAAATCGGGAGCAAAGGGGTCGTATGATCAAATGTTGAGAATCGACATAACACTTGCCAAAAATATAGAAGCACACTTGGAGCTTGGCTACACTTTTTGGGATGCCGAGTCGATGTGGGTACAAACATCTGAGAAAATAAGAGTTGAACAATAAATCCGTTTCAGCGCTCAATCAGTAACGTAATAAAACCCTTATCACGACTACATCATACTCGGGATTTAAGAAGGTGCTTTTTGCAACACTAAAAAGGTTAATTGAACATATTTTCTTGGAGAAGGACACGGACATAGTTTTGTGACAAGTTCTTTTCTTTTGTTGCAAAAAATGCCCATAGAAAGAGGTTGCTTGTTTCCTAGCTAAATTACATGGGCGCGCCGAAATTTCAGGTAAGCGTTTGATTGGTTGTCACAGTTATGTATTGCCACACTTCTCTACTCAAAACTTGGCTTTTTGGCAAAGTTATACTAGCTTTGAACCAACCATGCCATAAGAGCGGAGTAGAAGCGTAGTTGAGCTATAGGTGGCAGCTGGAGACCGAACTTTAAATTTAATGATTAGTAGCCTCAAATATTTTAGGCAATCCGCTTATCTCTAGTCATAAGGCGGCTAATGATAGGTTATGAGAAATTCATATAGATAGCTCAAGGCTCATGTCTTCCTCGAGAAGATAGTCTTTCTCTTCTGAATTATATGCATAATAAAAAGTACTTGCTCCGTCCCATAATATAAGATCGTCAAGGCTTAGAATTAGTGATTTTTGGCACAAAACTGTAGAAGTGTGATTTCTACAACTCTAGTCTTCAATGTCGATGTTTTCTGCAATTCACTCCTAAAAGGTCTTATATTTAGAAATTGAGGGAGTAGTATGTAGAGATATTGAAATAATATCTACATCTTATGTTTCCATTTTCTGAGTGACCAAAATTTGCTTGCAATTATATTGTTCTTATGATTTCATCAGGAAACAAAGGAGGGGGGGGGGGGGGGGGGGGGGGGGGGGGGGGGGGGGCGGAAGGAACGTTCCTGCAGGCCATCTGGTTCAGCTCTTCCTGAAACCGCTTAGTCCCAACTTAATCTTCAGCGCCTATTTCACCACAGGTTGCCTCTGGGACTAATATTGCATGGTCATCGTGATCTGCGCTTTGTTCTTCGGTGAATCTATATATGCTTTTCCTTTGAGCCCTCGTCTACAAAATATTCACTGGCCTAGTGGTGGTAGGACAATATCTTACGCTATTAGGGAGAATGATGGGAGTAGTCTAAGGAAAGTGATTGTACCAATCCAACCAAAGCCTCAAAACACCTAGATTCTTTGTTTGAAAAGACGCAGAAAACCCATTAATTAACGAAGAATCGTATTCCTTTGGCAGGCTTTCCGAGGCATTCATGGATCAGTTTTTTATGCTGGTAGGATGTGATGGGTTCCTAGCTAGGCTATATCGCCCGAATGACAAACGCATGTACACTGTTTGTGAGCTGAATGAATTGGCGCCTTCCGTTTGAGAAAACAAAAGAGTATAATTCAGAATTGGCATAGAAGAAGACATCTGCCAGCTTAGCGCAAAGAGATCTCATTATAAAGACGTTGCATAACAAATAAGTGATACCCTGAGACATGAAGTTCTCTATAAAACTCCATAAGTATTATGCTGAAAGAGAGGTACACTGTTTCGGCCAGGGCAAACTCGTCTCCCGGATTGAGACTGAGCACCCATGTGCTGCCAGCGTTAGGTATACCAAAGTTTATATTCGATCTGGACAACTGTTCTGGGACGTGCAGAGAGGTCAAAAAATCTCTTTCCGTTTTTCCACCAAGGAACATGCAACAAAAATGCTCAAGCAGCCAAGTCAAAAAGGCTCGGTCTGCAGAACCTGATTTCCAGGCTGAATGTTCCTGAAGAATTCGATTTTCCAAAGTAGATACGGTACCTGACATACTCCATTGGAAACTCGGTGGAAAACACGCTTAGCAAAAAGATATAGAAGGAACTAGAGCTCGAGAAAAATGCTCGCAAGTTTCTGTAACTTCGGCACAGAGAGTGGGTTGTTTTCCAGGAAACCGGACAGTCAGAGTAATAGCACTCCATGAGACGATCTCAAAGGTCAAAAAAGTTGTTGCACATCGAATAATTTAGCCCTTCCAACAAAGAAAAGAGCAAGGACCGAATGAGTTTTACAGATTCTTAAATTGGCGAAATTATCTTCAAGATCATGTCGTGAACAGACAAAAGAGATACGAAAGTGCCGTCGCTGGACAAATAATCCTCATCTGAACCTGTATGATAGCACAGGGTGAAGTAGAACCACAACACTGAACATAAATGCTGAGTCAAAGATATGAAAGAAACATCCCAATTACCAAGAGCACATTAATAATAAATAGACCACAAAGTTCTTTATAGAAGAGTGATAATAACAGTGAAACGCTAAGCGGCAGCAAAGGTTCAAAAGAAAAAAATGGTTCTACCAATAGTTAGCTTAGGTCATATTATTAGACACAAAATAAACTTACAAGGAAATAATAATGCAGTCCCTTCCCTATATTGTTAGCACACCTTAACAGCTTTGCTAGAACCTATGCCAACTCCCTTTTAACATACACCAGTAAAATATACATAGGATATGTACATCCTCTCGCCAAAAGGCATAAAAAGAAACAGCTAATAAGTCAAATATTGAGGGAACTTACATAGCTGAAAAGCTTGCTCATAACCGGTATTTAACATATTGCCTCCATTATATACACAAAACTCTTCTTTGCAGCAAACACAAACTATAGCCTTGAACGGCGGAGGTACTTGATGGGATTGAACGGACCCAGTTGCCGTGCAGAAGCCAACGTTGGTCGTCCATTCGGAGACACTGTTGGCTTGATGTCCCATCCTTCAACATTTTTCGGAACACAAACATCAAACATAATTTGGCCAAGGACTCCTTGAGGCTCCATCCTGGCTGGATAGGGTAGTGACCGTTTCTGCTCCTCGACCAGAGAATCTGGTTCCCTAGAATCATGATGGTCCTTTGAACTTGGCAAGAAGAAATGGTCGCTGGGACTGTTGGCTACCCTTCTCAGGCTCTCATTTGAATTGGCGGCCACATTGTGTAGATTGCACACACAGTGCGCTATCTTGTACTCCTGATCCCATGCAGCACTAGTGCCCTTCAGCTGGCTTCTGTGGCAGAAGGTGACAAGAGCTTTCTTCAGTATATCATCTACAGCAGTTCTGTATTCCGCTTCATGCAACTTGTAATGGCCTGCAGGATATATATAAAAAAAATTGGCTGTAATGAAATCTGCAATGATGACTCCCAGCAGAGAAGAAGATATCAAGGGTTTTTAAATGATGGAAGTTAACATAAATAACCAAATATGTAGCTTTATAATATTAAATTCTGAGATAATATTGTATTCGCCCTCATGACAAGGAGTATAAACGTTCAATCAAATAGTCAGATCAAAAACTTGAGCTTAGTATTGTTTTCTTCGATAAATTAGAAATTCTAAAATGGATGTAAAATATTGTTAGGCAAGATGATGCAAAGCTTGATCCATTGTCTTCTACTGTGATCTAGGTCTCTAGGACCTAAACGTGTGGATATGAAGTTGTTTTCATATCCGTCAGACAATCTTACTGCAATTAACAAATCCAAATATGATATTGATGCAAGGTCTTGGAATGGAAACTGCCATGACAGTAATTGTGCAAATACATGTTTCTACTAGTAAATATATTCCACATTTTAAGTTAGTACTCAGTAATCCTATCTAATAAAACCAGACACTGAAGATAAAATGAAGGCGTACCAATATGAGAAGAATCACCCCACTTGATTACTTTAACATCTGTGCCTAGTTCGACCAAACGCCTGGCGAAACCACAGACAACATGGCATGGAGCAAGATCATCACCTTCCGAGCAAAATATAAGAACTGAACCCAACCCCTGGATGAACAGTTAAAAGTTAATTGGTGTGGCTAGTGAAGATGATCTGCAAAAATCACAAAGGCAAACCAGACTTACTGCTGATGAGTATAGCGTGTGCCAATATTCTGCACGCTGAGCTTCAATTCTGCTTGGGAAGAGAGTATCCATTCCAGATGCCAGAGCCTTTGCCATGAAGGAACGTAGCATGGATGGTTGAGATGAAGTGCCAATCACAGGATTTTGAAGAAACTGTGTGCCCACATCGCTCACAAAATCCACTGGGCCAGAATCATAAATTTGGCCAGAGATACAGTTTCTAACTAACCGATAGTCCTTCTACATAATGGAAAATTTACATCAATAATGTTTAACATGTTTGCCAACAAACCACAGCTGATAATATGCCAAGTCAAAACATGATGACAATGGCAAAGAAAATGAGGACTTAAACATAGAATGATGTTGAGAGACTTCCAAGTATGTTCAAGAGATTGAATATATGCAACTGAAAATATGCCTAGTCAGAACATAATGACAATGATGTAGAAAAAAACTTCAACAGAATGAGCAAATTACTACACAGTACATGCAAATGGAAGAAAACAAAACCTAGTATATACACTTCACAATTGACATAGATATGGTTTTGAAATAGGTTCCCATTATCCTTGCAACGAAGAGAAATGTATATGTAAACTTCAGGAGAAGAGAAAAGATGGAAATAACATACCATCGTTGCATCTCCTTCACATCTTCCGTCTAGTAACTGTGAAACAAATCAAATTTAGCCATTTAAACTGTGAAAGGGTAAAGGCAAATAGATGATAGGTACGATGAGGTGGCAAAAGGAAGAACCGAACAAGCATGCACCTGAATAACCTTGTACATGCATCCCTTTGAGCCACCAGAAAAAGAAGCAAGCACAGTTGGCAATGGCTTTACTTTCAATTCCTGAAACGCGGCATTTCACATAGTTAAAAACAAAAGTTATAAAAATAATTAACTGCAACCAAGTGGAAAGATAGTAAACATAAGTCCCATTCCACGAGAGCTTATATGCATTCTTCTAAACAATACAGAAAGTTTATAATATGTCAACATGCAAATATTTCAGACTCTAAATCAGCAAGAAAATTATGTAGAAGTTGCCGCATGGACGGAAAGTACAAAATAAATGGAAAGGGGTGAAGGGTCAAACTCTAAATTAATGTGGTCTGCCAGGGGTTCTTACATCTATACATTTTTTTTATATAAATCATTTGGATGATTAAGGAGCAAAAAGAGAAACAGTCCCATGTGTATTACTCCCTCTGTAAAGAAATATAAGAGCGTTTAGATCACTACTTTTAGTGATCTAAACACTCTTATATTTCTTTACGGAGGGAGTACAAAATAGTGTCAGTGCTGGAGTAGGCTAAATACAATATGATCATTGACTAAAACAATAAGGAACATAGTCCGGAAATACTTGTCGGAGAAATGGATATGGATGTATATATTCATTTCTCCGACAAGTATTTCCGGACGGAGGGAGTATTATTTTCTTCATTTGAACAATAGAGTTATGAATGCTTACTATACAACGTGGTATTTGTGGAGTACAACAAACACGAAAAAAAATGTACCTTTGCCAGCTCACTAATAACACCACATGCCAATGTTGCTGCTTTCTCAGAGAGATACCTGGAAGAAGAAAAGAATCAGTATAGTGCCATTAGGTGTAAATAGGAACCTAAGGGTGCAGACTGCAGAAGACCCCATATGCAAGTTTACACCATAGCCCTTCAAGTATAAGATAAGTAGATAACTGAAGCACGATGCAAGGAACTCCATTGCTAGTGACCTAGTGTTACAATGGTACTCACTCAAGTGTCATTTTAGGTGAAATACCCTGCTGAATGAAGCCTATAGCTCTACCAGCAACAGATGATGCTGATGAAGACCCTCTACCTCCAGTAACATGTGATTTGATGCACTTAATTTGCTAATGCTATTCAATAAAATTACTCTGATGTTTCTGCACAAACTACATAAATGACTACCAAGCTTGCAGATGCACAAACTGTGTTCAGGCAATAAAACTCTGGATGGATGTACCAAACATTCTTAACATATTGAAGCAATCCATGTTATTTTAGCTCCTTTTGCTAGTTCAAAATACTAGTGGTTTCAGAAGGTTCAATGTTCGTGTGTTCCATCTTTACTTACTAAAATTGATTCCTTCAATTTTTCGCATCCTCAATTGCACAAAAATGCAAGTACCACAATGCAAAACCTTCCATTATCGTCCAATAAATATAGCTTTACCAAATCTCAAAGCCTAACCAAACTCCAAACACGCAAGATCGCTGAGACGCTAACCCCTCGCATGCTGCAGGTACGTAGGTATATTTACCTAAAAGCGCACAAAGCGACAATATAAACCATGCAGAATATAGAAGAGTATAAATCACACAGTTACAGAGATTCTCGAACTAAGAGAACTAGCAACAAGCAGTGATGAATCAAGTGACCGGTCGAACACTACCCATCAACTAATTGAACTCCAGAGAAATTTTCATAACAAGCTAAACCTGAAGGATAAAGCCTAGTCCCCGATGATTCGGGTAGACACAAAATTAGCGACCAATCTCAAATCAACCCTAACCGCAGCTACAACAAAATCAGTGGCCAATCTCAGAATCTCTAAAATTAAACCTAACCGCAGCTACAACATCAGTGACCAATCTCAGAATCTCTAAAATTAAACCTAACCGCAGCTATGATTAAACTCCGTGAGGCCGCAGAGCTACAGGCGGCCACTTCTACAAGCCCAGACGAGCAACAGATCTCCCGGATTTAACGGCTAGCACAAGCAGCAAGTGGCAGGGAGCGAGCGAGCGAGCGGGGTTGGGAGGGAGAAGCAGCGCCACTCACAGCGATACGAGGTCGGGGTGGCAGACGAGGCAGCGCCAGCCGAGCGAGGCGTAGAGCTCGACGAACGGCCGCAGCTGCGCCTCGTCGCTCCACACCCACGCGAACACCACCACGACGCCCCTCGCCCCCGACGGCGGCGCGGGCGCCCAGTAGAAGCGGCCGCCGCAGCCGGGCCACATGGCCACCAGCCGCCGCTCCTCCCACCCTCCCTCCGCCGGCGAGGAAGCCCGGGCGGACCTAGGCGGCGAATCGAGGCGGCGTCAGGTGGGGGAGGGAGGGTTTGCGCTGCTGTCTCGCTCGGAAGGGGGACTAGAGGAGACGGGATGGGAACAGAAGATGGAGATGGAGATCGGAAGGGAGGAGATGGGTCGCTTTGGCGTTTGGTTCGTAGCGGATTTGCTTATTTCTTTCTTTTTGTGTTTCCGTGAACTTCTGCTCCTCCTTTTTTGCGGTTTCCGCACGAGTACGGGATTGGGCTTCTCGTCAGCGCATTTATTAAAGAAATGATTTTCGTGGTGATGGGTCAAAGCTATCCTACGCGGCTCGTAGGATAAAGATGAGGAAAGCGTATGTAGCCCGTGCACGTAGAAATGCAATTCAATAATGTTTCATGTATAGTAGAGACCCTGTTTGAATGGGGGCATATTTTTTTGAGATTTTCCGTATCCAGATTTTCCTTTGGAGATATTTGGATATACTAGCACATATACACATATGTTGCAACAGAAGAAAATGATGAACACGGGCATGAATCGATCAACCACATCCCTTACTTGACATCGTCTGCATCGCTCCCCGGCCCAGCGAAAAAAGGGGATCGCCCCCGCGTCGCTCTCAGGAGGGGTGACTCGGGCGAATCCCACGAGCGCGCCGCCACTCCGGTCTAAGGCCGCGAGGCTGACGGTGGTGGCGGGTCCTCATCCTCCTCGCACGACTGATGGCGGCGGGGGCCCCATCCCTCTTGCGTTGCGGGGTCTCTGACTGGAGCTCCATGGCGGCCCTGGACGGCATGGTTCTTACGGCGGAGATGAGCGCCGGGGCGGCGGCCCCGGATTTCTCCGACGACCACGACTGCCCCTGTGGCCGCGAGGGCGGCACGACGTCTGGTTCGGGGGGCTCGGTGCGGCTCAGCTACTCATCTCCGCGTGGTGCGGGTGGTGGCAGTGGTGCTCGCTGAGATCTCCGGCCTGCTATTGGGAGCCGGCGGGTGGCGCGGTCTTTTGGTTCTTTTTGCTCTGAGATGGTGTTCTGCCGGTTGCCGACCCTCATGGATCTGGCCATTGACGAGTTCTGGAATGCTCCGCTAGAGATTTTCATTGGGTGCTTGATGCCTGTAGATTTCTGGATCGGATGGGATTCGGTCGTGTGCGCCCTGATTTCAGCCCGAGTGGCTCCAGGAGGGTGTGACGTGAAGCTTCGTTATGTGTTGATAGTATGGGACATGTCGGTATTTCGATTTTCATGGTGAAGACAATGACAGAGAACGTCATGGTGGCTGAGGTCTGAGGTCTATGGATTGAGTCTTCGTGATGATGAGGACTTTGTTTGGTGATTCGTGACTCGTGGCAGCGGCATCGGCAAGTGGGGGCGGCAGCACAGGCGGAGTACAGAGTCTTAGCTTTCAGGGTGAAAGCCCAAGGTCTGGCCTTAATTGGTTGTGCCTGTCAGTGACCTTGTTGAAGGCATTGTTTTGAGAGCGCGGATCTTCTCCAGGGTGAAAACCTAAGATCTAGGATCAGGCGATGACGGTGCTTCTTCACTGTTTCCTTCTTGAAGGCGTTGCTTTTGGAGAATTAGGACTTTGGGTGTTGTCTAGGTGGTGGTTCGTGTTGCAACTACGAGGTATTGATCACTGTTGCGGGATCTTTCTTCTTCTTCTTCTTCTTCTTCTTCTTCTTCTTCTTCTTCTTCTTCTTCTTCTTATTGTCTTTTGGCCGTGTGCATCCGTAATGTCTTTATGATATTGCGTTGTTGCCGAGGCCGGGTGTAATTGGTATCTCCGCGATATTAATATATTTCCTTTGTCGAAAAAAAACCACATCCCTTGCACAGAGCCAAGGCCGCTTATCTTCTATATCTAAATAGTTAGCCCCCACTAAGCTATTTCTCTCAGCATGCAAGTATGCCACCTCATCATTCAAGATGAATAGAAAAGGGCCACCTTAACATGCACCCATGCATAAGTAAAAGCTACCTCAACATGCAAACATGCATGAGAATTTTCATTTTATTCATATTTAATAAATATTTATAACTATACAGTAATTTTACACAATAAATCATTTGTATTTTAAATTTTAGTTTCTCATATTATTTCAAATATTCACGTTCCATATAACCAAATCTCATTAGAATATATTGCAAAATATTCCCGCAACAACGTGCGGGGTTTCATCTAGTTCTAAAAAAAAGCCAAGGCCGCTAACCATTCTCGACTTTGATGGCGTGAAACTTACAGTTTCTATCATTCAAAAACCTTACGGTTACTCTGTTATGTGTAACCAACAGGCTGCTCACATAACATGAAAAGAACCATTTCTGAGTCAAATTAAGGGCTGATCATCTAGGCTAGGCATGGATGAGAACCAAGGTAGTAGATATTCTTGTCTAATTTGTAGAGGATCTGCTTGTACTTGGAGAAAATGAGCGAGTTGGCCTTGGAGGTGTTGATGATCAAGGACGGAGCCAGGAAGCATACTAAAGAGGGACCAATGAAAGAGATAAAATGTTAAGGGGGGACAAACATACAAATTTAGAAAAGTTTGAACTAACAATCTAAGGTTGTTTCAGAAAATAGATTGCCATGGGGCGGCCATGGCCCTAGCTCGCCCCCAGGCTTCGTCACTGCCAATGATCCGCTCGTACGTGGCCTTCCATAAGTTGGTGTGGCCAGTACTATGAGGCATGACGCTATAACTAATCCACATAGCATTCCTGGTTCACCGCCACTTCTAGTTTGCTCGTCGACGCAACGCCCGACCGTGGCGCTCATGTCATTCATGTTGGCGCAGCTTCAACCTTGACTCATAGCTTGCTGGTGGTGCTTTCCAACGAAGTACACACACGTACGAAGCTAGGCTAAGTAAGCCGCCGGATCGTTTATTATAGAAAATGACAAATTCGAAGCGCATACTCATGGCAGATACACGTACAACTTTATGTTGTTTTGTATGGCCGATGCCGATGTTGACAAGAGTTGCTATATTTTGTCATGCAGAAATAGATGGAGTGGTACAAATAATATGCTTGTCATGTAATATTACCTAGATTTGAGTTGTGTGCATTCATGCTTGGCACATATTTAGCTCCTTGTTCTATCGTGTATGGATGCATTCATGACGTAAAGTTTGAAATCTGAGGTCCCTCACACTACAAAATTTAATCTATTTTTCGACGTTTCACTTATGTCACGTATAACCCTTTTTCGTCACGGAAAATGCCCCCGTGATGTTTTCCGGCTGTCAACCCCATCGTCACCGAAGCGCCGTCATGGAAAATAAAATTTTGACGATACCACTTTTTTTGTCACGCACAATCGCATTTCAGGTGACGAGCCAAATAATGTCACCGATTACCGTTGTCATTGACGGCCCAGAATGTAACCTATATAGCCCAATCTGTCGCGTAAGATCATTTTGGCGATGATAATTCATCACCGGTGATCGGACCGGGGGGTTGACTGGTCAAATATTCAGACAGGTGGGGCTAGCAATTGCTGACTTGGCTTCTTCCATGTGGGTCTGCCATGAGTTTTATCGTCGAAGGTCCTGTCAGTAATATGTTGGCCGTCAGTTTGACCGGTCAACAATGCTGACATATGGGCCCAAAAGATGCTGATGTGGCTGCTTACATGTGGGACCAGGTGTTCTATTTCCGGTGACGCTGTGTCCTCTGACCGGTCAACGATTCTGACATGTGGGCCCATTGTTGTGATGACGTGGATGCTGGCACGCGGGTCCATACGTGGGTGATGTGGCTTCTTACATGTGGGACCATATGCTTGTGACGCCATTCAATTTGTATTTAGGCGCGGTCAATTTGTATTATATTGCAATTGGCGGTCACATTTGATACAATATTGATTTTTTAAAATAAATTTAATATGAATTCATGCAAAATTTGAATTTCAATCCAAATTGAGCAGTCTCAACTTTTAGTAAACTGCAACCTTCATAATTGTCAAATCAAACAGACTGTATAAGACATTACAATAGCCAACCATGAGCCACAGCTACAAAATGAAAATTAGACACATATGACTTAATTGCATTGCTCACATCTCATTGGATGGTGCCAACGTAGTCCAAGCGATGAACTTTAGCAATCCATCAATATCATCAAGCCTGTTTTCGAGATCCAAGGTTTTCACTTCCTTCGCTTTCTTGACGAGGTCAGGTTCTTGTTGTTTGCTCCACAGGGGCAGTGTTCATTGATTCAAGACGGTTATGCAGATATAACATGCCCAATTTCAGACTTTCAATTTTAGCATGTTGCTCTGGCAGGGCCTTCTTGACACCTTCTAGAACTTTTACGTGCTCTGCAAGCGTAATCTTCACAGATTCTTGGCAATGCTGCGTATCTCGCACGAGATGCTCCGCACGTATATGTTCTAGCTCACGCTCTTCCAGGGCCTTGGCAATAGCTTCGAATTGTAGCTGCTTCCATGCCAGGGCCTTCTTCATATCATCTACTTCATCGTGCTTGTTAACCATGGTGTGCTGCATGTCTTCTGGTTATTCCTGTTGCACGTCTTCTGGTTGTTCCTGCTGCACAACATCCGATTGTTGTTCTGGGGCCAAACACTTGCAGTATTGTCATCATTTGAGAATCCTAAGTTTCCCTACAGGCAAAATTTATAGAGGCTACAACATGTACAATAATTCCAAATTGTACATGTATCTACCAGAGTATACAATGGTTGGGTGAAGAAACACAGACTTACTAATTAAGGAATTGTTTACAGAAAATAGTTGAGCTACTCACCGGCTGAACCCGCTTTCTCTTTGATGTGCTTGAGCTTGGGGTGCATCTAAAGTTAGAGACATGAGTTTTTTGAAATCTTCATGTACCATCTGTATACCCTTAGTCACTACTTCAAGTTGATGACGACAATTTTCTTGCCATAATGTAGTTGAAGACATTAGACTGCAGGCAATTTACAATATCTATGCATTGTTACATCAAGTAAACATATTCTAACCATAGCCGTAGAGCTTGAAATAGCAATGTCCTCTACATCTGTAGTGGTGGCCAGATCAACATCTTTTTGTTCACTTTCAGTGTCACTGTCATGGTCTGTCAGGTCTTCTAGATGGTTTAGACAGCGAACAGGACCTCTGATATCTGAGAACAAAGAAAAATCAGTGAGACGACCTAGAAATTAAGGTGCAGAGTTAGAAAGCTCTTCATTTTGATACAGGTTATTCCTTTCATGCCTTCACTAATGTTCTCCCACTCCATTGGTAACATGTGAGAATCTGCTGCATAAAGATTATGACTTGCTTAAAGTAGGTATAGAACGAGACGGCGATAATTTTAAATATTGTTTACATAATGATTAAACATTCACGTACTTACAGTAAGATGAAGGAAATGAACTAGTAATAAGAACCCTAGCTAGATTGACCCGCATGCTTAGACCAAATAAGAACCACAAATGTTGTAAAAACAACAACAGCAGCTTTCACATGAAGAGTAAGTAGATGCGCAGGCCGATTAGGATAGAGATAATGTGGTAGACATAGAATGTGAGTGGACGGGCCCGAGCGGAATGTCGTCGATCGGGTGCGCCTCCATGGTAACCGAACGATTTGTGGTGGCGATGCGAGAACGACCGGCCGGGACTGGATCAGATCTATAGGAGAGGAGGGAGAGATAGGAGGCGACTTCTTTTATCGAGAGGGAGGAGGTTGGTGTTGAAATAAGAGGCATGATTTGGGGAGATTTATGGTTAGTTCTGCAAGGCGTTCCAAAACAATGAAACATGCACATAAATGTTCTAAGATCCAGGAAATGAACTAGCAATCGGTATATTGTCAACATGAATTATTTCAGAACAAAAGCATCTTGAGAGAGCATACGATTGAATCAGAGGAATATGTACTCAAAGAACCATAGCTAGAATGACATGCAGTGTTAACCAAAATAAGAACCCTAACTTTTTTTATCATTCATTCAAAACAACATCGCAAATAGAACTCGTCGATTAGGATGAGATCTTGGGGTAGTTTTACCAGTAGAGTGGATGGGGCCAAGCCAAACACCGTCGATCGTGAGCGCCTCCCTCAACGAACGATTTGTGGCCATAGCTAGTGATGGCACTATATTTTATGCATTTTTAGAGCTCATTTGTTGCATGTTCTCTTTATATATCATGTCCCATTGAACCAAATAGTTGTCCATTATGCATGTTTACCGGTATTTGCACTTTCTCTTGTGAGCATTGCACATTTAGTATTTTATTAGTTTTCTTTGTTTTCTTGTGTCTACAGGTGTTTTGGAGCAACCTAGGACCAAGCACGATGAAAGGACCAAGGATGGGATTGATACGGAGTCAGCCAGGGGTCAGACTTAGCCATTTCGAAGGTCAGGAAAAGTCATTTTTTGCAAAGTGATCCAAATCAAGATCTAAGACCAGAAATGGATCGACGTCGATCATACGAATCCAACGATCCCAAGAACATCAAATTCCGAGTTCGTATGAAGTTTAGGCGACCGTTTTACCGGAGGAGGCCAAAGTAAAAGACGCCGTTCCGAACGACCGCTCCGAAAGTTGCCCTTCCACACGGGATTCTTCACCGATTTCATCCCCGTTCGATCCCACGAGATCCTTGGCTCGTAAAGAAGAGATTGGGAGAGGTTTGTCTTATCTTGAGCCCTTGGATGAAGCCCATCAAGAGGGGAGGCTAGGGAGGCTCCATATATATATATATATATATCATCTACAACCCTAGCTGTCGTCTCCATCTTCCACACCACGCCATTCATCTCCAACACATCCAAGTTCATCTCCATTGCTGTTCCACCACCATAATAGAGGAAGGGACAAGATCAAGAGGGAGAGGAGGAGGCTCCACCACGCGAGCACCGGCCTTCGGACCGGTGCCCTCTCCACCGCGTCGGCGCCATCACCACCATCTTCACCGCGTCGTCGCCATCATATTCACCACCATCACCTCCTCCCTTCACCGGCTCTATGCCGACTTGTAACTTGACCCTCTCCTTTATGTTTGAGTAGATGTATTTGTTCTCAAGGATACAGATGAACTACTTTATGATTAGAATCATTATTTCCAAGGATCCAATATGTTCTTGTTCATGTTCAAGTTAGTATTCTCGCGAGTGTTGAGAGGAGGCCTCGCTCGCACTTTTGCCATGATTGGCCATGGAGGAACTACTGTCACTGCATAGGATAGGACGTTGAGGGAATTCGAGGTGACTGTAACACCACAATACCTAGTCTTTGCAAAGTGGATAGGGGAGTTCACGTAAACCCATATCTGGCCGCGTCCACGGGGTGACCCTTAATTATCATGTGATTGTAACCCTATGGGAGAGACCATGATGGTGGCGTGCGTGGAACGAAGTCTACCTCGAGTAGAACGTGTACTGTATCGGGGACCACCCACTTAGGCATATGAAGAGTGGATAGAGGATACAATAAAGAGTGTTTGCTCCGCACTACATGCATGGGTCATATTTGTGGTAATGACTTCGGAGTCCTAGAGAACACTTTGCTACTCAATCACTTTCACTACTAACTTAGTCTATTTTTATTCCTGTTTTTACCTTCTTGTCCTTAGTCTAGTAAACCCCTTTTATCTAGTCTCCCTAGCAACTTATAGAACAGGCTATTTCCAAACTCTTGTTTGGGGCGTACATAGCTCGTTAAGTGACAACATAGCTGCGGGGTTTGTGGTGCCTTCATATTTGCTCCATGTGGGTTCGACACTCTATTTGTCACACGAGAGTGCCACAACAACCCTGTTGTGGGGCCCCGGCTCAGAGAGACCGGAAGGCCCCGTATTCCAGCCTAGAGATCAAGTCTTTTGGAATACGACACTGCTTGACATAGAACAAATCATCTCTTATTACAATCGATAAGGATACAAGGGTTCTGAAGACCCAAGGATTACATCGGCACGGCGACACTACACCAACTAAGGTAGCAGTATGCTAGCAGCGGAACAACTCGTAGCAGTGGAATAACTTCTAGCAGTGGAACAACGATGACAGTGATGAACTCCACTCCGCAGGGACTCTGGTTGTAACACGTATCCTAGCTCGCAAACTCGGGATCCTCGACAAGAAATCAATCACGACATGACCTGCAAACTGGCATGACACGCCAGGTGAGTACTTTGAATGTACTCGCAAGCTCATAGCAACCAAAAGCAATCAAGACAAATAACAACATGGCATTTATAGATTAATCATCCATGATGAGCATGATACTACTAGAACAACATGAGCATGGCATGCACATAATTCATTATATGAATATTATGATACTAGTACTACCATGCAGGGGAGGGGTCAATGTTTAAGGTCTCATGGACCAACTTACTCTGCTCGGAGGTTATCTCATAACCACCATAAATATCCATAATGCTTACCATCGTGATCATCACAAGATCACCTCATCATCGTCAAGAATATCGTCGTGATCATCACAAGATCACATTATCATTATCAAGAATACCATCGTGATCATCTCGTGACCACATAAAGACCAACCAACTCCTGTCTTCATCGAACCAGGGTTGTTTATTAGTCAAGTTATTATTACTGTTGACCCATAGTGTGACCTACTATGAACTGGGCCTGTATCCGCGGGCGCGGCTATCGATAGATTATACACTTTGCAGAGGTTAGTACACTGTACCCACACCACGGAACCCAAGGCCTCCCAAATGGGGACAAAAGCGCGCAAACAACTCGGGCACACAAGGCTTATGCCCGCCTACCTGATCAGGGTAGCGCGCACACATAACCTTCCCTAGTTGGAGGCACCGGCGAGAGGCATGCCAATAGACCGAATTAGGGCCCCCCATAAGGCAAGTGTGGCTGCACTGGTCAGCTCGATTCGATGGCACTATGACTCAGCCAACAGATTTGTTGAATTTCAATTACTGTCCGGTTAAACTTGAATGGTGATGAGCTGAGCCATAATAAAATAATAAAATAACAATGCATATGAGCATGATATCAACATAAGCATGGATGGGAAGCATAACCATTTAACATATGAATCTTATCAACCATATTTATTCTACTGATGCAAATGAGCATGGCAATATTAATGAGCATGGATAACACAAGTATAGCAAAGCACTCATATGATCATAGCATGACTACTATCGTTGGAAAATAATTACCAGAATAGAACATGACAATAACATTAATAAGTAATCATTTAACCAACTAGATGCAGATGATCATAGCATCAGGATGAGCATGGATTCACAAGAATATAAAGCATTCACGAAATATTATCAGGCACAAAGTATTTAAATATTCAAGTGGAAAACCATGGCTACTGCAAGTCCATCATGCAAGTGGCTGTCGTGGCTTGCCTGGGTATGAAGGATCCACCGGGGAGAAGTGTGAGAGGCTCGCATAAAGAATCGCCGAAAAAGTTTCCCTCTCAGCGGAGCTGATTAAGGGCAATGGAAAAATGGTCATTTTCAGAATGTTAGAACATCATGAAATTGGTACCAACGGAATGGCTCGACGAACAGAGAACGTGGGCTTTTGAATCACCTGAATCGGAGTTGCGGTTGAAAAGATACGGGCGTTCATTCGTTAGGCAGAAAAATAAACAGAATTTGTTCATTTTTGCTCTAAACGGACGAACATTCACAATATAAAGATTTCGGTTGGCGGGGTTAAACAGAAAGTGCACTTTCGGGGAATATGCTTTCAGCATAAGGAAAACACATTCCTAGCCGAAGCACCAACGAAATCTGCTTTCCTTAGAGGAAAACGTAATCCTAGAAACACGTTTCCACTTAAACCCGTGCGGGCCCGAGGCGGGGTCAACGCTAGAGGCCGACAAGCGGGGCCCACTGGCAGGGGGATCGATGTCTTCTTCCTCGCGCTCGCCCGCGAAGCAGAGGAAGGCCGCCGGCGCTGATGACCCACAAGTATAAGGGATCAATCATAGTCCTTTCGATAAGTAAGAGTGTCAAACCCAACGAGGAGCAGAAGGAAATGACAAGTGGTTTTCAGCAAGGTAATTTCTGCAAGCACTGAAATTGTCGGTAACAGGTAGTTTGATAGCAAGATAATTTGTAACAACCAAGTAACGGTAGCGGTAAATAAAGTGCAGCAAGGTAGCCCAATCCTTTTGTGGCAAAGGATAGGCCTAAACGGTCTCTTATAATAAGCAAAGTGTTCTTGAGGGCACACGGGAATTTCATCTAGTCACTTTCATCATGTTGGTTTGATTTGCGTTCGCTGCTTTGATAATTTGATATGTGGGTGGACCGGTGCTTGGGTGCTGTTCTTACTTGAACAAACCTCCCACTTATGATTAACCCCCTCGCAAGCATCCGCAACTAGGAGAAAAGTATTAAGATAAAATCTACCATATCATTAAACATATGGATCCAAATCAGTCCCTTACGGAATAGCGCATAAACTAGGGTTTAAGCTTCTATCACTCTAGTAATCCATCATCTAATAACTACTCCACAATGCATTCCCTTAGACCCAAATATGGTGAAGTGCCATGTAGTCGACGTTCACATGACACCACTAAGGGAATCACAACATACATATCATCAAAATATCGAACACATATCAAATTCACATGATTACTTGCAACATGACTTCTCCTGTGACCTCAAGAACAAAAGTAACTACTCGCAAATGATATTCGTGCTCAAGATCAGAGGGGTATTAAATAGCATAATGGATCTGAACATATAATCTTCCACCAAATAAACCATATAGTAATCAACTACAAGATATAATCAACACTACTAGTCACCCACAGGTACCAATCTGAGGTTCCGGTACAAAGATTGAACACAAGAGATGAACTAGGGTTTGAGATGAGATGGTGCTGTTGAATATGTTGATGGAGATTGGCCTCCCAAAGATGAGAGGGTTGTTGGTGATCACGATGGCTTCGATTTCCCCTTCGGGAGGGAAGTTCCCCCGACGGAATCGCTCCGCCGGAGGGCAAAAGTGCTCCCGCCCAAGTTCCGCCTCGAGACAGTGGCGCTCTGTCCCGAAAGTCTTCCTATTTTTTCTAGGTTAAAAGACCTTAAGTACCAGAAGATGGGCACCGGAGGTGGGCTGGGCTGGCCAAAACCCACCAGGGCGCGCCTGGGGGGCATGGCGTGCCCTGGTGTCTTGTGGTCATCAGGTGGCCCCCCTCCGGTAGTTATTTGCTCTAGTATTTTTTATATATTCCAAAATAATTCTTCGTGAAGTTTTAGCTTATTTGGAGATGTGCAGAATAGGTGTCTCTGATGTAGCTTTTTCAGGTCCAGAATTCCAGCTGCCGGCATTCTCCCTCTTTGTGTAAACCTTTCATCTTATGAGAGAAAAGACATTAGAATTACTCCATAAAGCATTATTATGCATAAAAACATTATAAATAATAGTAGGAAAACATGATGCAAAATGGACGTATCAACTCCCATAAGCTTAGACCTCGCTTGTCCTCAAGCAAAAGCCGATATCGAAAAACATGTCCGCAAGGTTTGAGAGAGCGATGTCGATAAAAACAAAATACGGACATAGTAGCATCATGCTTATTATCTTAACAACAACAGACTTTATCAGAAAACTTTATCATATAACTTCTCATGAACAAGTAACAATTCATCACAACATCGAAGTAAAAAGCATAAACTCCATTGAAAGCCAACAAACTATGTTCTTTTTCTCAGTGAACTTTGCAACTACAATTCATCATATTTTTTAGGAAGGGTCTCATATTGGAGCCTTTTGGCAAGTCCACATACTCAACCATCATTTAATCTTCTATGATTGCTAACACTCACAGCATACCCATGAGCAAAAAGTTTCAACCAGACACATAGAAAGATAGGGGCTTATAGTTTTGCCTCCCAACGTATTCACCTCAAGGGTGATGTCAACAATAATAACTCATGCTCATTCATATCCAACTGGATATATGTGCCTAGATCTTTCCTCACCACATGATGCTTGCAAAAAGAGGAAATAAAAAGGAGTAGGGAAGAATACTTTGACTCTTGCATAAAAGTAAATACATAAAAGTAAAAGATAGGCCCTTTGCAGAGGGAAGCAGAGGTTGTCATGCGCTTTTTGGTTTGTATGCACAATCCCTTAATGCAAAAGAACATCATGTTATATTGCCCCTTATGATAGCAACCTTTATTATGCAGTCCGTCGCTTTTATTACTTTGCCATCACAAGTTCGTACAACGCTCAATTTTCTCTTACACTAAATGATCAAACACATTTAGAAGCAATTTTGATTGCCTTATTTCACCGATGACAACTTACTTGAAGGATCTTACTCAATCCATAGGTAGGTATGGTGGACTATCAAAACATGAGTTTGGGTTTAGGGTTTTTGGATGCACAAGTAGTATCTCTACTTAGTGCGGAATTTTGGCTAGCAAAGATATTGAGCAAGCACCATATGTTGAAGGATCTATGACAATATAACTTCTATGTGAATATGAACAAACATAAATCATTATGCTGTCTTCCTTGTCCAACATCAACAATTTTGGCATATAATATTTAATGGGGGCTCACAATCATAAAAGATGTCCAGGATAGTGTATTTGCATGTGAATCTTCTCTTCCCTTATTAATTTTTTTTCATGAATTGCATCATTGACCAATGCTATGTTTGTCAACCTTCAATAAATTTTACCACTTATAATTTTCCTTATGTGGTGTCATTACTTAGCATAAGATTAGCATATGATCTTTTTCATTTATTTCTTTTTATTTTGATTGAAACATAAAAGTAAAGAAGAAAAAGCTCAATCTAAACTTTATTATATAACTCTCACTCGATTACATAGATAGATAGATCATGAAACTAATACTCAAAAATAGATCATACTAAATTTTTATTCAACTAAATCACAAAATAACTAAGGATCGAACTGAAATTAGTAAAGATAATAAAAGTGATGGTGATACGATACCGGGGCACCTCCCCCAAGCGTGGCACAAGCTAAGGGGAGTGCCCATACCCGTGTACTCAAGTCTCCTTTGGTGGGGAAGATGATGATGGTGATGGTGATGAGGTAGTAGGTTTGTCCTCCGGCTTCCAGGGCAGGGGCTCACCATCAAAAGACGATGCATGAGTCTCCCGAGTCCTACAACTGGCAGCTAAACTCATACCTTTAAATCTTGCTTCATACTCAAAAACTTGGTTTTGAAGATCATAGATTTGGCTTTGCAGAAAATTGATTTGCTCGTTGAAGGTGAAGAAGATGTCCTTCATGGACCGGCCATCCACCATGTGGTCACAGGTGAATTCCGTGATCATGGAGTGATTGGCGCTAAGTCCACGCTCCACCATCCCTTAGAACTTGAAGATGTCTTGTTCCCCCGCCTCGAGCCTGGCCTCCATGCTCCCCGTCCTCTTGGGCCCCTGAACATCCCGGATGTGGAGCACCCCCTCACGCATCTCAATGGCTTGAGGGTGCTTCATCACCTCCGACAAGTACGGGTTGATGACTGATAACCCACAAGTGTAGGGGATCGCAACAGTTTTCGTCGGTAGAGTATTCAACACAAATTTATAGATTCGACACAAGGGGAGCCAAAGAATATTTGAAGGTATTAGCAGTTGAGTTATCAATTCAACCACACCTGGAGATTAATTATCTGCAGCAAAGTGATCAGTAGCACAGTAATATGATAGTTTTGATAGCAATGGTAACAGTAGTAGTAAAGGTAACAGTGATAGCAATGATTTTGTAGCAAGTGTAATAGTAGCAACAGTAGTAGTAACTTAGCAAGAGCAATACGTGGAAAATTCGTAGGCATTGGATCGGTGAATTCGTTGGATGATATTCATCATATAACAGTCATAACCTAAGGCGATACAGAACTAGCTCCAGTTCATAAATATAATGTAGGCATGTATTCCGTAAATAGTCATACGTGCTTATGGAAAGAACTTGCATGACATCTTTTGTCCTACCCTCCCGTGGCAGCGGGGTCCATAAGGAAACTAAGGGATATTAAGGCCTCCTTTTAATAGAGAACTAGAACAAAGCATTAACACATAGTGAATACATGAACTCCTCAAACTACAGTCATCACCGGAAAGTATCCCGACTATTGTCACTCCGGGGTTTACGGATCATAACACGTAGCAGGTGCATATAACTTGCAAGATCGGATCTAGAACATAGATATAATGGTGAAAACATAAATGGTTCAGATCTGAAATCATGGCACCCAGGCCCAAAGTGACAAGCATTAAGCATGGCAAAGTCATAGCAACATCAATCTCAGAACATAGTGGGTACTAGGGATCAAGCCCTAACAAAACTAACTCGATTACATGATGAATCTCATCCAACTCCTCACTGACCAACAAGCCTACGAAGGAATTACTCACTCCCGGTGGGGAGCATCATGGAATTGGCGATGAAGGAGGGTTGGTGATGATGAAGATCGAAGATTCCCCTCTCCGGAGCCCCAAATGGACTCCAGATCTAGCCTCCTGATGAAGAACAGGAGGTGGCGGTGGCTCCATCTCGTGAAACGCGATAATTCTTCCTCCCTAATTTTTTTTCTCCAAAAATAGGATTTTATAGCGTCGGAGTCAGGGTCTGCGGGGCCACCAGGTAAGCATAACCCACCTGGGCGCGCCAGAAGGGGGGGCGCACCCTGGTGGGTTGTGCTCACCCAGGGGCCCCCTTCCGGTGGTTCTTGGCTCCAGTATTTTTCTTTTATTATAAAACAATTCTCCAAAAAGTTTTTTTTCCATTCCGAGAACTTTTATTTCCGCACAAAAACAACACCATGGTAGTTCTGCTGAAAACAGCGTTAGTCCGGGTTAGTTTCATTCAAATCATGCAAATTAGAGTCCAAAACAAGAGCAAAAGCATTAGGAAAAGTAGATACAACGGAGACGTATAAACTCCCCCAAGCTTAAACCTTTGCTTGTCCTCAAGCAATTCAGTTGATAAGCTGAAAGTGAAAAAGAAAAACTTTTACGAACTCTTTTGTTCTTATTTACATAAATAAGCTTAAGTAGCACCCAGGTTTTCAGCAAAGATCATGATCAACCATGTCAACAATAACTCTTAAAAATTATATTAACTCATATCAATAGCATAAGCAACTAGCGAGCAATAATAAGATATCTCAAACTACAACACTTTGTCAAAACAACCATGATAAAATATGACAATAATGGTATCTTGCTAGCCCTTTCTGAGACCGCAAAACATAAATGCAGAGCACCTCCAAAGTTCAAGCAGCGACTAAACATTGTAATCCATGGTAGAAAAGATTGAGTCATGATGCATCCAACATTAACTATACACAATGCATGAGGATGACAATAGTGCTCTCAGATCTGGCACTTATTTGAGAAGGTGACAACGCAACATAAAATTTAATAGGCAGTCCCTTCGCAGAGGGAAGTAGGGATTTGCAGAGGTGCCAGAGCTTGAAGCTTAAATAAGAGATAAATGAAATTTTGGGAAATGCACCCTTCCTGTTTACTTCTCGACCAAAAGCTATCAATATCTTCCATGCTAAACACATTAGTAGCAGTTCCCAAGCGATAAAAGTAAAGGTTTACTCCCCCTCCACCAACAAACACACCACACGGCTAGCCGAATCCATGGGTACGGTCCATACCAACAACAATCCTGGGGGAGTTTTGTTTAGTTATTTGCAATTTTTGATTTCGGGACTGGGAATCCCTTTTACCGCCCCTCTCGTGCAAGGACGAGTGAATAAACACTCATCATGAGAATAACCCGCTTAGCATGGAAGATGCTGACTACCCCCTGTCACTCCATGAACAATCCAGGCACATAAAAACAGATGTTCATTTGAAATTTTAGAGGTGGCACATGCAAATTTACTTAGAATGGCAGGGTAATACCGCATATAGGTAGATATGGTGGACTCATCTGGAACAACTTGGGTTTTAGGGATTTTGATGCACAAGCAGTATTTTCGCTTAGTACAGGCTAAGGCTAGCAAATAGGTTGAGAAGCGGCCAGCTAGAGAGCGAAAACGGTCATGAACATGCTTTATGCATAATGAACATTGAATACTAGCATGAGTAGGATATGAACACCATGAACATAAATATCATAGAGGCTATGTTGGTTTTGATTCAACTACATGCATGAACATGTGCCAATTCAAGCCACTTGAAACATTCAGAGGAGGATACCATATCATCATACTACATCACAACCATTTTAATGCATGTTGACATCAATGATAAATCATTATCTACTCCTAGCTACTCAAGCATGGCATGAGAAACTATAATCTCTAATTGTCATTGCAAACAAGTTTGATCATAATATGCTGAATCATGGATACTAGGTTAAACATATTTACAAAAACAGAACAAGTTGAGTTCATACCCGTTTCTCTCTGCCGCATTCACTTCGTAAAATATCATCGTTATTGCCTTTCACTTGCACGACCGAATGATATGAAAATAATAATAGTGCAAGAGTGTCATGGAGTAAGCTGGAATCTGCAAAACATTTTATTCAAGAGGAAAAGACAAAATAATATGGGCTCTTTGTTATATCAATATCAATGCATATGAGAGCCACTCAACATTTTCATGGTGGTCTTCTCCTCGGTAAGACTCAATAAAAAGAAGAGAATTTCAGAGAAACACAATGAAATATTTTTGGACTTTTCAGTTTTTCTTGAAGAAAACAAATTAAAGAGAAGGAAAAACAAAAACGAGAAAAACTATTTACACTGGAGAGCTCCCAACAAGCAAAAAGAAGAACAAGGAAATCTTTTTGGGTTTTCTTTTACTACAACTAATCAAACTAGAAAGAAAAACCGAAAAGAAGCAAGAAACATTTTTTTTTTGGATTTTCTCAAAGTTTTTCAAACACACAAGAATAAAGTGAGCAAAACAAATCTAACATAGATAATACAATGAAAAAGTGTGAACACCGACAACTGGAATGAAATGTGTGAACATGAATGTAATGTCGGTGGAAATACGTACTCCCCCAAGCTTAGGCTTTTGGCCTAGCTTGGTAATCACCATCAGCGGCTTGCATAATAATCAGAGTGATAGCTCACGGAGGCTCTTGGTGCAGCCTCCTCAGCCTGCCAAGCAGCCACGACCTCCGCGTTGTGCGGGCGGGCCTCGCTCTCAAGAACATAATACCTTCCTTTGTTGTGATAATCAAAGAGAGCAGGCACAGGCAAAAAGATATGCACAATGGTTTCTTTATTGAACCGCAAGTTATAAGTATAATCAGTGATTTTGCCCTTAAGGAACTTATGGCGCTTCATGGCCTCAAAGTCTAAGTATTGAGTAGGTAGGATGGGGTCATTAGGCCAAGATGATACACCCAGCTCCTTTGCTAAACATGAAGCATAAATCCCACCATAAAAATATTCACTACCAGCGTTGTGTTGCAATCTACATGCGACAATCGCTCCAAGGTTATAACATTTAATACCGGTGAGAGCAGTGTGTATGAGGCTCATGTCAGGAGCACATAGTGTACTACAGTCTTGTATGCCTATGATGCATTTGCCATTAAACAGTGCAAGGTATTGAATTGATGGGAAATGAATACTTTTTATTCTACCTTGTGTCACTCCTCTATCCTCACCGTAGCAAAGATTAATAAAAAATGACTCATACTCAAATCTTGCTGGCTCGTCCAGCGAACCCCAAAAAGGAATTTTACAAATACCACAAAACACTTCTAGAGGTATGGTAATTGGACGGTCATAAAGTTTAAACGGAACTCTAGACTCACGAGGATGAAATTTAAATTCTTTAGTAAACGTTTCTGTGAGGCTGAGATGCTGGATGCACTTATCTTCAATGTAGGGACTGAGCTCGGTGTTGTGAACATACTACTCAAATTCTTCTTTAATACCTGCACTCACCATGAAATCGTCGCACGGCCATAGGAATGATTTGATAACGACATCCTGTATTGAGCTTGCACTAGGTTCAACATAAGACCGACGCATCGAGCCACTACTAGATGATGCCCTCGTAGACCCCTTCCTTGAAGAACTCCTTCCAAAGAAATTCATCTTATTCCTATGAACAAAATTCTAAAAAATTTAGTCCACAAAAATTTTGTCAACAAAACTTCACAAGATTGATAGCAATTACTCATAAGGAGGCATATATGCTATATTGAGCATTCAAACTACTTAGAACTCTAAGAATTCAACATGCAAGCTCATCTACAGCAGCACCAAGAGTAGCTAATTATTCAAAATATAAACCACTAAAGCAAAAACTAATTGGAGCAATGGAGGAGTAACAATCCCCCAAAACAGTTTCGGAAATGGATCTTTGAGCAAAGAGATCGAAATCCGTGGGTTTGAGGGCAAGAACACTAGAGAGAGAGAGCAATGGTTATTTTTTTTCTGGAGGTAGGAGAAGGTATGGGCTGAATAGATAAGTGAGGGGACCCACGTGGGGACCAGAACCCACCAGGGCGCGCCTGGGGCTGCTGGCGCTCCCAGGTGGGTTGTGCCCACCTAGTGCACCCCCCTCTGATGTTATTTGCACTAAAAATTTAGAAATATTAAAAAAATCGTATTAAATTTTCAGGGCATTCTGAGAACTTTTATTTTTGGGTCATTTTTTATTGCACGGGAAATTCAGAGAATAGACAAAACATGGCATTTTATTTTATTTAACTGAGAAAAACAGAAAACCAAAGTTGTGAACAGAGGGTTGTGCTTACTAAATTCATCAGCTTCATACCTCTCAAAAATGATCCATTAATAAGGTTGATCAAGTCTTAGTAACAACCACCTTCGATTAGCATGAAACCGAAGAACTTTCGCAAAACACTAAGTTACCTCAACGGGGATATGCATGTCCCCAACAATAAGCATTTCATATTTCTTTTTGACAGTAGGTAGAGGTAATTGAAAACTTCCAATAGTGAGTGTCGGAGATTTTTCAATAACATTAATACCATTCACTTGGAATTGTTTCTTCGGAAAGTGCACCGTATGTTCATTGCCATTGATATGAAAGGTGACCTTGCTTTTATTGCAATCAATAACAGCCCCTGCAGTATTCAAGAAGGGTCTACCAAGTATAATCGACATGTTGTCGTCCTCGGGCATCTCAAGTATAACAAAGTCAGTTAAGATAGTAACATTTACAACAACGGGCACATCCTCACAAATACCGATAGGTATGGCAGTTGATTTATCAGCCATTTGCAAAGCTATTTCAGTAGGTGTGAGTTTATTCAAATCAAGTCTTTTATATAAGGAGAAAGGCATAACACTAACACCAGCTCCTAAATCACACAAAGCAGTTTTGACATAATTTCTTTTGATGGAGCAAGGTATAGTTGGTATTCCTGGGTCTCCAAGTTTTTAGGCACTCCATCCTTAAAAGAATAATTAGCAAGCATGGTGGAGATTTCAACTTTAGGTATTTTTCTTTTATTAGTGATGATGTCTTTCATATATTTTGCATATGGGGCCATCTTTAGAATATCAGTCAAGTGGGTACGCAAAAAGACTAGCCTAATCATTTTAGCAAAGCGTTCAAATTCTTCATCATCTTTTTTCTTAGTTGATTTAGGTGGAAAGGGCATGGGTTTTTGAACCCATGGTTCTCTTTCTCTTCCATGTTTTCTAGCCACAAAGTCTCTTTTATCATATCTTTTATTTTTAGGTCGTGGGTTATCAAGATCAACAGCTGGTTCTATTTCAACATCATTATCTAGTTGTTTATCATTGTCTGGTTGAGTGTCTTCATGAACATCATCATTTTCTTTTTCATTATCACTAGGTGAATGTTCATTGCTAGATCGAGTTTCAGCATCAGAAATAGAAACATCATTATTATCCTCAGGAGGTCTTTCTATCTCAGGTTCACTAGAGGTATGCAAAGTCCTATCATTTTTCTTCTTCTTTTTCTTTTTAGAAGGACTAGGTGCATCAGTGTTATTTCTTTGAGAGTCTTATTCAATTCTTTTAGGGTGTCCTTTAAGATAAAGTGGTTCCTGAGTCATTTTACCTCCTCTATTTGCTACTCTAACAGCAAAGTCATTTATATTATTATTCATTTCATCAAGTAATTCTCTTTGAGATTTAGCAACTTGTTCTAGTTGAGTTTGAACCATGGAAGCATGTTTTCCTACACCTCTAACATCATTGGAGATTCTAAATAACAAGTCACTCAAGTGAGCAATCATATCAGAATTATATTTCAATTGTTTCATAACATTAGCATTGAAGTGATCTTGTTTCATAATGTAGTTGTCAAACTCATATAAGCACTGACTAGGATGTTTATTATAAGGAATATCACCTTCATCAAACTTTAATGAAGAATTTACCTCTACCACCTTTGGTGGTGGTGTATCAAGTCCATATATTTCTTTAATAGGTGGTAAATTTTTATCATCCTCTGCTTTAATACCTTTTTCCTTCATACTTTTCTTTGCCTCTTGCATATCTTCAGGACTGAGATATAAGATACCCCTCTTCTTCGGAGTGGGTTTAGGCGGTGGTTCAGGAAGAGTCTAATCATCATAATTTTTCAATATATTATTTAATAATACCTCAGCTTGTTCAACAGTTCGTTCCCTGAAAACACAACCAACACAACTATCTAGGAAGTCCCTAGAAGCATCGGTTAGTCCATTATAGAAGGTATCAAGTATTTCATTTTTCTTAAGTGCATGATCAGGCAAAGCATTAAGCAATTGGAGAAGCCTCCCCCAAGCTTGTGGGAGACTCTCTTCTTCAATTTGCACAAAGTTAAATATTTCCTGTAAGGCAACTTGTTTCTTATGAGCAGGAAAATATTTTTTAGAGAAATAGTAAATCATATCTTGGGGGCTATGCACACAACCAGGAGCAGGAGTATTGTACCATATCTTAGCATCACCCTTGAATGAGAACGGAAATAATTTGAGAATATAATAATAGCGAATTTTCTCATCATGAGCAAAAAGGGTGGCTATATCATTTAACTTAGTAAGATGTGCCACAACAGTTTCAGTTTCATAACCATGGAAAGGATCAGATTCAACCAGAGTAATTAGCTCTGGGTCGACAGAGAATTCATAATCCTTGTCATCAACAAATATAGGTGAAGTAGCAAACTTAGGATCACATTTCATTCTAGCATTCAAAGATTTTTCTTTCAGTTTACATAATAATTTCTTAAGATCATCTCTATCATTGCAAGCAAGAAAGTCTCTAGCTATCTCCTCATCCATAACATAACCTTCAGGTATCTTAGGAAATTCATATCTAGGAGCGCTAGGTCTATCAGGGATTTCAAGATTTTCAGTTTCAAGTACTTCATCAGTTTCAATAATTTCATCAGTTTCAACATTTTCAATATCTTTAGCTCTAGCAATTTGTTCATCAAGAAATTCACCTAATGGCACATCATCATCAAGAATAGTACTAGCATCATCATAAGCATCATTAATAGTAGAAGTAGCATCATCAATAACTTGCGACATATCAAGATTAATAGCATGTGGTGGTGTTGCAAGTTTACTCAAAATAGAAGGTGAATCAAGTGCAGAGCTAGATGGCAGTTCCTTACCTCCCCTCGTCTTAGAGGAAAAAATCTTGGTTTTGGTATCCTTCAGATTCTTCATAGTAATAAATTGATAATAATCCCAAGTGACTCGACAGATATAGCTATGCTCCCTGGCAACAGCGCCAGAAAAAGGTCTTGATTACCCACAAGTGTAGGGGATCGCAACAGTTTTGGAGGGTAGAGTATTCAACCCAAATTTATAGATTCGACACAAGGGGAGCCAAAGAATATTTGAAGGTATTATTGGTTGAGTTGTCAATTCAACCACACCTGGAGATTAATTATCTGCAGCAAAGTGATCAGTAGCACAGTAATATGATAGTTTTGATAGCAATGGTAACAGTAGTAGTAAAGGTAACAGTGATAGCAATGATTTTGTAGCAAGTGTAACAATACTAACAGCAGTAGTAACTTAGCAAGAGCAATTTGTGAAAAATTCGTAGGCATTGGATCGGTGAATTCGTTGGATGATATTCATCATATAACAGTCATAACCTAAGGCGATACAGAACTAGCTCCAGTTCATAAATATAATGTAGGCATGTATTCCGTAAATAGTCATACGTGCTTATGGAAAGAACTTGCATGACATCTTTTGTCCTCCCTCCCGTGGCAGCGGGGTCCATAAGAAAACTAAGGGATATTAAGGCCTCCTTTCAATAGAGAACCGGAACAAGGCATTAACACATAATGAATACATGAACTCCTCAAACTACGGTCATCACCGGAAAGTATCCCGACTATTGTCACTCCGGGGTTTATGGATCATAACACGTAGCAGGTGCATATAACTTGCAAGATCGGATCTAGAACATAGATATAATGGTGAAAACAGAAACGGTTCAGATCTGAAATCATGGCACCCGGGCCCAAAGTGATAAGCATTAAGCATGGCAAAGTCATAGCAACATCAATCTCAGAACATAGTGGATACTAGGGATCAAGCCCTAACAAAACTAACTCGATTACATGATGAATCTCATCCAACTCCTCACTGACCAACGAGCCTACGAAGGAATTACTCACTCCCGGTGGGGAGCATCACGGAATTGGCGATAAAGGAGGGTTGGTGATGACAAAGATCAAAGATTCCCCTCTCCGGAGCCCCAAACGGACTCCAGATCTGGCCTCCCGATAAAGAACAGGAGGTGGCGGCGGCTCCATCTCGTGAAACGCGATAATTCTTCCTCCCTGGTTTTTTTCTCTGAAAATAGGATTTTATAGCGTCAGAGTCAAGGTCTGTGGGTCCACCAGGTGGGCACAACCCACCTGGGCGCTCCAGGAGGGGGGCGCGCCCTGGTGGGTTGTGCTCACCCAGGGCCCCCCTCCGGTGGTTCTTGGCTCCAGTATTTTTCTTTTATTATAAAACAATTCTCCAAAAAGTTTCGTTCCGTTCTGAGAACTTTTATTTCTGCACAAAAACAACACCATGGTAGTTCTGCTGAAAATAGCGTCAGTCCGGGTTAGTTTCATTCAAATCATGCAAATTAGAGTCCAAAACAAGAGCAAAAGCGTTAGGAAAAGTAGATATGACGGAGACGTATCAATGACCTTCATGAAGAACTTGTCCTTGGAGGAGCTTGGTGGAGCCATGGTGATCTAGATCTGACAGGAAAAACAACACGAAACAAGAACAGAGGATTTTTCTGCGATGCAGTGGTCAAATCGTTCGGGGTTATATATAAATTTTTTTATCTTGGGAAACAAGCAATAAGGAAGGAAAACGGAGTCGGGAAGGTGCCCGAGGGGACCACAACCCACCAGGGCACGTTAGGAAGGGCAGGCGCGCCTTGGTGTATCGTGGTCACCTCGGTTGCCTTCCTAGATATTTCTTATTTTCCTAATTTTTTTAATATTCCAAAACTGACAGAAAATATTTTTGTGAATTTTTCGGAGTCCCTTTACTTACCGTATCATGTACCTCCTCTTTTTAGGATTCTAGAGTGCTTTGGAAGGTTTCTTTTATGTCTTCCTCAGGTGTCCTGGTTTGGATAATATTGCTTTCAACATTAATAGGCGTACCTGAGATATAGTGTTTAATTCTTTGCCCATTAACCACCTTCGGGTTAGTATCTTCAGCATTATTAATCTTGATAGCTCCAGAGTGATAAACTTCTTCGATAATATATGGTCCTTCCCGTTTAGAAAGAAGCTTTCCTGCAAAAAATCTGAAACTAGAGTTGTACAAAAGAACATATTCTCCAACTTTGAATTCCCGCTTTTGGATTCTTTTGTCATGCCATCTTTTAACTTTTTCTTTGAATAATTTGGCATTTTTATAATCTTGGGTTCTCCATTCATCTAGTGACCTAATATCAAATAACCTCTTTTCACCGGCAAGCTTGAAGTCATAATTGAGTTCTTTAATTGCCCAATATGCTTTATGTTCTAACTCAAGAGGCAAATGACAAGCTTTTTCATAAACCATTTTATAAGGAGACATGCCCATAGGATTTTTATAAGCTGTTCTATAGGCCCAAAGTGCATCATCTAATTTCTTAGACCAATTCTTTCGGGACCTATTGACAGTTTTTTGTAATATTAATTTTATTTCTCTATTGCTAAGCTCAACTTGACCACTAGATTGAGGATGATAGGGTAATGCAATTCTATGGTTAACATCATATTTAGCAAGCATTTTTCAGAAAGCACCATGAATAAAGTGTGAACCACCATTAGTCATTAAATATCTAGGGACTCCAAACCTTGGGAAAATAACTTCTTTAAGCATTTTAATGGAAGTGTTATGGTCAGCATTACTAGTTGGAATAGCTTCTACCCACTTAGTAACATAATCAACAGCAACCAAAATATGTGTATACCCATTAGAGTAAGGAAAGGTCCCATATAATCAAAACCCCAAACATCAAATGGTTCAACAACAAGTGAATAGTTCATAGGCATTTCCTGACGCTTACCGATATTACCAATTATTTGACATTCATCACAAGATAAGTCAAACTTACAGGCATCCTTGAAGAGAGTAGGCCAATAAAAACCAGATTGCAGTACCTTATGAGCAGTTCTATCTCCTGCATGATGTCCTCCATAGGCTTCAGAATGACATTTCCATAGGATTTGTTCCTGTTCATGCTCAGGTACACAACGTCTAATAATACCATCTACTCCTTCTTTACAAAGATGTGGGTCATCCCAAAAGTAGTGTCTTAAATCATAGAAGAAGTTTTTCTTTTGTTGGTATGTGAAACTAGGTGGTATATATTTAGCAGCAATGTAATTAGCGTAGTCAGCATACCAAGGAGTGTTATGAGAAACATTTATTGCAGCTAGTTGTTCATCAGGAAAACTATCATCAATAGGTAGTGGGTCATCAAGAATATTTTCTAACCTAGACAAGTTATCAGCTACGGGGTTCTCAGCTCCTTTCCTATCAGCAATATGTAAATCAAATTCTTGTAGCAAGAGAACCCATCTAATGAGTCTAGGTTTAGCATCTTTCTTTTCCATAAGATATTTTTATAGCAACATGATCAGTGTGAACAATTACTTTGGAATCAACAATGTAAGATCTGAATTTATCACAAGCAAACACAACTGCTAAACATTCTTTTTCAGTAGTAGCATAATTTCTTTGGGCACTGTCTAGAGTTTTACTAGCATAATGAATAACATTTAGTTTCTTATCAACTCTTTGTCCTAGAATTGCACCAATAGCATAATCACTAGCATCACACATAATTTCAAAAGGCAAGTTCCAATCAGGTGGTTGAACAATAGGTGCAGTAGTTAAGGCTTTCTTGAGTGTTTCAAAGGCTTCTATGCAATCATCATCAAAAACAAATGGAACATCCTTTTGTATAAGATTACTAAGAGGCCTAGAAATTTTAGAGAAGTCTTTAATGAACCTCCTATAGAAACCAGCATGACCAAGGAAACTACGAATACCTTTAATATCCTTAGGACATGGCATTTTCTCAATTGCATCAACTTTAGCTTTATCCACCTCGATACCTCGTTAAGAATTTTATGCCCCAAGACAATACCTTCATTAACCATAAAGTGGCACTTCTCCCAATTCAAGACAAGATTAGTTTGTTCACATCTCTGCAAAACTCGATCAAGGTTGCTTAAGCAATCATCAAAAGAAGTTCCGTAAACGGAAAAATCATCCATGAAAACCTCAACAATCTTTTCACAAAAATCAGAGAATATAGCAGTCATACATCTTTGAAAAGTGGCAGGTGCATTGCATAAACCAAAAGCCATACGTCTATAAGCATAGGTTCCATAGGGACAAGTAAAGGTGGTTTTCTCTTGATCAGGTTGTGAAACAGGTATTTGAGAGAAACCATAATATGCATCAAGAAAACAAAAGTGTGTGTGCTTAGATAATCTTTCTAGCATTTGATCAATAAAAGGCAAAGGGTAATAATCTTTTCTAGTAGCTTTATTCAATTTTCTAAAGTCAATTACCGTTCTGTAGCCAGTAACAATTCTTTGTGGGATAAGTTCATTTTTATCATTAGGAACAATAGTAATACCTCCCTTTTTAGGGACGTAATGAACATGACTTAGCCATCTACTATCAGCTATGGGATAGATTATACCTACTTCCAGAAATTTTAGTATTTCAGTTCTCACCACTTCTTTCATCTTAGGATTCAATCGTCGTTGGTGATCAACAACGGGTTTAGCATCAGGTTCCATATTAATCTTGTGCTGACAGAGAGTGGGACTAATGCCCTTAAGATCATCAAGAGTATATCCAATAGCAGCATGGTGCTTCTTCATAATTTTTAATAATCTTTCTTCTTCATGTTCTGAAAGGTTAGCACTAAAAATAACAGGATATATCTTTTTCTCATGAAGATAAGCATATTTCAAAGTGTCTGGCAATTGTTTTAATTCAAACACAGGATCACCTTTAGGTGGAGGAGGACCTCCTAGAGTTTCAATAGTCAAATTGTGTTTAAGGAGAGGTTGTTGTTCAAAGAATATTTTATCTATTTCATTTCTTTCACGCAAGTGCATATCATTTTCATGGTCTAGCAAATATTGTTCTAAAGGATCAGTAGGAGGCAAGGCAATAGAAGCAAGACCAATTATTGCATCCTTACTAGGCGATTCTTCATTACGGGGTTGTCTACTAAACTAGGAGAAAATCAATTCATGAGACTCATCACCAAAGCTAACACTGACAGTTTCTTTTTGGCAATCTATCATAGCATTGACAGTGTTCAAGAAGGGTCTACCAAAGATAATGGGACAAAAGTCATCTTGTGGGGAACCAAGGACTAGAAAATCAGTAGGGTATTTTATTTTCCCACACAAGACTTCAACATATCTAACAATCCCAAGTGGTGTGATGGTGTCTCTATTAGCAAGTTTAATAGTAACATCTATGTCTTCTATTTCAGCGGGTGCTATATCATTCATAATTTCTTGGTATAAAGTAAAAGGAACAGCACTCACAC
Source organism: Thinopyrum elongatum (assembly GCA_011799875.1). Classification (NCBI taxonomy): domain Eukaryota; kingdom Viridiplantae; phylum Streptophyta; class Magnoliopsida; order Poales; family Poaceae; genus Thinopyrum; species Thinopyrum elongatum. Next base: position 173,841,510 of record CM022303.1, on the reverse strand, counting down.
TAGCACCTATGTCACATAAACCATGATAGCAATGCTCTCCTATTTTAACTGAGACAACATGCATGCCAACTACGGGTCTATGTTTATCTTTTTCATCAGGTTTGGCAATTCTAGCAGCTTCATCACAGAAGTAAATAACATGCCCATCAATATTTTTGACCAAGAGATCTTTAACCATAGCAACACTAGGTTCTACTTTGATTTGTTCAGAGGGTTTAGGTGCTTTAATATTACTTATGCGAACCATAGTTGATACCTTAGCATGTTCCTTTATCCTAACAGGCAAAGGTGTTTTTTCAATATAAGTAGTAGGCACAACTGGATCAACATTGTAAATGATAGTTTCATCTTTAGCTACTAACGGTTCCTTAATTTCTTCTTTCATAGGGGGGTGATATTTAAACCACTTCTCCTTAGGGAGATCAACATGAGTAGCGAATGATTCACAAAAAGAGGCTACTATCTCAGAGTCAAGTCCATATTTAGTGCTAAACTTGTGAAAAGCATCGGTGTTCATAAAAGATTTAACACAATCAAACTCAAGCTTAATACCTGACTCTACTATCTCAGAGTCAAGTCCATATTTAGTGCTAAACTTGTGAAAAGCATCGGTGTTCATAAAAGATTTAACACAATCAAACTCAAGCTTAATACCTGACTCTTTACCTTCATCAAGTTCCCAATCTTCAGAGTTGCATTTAATTCTTTCCAAAAGATCCCATTTGAATTCAATAGTCTTCATCATAAAAGAACCAGTACAAGAAGTATCAAGCATGGATTGATCAATATGAGAAAGCCGAGCATAAAAATTCTGAATAATAATTTCTCTCGAGATCTCATGATCGGGGCATGAATATAACATTGACTTAAGCCTCCCCCAAGCTAGAGCGATACTTTCTCCTTCACGAGGCCAAAAATTATATATGTAATTCTGATCACGATGAACTAGATGCATAGGATATTTTTTTTGGTGAAATTCCAATTTCAATCGATTCTAGTTCCAAGATCCAATATCATCACATAGCCTATACCATGTCAATGCTTTTACCTTCAAAGATAAAGGGAAAACCTTCTTCTTAGCTTCATCTCCGGGTAAACCTGCAAGCTTAAATAATCCACAAATTTCATCCACATATATCAAATGCATATCGGGATGTTCTGTTCCATGTCCTGGATAAGGATTAGCTAGCAGTTGTTCTATCATACCCGAAGGAATTTCATAACCAATATTTTCAGTAGATGTAGTAGGTTGAGGGATAACTCTTTGTGTTTCTAGTCGAGGTGAAGATACCCCAAACAAACCCCTCAAAAGATGGTTTTCCATAGTAACAAGTGACAATAAATTTCAGCACGTAATATAAATTTTTCCTTACCGATTTCCACTTACCAAGAGCGCTATCAACTCCCCGGCAATGGCGGCAGAAAAGATTCTTGATGACCCACAAGTATAGGGGATCAATCATAGTCCTTTCGATAATTAAGAGTGTCGAACCCAACGAGGAGTAGAAGGAAATGACAAGTGGTTTTCAGCAAGGTAATTTCTGTAAGCAAAGAAATTGTCGGTAACAGGTTGTTTGATAGCAAGATAATTTGTAACAAGCAAGTAAAGGTAATGGTAAATAAAGTGCAGCAAGGTCGCCCAATCCTTTTGTGGCAAAGGACAGGCCTAAACGGTCTCTTATAATAAGCAAAGCGTTCTTGAGGGCACACGGGAATTTCATCTAGTCACTTTCATCATGTTGGTTTGATTTGCGTTCGCTACTTTGATAATTTGATATGTGGGTGGACCGGTGCTTGGGTGCTGTTATTACTTGAACAAACCTCACACTTATGATTAACCCGCTCACAAGCATCCGCAACTACGAGAAAAGTATTAAGATAAAATCTAACCATAGCATTAAACATATGGATCCAAATCAGTCCCTTACGGAATAGCGCATAAACTAGGGTTTAAGCTTCTGTCACTCTAGCAACCCATCATCTAATAACTACTCCACAATGCATTCCCTTAGGCCCAAAGATGGTGAAGTGACATGTAGTCGACGTTCACATGACACCACTAAGGGAATCACAACATACATATCATCAAAATATCGAACACATATCAAATTCACATGATTACTTGCAACATGACTTCTCTCGTGACCTCAAGAACAAAAGTAACTACTCACAATGATATTCATGCTCAAGATCAGAGGGGTATTAAATAGCATAATGGATCTGAACATATAATCTTCCACCAAATAAACCATATAGTAATCAACTACAAGATGTAATCAACACTACTAGTCACCAACAGGTACCAATCTAAGGTTCCGGTACAAAGATTGAACACAAGAGATGAACTAGGGTTTGAGATGAGATGGTGCTGTTGAATATGTTGATGGATATTGTCCTCCCAAAGATGAGAGGGTTGTTGGTGATGACAATGACTTCGATTTCCCCTTCCGGGAGGGAAGTCCCCCCCGCGGAATCGCTCTGCCGGAGAGTAAAAGTGCTCCTGCCCAAGTTCCACCTCGAGATGGCGGCGCTCCATCCCAAAAATCTTATCCCTATTTTTTCTAGGTCAAAAGACCTTAAGTACCAGAAGATGGGCACCGGAGGTGGGCTGGGCTGGCCACAACCCACCAGGGCGCGCCTGGGGGGCCTGGCGCGCCCTAGTGTCTTGTGGTTACCAGGTGCCCCCCTTCGGTAGTTATTTGCTCCAATATTTTTTATATATTCCAAAATAATTCTTCGTGAAGTTTCAGCTTATTTGGAGATGTGCAGAATAGGTGTCTCTAACGTAGCTTTTTCAGGTCCAGAATTCCAGTTCCCGGCATTCTCCCTCTTTCTGTAAACCTTGCATATTATGAGAGAAGAGGCTTTAGAATTACTCCATAAAGCATTATTATGCATAAAAAATTATAAATGATAGTAGGAAAACATGATGCAAAATGGACATATCAGGTGTCGGCGCTCGCTCGGCCGACTCCGGCCATCCCCCGAGACGCTGCGCCCATCAGTGAGCTCGGGAGAGAGCACCGCCTCCGTCCCGGCTGGACACAGACGCCGAGGAGGGCCGAAGTGGCGGCGGCTTCGGTGACCGTGGAGGAGGGCGTCGGCCATGGTTGGCCTTGAGTGCACGGGCGCCCCGGGGATGACCTGAGGGCATGGGGCGGTTCGCGGAGGTCGAGGGGAAGCTCTGGAGTGGAAATGAGGATGGGAGAGGCTCGGATACGTGCGAATTTAGGAGGAGGCTGAGGTGGCAATGGCATCTAGAGGGAGGGTAGGGGAGCTCCTCGAGCTCGGTGGAGTGGCTGGGCGGGGCTCTGGGAGGTGGAGGAGGCTACTGGTGAGGTCGAGCGAGCTTAGGGACGACTTAAATAGCTGGGGCAGGATGCCCATGGCCGGATGCCATCGCGGGCACACTGCCAAAGCTTTGGCACGACTGCAGATGCGTGGGCTTGTGGGACTGCATGGACAGCGATGTGAGAGAGCTAGAGGACCAGGGAGGGGCAGAGGCGGAGGAAGAAGCCGGCGCGAGAACAGAAGCTGTCGGCGCACTATGCACGAGCGTGCACGCGGAAGCTAGAACTAACGAGCATGCTATAGGAGGGCGAGAGGGGTCCAAGGGAAGGGGGACGACATGGGGAAGCTCCTAGACATAGCTATGCGACGAGGGCTTGAGGGAACAGACGAAGATGGGGCCCCATTCGCCAGAGCACGCGGACGGGCATGCCAGTCACGTAGTCACCGCATGAACACAATGATGACCCATGCTCTGGTCGGCCCAACCATGTCTGGGAGATTAGTCATTCACCACAGAGTGCCAAAGAGCAAAGGAACAAGAACAGGAAGCCATGAGGTGACTAGAGCTTGCTCGAAGACAAAGCAACAGGAAGGTGTTTGATGATGGCTGGGGAAGGCACAACTGGGGAGAGGGCTGAGCTTTGGCAGAGCTTGATCAACCACTAAGATGACCATTGTGGCCAGGTTTGAGCTCAAATGGATGAGTTTAGCTAGCACTTGCTTCACAATGTACCCCACTGGACAGAAATACCAAAGTTGAAGCTGTGCTCAAATGGATGATTGGATTGAGCTAAAATTTGGTGGAGGATGATCATTTGGGCATATGAAGACAGTGTAAAAAGTTCATACCATATGTAGTACCATTTCGGCTCAATCCAATAGTTCACAAACTGAAAATCTGACCAGAAGCAAAGATTGGATGGTGTGCTCACCATGAGCATGGAATCTTGAATATTTTTGCATATCCAAGGTTCACATGGTCCAAAGGAATTTTGTGGGAATTTTGGGAATGGCAGAATTATAGGTTGCTTCACAACCTAGGGCAAAAAGGATTATTCCTTTAATAGAAAAAGGAATATTTCCAAGAAAAAGAATTTGGTATTGGGCCAAGATGGAGATGACATGGTCTTGGTATGGGTTTGAGGATGGCAAGCCACTTGGGATACTGAGAAGAGATGATCTTCCCAGGTTTCCAGACCACAGAGCCACAGAAAAAGAAATCCAAGGCAAAATTCAAATAAATCCAAAAGAAAAAGAAAAGGGCCAAAAACCAGGGTGTTACACCTGTGCACTTGTAGGACATCAAGCCTTTTCTGGCTCCGTTGCCGGGGAGCATAGCGCTTGGTTATTACTTACCCACTCGCACATAGTTTATTTTCGTTTGTTGCTATTTATCTTACTATTTTTATCTTAACCCAAAAATACAAAAAATGTCTTACTTTGAGATGTCAAATGAAGACATGGAGGCTGTAATGGAACGATGCCGTAAAAAACAGAGGATACTTGCAGAATACCGGGATACCGACAAAGGTAGAGAAATGGGTGAGAAATTTATGGAGTTAGTGATTATAGCTAATTATATCCCTAAAGGTTGCATACAGTGCCAATCTCTTCTCCACATGAGCTTTTATTGCAGAGATCACCCACATTCGGTTGTGAGATCATACAACCATTGTGAACATCCTCTTGAAGATGTTGAGGTAATTGAGGAGATGATGTTAATGCTTTGATCACATGAGCTTTTAATGCGGATTGGTAAGTTTGCTGAAGAACATACTTCGTTGACTGAGCATGAAGACTTGGTGTGAGAAGTTTATAACTTTTATCTAGATAATAATTTTGATGAAAATCCTTTGGTTATAAACTATGAGAAGCAGATGGCCGCCATCTCCCAAGTCAATATTTCGCAGGAAAATAACCTTATGCGGGAAAATGAAGAAAATACCATTGAGCCACGGGAAGAAGGAAAAATGAAAAACAATTATCCAGAGGAACACGGAGATAAAGGATGGAATGGCCAATGTCCAGAATCTCTCCCACCGATGGTAATTGTTTTGATATAATTAATGTGTTGCTTGATGAAAGTGATGAAGGTTATGATTCACCTGCAGTTCCTCATCCTCTTGGTTATAACATTACTGTGAAGTTGCAGCCACTAACGTTTTAGGCATCTCCACTTAGCTCAGTGCATCGGTACTTGCCCAAGAGCAAGTACAAATTTACATATAGCACTACTCGCCAGCAAGGACACCTTCCTCCACCCATGCATCATGGAATTCGCCATCAAGTTCATAATGTTGTGTGTGTGCATAGTCAAACCAACCCTTTTGATGATAACATGGAGAAAAATATCCACCCATATGCCAGTAAGCACACCTTCCTCCTGTGCATTGTGGAATCACCATCAAGTTCTTATTGTCGCCTATGTCCACAAACGAACCAACCTGATGGCATAGTGTGCCGGTGGTGGTCTTCTCCATGACCCGTTGATGACCCACAAGTATAGGGGATCACAACAGTCTTCGAGGGTAGTATTTCACCCAAATTTATTGATACGACACAAAGGGAGCCAAAGAATATTTATGAGCCTTAGCAGTTGAGTTGTCAATTCAACCACACTTGAGAAGTTGTTTCTCTGCAGCAAAATATTAGTAGCATAGTAATTTGATAGTTCTGATAGCAGTGTTAATAGTAGAAATAGTAATAGTAACTTAGCAAAGACAATATGAGAAAAGCGTAGGCATGGAGTAGCGATGGATATATGGAAGACTTTCATCATGTGGCAGTCACAACCTAGAGCGATACAAAATAGCTCCAATTCATGAATCATATGTAGGCATGTATTCCATATAGTCATACGTGCTTATAATAAGAACTTGCATAACATCTTTTATCCTACCCTTGATACGTCTCCAACGTATCTATAATTTTTGATTGTTCCATGCTATTAAAGTATCAATTTTGGATGTTTTATAAGTCATTAGATGCACTTATATATCATTTTTTGGGACTAACCTATTAACTCAGTGCCTAGTGCCAGTTGCTGTTTTTTGCATGTTTTTGGCTTTTCAGAAAATCAATATCAAACGAAGTCCAAATGGAGAAAAAACTTTGGATTAATTTTTTTGGACCAGAAGAGACCCTAGAAGGTTCGGGAGGAGGCCAGAGGAGCTACGAGGGAGCGACAAGCCCTAAGGGCGCGCCCCAGGGCGGGGGCGCCCCCCAGGCTTGTGGGCCCCTCGTGGCACGTTGATACGTCTCCGTCGTATCTATAATTTTTGATTGTTTCATGCCAATATTATACAACTTTCACATACTTTTGGCAACATTTTATATGATTTATTGGACTAACCTATTGATCCAGTGCCCAATGCTAATTCCTGTTTTTTGCATGTTTTTATTTTGCAGAATATCCATATCAAACGAAGTCCAAACACGATAAAAATTTACGAAGAATTATTTTGGAATATATGTGATTTTTGGGAGGTGGAATCAACGCAAATGGAGGCCCACAGTGACCACAAGACACCAGGGCGCGCCCCAGGCCCCTGGCGCGTGGTGGTGGGTTGTGCCCTCCTCGAATGTCGGGTGGAGCTCTACTTCGGGCGCAAGGAAGCTTATATCCGGAAAAAAATCATGTTAAAATCTCAGCGCAATCGGAGATACGGATCTCCGGGAATATAAGAAACGGTTTTTGGCCAGATCTGGGGAACGCAAAGCAGAAGAGAACAGAGAGGGAGATCCAATCTCAGAGGGGCTCCCGCCCCTCCACCGCCATGGAGGCCATGGACCAGAGGGGGAACTCTCCTCCCATCTAGGTGGGAGGCCAAGGAAGAAGAAGAAGGAGGGGGGCTCTCTCCCCCTCTCTCCCAGTGGCGCCGGAGTGCCGCCGGGGCAAGGATCATGACGGCGATCTACATCAACAATCTTGCTACCGTCAACACCAACTCTCTCCCCCTCTACGCAGCGGTGTAACACCTCTCTTCCCTGCTGTAATCTCTACTTAAACATGGTGCTCAACTCCATATATTATTTCCCAATGATATTTGGTTATCCTATGATGTTTGAGTAGATTCGTTTTGTCCTATGGGTTAATCGTGATCTTGGTTGGTAAGATTGTATATTTTATTTATGGTGCTGTCCTACAGTGCCCTCCGTGTCACGCAAATGGAGGGGCCCCCGCTGTAGGGTGTTGCAATATGTTCATGGTTTCTTATTGTTGGTGTTGCGGGGGTGACAACAGCCTAAACGCGGATAAGTGGGTTATGGCGTATGGGAGTAAAGAGGACTTGATACTTAATGCTATGGTTGGGTTTCACGACCTTAATGATCTTTAGTAGTTGCGGATGCTTGCTAGAGTTCTAATCATAACTGCATATGATCCAAGTAGAGAAAGTATGTTAGCTCATGCCTCTCCCTCATGTAAAATTGCAAGAATGATTACCGGTCTTGTTATCGATTACCTAGGGACAAATGACTTTCTTGTTGACAAAAGCTATCCACTTTTATTACCTTGCAATTTATTCGTAGTTTTATTCTTGCAAAGTACTCGTAGTTTTATTCTTGCAAAATAGTTTCATACTTGTTTTAGGTAAAGCAAACGTCAAGTGTGCGTAGAGTTGTATCGGTGGTCGATAGAACTTGAGGGAATATTTGTTCTACCTTTAGCTCCTCATTGGGTTCGACACTCTTATTTATCGAAGAAGGCTACAAACAATCCCCTATACTTGTGGGTTATCAAGACCTTTTTCTGGCGCCGTTGCCGGGGAGCAATAGCACGGGGTGAATATTCTCGTGTGTGCTTGTTTGCTTTATCACTGAGTAGTTTTTATTTTTATGCTCTTGTTTTCTATGTTTAGTTATGGGTAGGAAACACAAAATACCAAAAAAATTAGTTGTACCTGCTAAACCTATGGTTGAAGAACCACCCAAAATCTATCATACTGCTGAAGCTTTTTACTTGGATCATCTTCGATCCCTTTGTGCTCGTGCTGAAACCTCTACTAGCTTAGTTGAGGGCAAATCATTAGATGAGCATGCTCATTTTGTGCGACACCGCTTATCTCAAAAAGGGAAACTTTTACTGCATCAAATTAATACTATGCAATGCTATGCTTGGAATTTATGTGAAATACATGATTTTACTTGTTGTTCTGAAGACCCTAAGAAACACCTTCCTTATCAATGTGAGTTTAGAGATAATGGAATTCTATCTTCTTATGCAAAGGGTGTTTATAATTACTATGATGTTGAACAAATTGAAGAATTTGTTGCTTTTAAGGGTGCTTATGAAATTGCTTCTTTGATTGAAAAGTATGATGCTACTCTTTACGAATCTGAAAATTTTGCCATACTTAAATATTGCTATGAAAACTATGCTTCAAATGCTTATATTAATGAGTTTATTGAGAAAGTCTCCGCTGTCCAAGAAGAGACTGATATTTTGCAGGAGTCTATGGAAGAAGAAATTGATGAAACTATGAGCTCATTGGATGAAAAAGATGATGAGGAGAGCGAAGAACAAAAGGAGGAAGAGCGAATTAGCTACCCGTGCCCACCTTCTAATGAGAGTAACTCTTCAACTCGTACATTGTTTAATTTCCCTTCATGCTTACCGAAGGATGAATGCTATGATAATTGCTATGATCCCGTTGATTCATTTGAAATATCCCTTTTTGATGAACTCGATGCTTGCTATGCTTGTGGCCAAGATGCCAATATGAATTATGCTTATGGAGATGAACTTGCTATAGTTCCTTATGTTAAGAATGAAATTTTTGCTATTGCACCCACACATGATAGTCCTATTATCTTTTTGAATTCTCCCAACTACACTATATCGGAGAAGTTTGCACTTATTAGGGATTACATTGATGGGTTGCCTTTTACTATTACACATGATGATTTTGATGAATATAATATGCATGTGCTTGCTGCTCCTACTTGCAATTATTATGAGAGAGGAACTACATCTCCCCCTCTCTATGTTTCCAACACGATTAAATTGCAAGAAACTTCTTATGCTATGTATTGGCCTTTACTTGATGTGCATGAATTGTTCTTGTATGACATGCCGATGCATAGGAAGAGAGTTAGACTTCGTCATTGCATGATATATGTTGCTTTGTGCTCACTACTAAATGCCAAATCATTGCTAATTAAAATTGGCTTTGATATACCTTGGGATCCGGGTGGATTCATTACTTGAGCACTTTATGCCTAGCTTAATGGCTTTAAAGAAAGCGCTGCCAGGGAAACAATCCGGAAGTTTTAGAGAGTCATTTTATTCAGTTGAGTGCTTTTATAAAGTTAAAAAAAAATAGAGGGGAACTTAAAACTTCACAAAAAGAAAAGTGAAAGTGAGAGAGACGAGCATTGTGAAAGTGGGAGCTAGCCTTGAACTTTGTTCATGCCCATGGAAACTTTGTGAATCTTAATTACAGAAATTTTTCAACAAAAATAATTATCCCCTTGTACAAATCCATTGTATTATAAAAATAATGTGCCAAGATTTGCCTTTAGGATGATTAGATTGCTTGTTGGTATGTGCGGTGCAGAAACAGAAACTTTGGCTGTAGTGCATGATTTTACATTTTTTACTGGAACATCAAAAGCTTCTGAAACTTTTTGCACAGTATTTCTATACAATTTTTTTATTTTTTTACTAATTTTTCAGAATTTTTGGAGTAACATAAGTATGGTTAGAGTTTACATTACTACAGACTGTCCTGTTTAAGACAGATTCTGCTTTTTATGCATTGTTTTGCTTGTTTTGATGAAACTATCAATTTTTATTGGTGGTATAAGCCATGGAAAAGTTATATTACAGTAGCTACAATGCAAAAACAAAATATGAATGGGTTTGCAACAATACTTAAAGTAGTGATTTGCTTTATTATACTAACGGATCTCACGAGGTTTCTGTTGAGTTTTGTGTGGATGAAGTGATCAAAGATCGAGGAGGTCTCGATATGAGAAGAAGGAGGAGAGGCAAGAGCTCAAGCTTGGGGATGCCCAAGGCACCCCAAGTAAATATTCAAGGAGACTCAAGCGTCTAAGCTTGGGGATGCCCTGGAAGGCATCCCATCTTTCTTCAACAAGTATCGGTATGTTTTCGTCTTCGTTTCGTTCATGTTATATGTGTAAATCTTGGAGTGTCTTTTGTGTTTATTTTTCATTTTTCTTTTATGCACCATGATGGTATGAGATAGTCCATGGTCGATTTATAGAATGCTCATTGCACTTCACTTATATCTTTTGAGTATGGCTTTATAGAATGCTTCATGTGCTTCACTTATATCATTTGAAGTTTGGATTGCCTGTTTCTCTTCACATAGAAAACTGTTATTTGAAGAATGATATTATGCTTCACTTATACTTATTAAAGCATGGTCTTTTGTAGAAAGAATTAAACTCTCATGCTTCACTAATATCTATTTAGAGAGTCAACAAGAATTGGTCATTTGCATGGTTAGTCATAAAATCCTACATAAAACTTGTGGATCACTGAATATGATATGTTTGATTCCTTGCAATAGTTTTGCGATATAGAGATGGAATATGTAGGAGGTACTAGTAAAAGGATGTGGTTAGTAAGAATATTGGTGTTAAGGTTTGTGATTCCCGAAAGCATGCACGTATAGTCTCTCGTTATGCTATGAAGTTGGAGCATGATTTATTATTGATTGTCTTCCTTATGAGTGGCGGTCGGGGACGAGCGATGGTCTTTTCCTACCAATCTATCCCCCTAGGGGCATGTGTAGTAGTACTTTGCTTTGAGGGCTAATAAACTTTTGCAATAAGTATATGAGTTCTTTATGACTAATGTGGGTCCATGGAATATACGCACTCTTACCTTTCCGCAATTTGCTAGCCTCTACGGTACCGTGCATTGCCCTTTCTCACCTTGAGAGTCGGTGCAAACTTCGCCGGTGCATCCAAACCCCGTGATATGATACGCTCTATCACACATAAGCCTTATTATATCTTCCTCAAAACAGCCACCGTACCAACCTATTATGGCCTTTCCATAGCCATTCCGAGATATATTGCCATCCAACTTCCACCACTTCCGTTTTGATGACTTGAGCATTCATTGTCATATTGCTTTGCATGATCATGTAGCTGATATAGTATTTGTGGCTCAGCCACCATTCATCATTTTTTTATGCATGTTACACTAGATCATTGCACATCCTGGTACACTGCCAGAGGCATTCATATAGAGTCATATTTTGTTCTAGGTATCGAGTTGTAATATTGAGTTGTAAGTAAATAGAAGTGTGATGATCATCAATTTTCATTATTAGAGCATTGCCCCAGTGAGGAAAGGATGATGGAGACTATGATTCCCCCACAAGTCGGGATGAGACTCCGGACAAAAAGAGAAAAAAATATTAAAAAAAATATAAAAAAATATATAAAAAAGAAAAAGAAAAAAAAGAAAAAAAGAAAAGAAAAGAAAAGAAAAATATATACAAAGAGAGAAGGGGCATGCTAGTTCCACAGTTGTGCTTCAAAGTAGCACCATGTTTTTCATATAGAGAGTCTCCTATTCAGTCACTTTCATATACTAGTGGGAATTTTTCATTATAGAACTTGGCTTGTATATTCCGATGATGGGCTTCCTCAAATGCCCGAGGTCTTCATGAGCAAGCAAGTTGGATGCACACCCATTTAGTTTTCATATTGAGCTTTCATACACTTATAGCTCTTAGTGCATCCGTTGCATGGCAATCCCTACTCCTCACATTGATATCAATTGATGGGCATCTCCATAGCCCATTGGTTAGCCGCGTCGATGTGAGACTTTCTTACTTTTTTGTCTTCTCTATATTTACCCCTATCATCATACTCTATTCCACCCATAGTGCTATATCCATGGCTTGCGCTCATGTATTGCGTGAGGGTTGAAAAAGCTGAAGCGCGTTAAAAAGTATGAACCAATTGCTCGGCTTGTCATCGGGGTTGTGCATGATAAATACTTTGTGTCGAGAAGACAGAGCATGACAAGACTATATGATTTTGTAGGGATAGCTTTCTTTAGCGTTGATATTTTGAAAGACATGATTGTTTGTTGGGATGCCTGAGTATTGATGTCTTTATGTCAAATTATAGACTATTGCTTTGAATCACTTATGTCTTAATATTCATGCCATGATTAGACATATGATCAAGTTTATGCTAGGTAGCATTCCTCATAAAAAATTATCTTCTTTATCATTTACCTACTCGAGGACGAGTAGGAATTAAGCTTGGGGATGCTGATATGTCTCTGTCGTATCTATAATTTTTGATTGTTTCATGCCAATATTATACAACTTTCACATACTTTTGGCAACATTTTATATGATTTATTGGACTAACCTAGTGATCCAGTGCCCAGTGCCAGTTCCTGTTTTTTGCATGTTTTTTGGTTCACAGAATATCCATATCAAGCGAAGTCCAAATGCGATAAAAATTTACGAAGAATTATTTTGGAATATATGTGATTTTTGGGAGGTGGAATCAACGCAAACGGAGGCCCACAGTGACCATAAGACACCAGGGAGCGCCCCAGGCCCCTGGTGCGTGGTGGTGGGTTGTGCCCTCCTCGAACGTCGGTTGGAGCTCTACTTCGGGCGCAAGGAAGCTTATATCCGGAAAAAATTGTGTTAAAATCTCAGCGCAATCGGAGTTACGGATCTCCGGGAATATAAGAAACGGTTTTTGGCCAGATCTGAGTGAGTGACTTGTTGGCCAAGTGAGTGCCCCCTGGGTCACTTTATATACTAGTTCCTAGGGACAAGTAGTACTATACATGATGTCGAGTATGATGAGTGAACAGTGTATGCTTTATCAGCAATAGTGGCCACAGTATGGCCGCGGTACGGCCGTCTTGTCCGTGTCGGGTCAGATGTGACGCCGCGATTGACTCTGCATAGCGGGCCGGCTGGAGCAGCCGGATGGGGAGCCGGCCGGGGCAACCGGGTGGCGAGCCGGCCGGGGGGGCCGGGCAGCCGGACCGAGGGGCGCTGGCCTCCCCGATGTTTCAGCGTCTTGGGCCTACCCGGGGATCATCCCCCCGACAGTAGCCTCCGAGCCTTCGGGCGACTTGGAAAGTCGGGCGGAGGGTTCTTGCGGGCATTGATGTAGCAGATGTTGTCGAGGAAGCCAGTGGCAGCCGATGGCGGGCCTGCGACCAGCGTGGCATGTTTCGTGTAGGGGCGCGCGAGCGCACCCACTGGGTGTAGCCTCCGAGCCTTCGGGTGACTCGAAGAGTCGGGTGGAGGGTTTCCGCGAGCGTTGATGTAGACGATGGCGTCGAGGATGCCGGTGGCAGCCAGCGGCGGGCCTGCGACCGGCGTGGCGTGTTCCGAGTGGGGGCGCGTGAGCGCACCCACTGGGTGTAGCCTCTGAGCCTCCGGGCGACTCAAAGAGTCGGGCGGAGAGTCTTTGCCGTTGATGTAGACGATGGCGACCGGCTGCGGGCTGCAGCCGGCGTAGCTCGCTTCCAATGGGAGCGCGTCATCGCACCCACTGGGTGTAGCCTCCGAGCCTCCGGGCGACTTGAAAAGTCGGCCGGAGGGTCTTCGCTATCGTTGGAGCACTGTGGCATCGAGGATGCCGGTTGCAGTCGGTGGCGAGCCTGGAACCAGCGCGACGTTTTCCCAGCGGGGCACGCCGGCACACCCACTGGGTGTAGCCTTCGAGCCTCCGGGCGAGGAGGGGGTTCCCCACGGAAATGATCATGCAAAAGAAAAGATTAGTCTGTGCAGATATATCAAATGTTTGCTTTTAGCAGTGCAAGTGTTATGCAGAGGGTGCCGACTCGGTTTTGTCCGAGTCCCCTTCAGTCTTTTTCATGTCCCCTCCACTCTTTGGCTTTGCCTCTTGCTAGCTAGACAGCTGGGAGCCGGTTTGTAGCTGAGGCGGAGTGGCCACGTAGTGGAGCGTACAGTACTCGGACTCTGGGAGCAGATTCAACCGACCAGAAACTCATAAGGGAAATGACCAGGTCGCCCAAGCTGTTTTCTCCCGGACGATTTTCGCGTGGGGTTACCTCCAGCTTTTACTCTCGCTAGCCGGACAGCCGCGTGGCGGTTTGTGGCTGAGAGTGGGCCTTTGGTACCGTATGCGCTACTAAGCCATCTGCGGGAACGAACGTATCGGGCCGAGCGGCCAGCCCCCAAGCCGAGACTGGCTAACACCAGGGTGGACAGTAATGCAACTATAAAGGAGCGGAGGTGGTCCCTAAGGGTCGCTCGGGGTTATCCGTATTTTGTGTGTGGTGCAAAGACATATGGATGGGGAGCTGATACGTCTCCGTCGTATCTACTTTTCCTAACATTTTTCCTCTTGTTTTGGACTCTAATTTGCACAATTTGAATGAAACTAACCCGGACTGACGCTGTTTTCAGCAGAACTACCATGGTGTTGTTTTTATGCAGAAATAAAAGTTCTCGGATTGGAACAAAACTTCGCGAGGATTTTTTATATAATAAAAGAGAATTTCTGGAGCCAAGAACCACAGGAGGGGGGCACCTGGGTGGGCACAACCCACCAGGGCGCGCCCCCCTCCAGGCGCGCCCAGGTGGGTTGTCCCCACCTGGTGGCCCCGTAGACTCCAACCCTGATGCTATAAAGTCATATTTTCAGGGGAAAAATCTAGGAGAAAGAATTATCGCGTTTCATGAGACGGAGCCGCCGCCACCTCCTCTTCTTCATCGGGAGGCCAGATCTGGAGTCCGTTTGGGGCTCCGGAGAGGGGGATCTTCGATCTTCGTCATCACCAACCCTTCTCCATCGCCAATTCCATGATGCTCCCCACCGGGAGTGAGTAATTCCTTTGTAGGCTCGCTGGTCGGTGAGGAGTTGGATGAGATTCATCATGTAATCGAGTTAGTTTTGTTAGGGCTTGATCCCTAGTATCCATTATGTTCTGAGATTGATGTTGCTGTGACATTGCCATGCTTAATGCTTGTCACTTTGGGCCCGGGTGCCATGATTTTAGATCTGAACCATTCATGTTATCACCATTATATCTATGTTCTAGATCCGATTTTGCAAGTTATAGTCACCTACTACGTGTTATGATCCGGCAACCCCAGAGTGACAATAGTCGGGACACTTCCCGGTGATGACCGTAGTTTGAGGAGTTCATGTATTCACTATGTGTTAATGCTTTGTTCCGGTTCTCTATTAAAAGGAGGCCTTAATATCCCTTAGTTTCCAATAGGACCCCGCTGCCACGGGAGGGTAGGATAAAAGATGTCATGCAAGTTCTTTCCATAAGCACGTATGACTATTTACGGAATACATGCCTACATTATATTTATGAACTGGAGCTAGTGCTGTATCGCCCTAGGTTATGACTGTTATATGGTGAATATCATCCAACGAATTTACTGATCCAATGCCTATGAATTTCTCTCATATTGTTCTTGCTAAGTTACCAGTGCTATTGTTACTCTTGCACTTGCTACAAAATCATTGTTATTACTGTTACCGTTACTATTGCTGTTGCTACTACTATCAAAACTACCATACTACTTTGCTACTGATCACTTTGCTGCAGATAATTAATCTCCAGGTGTGGTTGAATTGATAACTCAGCTGCTAATACTTGCAAATATTCTTTGGCTCCCCTTGTGTCGAATCAATAAATTTGGGTTGAATACTCTACCCTCGAAAACTGTTGCGATCCCCTATACTTGTGGGTTATCAAGACCTTTTTCTGGCGCCATTGCCGGGGACCATAGCTATATTTGTTGAGTCACTTGGGATTATTATCAAATTATCACTATGAAGAATCTGAAGGATACTAAGACTAAGATTTTTCCCTCAAAGACGAGGGGAGGTAAGGAACTGCCATCCAGCTCCGCTTTAGATTCACCTTCCGTTATAAGTAGACTTGCAACACCACCACATGCTATCAATTCTGATATGTCGCAAGTTATTGATGATGCTACTTCTGCTATGAATGCTACTCATGATGATGCTAGTACCTTGCTTGATGATAATGTGGCACTAGGTGAATTTCTTGATGAACAAATTGCTAGAGTAAGACAGAATGAGATTGTTGAAACTGATAAAGAGCTTGAAACTGAAAATCTTGAAACACCTATTACACCTAGTTCTCCTAGATATGAATTGCCAAAGGTACCGGAAGGTTATGTTATGGATGAGGAGACAACTAGAGACATTCTTGCTTGTAAGGATAGAGATGATCTGGAAAAATTATTATGCAAGTATAAAGAAAAGACTTTGAATGCTAAAATGAAATGTGATCCTCAGTTTGCTACTTCACCTTTCTTTGTTGATGATAAGGATTATGAATTCTCTATCAACCCAGAGTTAATTACTTTGGTTGAATCTAATCCTTTCCATGGTTATGAAACTAAAACTGTTGTGGCACATCTTACTAAGTTGAATGATATAGCCACCCTTTTTGCTCATGATGAGAAGATTCGCTATTATTATATTCTCAAATTATTTCTGTTCTCATTAAAGGGTGATGCTAAGGCTTGGTATAATACTATTGCTCCTGGTTGTGTGCGTAGTCCCGAGGATATGATTTATTACTTCTCTGAAAAATATTTTCCTGCTCATAAGAAACAAGCTGCCTTACAGGAAATATTTAACTTTGCGCAAATTGAAGAAGAGAGTCTCCCACAAGCTTGGGGGAGGCTTCTCCAATTGCTTAATGCTTTGCTTGATCATCCTCTTAATAAAAATGAAATACTTGATATCTTCTATAATGGACTAACCGATGCTTCTAGGGATTTCCTAGATAGTTGTGCTGGTTGTGTTTTCAGGGAGCGAACTGTTGAACAAGCTGAAGAATTATTGAATAACATATTGAAAAATTATGATGATTGGATCCTTCCTGAACCACCACTTAAACCTACTCCAAAGAAGAGGGGTATCTTATATCTTAGTCCTGAAGATATGCAAGAGGCAAAGAAATCCATGAAGGAAAAAGGTATTAAAGCAAATGATGTTAAAATTTACCACCTATCGAAGAAATACGTGGGCTTGAAATACCACCACCACCTAAGGTGGTAGAGGTAAATTCTTTACTAAAGTTTGATGAAGGTGATATTCCTTATAATAAACATCCTAGTCAAAGCCTTTATGATTTTGATAATTACATTAGAAAGCAAGATCACTTCAATGCAAATGTTATGAAACAATTGAAATATAGTTCTGATATGATTGCTCGCTTGAGTGACTTGTTATTTAGAATCTCAAATGATGTTAGAGGTGTAGGAAAGCATGCTTCTATGGTTCAAACTCAATTAGAACAAGTTGCTAAATCTCAAAGAGAGTTGCTTGATGAAATGAATAATAATATCAATGATCATGCTGTTAGAGTAATGACTAGAGGAGGTAGAATGACTCAGGAACCACTTTATCCTGAGGGACACCCAAAAAGAATTGAACAAGACTCTCAAAGAGTTGATACTGATGTACCTAGTCCTTCTAAAAAGAAAAAGAAGAAGAAAAATGATAGGACTTTGCATGCCTCTAGTGAACCTGAAGTTGAAAAACCTCCTGATAATGATAATGAAGTCTCTATCTCTGATGCTGAAACTCAATCTGGTAGTGAACACTCACCTTCTGATAATGAAAAAGACAATGATGAGGTTCATGAAGACACTCAAATAAATAATAAAGAGCCAGATAATGATGTTGAGATAGAACCAGCAGTTGATCTTGATAACCCACAACCCAAGAATAAAAGATATGATAAAAGAGACTTTGTTGCTAGAAAACATGGTAGGGAAAGAGAACCGTGGGTTCAAAAACCTATGCCCTTTCCACCTAAGTCAACCAAAAAGAAAGATGATGAAGAATTTGAACGCTTTGCTGAAATGCTGAGGCCAGTCTTTTTGCGTACTCGCTTGACTGATATCTTAAAAATGCCTCCTTATGAAAAGTACATGAAAGACATCATCACCAATAAGAGAAAAATACCAGAAGATGAAATCTCCACCATGCTTGCTAATTATACTTTTAAGGATGGAGGACCTAAAAAACTTGGAGATCCGGGAATACCAACTATACCTTGCTCCATCAAAAGAAATTATGTGAAAACTGCTTTATGTGATTTAGGAGAAGGTGTTAGTGTTATGCCTTTCTCTTTATATAAAAGACTTGATTTGAATAAACTCACACCTACTGAAATATCTTTGCAAATGGCTGACAAATCAACTGCCATACCTATCGGTATTTGTGAGGATGTGCCCGTTGTTGTTGCTAATGTTACTATCTTAACTGACTTTGTTATACTTGAGATGCCCGAGGACGACAACATGCCGATTATCCTTGGTAGACCCTTCTTGAATACTGCAAGGGCTCTTATTGATTGCAATAAAAGCAAGGTCACTTTCATATCAATGGTAATGAACATACGGTGCACTTTCCGAAGAAACAATTCCAAGTGAACGGTATTAATGTTAATGAAAAATCTCCTACAATCACTATTGGAAGTTTTCAACTACCTCTACCTACTGCCAAAAAGAAATATGAAATGCTTATTGTTGGGGACATCCATATCCCCATTGAGGTAACTTGGTGTTTTACGAAAGTTCTTCGGTTTCATGCTAATCGGAAGTGGTTGTTAATAAGACTTGATCAACCTTATTAATAAATCATTTTTGAGAGGTATGAAGTTGATGAATTTAGTGAGCACTACCTTCTGTCCCTACCTTTTGTTTTCAGTTTTTATTAGTTAAATAAAATAAAATGCCATGCCTTGCCTGTTTTCTGAGTTTTTCGTGCAATAAAAAAATGGCCCAAAAATAAAATTTCTCAGAATTCTCTGAAAATTTAATATGATTTTTTTCCGAATATTTAAGAGTTTTTAGTGCAAATAACATCAGAGGGAGGTGCTCCAGGTGGGCACAACCCACCTGTGCGCGCCAGCACCCCCAGGCGCGCCCTGGTGGGTTGTGGTCCCCACGTGGGCCCTCTCACTTATCTTTTCACTCCATATCATCACCTACCTCCAGAAAAAATTCACCATTGCTCTCTCTCTCTCTCGTGTTCTTGCTCTCAAACCCGCGGATTTCGATCTCTTTGCTCGAAGCTCCGTTTCTGAAACTGTTTCGGGGGATTGTTGCTTGGTATGTGCCTCCTCCATTGGTCCAATTAGTTTTTGCTTTAGTGGTTTATATTTAGAATAATTAGTGACTCTTGGTGCTGCTGTAGATGAGCTTGCATGTTGAATTCTTAGAGTTCTAAGTAGTTTGAATGCTTGATATGGCCTCTATGCATCCCTATGAGTAGTTGCTATCATTCTTATAAGGTTTTTTTGACAAAAATTCATGACACAAAATTTTTCAGAAAATTGTACGTGAATATGCTGAAC
Organism: Thinopyrum elongatum; assembly: GCA_011799875.1. Classification (NCBI taxonomy): domain Eukaryota; kingdom Viridiplantae; phylum Streptophyta; class Magnoliopsida; order Poales; family Poaceae; genus Thinopyrum; species Thinopyrum elongatum. The sequence goes on along the minus strand of CM022303.1, from coordinate 173,821,865 downwards.
CTCTTTGGAAGGAGTTCTTCGAGGTGGAGGTCCTCGGAGGCATCTTCTAGTAGCAGCTCTGTTCGTCGGTACTATGTTGAACCAAGTGAAAATTCCATTCGAGATGCCGCTACCAAATCATGTTTATGGCCATGCAACGATTATATGGCGCGTGTGGGCATTAAAGAAGAATTTGAGCAATATGTTCACAATTCCGAGCTCGGTCCCTACATTGCCGATAAGTGCAACCAACACCTCAGCCTCACTGAATCATTTACCAAAGAATTTAAATTCCATCCTCGTGAGTCCAGAGTATCATTTAAACTATATGACAATTCATTTACTATACCTCTAGAGACATTTTCTAATCACTGCAAAATTCCATTTTGGGGTTCATTGGACGAGCCACCAAGGTCAGAGTTTGAGATATTCTTGACTAGCCTTTGCTATGGTGAGACTAGAGGAGTGACTCAAGGTAGACTAAAGAGCATTCATTTTCCCTCAATCCAATACTTTGCACTATTTAATGGAAAATGCATTGTAGGCAAACAAGATTGTAGTACACTTTGTGCTCCAGACTTGAGACTTATCCACACCGCTCTCACCGGTTACAAAAGTTATAACCTTGGAGCGATAGTGGCATGTAGATTGCAACACAACGCTGGTAGTGGATATTTTTATGGTGGGATTTACGCCACACGCTTAGCAAGGGAGCTAGGTGTTTCACCATGGCCTTATGATGCCATCTTACCCACGCAATACCTTGACTTCGATGCTATGAAAGGTCATAAGATCCTTAGTGGTGAACCCCATAATTTTACTTATAACCTGTTGTTTAATAAAAGTTCCATTGTGGACACCTTTTTGCCTGCAACTGCTCTCTTTGATGTTCATAGCAAGGGAAGATATTATGTTCTTGAGAGCGAGGCCCGGGCACATAACGCGGCAGTTGTGGCTGCACGACGGGTTGAGACATCTGCATCTAGAGCCTCCGTGAGCTATCACTCCGACCATTATGCAGGCTACTGATGGAGATTACCAAGTTAGGCCAAAAGCCTAAGCTTGGGGGAGTATGTATTTCCACCGACATTACATTCATGTTCACATATTTCATTCCAGTTGTCGGTGTCCACACTTTTTCATTGTATTATCCATGCTAGATTTACTTTCTTGCCTTCTTCTCGTGTGTTTAAAAAAAACTTTGAGAAAATACAAAAATATTTCCTGCTTCTTTTTTTATTTTTTATTTCTAGTATAATTAGCTGTAGTATTTAAAAAGAAAACCCAAAAAGATTTCCTTGTTCTTCTTTTGCTTGTTGGGAGCTCTCCCATGTAAATAGTTTTTCTCGTTTTTGTTTTTCCTTTCTTAAATTTGCTTTCTTTCAGAAAACCAAAAACTCCACAAATATTTCAGTGTGTTTCTCTGAGTTTCTTTTTATTGAGTCGTACCGAGGAGAAGACCACGATGAAAATGTTGAGTGGCTCTCATATGCATTATTGTTGATCTAACAGAGAGCCCATGTTACCTTGTTTTCTTCTTTTTGAATAAAATGTTTGCAGATTCCAGCTTAGTCCATGACACTCTTGCACTATTATTATTTTCATATCGTTCGGTCGTGCAAGTGAAAGGCAATAATGATGATATTTGATGAACTGGCTGTGGCAGAGAGAAACGGGTATGAACTCAACTTGTTCTGTTTTTGTAAATGTGTTTAACCTAGTATCCATGATTCAGCTCATTATGATCAAACATGTTTGCAATGACCCTTAGAGATTATAGTTTCTCATGCCATGCTTAAGTAGCTAGGAGTGGATAATGATTTATCTTGAATGTCAACATTGCGTTAAAATAATTGTGATGTAGTATGATGATATGGTATCCTCCTCTGAATGTTCGAGTGGCTTGACTTGGCACATGTTCATGCATGTAGTTGAATCAAAACCAACATAGCCTCTATGATATTTATGTTCATGGTGTTCATATCCTACTCATGCTAGTATCCAATGTTACTTATGCATAATACATGTTCATGACCGTTTTCGCTCTCTAGCTGGCCGCTTCTCAACCTAATTGCTAGCCTTCGCCTGTACTAAGTGGGAATTCTGCTTGTGCATCAAAACCCTGAAACCCAAGTTATTACAGATGAGTCCACCATACCTACCTATATGCGGTATTACCCTGCCGTCCTAAGTAAATTTGCATGTGCCACCTCTAAAAACTTCAAATAAATATCCTTTTTTGTGTGCCTGGATTATTCATAGAGCGACAGGAGGTACTCAGTATCTTCCATGCTAAGCGGGTTATTCTCATGATGAGTGTTTATTCACTTGTCCTTGCATGAGAGGGGCGGTAATAGGGATTCCCAGTCCCGAATTCAAATTGCAAATAATTAAACAAAACTCGCCCAGGACTATTGTTGGTATGGACGACACCCGTTGTTTCGGACAAGCCGTGGAGTGTGATTGTTGGTGGAGGGGGAGTAAACCTTTACTTTTATCGCTTGGGCACCGCCACTAATGTGTTTAGCATGGAAGGTACCGATAACTAATGGTCGCAAAGTAAACAAGAAGGGTGCATTTCTCAAAGTATCATTTACCTCTGTTTTAAAACTTGAGCTCTGGCACCTCTGCAAATCACTGCTTCCCTCTGCGAAGGGACTATCTATTTACTTTTATGTTGTGTCATCACCTTCTCAAATAAGCGCCAGAACCTGAGAGCACTATTGTCATCCTCATGCATTGTGTATAGCTAATGTTGGGTGCATCATGACTGCATCTTTTCTACCATGAATTACAATGTTTAGTCGCTGCTCGGACTTTGGAGGTGCTCTGCATTTATGTTTTGCGGTCTCAGAAAGGGCTAGCGAGATACCACTATTGTCATATTATATCATGGTTGCTTTGACAAAGTGTTGTTGTTTGAGATATCTTATTATTGTTGGCTAGTTAATTATGCCATTGATATGAGTTAATATAATTTTTAAGAGTTATTGTCGACATGGTTAGTTATAACCTTTGCTGAAAACCTGGGTGCTACTTAAGCTTATTTATGTAAACAAGAGCAAAAGAGTTCATAAAAGTTTTTCTTTTTCACTTTCAGTTTATCAACTGAATTGCTTGAGGATAAGCAAAGGTTTAAGCTTGGGGGAGTTGATACGTCTCCATCGTACCTACTTTTCCTAACGTTTTTCCTCTTGTTTTGGACTAATTTGCATGATTTGAATGAAACTAACCCGGACTAACGCTGTTTTCAGCAGAACTACCATGGTGTTATTTTTGTGCAGAAATAAAAGTTCTCGGATTGGAACAAAACTTCGCGAGGATTTTTTATATAATAAAAGAGAATTTCTGGAGCTAAGAACCACAGGAGGGGGGCACCTGGGTGGGCACAACCCACCAGGGCGCGCCCCCCTCCAGGCGCGCCCAGGTGGGTTGTCCCCACTTGGTGGCCCCGCAGACTCCAACCTTGATGCTATAAAGTCATATTTTCGGAGAAAAAATCAGGAGAAAGAATTATCACATTTCACGAGACGAAGCCGCCGCCACCTCCTGTTCTTCATCGGGAGGCCAGATCTGGAGTCCGTTTGGGGCTCGGGAGAGGGGCATCTTCGATCTTCGTCATCACCAACCCTTCTCCATCGCCAATTCCATGATGCTCCCCACCGGGAGTGAGTAATTCCTTCGTAGGCTCGCTGGTCGGTGAGGAGTTGGATGAGATTCATCATGTAATCGAGTTAGTTTTGTTAGGGCTTGATCCCTAGTATCCATTATGTTCTGACATTGATGTTGCTATGACTTTGCCATGCTTAATGCTTGTCACTTTGTGCCCGGGTGCCATGATTTCAGATCTGAACCGTTTATGTTATCACCATTATATCTATGTTCTAGATCCGATCTTGCAAGTTATAGTCACCTACTACGTGTTATGATCCGGCAACCCCGGAGTGACAATAGTCGGGACACTTCCCGGTGATGACCGTAGTTTGAGGAGTTCATGTATTCACTATGTGTTAGTGGTTTGTTCCGGTTCTCTATTAAAAGGAGGCCTTAATATCCCTTAGTTTCCAATAGGACCCCGCTGCCACAGGAGGGTAGGACAAAATATGTCATGCAAGTTCTTTCCATAAGCACGTATGACTATTTACGAATACATGCCTACATTATATTTATGAACTGGAGCTAGTGCTGTATCGCCCTAGGTTATGACTGTTATATGGTGAATATCATCCAACTAATTCACCGATCCAATGCCTACGAATTTCTCTCATATTGTTCTTGCTAAGTTACCACTACTATTGTTACTCTTGCACTTGCTACAAAATCATTGTTATTACTGTTACCATTACTATTGCTGTTGCTACTACTATCAAAACTACCATACTACTTTGCTACTGATCACTTTGCTGCAGATAATTAATCTCCAGGTGTGGTTGAATTGACAACTCAGCTGCTAATACTTGCAAATATTCTTTGGCTCACCTTGTGTCGAATCAATAAATTTGGGTTGAATACTCTACCCTCGAAAACTATTGCGATCCCCTATACTTTTGGGTTATCAGGAGCTCACATTGCTTTGGCGCAGACAAGGCAGAGGTTGTTGATGGCAGCCGGCGCGACCTGCCCACTGGGTGTAGCCTCTGAGCCTCCGGGCGGCTCGAGGGGCGCCCTAGCCGGTTGGACCCGACCGGCTAGGCGTCGAAGCGGACATGCGGCCTGGGCCGGCTCCCCAGCCAGCCAAGCGTCGAGGCAAACAGGCAGCCAGGCTGGCTCCCGAGGCGGCTTGGCCCAGCCGGCCAGGCGGCGATGCAGGCAGGTGGACGGCCGGCAGGGCGGCGACGCGAGCAGACTCGGAACAGTTGCGGTCTTTCTTTTTGGGCAACAACTTTTCTTTTCAGCCGCACTTGGGCAGCCGGCCCACATCTCGTGGCAGTCGGCCACGACGGGTGAGCGACTGACGTGGCTTGAGACTGCGTTGGTATTTCCCCAAAGAGGAAGGAATGATGCAGCACAACTACGGTAAGTATTTTTCCCTTAGTTATGAAACCAAGGTATCAATCCAGTAGGAGAACCAAGCAACACTATGTAAACGGTACCTGCACACAAAGAACAAATACTTGCAACCCGACGCATAAGAGAGGTTGTCAATCTCTCCATGGTAAAAAGATAGATTGGTTTGTATGAGATTAGATAAATAGATCTGAATAAAACACGAAATAAAATAAGTAAAGAAAAAGTGCAGCAAGGTATTTTTGGGTTTTTTGGAATAATAGATCTGAAAACAAATACGGTAAAAGATAGATTTGAAAGCAATATGATAAAAAATAGACCCGGGGGCCGTAGATTTTACTAGTGGCTTCTCTCGAGAAAATAGCACACGGTGGGTAATTAAATTATTGTTGGGCAATTGATAGAAGAGCAAATAATTATGACGATATCCAAGGCAATGATCAATATATAGGCATCACGTCCAAGATTAGTAGACCGAAACGATTCTGCATCTACTACTATTACTCCACACATCGACCGCTATCCAGCCTGCATCTAGTGTATTAAGTTCATGGAGAAACGGAGTAATGCAATAAGAACGATGACATGATGTAGAAAAGATCTATTCATGTAGGAATAGACCCCATCTTGTTATGCTTAATAGCAACGGTACATACGTGCCTCGCTACCCCTTCTGTCACTGGGTGAGAACATCATAAGATCGAACCCATCACAAATCACCTCTTCCCACTGCAAGAAAAATCGATCTAGTTAGCCTAACTAAACCAAAGATTCGAAGAAGAAATACGAGGCTATAAATAATCATGCATATAAGATATGAAAGAAAACTCAAATAATATTCATGGATATAGATCTGATCATAAACTCGAACTTCATCGGATCCCAACAAACACACCGCAAAAAGTCATTACATCAAATAGATCTCCAAGAGACCATTGTATTGAGAATCAAAAACAAAGAAGAAGCCATCTAGCTACTGCCTACAGATCCGTAGGTCTATGGTGGACTACTCACGCATCATCGGAGAGGCACCAATGAGGATGATGAACCCCTCCGTGATGGTGTTAGATTGGATCTCGTGGTTCTAGAACTTGCGGTGTTTGGAATTGTGTTTTGTCGACTCCCCTAGGGTTTCTGGAATATTTGGGTATTTATAGAGCTGAGAGGCGGTGGAGAAGACCTTCGTGGGCCCCACGATACATCAGGGTGCGCCAGGGACCTTTTGCGCACCCTGGTATATCATGGGCCCCACGGGCCTCCCCCCAGGTGCTTCCTTGGCTCCCAAGTTGTCTTCTAGTCCAAAAAAAATCTCCAAAGAGTTTCACTGCGTTTGGACTCCGTTTGGTACTGATATTCTACGAAGTAAAAAACAAGCAAAAAACAACAACTGGCACGGGGCATTATGTCAATAGGTTAGTCCCAAAAAATGATATAAAGTTGCTATAAAATGATTGTAAAACATCCAAGAATGATAATATAACAACATGGAAGAATAAAAAATTATAGATACGTTGGAGACGTATTAGCGGCGTGAGCCGGCGTGGACGTGGTGGGAGCCAGCGGGGGCACGCGGAGCCTGCACGCGGCCGGGTGGCGGGCGAGCCGGCAGGCGGTCGGGCCGCGGGTGAGTCGGCAGGCGACCGGGGAGTCGATGAAACACAATTCCAGCCACCGCAAGTTCCGAAACCACGAGATCCAATCGAACACCATCACGGAGGGGTTCATCATCCTCATTGGTGCCTCTCCGATGATGCGTGAATAGTCCACCATAGACCTACGGGTCCGTAGGCAGTAGCTAGATGGCTTCTTCTCACTTTTTGATTCTCAATACAATGGTCTCTTGCAGCCCGGGCACCTGCCGACTAAGTTTGGGGATGCCCCGAAAGGCATCCCCTCTTTCTTCTAACAACCAACGGTAATTTTACTTGGAGCTATATTTTTATTCGTCACATATCACGAGTTTTGCTTGGAGCATCTTGTATTATATGAGTCTTTGCTTGTTTTCCTTTTTAGTTTGTCACAAGTGTCCTTGCTGGACACACCAATTTGAGAGAGCCAAAATTATGCTATGATTTGTTAGAATTATTCTTTATGCTTCACTTAAATTTTTTGAGCTATGGAATTGCTCTAGTGCTTCACTTATGTCTTTTTGAGCACAGTGTGCTTTAATTTTTTGAAGAAATATGCTCTCATGCTTCACTTAGATTTATTTGAGAATTAGTAAATTTTTGAAGAAATTCTCTCATGCTTCACTTATATTATTTTGAGAGATGAAAATTTTTATGCTCATGTTCTTCACTTAAATTTATTTGAGCTTGTCAAAAGCAATTGCAATATATGAAATTACTCCCAAAGTGATAGATATTCAAGAGGGATATAATAAAAACTTTCATGAAGATCATTGGACAAAATAAACTTGATTCCTTGTAATAGTTTTGAGACATGATGATAGTAATATGTGAGTCATGTTGGTGAGTAATTACACTTTAGTAAGAATATTGGTGTTAAGGTTTGTGATTCCCTGTGCAAGCACGAAAGTCAATAGTTATGCAATGAAATTACATCCAACTTATGGTGCATTATTCGGTGTTAGTTATGCTTAATGCTCGTTTATGAGAATTTTTGTTTCTTGGTTGGTTGCTTCTCAATCTATTTGCTAGCCTCCATTTGTACTAAGTGAGAATACTACTTGTGCATCCAAAATCCTTAAACCCAGTTTTGCCATATGAGTCCACCATATCTACCTATATGCGGTATTTCTGTGCCATTCTAAGTAAATTTGTATGTGCCAACTCTAATTTTCAAAATGAATTTCCTTTTTGTGTGCCCGTACCGCTCATGAAGCGGCAGGGGGTGGCCAATATTTTCCATGCTAGATGTGTTATTCTCAAGATGAGTGTGTATTCACTTGTCATTGCATGAGAGTACGACGGTAATAGGGATGCCCAGTACCGAAATGAAAAAGAAATTTACTTTATGTTGTCAAATAATAAATTCCTTGGAAAGTGTTGGTATGGACGGTACCCGTGGATACGGCTAGCCGTGGAGTGTGAAAGTATGGTGGAAAAAGGAATAAACTTTATTTTATGTTTGGGAACCGCCTATGATATATCTAGCATCGAAAGTGTTGGGAATTACTCGGTTGTTTTCATTGACGCGAAAAGCATGCCTCTAAAAAAAATTATCTCTCAATTTAAGCTTTGAGCTCTAGCACCTCTACAAATCTCTGCTTCCTTATGCGAAGGGCCTATCTATTTACTTTATGCAATTTTTATTTATATTTGAGTCTCCATCTTCTCTTATAAAGCACCAACTAGGGAGCACTATGATCGTACTTGAGCATTGGATGTAGCTAATATTCGAGTGTGTTTTATGAATGGATCAATGATTGAGCATGACCGGCTAGGGATAACTTTCTTTAGTGTTGATATTTTGATAGACATGGTTGCTTGTTGATATGCTTGAGTATTGAAGTCTTCATGTCAATTTTAGACTATTGCTTTGAACCATCTAAAAGTCCAAATGTCCATGCTACAAAATAAAAGAATATGTGATGAGCATGTTAGGCAGCATTCCACATCAAAAATTCTGTTTTTATCATTTACCTACTGGAGGATGAGCAAGAATTAAGCTTGGGGATGCTGATACGTCTCCAATGTATCTATAATTTTTGATTGTTCCATGCTGCTATATTATCATTCTTGGATGTTTTAAAATCATTTTATAGCAACTTTATATCATTTTTTGGGACTAACCTATTGACATAGTGTGCAGTGCCAGTTGCTATTTTTTGTTTGTTTTTTACTTCGCAGAATATCAGTACCAAATAGAGTCCAAACGCAGCGAAACTTTGTGGAGATTTTTTTGGACCAGAAGACAACTTGGGAGCCAAGGAAGCACCTGCGGGGAGGCCCATGGGGCCCATGATACACCAGGGCATGCCAGAGGCCCCTGGCGCGCCCTGATGTATCATGGGGCCCACAGAGGTCTTCTCCACCGCCTCTCAGCTCTATAAATACCCAAATATTCCAGAAACCCTAGGGGAGTCGATGAAACACAATTCCAGCTGACGCAAGTTCCAGACCCACGAGATCCAATCTAACACCATCACGGAGGGGTTCATCGTCCTCATTGGTGCCTCTCCGATGATGCGTGAGTAGTCCACCATAGACCTACGGGTCCGTAGGCAGTAGCTAGATGGTTTCTTCTCTGTTTTTGATTCTCAATACAATGGTCTCTTGGAGATCTATTTGATGTAATGACTTTTTGCGGTGTGTTTGTTGGGATCCGATGAAGTTCGAGTTTATGATCAGATCTATATCCATGAATATTATTTGAGCTTTCTTTGTTCTCTTATATGCATGATTATTTATAGCCTTATATTTCTTCTTCGAATCTTTGGTTTAGTTAGGCCAACTAGATCGATTTTTCTTGCAATGGGAAGAGGTGCTTTATGATGGGTTCAAAAACAAGGGCAAAAGAGTTTGGAAAAGTAGATACGACAGAGACGTATCAACTCCCCCAAGCTTAACCCATTGTTTGTTCTCAAGCAATTCAGTTGACAAACTGAAAGTGACAAAGAAAAACTTTTACAAACTCTGTTTGATCTTGTTGTTGTAAATATGTCTAACTGATGTTCAAGTTTTCAGCAAAGATTATGAACTAACCATATTCACAATAACATTTAGGTCTCACATTTACTCATATCAATGACATAATCAACTAGCGAGCAATAATAAGATATCTCGGATGACAACACTTGTTCAAAAGAATCATGATATAATATGACATAATGGTATCTCGCTAGCCCTTTCTGAGACCGCAAAACATAAATGCAGAGCACCTCTGAAGACCAAGGACTGACTGGACATTGTAATTCATGGCAAAAGAGATCTAGTCACAGTCATACTCAACATCAATTAATAACAAAGCATATAAATGACAGTGGTGCTCTCTAACTGGTGCTTTTTATGAGAGGATGATGACTCAACAATAAAAGTAAATAGATAGGCCCTTCGCAGAGGGAAGCAGGGATTTGCAGAGGTGCCAGAGCCCGGAGCTTTTAAAACAGAGATGAATATAATTTTGAGCGGTATGCTTTCATTTTCAACATAACAACCAAGAGATCTCACTATCTTCCATGTTAGATACATTATAGGCGGTTCCCAAATAGAATGGTAAAGTTTTTACTCCCCCTCCACCAATCAAACACACTCCACGGCTAGCCGAATCCACGGGTGCCGTCCATACCAACAACATTCGTGGGGGAGTTTTGTTTCATTATTATATTTTGATTTGATTTTGATCATGGAACTGGGCATCCCAATTACCAGCCACTTTCTCGTGAATGACAAGTGAATCAACACTCATCGTGAGAATAACCCACCTAGCATGGAAGATACTGACAGCCCCCAGTCGCTACATGAGCGATTCGGGCATACAAAACAGATTATTATTTGCAGGTTTAGAGTTTGGCACATGCAAATTTACTTGGAACGGCAGGTAAATACCGCATATAGGTAGGTACGGTGGACTCATATGGAACAACTTTGGGTTTAAGGAAGTGGATGCACAAGCAGTATTCCTGCCTAGTACAAGTGAAGGCTAGCAAAAGATTGAGGAGCGACCAACTAGAGAGCGACAATGGTCATAAACATGCATTGAGATTAATCAACATTGAATGCAAGCTTGAGTAGGATATAAATCACCATGAACATAAATATCATGGTGGCTACGTTGTTTTGTTTCAACTACATGCGTGAACATGTGCCAAGTCAAGCCACTTGAATCATTCAAAGGATGATACCATCCTATCATACTACATCATAATCATTTTAAAATGCATGTTGGCACACAAGACAAACCATTATCCACTCCTAGCTAATTAAGCATGACATGAGTAACTATAATCTCTAATTGTCATTGCAAACATGTTTCATTCATAATAGGTTGAATCAGGAACGATGAGCTAATCATATTTACAAAAACAAAATAGGTCGAGTTCATACCAGCTTTTCTCCATCTCAATCATTTCATCAAATATCGTCATTATTGCCCTTCACTTGCACGATCGAACAATGTGAATAATAATAAGAGTGCATGTGCATTGGACTAAGCTGGAATCTGCAAACATTTATTCAAAGGAGAAGACAAGGTAATATGGCTCTCTGGTAGATCAACAATAATGCATATGAGAGCAACTCAACATTTTCATCGTGGTCTTCTCCTTACGACCCAAAGAAAAGAAAAGAATTTCAAAGAAACACACGGAAATATTTTTGGAGTTTTTGTTTTTCTAGAAGAAAGGAAACAAGACAAAAACAAGAAAAACTATTTACACGGGAAAGCTCCCAACAAGCAAAAGAAGAACGAGAAATATTTTTGGGTTTTCTTTTAATTCTACAACTAATTAAACTAGAAAGAAAACTAAAAAGAAGCGAGAACTATTTTTTTTGGATTTTCTAAAGGTTTTTGAACACACAAGAATAAAGCGAGGAAAATAAACTAACAAGGATAATACAATGAAAAAGGATGAACACCGACAACTGGAATGAATGTGTGAACATGAATGTAATGTCGGTGAGAAATACGTACTCCCCCAAGCTTAGGCTTTTTCCTAAGTTGATCTATGGCTACGGCTAGAAATAACCCTCTCCTGGATACTGCGGAGGGTCCTAAGGCTTCCACTGGTTGGCGAGCTCCTATGGCTCCCACCGATAAACAGGCTCCTGATAAGGATCAGGAACTGGTGCTGGCTCAGGCACTGGGGGTTGTGAAAGGCCCCAAAATTTTGTAGATGTCCTCGGGCATAATAGTGTACCTGCCTGAATGAATATCGAACAAAGAAGATGCAGGCAAGTTAATAATCTCACAAGTACCCTGACTAAATACTAGGTTATAGAGGAGCCGCTTGTCATCGTCTTTTTTAATAAAATCGTGTGCTACCATACTAGCATAGTTTAAATATTTAGTGGGTAACAACATCTCCTCCTACTCATCATGTCTAATGGGTATCTCAAAATGTTTAGCAAGGCAAGAGGCATAGACACCTCCAAAAATAGTACCCTTCGAGCGGTTAATGTTCAACCGTCGAGCAACAATAGCGCCCAAACTAAAAGTTCTCTCAGCATATAAAGCATGGCGCAAAATGGCAAGGTCAGGGGCACTGAGGCCTCCACTCTCCCATCGACCAATGAAACATCTCCCAGCAAATAATGAATAATAGCATAAAACAGGAAAATGTAAACTAGCCACTCTAGCTTTCGACACTCCTCTCTCTTCCCCCACAGTAACTTCAGAAAGAAAATCCTCCACATCTCTAGGATGTGGCTCACTGATGCTGCCCTCATAAGGTATTTTGGAAACATCGCAAAAATCAGATAATTTCATTTCCTTAGGCTCATCATACAAATGAAATTATACCATGGGTGGTGATTTCCTAGGATAAAAATGAAAGTTTTCACAAAGGTATTAGTGAGTAAGAGGTATTGTTCACACTTATCTTGGAGGAAAGGAAGGAGGCCTGCATTCTCCACCAAATAATAAAAATCATCATATATTCCAGCCTCCCTCAAGAACGTGTTACTTGGCCATTCACACGGCCGAACCTCCGCTGCGCGAGGAAGGTTGTACTTGGGCTTCTTCTTCTCCTCATTTTCATTTCCATCCGAATTCCGACTTGAAGAGCCCCTTAACCACCTCTTCATGGTTTCCTTTTTCTGAAATTTTTAGTGACTCAAAATAAAAGTGAACCAAACTCAACAAAACTAATAGCAACTACTCCCACAAGTGCCTAGAGGCTATATCATGCAACAAAACCACTTTGGACCATATAAATTTGACATGCAAGCTCAAGAACAAGGTCACCACAGCAGAAAATTTTTGCAATATATAAAGCACTAGAACAAAAACTAATTGGACCATTGGAGGAGTCACATACCGATGATCAATCCCCCAAAACAGTTTTGCAAATGAAGCTACGAGCAAGGATATCAAAAATGGCAGCAATATGAGCAAGAACACGGGTTTGAGCAATGGTGTGATTTTTTTCTGGAGGAAGACAAAGTGGATGGGTGGCTGGAACAAGTGAGGGGACCCACGTGGGACCCACAAGCCTGCTAGGCATGCCCTCGGGGGTGGGCGCACCCTGTGGGCTTGTGGCCCACTAGTGCATCCCCCTGACGTGTATTCAGTGCCTACAATTCTTAAATATTCTATAAAAAAATCATACTAAATTTTCAGGGCATTTCGAGAACTTTATTTCTTGGCCATTTTTTTCACTAGTAAATCAAAAAACAAAAAAATAATAGCATTTCTATTTTATTAATTCTAAATAACAGAAAGTAAGAAGTGGGTACAGAAAGTTGTGTCTCCTAAATTCATCCATCACATGCCCGTCAAAAGGAATCCATTAATAAGGTTGATCAAGTCTTATTAACAAACTTCTTCCAAATGACATGAAACCGGAGAATTTTCGAATAACACTAGGTTATCTCAACGGGGATATGCATGTCCCCAATAATAAGAATATCATATTTCTTTTTGACAGTAGGAATAGGGAATTTAAAACCTCCAATAGCAATTGTTGGAGTTTCTCCAATAGAGTTGATACTATTCACTTGAGGTTGTTTCTTCGGAAAGTGTACCGTATGCTCATTACCATTAACATGAAAAGTGACATTGCCCTTGTTGCAGTCAATAACAGACCCTGCAGTATTCAAAAAGGGTCTACCAAGGATGATCGACATACTGTCGTCCTTGGGAATATCAAGAATAACAAAGTCCGTTAAGATAGTGACATTTGCAATTACGACAGGTACATCCTCACAAACACCGATGGGTATGGCAGTTGATTTATCGGCCATTTGCAAAGAGATTTTAGTTGGTTTCAACTTATTCAAATCAAGTCTACGATACAAAGAGAAAGGCGTAACACTAACACCGGCTCCAAGATCACATAAAGCAGTTTTAACATAGTTTCTTTTAATGGAGCAAGGTATAGTTGGTATTCCAGGATCTCCTAGTTTCTTTGGTATTCCACCCTTAAATGTATAATTAGCAAGCATGATGGAAATTTCAGCTTATGGTATCTTTCTTTTATAGTAACAATATCTTTCATATACTTAGCATAAGGAGACATTTTCAACATATCAGTCAAACGCAAGCGCAAAAAGACATGTCTAAGCATTTCAACAAAGTGCTCAAATTCTTCATCATCCTTATTATTGGATGGCTTAGGAGGTAAGGGCGAACCCATGGTTCTCTTTCTTTACCATGTTTTGTAGCAATGAAGTCTCTCTTATCATATCTTTTATTCTTAGGTTGTGGGTAATCAAGATCAACAGCAGGTTCTATCTCCACATCATTATCATTACTAGGTTGAGCATCAACATGAACATCATCATTATCATTATTACTAGGTTCATGCACATCACCAGATTGTGTCTCAGCATCAGAAATAGAAATATCATTGGGATTCTCAAGTGTGTCTATAACAGGTTCACTAGCAGCATGCAAAGTCCTATCATCTTTATTTTTATTTCTAGGAGGACTAGGTGCATCAGTATTAATTCTCTGAGAATCTTGCTCAACTCTCTTATGATGGCCTTCAGGATACAAAGGTTCCTGAGTCATTTTACCACCTCTAGTCATAACTCTAACAACATGATCATTCTTTTTATGATTCATTTCATTAAGCAAATCATTTTGTGCCTTGAGAACTTGTTCTACTTGAGTTTTTACCATGGAAGTGTGTTTACAAACAAGCTTAAGATCATTAACAGTTCTACACATATAGTCACTCAAGTGGTCAAGCATATAAGCATTTCGTTTCAGTTGTCTACTAACATATGCATTGAAGTTTTCTTGTTTAACAATAAAGTTATCAAATTCATCCAAGCATTGACTAGCAGATTTATTATGAGGAATATCACCTTCATCAAATATATAGAGAGAATTTACCTCTACTACCTGTGTTGGAGTATTAAGACCATGTATTTCTTCAATAGGTGGCAAATTCTTAACATCTTCAGCTTTAATACCTTTTTCTTTCATAGATTTCTTTTCCTCTTGCATATCTTTGGGACTTAGGAATAGAATACCTCTCTTATTCGGAGTTGGCTTAGGCGGTGGTTCAGGAAGAGTCCAATCATTATCATTACTCAATATGTTATTCAATAATTTTTCAGCTTGCTCAACAGTTCGTTCCCTGAAAACACAACCAGCACAACTATCTAGGTGGTCCCTAGAAGCATTGGTTAGTCCATTATAAAAGATATCAAGTATTTCATTTTTCTTGAGAGGATGATCAGGCAAAGCATTAAGTAATTGGAGAAGCCTCCCCCAAGCTTGTGGGAGACTCTCTTCTTCAATTTGCGCAAAGTTAAATATTTCCCGTAGAGCTGCTTGTTTCTTATGAGGAGGAAAATATTTTTCAGAGAAGTAATATATCATATCCTGGGGACTACGCACACAACCAGGAGCAAGAGAATTAAACCATGTCTTAGCATCACCCTTTAACGAGAAAGGAAACAATTTAAGAATATAGTAATAGCAATTTTTTTCCTCATGAGCAAATAGGGTGGCTATATCATTCAGTTTAGTAAGATGTGCCACAACAGTTTCAGATTCATACCCATGAAAAGGATCAAATTCAACCAAAGTAATTAACTCAGGATCGACAGAGAATTCATAATCTTTATCAGTAACAAATAGCAAATTTAGGATCATATTTCATTCTAGCATTCAAAGATTTTTCTTTCAACTTGGCTAGTAATTTCTTAAGATCAACTCTATCCTTACAAGCAAGAAAGTCCCTAGCTGTCTCCTCATCCATAACATAACCCTCAGGTATTTCAGGCAATTCATATCTAGGAGGAGAATCATACTCATCAGTTTCAATAATTTCATCAGTTTCAGAAATATCATCAGTTTCAGCATTAACTCTAGCAAGTTGTTCATCAAGAAATTCACCCAGTGGCACAGTCTTATCAAGCAAAGTACTAGTATCATAAGAATCATTCATAGCAGAAGTAGCATCATCAATTACTTGCAACATATCAGAATTAATAGCAGGTGGTGGTGTCGCAAGCTTACTCAAAACAGAAGGTGAATCAAGTGCATAGCTAGATGGCAGTTCCTTACCTCCCCTCGTCTTAGAGGGAAAATCTTGGTTCTTGGATCTTTCAGATTCTTCATAGTGATCAACAGATATAAATCCCAAGTGACTCAGCAAATAGAGCTATGCTCCCCGGCAACGGCGTCAGAAAAAGGTCTTGATAATGCACAAGTATAGGGGATCGCAACAGTTTTCGAGGGTAGAGTATTCAACCCAAATTTATTGATTCGACACAAGGGGAGCCAAAGAATATTCGTGAGTATTAGCAGTTGAGTTGTCAATTCAACCACACCTGAAAGACTTAATATCTGCAGCAAAGTTTTTAGTAGCAAAGTAATATGGAAGTAACGGTAACAGTGGTAACAGTAACCATAGCAAGTTTGTAGTGATTGTAACAGCAACACGGCAAAAGTAACTTAGCAAAGGTCAATAGGTGACAAGCTCGTAGGCATCGAATCAGCGATGGATAATTGTGTTGGATTATATTCAACGTGTAGCAGTTAAAACCTAGGGCGACACAGAACTAGCTCCAATTCATCAATGTAATGTAGGCATGTATTCATATATAGTCATACGTGCTTATGGAAAAGAACTTGCATGACATCTTTTGTCCTACCCTCCCGTGGCAGCGGGGTCCATAAGGAAACTAAGGGATATTAAGGCCTCCTTTTAATAGAGAACCGGGCCAAAGCATTATCACTTAGTGAATACATGAACTCCTCAAACAATGGTAATCACCTGAAAGAATCCCAATTATTTTCACCTTGGGGTATGCGGATCATAACTCGTAATAGGTGTCTACAACTTGCAAGATAGGATCAAGAACACACATATATTCATGAAAACATAATAGGTTCAGATCTGAAATCATGGCACTCGGGCCCTAGTGACAAGCATTAAGCATAGCAAAGTCATAGCAACATCAATCTTAGAACATAGTGGATACTAGGGATCAAACCCTAACAAAACTAACTCGATTACATGATAAATCTCATCCAACCCATCACCGTCCAGCAAGCCTAGGAAGGAATTACTCACTCCCGGCGGTGAGCATCATGAAATTGGTGATGGAGGAAGGTTGGTGATGATGATGGCGATGAATCCCCCTCTCCAAAGCCCCGAACGGACTCCAGATCAGCCCTCCCGATGAAGAATAGGAGGTGGCGGTGGCTCCGTATCGTAAAATGTGATGAATCCTTCTCTCTGATTTTTTTCTCCGCCGAATAGGACTATGTAGCGTTGGAGTTAGGGTCGGAGACGGTCCAGGGGGCCCACAAGCCTGCAGGGCACGCCCCCAGGGCTAGTGGCCTCTGGGTGGCCCCCTCTGGTTAATTCTTGCGCCAGTATTTTTTATATATACCACAAAAATTCTCCGTAAATTTTCAGGTCAATCCGAGAACTTTGATTTCTGCACAAAAATAACACCATGGCAATTCTGCTGAAAACAGCGTCAGTCCGGGTTAGTTTCATTCAAATCATGCAAATTAGAGTTGAAAACAAGGGCAATAGAGTTTGGAAAAGTAGATACGACAGAGACGTATCAATACCTTGCTGCACTTTTTCTTTACTTATTTTATTTCGCGTTTTATTCAGATCTATTTATCCAATCTCATACAAACCAATCTATCTTTTTACCGTGGAGATATTGAAACCTCTCTTACCCGTCGGGTTGCAAGTATTTGTTCTTTGTGTGCAGGTACCATTTACATAGTGTTGCTTGGTTCTCCTATTGGATTGATACCTTGGTTTCATAACTGAGGGAAATACTTATCGTAGCTGTGCTGCATCATCCCTTCCTCTTTGGGGAAATACTGACGCAGTCCCAAGCCACATCAGAGCGCGAGGGGCCGGCGACGGGGGCGGACCAGCCGGCGGGCTGCGGAGGAGCACGCGGTGGCGGGAGCAGCGCGACTGTGGCTGGGCGTGCGCGCGCGGACCAGGGAGTGGGGAGCAGGGCTGCAGCGGGGCGGCCCACGATGGTGCGGGGGCGAACAGGCGAGGCCTCACTGGGGCGACGGCGCAGGGGACAGAGCAGTGCGCGGGGGCGCTGTGTGCTGCGCCGTCTAGCAAGGAGCTCGCCGTGGAGGGACGGCCGCCGCGCAGGGGCGTGCGCAGACGCGAGGGGTGCCGTTGCACAGCGGCGCGAGGTGCGGTCGTAGCAGGGTGGGGTTGGGCAACTTTTCTTTTTTGCGTGAGAGTTGGTGACACGCGAGGCAAGTGCAGGGGAGCAACAGGAGGTGGCTAGGCTTGCGGAGGCACAACGGAGGGCAGCGGGGTCTGGTGGTGAGCAGAGGACGGGTAGGGGCGCCGGCGCGGTGCCGCGCGGCCTCGGTGGACCAAGCAGACTGGGAGGGCCGAAGCGGCAGTGAGGCCGAGGGTCAGAGCAGCGACGGGCAGCTCGGGGCCACGGGGGCGGGCCCTCAGCCAGTGCTAGTGCTCGTAGCTCAAACACTGTCTGGGCATAGTCTGAGTGGTGTTTGGCTAGTGTATGGCATTATCTGGGTAGTGTATGAGCATTATACAGCCATTATCTGGGGCGTGTACAGGCAGTGTATGAGCAGCATCCGACTTGCATCTGGCTTATAGATGGGTAGTGTCTGGCCATTATCTAGCTTGTGTATGGCCATTGCATGGGCGATGTATGCACACGGATGGAGCAGTGCGGGAGCAGCGACGGACGGCCGGCGTCGCAGCAGTGGTGACGAAGAGGGTGAGGCCGACGATGAGGACGCGTCGTCCCGTGTGGTCGCCCCAGGAGCATGTCGATGTCAAGCTCCCGAGCGCTACCGGAGAGATGGAGCGATGCCGTGGTGGTGATGACGAAAAGGGTCCCGTCCGGACCGCGGTTCCAGCGGTAGCTTGCCCCATGGTGGGCGCCAACTATCGTGGTGTTCTCGCGGGGGAAGTCGCAGATGCCACGGGGTGGCTTGAGGTGAGGGCAAGGCTGCAGTGGAGATCCGGGACGGGATTGGGCAAACATCATGCAGTGGTTTACCCAGGTTCAGGGCCCTCGCGGGGAGGTAACACCCCTACTCCTGCATGTCTAGAATATATGTGGAGTAGTACAGAGTTGCTTCTGGAGCTGTATTACAGAAGGCGTCTCATGTATGTATGTACGAGTATGAGTGTGAGAATGAGAGATGGCCATGAGTGGCCGTGAGCGGTTGGGCATGTATGCCCGTGAGTGTGTGCCAAGTGAGGCCGTGGGTGGAGTATATATGTGTGTGAGTGCTTGTCCCCTTGGCCAAGTGAGTGACTTCTTGGCCAAGGGAGTGCCCCCTGTGTCACTTTATATACTAGTGCCCAGGGACAAGTAGCACTATACATGATGTCGCGTATGACGAGTGAACAGTGTATGCTTTATCGCCAATAGTGGACACGGTATGGCCACGGTACGGCCGTCTTGTCCGTGTCGGGTCAGATGTGATGCCACGGTTGACTCTGCGTAGCGAGCCGGCTGGAGCAGCCGAATGGGGAGCCGGTCGGGGCAGTCGGGTGGCGAGCCGGCCAGGGGGGGGGGGCAGCCAGACGGAGGGGCGTTGGCCGCCCTGATGTTTCGGCATCTTGGGCCTACCCGGGGTCATCCTCCTGACACATATCATGATTTTCTAGAATACTCTATGTGCTTCACTTAAATCTTTGGAGCTAGACAGTTACTCTAGTGTTTCACTTATATCTTTTTTAGCACGACGGTGGTTATATTTTAAATAATTAAACTCTCATGCTTCACTTATATTATTTTGAGAGTTGATTTTTTTTGAAGAAATATTTACTCTCATGCTTCACTTATATTATTTTGAGAGTTGATAATAGTAATGGTAATTTGCACAAGATATGAATTTGGTCCCAATATGATGAATATCCAAGAGGGATAGAATAAAAACTTTTATAAAGATCATTGGATATGATAAACTTGATTCCTTGCAATAGTTTTGTGATATGGAGATAGTGATATGTGAGTCATGTTGTGAGTAATTATGCTTTAGTAAGAATATTGGTGTTAAGGTTTGTAATTCCCTATGCATGCACGTAAAGTCAATAGTTATGCAATGAAGTTATATCCTACTTGTGGTGCATTATGCAATGTTAATTATGTTCAATGCATGTTTATGACCGTTTTCGTTTTTTGGTTGGTCGCTTCTCAATCTATTTGCTAGCCTTCACTTGTACTAAGAGGGAATGTTGCTTGTGCATCCAACTCCTAAAACCCAAAGTTGTGCCAAATAAGTCCACCATACCTACCTATATGCAGTATTTCCATGCCGTTCCAAGTAAATTTGCATGTGCCAACTCTAATTTTCAAAATGAATTTCAATTTTGTGTGCCTGTACCACTCATGAAGCGAAAGGGGGTGGCCAATATTTTCCATGCTAGGTATTTATTCTCACGATGAGTGTTTATTCACTTGTCATTGCACGAGAGTGTGGAAGGTAATAGGGATGCCCAGTCCCGAAATGAAAAAAATACTATGATAATAAATTCCTTGGAAAGTGTTGGTATGGAAGGCACCCGTGGATACGGCTAGCCATAGATTGTGAAAGAATGGTGGAAATGAAATAAACTTTACTTTCTGTTTGGGAACCACCTATAATTTGTCTAGCATAGAAGATATTGGGAATTCTCGGTCTTTTTCGTTGACAGGAAAAGCATGCCTCTCAAAATATTTATTATCTCCAATTTAAGCTTTGAGCTCTAGCACCTCTGCAAATCTCTGCTTCCCTCTGCGAAGGGCCTATCTATTCACTTTTATGCAAAATTTTATTTTTATTTGAGTCTCCATCTTCTCTTATAAAGCACCAACTAGGGAACACTATTGTCATACTTGTGTATTGGATGTAGCTAATATTTGAGTATGTTTCATGAATGGATCAATGATTGAGCATAATGGGCTAGGGATAGCTTTCTTTAGCGTTGATATTTTGAAAGACATGGTTGCATGTTGATATGCTTGAGTATTGATGTTTTCATGTCAAATTATAGACTATTGCTTTGAATCATTCAAGTCCAAATATCCATGCCACAAAGAAAAGAATATATGATGAATGTGATAGGTAGCATTCCACATCAAAAATTCTCATTTTATCATTTACCTACTCGAGGACGAGCAGGAATTAAGCTTGGGGATGCATGATACGTCTCCAACGTATCTATAATTTTTTATTGTTCCATGCTATTAAAGTATCAATTTTGGATGTTTTATAAGTCATTAGATGCAATTATATATCATTTTTTGGGACTAACCTATTAACTCAGTGCCCAGTGCCAGTTGTTGTTTTTTTGCATGTTTTTGGCTTTTCGGAAAATCAATATCAAACAAAGTCCAAACGGAGAAAAAACTTTGGATTAATTTTTTCTGGACCAGAAGAGACCCTAGAAGGTTCGGGAGGAGGCCATAGGAGCTACGAGGGAGCGACAAGCCCTAGGGGCGCGCCCCAAGCTTGTGGGCCCCTCCTAGCACGCCAAACACCAATTCCACCTCTATAAATACTCAAATATTCCCCTAGCATCAGTGAGACACCTGAAATACTTTTTCCGCTGCCACAAGTTCCAGAACCACGAGATCCCAACTGGAGGCCTTCTCCGGTACTCTGCCGAAGGGGGATTCGATCACAGAGGGGGATCTACATCATCCTTGCTGCCCTCCAATGATGCGTGAGTAGTTTACCACAGACCTACGGGTCCATAGTTCGTAGCTAGATGGCTTCTTCTCTCTTTTTGATCTTCAATACAATGTTCTCCTCGGTGTTCTTGGAGATCTATTCAATGTAATGACTTTTTGCAATGTGTTTGTTAGGATCCGATGAATTTTGAGTTTACGATCAGATCTATCCATGAATATTATTTGAGTTTTCTCTGAACTCTTTTATGCGTGATTACTATAGCCTCGTATTTTGTCGAGCCCGTGGGACTGGGGGTACCCAGGCCCATCTGCCTGCGGCCCAGTGCGCAGCGCCACCAGGAGGCCCAAAGCTGGCCCACCACCGGAGCCTCACGAGCAAGACCCTTGCGAGGGCTTCGCCTCGTGAGGCATGCATCATTAGGTGTCACCATGAGCCTCACGAGGCCCTCTCGTGGGGCGGCTTCCCGAGGCCCCTCACGGAGGCATGCAAGTCAAGAGCTAATTCCAGAGGAGTCATGCGGCACTGCGCCCTCACGTGGGTGACGCGCGTGGCGATGAGCAGAGCCAAAGGGGCGCCAGCAAGCATGGATGAGGAGGCTTTCCTCTTTAGTGCTAAGGGAGCAAGGACAGCGCATCGGTTCCCAAAGCAGCCCCTAAAGGTTACCCGTTCGATGCAAGTAGACCAGGATGGCTGGCTCGCCAGGACGGAGGTCATCACCGAGCCCATCGGTGCATCATGGTAGGAGGCTTTTGCAGGCGAAGACCAACTTTAGTCAGGATAAGTTGCACCCCTGTCCCCCTTCAAACTGGCTGTTGTGGCAACCCTTCCCGCCATGTGTTTTCGGGGGAAGAGGACCAAGGCTAGTATAAATAAGGGCAGGGTGCCACCATAATAGGAATCAGTTTCCCCCCGGAGACAACCTTTCCCCTTTGTATGCTCATGTTCATCCTCCCTCGCAAGGCAATCCAACCACAAAGCAAGAGTAGGGTCTTACACTGCAAGGTGGGCCGAACCTGGGTAAACTGTTGTGTCCATCGTTCGTCTTTCCTCTCGCTCGAGCACGCCGGAGCATCATCGTGAGATTGTGGGTCGTGAGGTAGGGCTTAGCGGAGGCAGCGAGCACACCACAGA
The DNA here is from genome assembly GCA_011799875.1 of Thinopyrum elongatum. NCBI lineage: Eukaryota > Viridiplantae > Streptophyta > Magnoliopsida > Poales > Poaceae > Thinopyrum > Thinopyrum elongatum. Next base: position 173,799,011 of record CM022303.1, on the reverse strand, counting down.
GTTCGAACCTTCTTGTGTCCCTGGAGCACCGGTTCCGATATTTGGCACGCCGGGTAGGGGTGTGTTGTCGTTCTTCCGCTTTGCTCCAACTTCTGCTCCACCAACTCCATGGCCAACACTCACCGTGTTTGTGATGAGCACTGGGTGGTTCGCGTCGCCTAGACGGAGCGCGCGGGCCGTGGTGACCGCCGCCAACGCCGCCACCAACCCTGCCAGTCGTGAGCAGCAGGACTCCTCCGTGCACCCTTCCGTGCAGCTCGACAGCCACACCGCTACGCCTTCACTCGCCACCGCCACAGCCTCTTCCTTCCACGCCCGCCGTGGACCGATGAACGCGCAAGCCGCTCTGCTCATGGCGCGCGAGCTGCTGCGCTACCGCCCGGTCGACCCCGGCTACGACGCCTGGCTTGGCCCCATCACCAAGCTCGTCAATGCCGTGGGCGAGGCCCCAGTGCCCTCCCACTAGCTCCGTCCTCCGCCGTCTCGCACTGGCGATGTGGCACACGGCGCACCTCCGCCTCTTCCCCTTCGCGGCGACAACGCCGTACCCCGGCGCGACGCGCGGCCACGCGACCGGCCGCGCGGAGTGCCTGCGCCTGCCCGGGACGAGGCCAGCTGCCAGGTCGTCCACCGGGCGCCGCCAGACATGCGCGTGCTTCTCGAGTAGAGGTAGCAGTGCGAAGAACGGGCTGTCTAGGAGGTCGCGGCGACCGGGCGCCAGAATCGCCCCGCCCTCGCACGCGGAGCCCCTTCAAGCAGCGTTGGTTGCCGGGCCTTCACTCGCGAGCTGTGCCGGGTGGTTTGGCCCGTCAAGTTCAAGCCGGAGCTGCCCCCACGCTACGTTGGCATCCCCGACCCCACGGAGTTCCTCCAGCTCTACGCGCTGAGCATGGAGGCGGTGAATGGTGATGACAAGGTCATGGCAAACTAGTTCCCCATGGCCCTCAAGGACGGGGCGCGCTCTTGGCTCATGAACCTGCCTGAGGAGTCGATCTCTTCGTGGGGCGAGCTCTGCGACTAGTTCATCACCAACTTCAAGGGCACCCACGACCGCGCCCTCACCATGAACGGCCTGCGGCGCGTGAAGTAACGCCCCAGCAAAACCCTTCGCAAATACATTCATCACTTCAGCCAGGTGCGCCACAAGATTCCGCGCGCCTCGGACTAAGCCATCATCATGGTGTTCACCAATGGCATCAAGGATGTCCGGATGTGTGAGAAGCTCGCCATTAATGATAGCTTGAGCACGGCCCTGGAGCTATTCAACCTCGCCGACAAGTGTGCCAAGGCCAAGGAAGGCCGCCTCTTCCTCCACGACTACCCCGACACGGCGCTTGACAATAGCAAGGCCAAGGGCAAGGAGGTCAAGCGCAAGGGCCCTACCGTGCTGGCAGTGGAGCCTGAGCAGAAGCGCGGCCAAGACCGTGATGAGCCCGAGAGGGATAGTCAACTGTTCAGCGTCTACCACAACATGCACACACACAACACCAATGGCTGCCAGGACCTCGAGGCACTCCGCGACGAGCGCTTGGGCCGTCGCCCAGACCGCAATGAGCGCGGCGCCGGCTGTGGGGGCGGCTGCGGCGATGGCAGGTGGGACAACCGCAATGGGAACCCCCGCCAGGGTTGGCGTGACCAGCCTCGCGAGGGCGGTTGGTGTGACCAGCCTCGCAACGGCGCCTGGCGCGATCAGCCTCGTGAGGCACGCCCTCAGGAGAACGCTGCCCTTCCACCACTGCCACCACCGCCCAGAAGGAACGACAACAACCAACATGATGAGGGGGCTGGGGGCTACCAGGAGCCTTGCGCGATAGCGTGCATCCTCGGCTGCACTCAGGCTCCCGCATCCAACCGCCTCTTCAAACAATTCTCCCGTGAGGTGAATGCCGCCCTCCCGAGGCTTGAGACTGCGCGACCCCTCAAGTGGTCGTAGTACACCATCACCTTCGACTCCAAGGACCACCTCAGGTGCTCGGCCACCGCCGGTGTGCTCCCCATGTTGTGCACTCCCACCATAAGCAACGTCGCTGTCACCAAGGCCCTCATCGATGGAGGCACCGGCCTCAACATGATCTCCATCGCGACCTTCGAGACGCTCCAAGTGCCCTACGACCAGTTGATGCCCACCAGGCCTTTCTCAGGGGTGACCAATGGCTCCACCATCCCCTTGGGGCAGGTGCGCCTCCCTGTCACCTTCGGCAAGCGCAACAACTACCACACTGAGCTCATCGACTTTGACGTGGTGCACATCGGCCTCCCATACAACGCCATCCTGGGATACCCCACGCTTGCCAAGTTCATGGCAGCGACCCACCATGGCTACAATGTCCTCAAGATGCCTGGCTGTAGCGGCGTCATCACCGTGGCCTAGTTTTGCCGAAGGAGCAACCCCTTTTTTCACTTTAAATTGGTCCAAATATGCAGAATTTCTGACTTCTCGTGGTGACCGCCCTCTAAACAATCAAAATAAGGTAAAGCTTGAAGATAAGTTTTGTACTCGATTAATTTCTCAGTCCCTCTAGTCGGGTGGGTGCCGGCCGGCCGGATCCCCCTGAAAACTGTACGTGCGGGTCTCCCCGCATGCGGCTCACGCCATTTGAGGTGGCCCAGCCCAGCATTCATTCGCAAATCCTGTAGTGAAATTGAGAGAAAGATTATTGCTAATTGCCCAAGCAGACCTACCATGCCGCCGCAGATGAGAACTTCGACGGTGAGGTGATGTCTACTATGCACCTTTATTCTTGTAGACTTGTGTTGGGCCTCCAAGCGCAGAGTTTTGTAGGACAGTAGCAATTTTCCCTCAAGTGGATGACCTAAGGTTTATCAATCTGTGGGAGGCGTAGGATGAAGATGGTCTCTCTCAAACAACCTTGCAACCAAATAACAAAGAGTCTCTTGTGTCCCCAACACACCAAATACAATGATAAATTGTACAGGTGCACTAGTTCGATGAAGAGATGGTGATACAAGTGTAGTAATGATAGTAGATATTGATTTTTGTAATAGGAACAATAAAAAACAGCAAGGTAGCAAGTAATAAAAGTGAGCACAAACGGTATTGCAACGCTTGAAAATGAGGTCTAGGGTTCATACTTTCACTAGTGCAATATCTCAACAATGCTAATATAATTGGATCATATAACAATCCCTCAACGTGCGACGAAGAATCACTCCAAAGTTCTTATCTAGCGGAGAATATAAGAAGAAATTATTTGTAGGGTACGAAACCACCTCAAAGTTATCCTTTCTGATTGATCTATAGAGATTCCTATAAGTGTCACAAATAGCCCAAGAGTTCATACTAAAATAACACCATATGATACACATCAACCAACTCTAATGTCACCTAGATACTCCAATGTCACCACGAGTATCCGTGAGTTGATTATACGATATGCATCAAACAATTTCAGATTCATAATACTCAATCCAACACAAAGAACTTCAAAGAGTGCCCCAAGATTTCTACCGGAGAAACAAGGAGGAAAACATGCATCAACCCCTATGCATAGATTACCCCAATGCCACCTCGGCAATCCGCGAGTTGAGTGCCAAAACATATATCAAGTGAATCAATATGATACCCCATTGTCACCGCGGGTATTCATAGCAAGACATACATCAAGTCCTCTCAAATCCATAAAAGTATTCAATCCGATAATTACGAAATCTCAAAGGGAAAACTCAATTCATCACAACAAGATAGAGAGGGAGAAACACCATATGATCCAACTATATTAACAAAGCTCGCGATACATCAAGATCGTGCCAAATCAAGAACACGGGAGAGAGAGATCAAACACATAGCTACTAGAACAAACCCTCAGCCCGAGGGTGGACTACTCCCTCCTCATCATGGTGGCCGCCGGGATGATGAAGATGGCCTCTGGTGATGATTTCCCCCTCCGACAGGGAGCCGTAACAGGGTCTAGATTGGTTTTTCGTGGCTACAGAGGCTTGCGGCGGGGGAGCTTCCGATCTAGGATTATTTCTGGGGGGTTTCTGAATATATAGGATTTTTTGGCATCGGTTTCACGCGAAGATGGGCCTCAGGGGCCCCACTACCCACCAGGGCGTGCCAGGGGGTGGTGCGCCCAGGTGCCTTGTGGACAGCAGGGCCCCCCTCCAGTGGTTCTTTGCTCCAGTATTTTTCTTTTCTTCCAAAACAATCGTCAAAAAGTTTCGTCCAATTCCGAGAACTTTTATTTCTACACAAAAACAACACCACTGTAGTTCTGCTGAAAACAGCGTCAGTCCGGGTTAGTTCCATTCAAATCATACCAAAACCATATAAAATTGTCGTAAACATGGCATGAATACTTCATAAATTATAGATACATTGGAGACGTATCAACATCCCCAAGCTTAATTCCTACTCGTCCTCGAGTAGGTAAATGACATAAGAAATAATTTATGAAGTGTGAATGCTAGCATAGTGCATAAGTTTGATCAATGATAATTTCAATCACTTTTTCTAGCATCATAACAACAACTCTTTCTCATTAAACTCATTATGATAAAGTAGCAATCAATTCACATGTTACAGTTCAAACAATGCCTTCTCTTGAAACTTAACGACCTATATTCTTAGTCACCAAACAATTGTAATTCAACTTATTCTCAATAAAGTCTAAGTAAGAGCTCCATACTCAAGCATCATATAGTCTTCTATGATTGCTAGTACTCAAAGCATATTTTTAGAACAAATGGCATCCATCGAACACAGAGAAAGATAGGGGCTTAATGTTTCGCCTCCCAACTCATTTATCATAGAGATAATTGTCAACAATAATAAATCCTGATCAAATATATTTGACTGGCCATATGTGCCCAGAACTTTGCCCACCACATGATGCTTGCCAACTAGAGAATAATTGAGGTTGAAATTAAAATGCATACTATTGACTCTTGCATAAAAGTAAAAACTAAAAAGTAAAAGATAGGCCCTTCGCAGAGGGAATCAGAGGTTGTCATGCGCTTTTTATTTTTGGATGCACAATCTCTTAATGCAAAGGAACGTCATGTTATATTTTCCTTTATGATAGCAACCTTTATTATGCAGTCCGTCACTTCTATTACTTTGTCATCACAAGTTTGTACAACACTTATTTTCCCTTACAATAAAAGATCAAACATATTTAGGAGCAGTTTTTATTGCTTTATGCACCGATGACAACTTACTTGAAGGATCTTATTCAATCCATAGGTAGGTATGGTGGACACTCATGGCAAGAAACTGGGTTTAAGGGTTTTTGGATGCACAAGTAGTATCTCTACTTAGTACAAATTTTGGCTAGCAAAAGATCCTAGGCAAACACCACATGTTGGAGGATCCATAACAATATAACTTCTATGCAAATGTACACAACCATAACTCTTTATGTTGTCTTCCTTGTCCAACTTCAACTAATTTTCTCAAGTTTGAAAATAATTAATGGGTATTCACAATCATAGAAGATGTCCAAGATAATATATTTGTATGTTAAAGTTCTCTTCGTTATACTAATCATTCATGAATTGCTTGTATGACCAATATTGTGATTGTCAAGCTTCAAAAGATTCCACTTTCTAAACCCAATGTGAGGCTACTACTGGGCATGATATGAACATATAATTTCAACTTCATGATATTCAATTCATTCAACAATTTACTCATAGGATATAAGTGAAGCACGAGAGTAAATGACAAATTACTCCAAAAAGATATAAGTGAAGATCAAGCGAGTAGTTAAGTAAATGGGTAGCTAATTGAGGACTCTCTCTTATTTAAAAACTTTCTGATCTAAGTATTTTATTAAAACAGCAAGCAAAACAAAATAAAATGACATTCCAAGAATAGCACAACTCATGTGAAGAAGCAAAAACTTAGGTTCAACCGATACTAACCGATAATTGTTGATGAGCAAAGGTGGGATGCCTACCGGGGCATCCCCATGCTTAGATGCTTGAGACTTTTTGAAATGTTATCTTGTGATGCCTTGGGCATCCCCAAGCTTGAGTTTTTGTGTCTCCTTAATCCCTTTTATATCACGGTTTCCCTTAATCTTAAAAACTTCATCCTCACAAAACTCAACAAGAACTCGTGAGATAAGTTAGTATAAATCAATGCAATAACCTTATCATTCTCTACTGTAGCAAATCACTAAAATTATTATTTAACATTGCATACTAAATGACTCTGCATATTTAATACTCCTATCCTCAAATAGAATCATTAAACAAGCAAACATAACAACAATCTGTCTAAACAGGACAGTCTGTAAAGAGTGCAATTATACTCATACTTCCCTAACTTCAAAAATTCTGAAAAATTACCACACTGTAGAAAATTTGTCATATCTTACCGTGTAAAAATTTCAATATTTTATCATGTTCTGGCAATTCACAAATACTCAAAACATAACAACAAACTTTCTGTTTTGAAACAGCAACATATAGACTTGCAAAATAAGCATAGTAAAGGCTATACTTGACATTTTTATTGAAATAAAGGATGAAAAACATTAATATAAATAACAGCAAGCAAATACTAATAAAATAAAATGATGCTCCAAGTAAAACACATATCATGTGACGAATAAAAATATAGCCCCAAGTAAGGTTACCGATAATGTTGGAGACGAAAGAGGGGATGCCTTCCGGGGCATCCCCAAGCTTAGTTGCTTGGATCTTCCTTAAATATTACATTGGGGTGCCTTGTTAATCCCCAAGCTTAGGGTCTTGTCACTCCTAATTCTCCTCATATCGATATCTCACCCAAAACATGAAAACTTCAATCATACAAAACTTAACGGAACTTCGTGAGATGGGTTAGTATGATAAAACAAATCATTCACTTGGGTACTGTCAGAGACAAGATTCATAATTGTTTCCTCATAAATACTACTGTACTCTATAATTTCCATAATTTAAATTAAGCAATATAAGCCATAGAAACCATAAAACAAGCAAACTATGCATTGCAAACAGAATCTGGCAAAAACAGAACAATACGTAAAGATCTGAATTATGGTCATACTTCTGTCACTCCAAAACTTTGAACAATTAGGGAAACGTAGGAAATTTGTATATCAATCATCTGTAAAAAAATCAGATTTGTTTGATGCTACAGTGAATTTTAACAATTCTGTTAATGGGTGCAAAAGTTTCTGTTTTTGCACAGAATCAAGTCAACTATCATCCACACTATCCCAAAGGCTTTACTTGGCACTTTATTGAAACAAAAGCTATAAAACATGATTAGTACAGTATCTTAATCATGTTAACACACAAAAACAGTAGGGTAAATGTTGGGTTGTCTCCCAACAAGCGCTTTTCTTTAATGCCTTTTTAGCTAGGCATAAAGATTTCAATGATGCTCATATAAAAGATAAGAATTGAAACACAAAGAGAGCATCATGAAGCATATGACTAGCACATTTAAGTCTAACCCACTTCCTATGCATAGGGATTTTGTGAGCAAATAACTTTTGGGAGCAAGAATCAACTGGCATAGGAAGGCAAAACAAGTGCAACTTTAAAACTTTCAACACATAGAGAGGAAACTTGGTATTATTGAGATATGTAAAAGCATATATTCCTCTCTCATAATAATTTTCAGTAGCATCATGAATGAATTCAACAATATAACTATAACATAAAGCATTCTTTTCATGATCTACATGCATAAAAAAATTGTTACTCTCCACATAAGCAAATTTATTCTCATGAATAGTGGTGGGAGCAAACTCAACAAAATAACTATCATGAGATACTTGATTGGGAAAATTGAAATAATGATGACAATTTTCATGGTTATCATTATTATTTATAGTATACATGTCATCACCATAATCATCATAGATATCAACTTTGTTGTCATAGTCAATTGAAACCTCTTCCAAAGTAGTGGTTTCATCATTAAATAAAGTCATGACCTCTCCAAATCCACTTTCATAATTATTACAATAAGATTCAATACCCTGCAAAATAGTGGGATCATCATTACCTAGAGTTGACACTCTTCCAAACCCACTTTCATCAATATAATCATCATAAATAGGAGGCATACAATCATTATAACAAATTTGCACATCAAAACTTGGGGGAGTAAAAATATCATCTTCATCAAACATAGCATCCCCAAGCTTATGGCTTTGCATATCATTAACATCATGGATATTCAAAGAATTAATGCTAGCAACATTGCAATTGTGCTCATCATTCAAAGATTTTATGCCAAACATTTTATTGAATTCTTCTTCTATCAATTAAGCACAATTTTCCTTTCCATCATTTTCAAGAAAGACATAATAAAGAGGAATAATATGAGGCAACCTCAATTCCATTTTTTTGTAATTTTCTTTTATAAACGAAACTAGTGATAAAACAAGAAACTAAAAGATTCAATTGCAAGATCTAAAGATATACCTTCAAGCACTCACCTCCTGGCAATGACGCCAGTAAAGAGCTTGATGTCTACTATGCAACTTTATTCTTGTAGACTCGTGTTGGGCCTCCAAGTGCAGAGTTTTGTAGGACAGTAGCAATTTTCCCTCAAGTGGATGACTTAAGGTTTATCAATCCGTGGGAGGCATAGGATGAAGATGGTCTCTCTCAAACAACCCTGCAACCAATTAACAAAGAGTCTCTTGTGTCCCCAACACACCAAATACAATGGTAAATTGTATAGGTGCACTAGTTCGGTGAAGAGATGGTGATACAAGTGTAGTAATGATAGTAGATATTGATTTTTGTAATAGGAACAATAAAAAATAGTAAGGTAGCAAGTAATAAAAGTGAGCACAAATGGTATTGCAATGCTTGAAAATGAGGCCTAGGGTTCATACTTTCACTAGTGCAATCTCTCAACAATGCTAATATAATTGGATCATATAACAATCCCTCAACATGCAACAAAGAATCACTCCAAAGTTCTTATCTAGCGGAGAACATAAGAAGAAATTGTTTGTAGGGTATGAAACCACCTCAAAGTTATCCTTTCCGATCGATCTATAGAGCTATTCCTATAAGTGTCACAAATAGCCCAAGTGTTCGTACTAAAATAACACCATATGGTACACATCAACCAACTCTAATGTCACCTAGATACTCCAATGTCACCATGAGTATCCGTGAGTTGATTATACGATATGCATCAACAATTTGAGATTCATAATACTCAATCCAACACAAAGAACTTCAAAGAGTGCCCCAAGATTTCTACCAGAGAAAGAAGGACAAAAACGTGCATCAACCTCTATGCATAGATTACCCCAATGTCACCTCGGGAATCCGCAAGTTGAGTGCCAAAACATATATCAAGTGAATCGATATGATACCCCATTGTCACCACGGGTATTCATAGCAAGACATACATCAAGTGCTCTCAAATCCATAAAAGTATTCAATCCGATAATAACAAAATCTCAAAGGGAAAACTCAATTCATCACAACAAGATAGAGAGGGAGAAACACCATATGATCTAACTATATTAACAAAGCTCGCAATACATCAAGATCGTGCCAAATCAAGAACACAGGAGAGAGAGATCAAACACATAGCTACTAGTACAAACCCTCAGCCTCGAGGGTGGACTACTCCCTCCTCATCATGGTGGCCGCCGGGATGATGAAGATGGCCTCCGGTGATGATTTTCCCCTCCAGCAGGGTGCTGGAACAGGGTCCAGATTGGTTTTTCGTGGCTACAGAGGCTTGCGGAGGCGGAACTTCCGATCTAGGGTTATTTCTGGGGATTTCTGAATATATAGGATTTTTTGGCGTCGGTTTCACACGAAGATGGGCCTCAGGGGGCCCACTACCCACCAGGGCCTTGTGGGCAGCAGGGGCCCCCCCTCCAATGGTTCTTTGCTCCGCTATTTTTCTTTTCTTCCAAAAAATCATCAAAAAGTTTTGTCCAATTCCGAGAACTTTTATTTCTGCACAAAAACAACACCACGGTAGTTTTAATGAAAACAACGTCAGTCCGGATTAGTTCCATTCAAATCATACCAAAACCATATAAAATTGTTGTAAACATGGCATGAATACTTCATAAATTATAGATACGTTGGAGACGTATCATGAGGGCATCGCCACGCCTCCCGAGGCTACGCCTGCAAAGAAGAAGCTGCTGCTCCCTAAGGACCGCCCCGAAGCAAAGGAGCAGCTGATTAACGGTAACACTCAGGGTTCTGCCCCTGCTATCGGGGCCTGCCTTCCTCCTGCATAGGAAGATGCGCCCGACGCCTCCCTCTGGGCAGGCTCAGGGGCTTCCACCTGGAGAGTGTCTGACCTGACCAGTGTGACGAGGGAGGTGCTCGGGCACCACTTGGAGGCATGCCTCAACGCGCGCCCCCGCAAGCAAAGAGCACGGCGTCAAGCGCCAGAGGTGCAATAGTTCATCACTGAGGAGATTCACAAGCTGTAGGAAGCTCGGGCCATGCGCGGCGAGCGTCTCCCTGCGCGCCCCGTCAATTTAGTTGTCGCTCCTGATGTGGGAAGCAAGGTGCGCGTGTGCGTTGACATCACGGGCCTCAACAGGGCCAGCTCCCAGGACATCTTCTGGCCATCGCGCGTTGGCCAGAGCAGGGGCATCCCAACCAACTACATCTGCATGCCCTTCGGCATGTTGAACGCCGGTGCCACCTTTCAAAGGTTCACTCGGCTCGCGATGGTGCTTCACGAGACCTCGGCTCCTCGCGAGCCCCCAGGGCCTCAAGAGCCAACCGGCCCCTAAGAGGCGAGCCTTCGCGCAATGCTTCGCCAACCACCCCAACACTCCCGCAGCAGCATGATTGCCAGGTGACTTTTCGGTCTGTTCAATTGAGGGCGCCCCTCGGGCTGCATCATCCTCAAGCTGGTTAGGGTCAGCCCTTCCAGCTGCCTCACTTTTGGTTGTGTACTTGATCTGGTTATGATTATTGGGCTTTGTTACTTGCTTGGTGCCGTGGCGCCATCGGAGGCGCCACCTCATGGGCGCCGCGCGCCACAGCTCTTCCCTTGACTGTTCCATGAGCGGGGGCTATTGGCACGACGCCTGTGCTCGGGTCCATCCCTGCAGCGCTGATAAACCCAAGCGATCGAGCTCTGGCTCGTGGGCCTGCCCCATGCACGTCACCTCACTAGGTCCTTGGTGCCTTATTTTCCTCACGAAACAGTCATGAGTAAGGTTGGCAAGCGCGCGCCGTACCCTATACCTCGTAACCTATCAACATGCAGCAGCTTCAGGAGCTAGATGCTCATATGTCGCGCGAACAGCACCCTGCATTGCCTCAGGAGGCCCAACCTCAGGCGGCACGCCTCAGATAGCCTGCGCTGTCACACGCGGAAGCTAAGTACAACTAATCAACGCAGTGCATCCGCTGCCGTTGGAATTTCTTCTCCCTATGACCCTGGTGAAGCCTGTCGCCTCTTTTTCGCGTGAGTCGCTTGCACGTTGAAAGGGGGGCTCCCAGAGCACCGCGCCTCGGGGGCTCTCACTGGCTCTCGTGCCCCTCACCCCCTGGCCTTGTTCCAGGCATCACGACCTGACATACCAGCGGCGGCTGAGGCTCACTCGAGGGCCGGGTCCTGAGGACGTAGAGCATTTTGGCAAGCAAGAAAAAGAGGGGCGAGCCTTGCGAGGAAGCGTGGGGAGGAGATCTGAAATTTAAACCACAAAGGCATTGGTTAAGGCGCAAAGGGTGTCGATTTTTCATGCACCCCTCGCGGGGCTTACATTGATCTACCGCACATAGAAGGCGGATAGAGAAGCAAACTTCGGAGAAACGCATCCTGACGCCTCATGAACTTCCCATGAGCCGCGGCTGCCTCACGTTGTGCCCCAAAAAAGCTAAGTTAACCGCCCCACGCGGCCCAGAGGTCTTTGGTAGAGTTCCCTCCCTTCGTGAACTCGTCCAGGGTGGAAGCCTCTTCTCTCGCGTGAGCCGCTTGCGCGTCAAGGGGGAACTCCTGAGCATCGCGCCTCAGGAGCTCTTTCCGGACCTCGGGCCCCTCACCTCCTGGCCTTGTCCCAGGCATCGCCACTTGACATACCAGCGACGGCTGGGGCTAGCTCGGGGCTGGGTCCTAGCGATGCAGAGCGTTGGGGCGATTGCGAAGAAGAGGGCAAGCCTAACAAGGAGCACCGAGATCGAACTTAGTTTTGGACCACAAAAGCGTTAAATTTAAGGCGCAAGCACCATGTTTTCTTACACACCCCCGCGGGGCCCATGTCGTTCCGATGCAGGGAAAAGAAGAACACAAAAAAAAGCTCCGGACGGAGGCTGCCACCCCAGGGCGCCAGCTCGGGCGTCGACTGCGCCCTAGTCGGAGTCCTCATCCTCACTCTTGACGCTGGGGGAGCCGTCGCTGCTTCCGCTTCCGTCGGAGGGGGACGCATCGCCGTCGTCGTTGCCGGCGGAGTCGCTGTCGTCGCTCTCCATGTAGCACTTCAGGCGGCAGCCGGTGACCCCAAAGATCTTCTTGAAGAGCGTGGCGGCCCCGTCGTACTTGAAGTGGAGGACGTGCCCTCTCTTCAAGGCGCAGGCGAGGGTGAACGACTTCCACCCCCACTTCAAGAACATGAAGCCGGCGGGGTTGAACTCCGTTGCCACCAAGGAGGGGCCCTTGCAGCAGCCGTGCGGCTGCAGCCAGAGGACCAGAGGTGCGCGCTCCGCATCTCCTCCGCAAAGGTGTCTGGGAAACGGGGCCAGGTGCAGGGCTGGCAGTGCATTCCCACGATGAACTCGCGGGCCACGTTGACGGAGTGGCTCCACAACTAGGGTGGCCGGGCGGTTGCGCCGCTCCGCCCACCCTGGCTGCAACCACCTAGCCCCCATGTCCGCGCTCGTGGGTAGAGTGTCCCGCGCGGCTGCAGGAGCCGGTGTAGGGCGTCAGCGGAGGGCGCCCGCGTCCCCGGGGAGGCGCACCGGGCGTGGCGGCGGTTGTGCGGGGGCGACCGCGCCCCCTCACTGGCTTCAACGACTCCACCTCTTCCAACGCCGCCTTCCCCTTCTCGGCGGCGGAGAACCTCCTCAAGGGCGCCATGGCTGTGATAATGGCGGATGGAAATGGAGAGGCGTGAGTGGAGAAGATGGGCTACTGTCAGGCACGTGGGACTGGGCGTACCCAGGCCCGTCTGCCTGTGGCCCAGTGCGTGGCGCCACCAAATGGCCCAAAGCTGGCCCACCGTCAGAGCCTCACGAGCAAGACCCTCGCGAGAGCTTTGCCTTGCGAGGCGTGCGTCATCAGGTGTCACCATGAGCCTCGCAAGGCCCTCTCACGGGGCGGCTTCCCAAGGCTCCCTCCCAAGGCCCCTCGCGGAGGCGTGCAAGTCAAGACCTGATTTCAGAGGAGTCACGCGGTGCTGCACCCTCAGGTGGGTGACGCGCGTGGCGACGAGCGGAGCCAAAGGGGCGCCAGCAGGCGCGGATGATGAGGCTTTCCTCTTTCGTGCTAAGGAAGCAAGGACAGCACACCGGTTCCCAAAGGAGCACCCAAAGGTTACCTATTCGGTGCAAGAAGACCAGGACGGCTGGCTCGCCAGGACGGAGGTCATCACCGAGCCCACCGGCGCATCACGGTAGGAGGCTTTTGCAGGCGAAGACCACCTTTAGTCAGGATAAGCTGCACCCCTGTCCCCCTTCAAACTGGCCGTTATGGCAACCCTTCCCGCCATGTGTTTTCGAGGGAAGAGGATCAAGGCTAGTATAAATAAGGGCAGGGTGCCACCATAGTAGGAATCAGTTTCCCCCCAGAGACAACCTTTCCCCTTTGTACGCTCGTGTCCATCCTCCCTCGTGAGGCAATCCAACCACAAAGTAGGAGTAGGGTCTTACGCCGCAAGGTGGCCCGAACCTGGGTTAACTATTGTGTCCATCGTTCGCCTTTTCTCTCGCTCGAGCACGCCAGAGCATCGTCGTGAGATTGTGGGTTGTGAGGCAGGGCTTAGCAGAGGCAGCGAGCACACCCCAGAGTTCCAACCTTCTTGGGTCCCCGGAGCCCCGATTCTGACATATTTCTTCTCCGATTTGTTGGTTTGGTTTGGCCAACTAGATTGATTTATCTTGCCATGGGAAGAGGTGTTTCGTAATGGGTTTGATCTTGCAGTGCTCAATCCCAGTGACAGAAAGGGACATGACACATATGTATCGTTGCTATTAAGGGTAAAAAAGATGGGGTTCATTCATACGTGAGTTTATCTTGTCTACATCATGTCATCTTGCTTAAGGCGTTACTCTGTTTTTCCATGAACTTAATACCCTAGATGCATGCTGGATAGCATGGAGTAATAGTAGTAGATGAAGAATCATTTCGGTCTACTTGTCTCGGACGTGATGCCTATATATGATCATTGCCTTGGATATCATCATAATTATTTGCTTTTCTATCAATTGCACAACAGTAATTTGTTTACCCACCGTATGCTATTTTCAAGAGAGAAGCCTCTAGTTAAAACTATGGCCCGGGGTCTATCTTTTATCATATATTAAAATCAAAAATACCTTGCTGCAATTTTCCTTTATTTAAATTATGTTGTATTTTTGTTTAATCTATCTATCAAAAACTATACCGTTTAATCTTGCTTGTAACCGTTGAGGGATTGACAACACGCGTTGGGTTGCAAGTATTTGTTGTTTGTGTACATGTTTTGTTTACATAGTGTTGCTTGGTTCTCCTACTGGATTGATAACCTTGGTTTCATAACTGAGGGAAATAGTTATCTCTATTGTAGTGCACCATCCTCTCCTCTTCGAGGAAATCCCAACGCAGCTCACAAGTAGCAACCCTCCCGTGGCAGCAAGGTCCTAATGAAAACTAAGGGTAGTTAAGGTGTTCCTTTTAATAGAGAACCGGAACAAAGCATTAACACATAGTGAATACATGAACTCCTCAAATTACAGTCATCCCCGGAGAGTATCCCAATTATTGTCACCTTGGGGTCTACGGATCAGAACAATAACAGGTGCATATAACTTGCAGATAGCATCAAGAACTCAAATATATTCTTGAAAACATAATAGGTTCAGATCTGAAATCATGGCACTCGGGTTGTAGTGACAAGCATTAAGCATAGCGAAGTCATAAAAACATCAATCTCAGAACATAGTGGATACTAGGGATCAAGTCGGCCCTAACAAATTGACGCGATTACATGACGAACCTCATCCATCTCCTTCTACCTCTGATACGTCTCCAACGTATCTATAATTTATGAATTATTCATGACATGTTTATTATAATTTTGTGTGGTTTTGGTGCACTTTTATATTATTTTTATGGACAAACTTATTAATCTAGTGCACAGTGCCAGTTCCTTTTTTTCATGTTTTTTGTTTCGCAGAATTACCATACCAAACGAAGTCCAAACGCGATAAAAATTCATGGAGATTTTTTATGGAATATAAGTGATTTTTGGGAGGAAGAATCAACGCAAGGCGGTGCTCGAGGGCCCCACAAGCCACATGTGCGCGGCCTACCCCCTGGTCGTGGCCAGGTGGCTTGTAGGCACCTCGTAGGTCGGTTGATACCCTTCTTTCGCCACAAGAAATAGAATATTCAGTGAAAAAACCCCTCAAAATTTCAGCCCAATCAGAGTTACGGATGCCCGAAATATAAGAAATAGTTTGCGGCCAGAAACAGTGTCGCAGAAACAGAAGGAAACAGAGAGAGAGAGAGAGAGAGAGAGAGAGAGAGAGAGATCCAATCTCGGAGGGGCTCTCGCCCCTACGGGCACCATGGAGGCTAAGGACCAGAGGGAAAACCTCTCCCCATCTAGGGGGAGGCCATGGAGGAGCAAGCCGGAGGAGGCGTCTCTCTTCCCCTATCTCTCGGTGGTGCCAGAGTGCCACCGGGGGAACCATCGCCGTGGTGATTGTCTTCATCAACATCACCTCCCTCATCTGTTTTCAGCGGTCTAGTCTCCCGCACCCCACTGTAATCCCCTACTTGAACATGGTGCTTTATGCCACATATTATTATCCAATGATGTGTTGCCATCCTATGATGTTTGAATAGATTTCTTTTGCCCTTTGGGTTGATTGATGATCTTGATTGCTTTGAGTTGTATGTTTTATTTTGGTGCTGTCCTATGGTGCCCTCCATGCCACGCACACATGGGGGATTCCCGCTGTAGGGTGTTGCAATACGTTCATGATTCGCTTATAGTGGGTGGCTATAGCGTTAGAAGCTTACACCCGAGTAAGGGGGTTGTTACGTATGGGAGTAAAGGGGACTTGATACTTAATGCTATGGTTGGGTTTACCTTAATGATTTCTAGTAGTTGCGGATGCTTGCTAGAGGTCCAATCATAAGTTCATATGATCCAAGTACGAAAAGTATGTTAGCTCACGCCTCTCCCTCAAATAAAATTGCATAATGATTACCAATCTTGTTATCAATTGCCTAAGACAATTCCGCACACTGATCCATCATTATGCCACACTCGTTATTTGTAATATATTATTAGGCAGGACCTATTTTTATATTTTAGCTCTCTGGTATCATGTAAAGCTATCCTCTTTATACCCACAATATAGTTTTATTTCTCTTTTGTAGATGAAAGAAAATGCTCGGTGTACGTAGAGTCGTATCAGTGGCAGATAGGACTTGAGAGAATATTGATCTTACCTTTAGATCCTTGTGGGTTCGACACTCCATACTTATCACTTCCATCTTTGGAAATTGCTACGGTGATTCCTTTCACTTGGGGATTATCAAGTTCTTTTCTGGCGCCGTTGCCGGGGAGCAATAGCGTGGGGTTGATACTTTCGTGTATTCTTGTTTGCTTTCTTCACTAAGTAGATTTTATTTTTCCTTATGTTTATGTTTTCTTGTTCTTTAGTTCTGGGTGAAACAATTTTAAAAAAAAAAATGCAAAATACAAAAAAATTACTTGCCTCTTATGCCTAGCTTAATGGCTTTAAAGAAAGCGCTGCCTGGGAGACAACCCAGAAGTATTAGAGAGTATTTTTCTCATTTTGTATAATATAAAAGTTATTATGTGTGCCACTTAAATATTTAAAAACAAAAAAATATAGAGGGGAACCTAAAACTTTTTCAAAAAGAGAAGCGATTGGAAGGTTATGCATTAGAGAAGTGAGGGTCGACCTTGAACACTTGTGTTCATGCTCATGGAAACAATGTAGAACTTTTCATGGAAGTTTCTCATCACAGCATCCAAGGCCCAAGGCTCCACTGTGAAGACACTACTTGTTGAGGACGACTCTATTGAAAGGACGACCCTCTCATCGATTCTGCGCAAATTTCATTGTGAGATTACTCTGGCCATATATGACAAAGAAGCAGTTGACCTATTCCTTCATTGAAGAAGTTTGATGCTGTTTTCTATGATCATGACATGCCCATCATGACTGGTCCCGAGGAACTATAGTCTCCCCTCTAGATATATCAATGTTTAAAAGTTTCTGTTATGTACTTGTTTAAACAAAACTCTTTGTTTTATCTGTGAATAAAATTCAAAAATGTTTTCTTATATTTTGAGTGGCAGTTGCGACGATCCGTTCTTTGGAGAAATTGATGGGAAGATTGTTCGGATGTCAGCTGATGGTCATGCCATGGAGGTTGTGACGCCCCCGGCTTAATTGTGCACTAATCATACACGCAAATGCACATGATCAAGCCTAAGGACTCACTTGAAGATATCACAACACAACTCTAAAACATAAATAAAGTCATACAAGCTTTATATTACAAGCCAGGGGCCTCGAGGGCTCGAATACATAAGCCCGCATACAAGCATCAGCGGAAGCATCAGATATCTGAGTACATATATAAAAGAAAACACAGATAGGCCTTAAGAAGGCGGGGCAAAAGAAAACACTGCAATCGAAAAGGCGCAGGCCTCCTACCTGGGACCCTCCGATCCTACTCCTGGTCGTCAGCCAACTCGTAGTAGTAACCACCCTCGGGGTGGTAGTAGTAGTCGTCGGCAGGGCAACGGACTCTGGGGCTCTGCCGTCTGGGTGCATCAAAAGGGAAAAGGGGAGAACGAGGAAGCAAAGCAACCGTGAGTACTCATCCGAAGTACTCAACAAGCAAGGATCTACACTACATATGCAACGTTATCAAAGAAAAGTTGTATATGTGGACTGGGCTGCAGAAATGCCAGAATAGAGAGAAAGCCTAGTCCTATCAAAGACTAGCATCTTTAGAGGTCTTGCAACATTAGAAGAGTGTAGTTTAGTACAGTATAAAGTAGTAGCAGCAATCAGTATCAACCTCGGCCAGAGATCCTCTCTCGACTCCCTGCGAGAAAGCAATCCCAGAGCCATACTATCCATTTCTCATCACAAGTATCCAGTTCTAGTTGTATCGATCGGGATACAACTCCGAGCGTCCGTTACCGAGGATCCGGCTATGCATAGATTAGTTCTTCCCTGCAGGGGTGCACCAATTTACCCACCATGCTCGCTTAACTCCGGCCGGACACACTTTTCTGGGTCATGCTCGGCCTCGTCCAAACGATACACCGCAACCCTACCTAGAGCTCAGCAGAGAGGTCCCCGTCGGTCTACATCCTAAGTGCTCGGGGGTCTTGGGCCATCGCCCCTCGCCCTCCGGGTCATTGCGCACATGGCTCAAATCCAAGCACCACCTCTGTCGTGGATGGTGCCAATCACTCCATGCCGCACTACTGAACTGGACGTCTGACAGAGCTTTCGGCTGATGCTACGATGCAGAGTGCCCATAACTGATCCCACGTGATGGTTAGTGCTATCGGGCCAGAGGCCCACTCGGATCAAATATCCAAATCGTTAATACATTGGGGGTGCGGTAACGAGCAGAGTCTCACGATCGATGTGACCCCGTCGCCCCACCTCGAGGACTTGCGGCAAGGGCTAGGAATGCCCGGCCACACCTCGTATTCGTCTCTCGGGTACCGTCCAGGTCATCCCGTCTTCACATCACTCGCGGGTACCCCTCAGGGTCGACCCGCCGTTCCAAGCAACAGTTGTAAAGTCCAAGTATCCGTGTGTCCATAACATCAGGGAATCCGAGGTATCACCCTCGTTGGATTCCTACTCGATGTATCCGTCAAGGTGAACTCGAAGGAATCACCCTCAATGGGTTCACACTTGAGATGTTGCATGACAGCGTCGTTATCGGAAGTGGTGAAGGAGGAACCACCCTCGGTGACCACGACCAATTAACTACCCTACAAGGTTAACATCAGAAGTGCTGATGAGGTATCACCCTCGGCACTCGATAGTAACCCAGTAGTGTCGTACAACTAAGGGGATGATGTGCGGTGCCTGGGCCTGGTTATCGATCACGCTGATCGAGTCATCTGATAATCCAGCGGGGGCGACCGGGGACAAAGTGGGGTCTCTGGTGGGTCTCTACCCAGCCTATACTAAGCAGTTTAGGATAAACAGATAGATATCGACAGCAGTTAGAAAAACAAGCTATGCATCCGAATAGATTAAACAGTAACATCAGCAATTTCTAATGCAAGCATGAGAGAGAAAGAATAGGCGATATCGGTATGCTCAAGGTGGGGGTGCTTGCCTGGTTGCTCGGCGGCAAAGGCAGGGTCATCAGTGGGGTCGTCGATCTCCGGAGCTGCGTCGGTTTCGGGGACTACGTCGGTACCGGGATCTACCGAGAGAGAAGAGGAGGAAGAAACAGATAAATACATGGCAAACATGAGCAGCACAGAGCATGCTATGCTAACGTGCAGTGCAGGGTTGCCTAAAGCATGTCTAAACCATTTTAGTTATTTTAGGATTTAAGTTGGAATTATTAACCGGTGTATATGCACTATTCATCTACCGGAAACGGGCAAAAAGTTGCGGGTTCACCTCCATAGAGGGTCCCGACATGGAAATAGATGGCACGATTGGATTTGTCTCGTCGTTCTAAGCAACTTTCATGTATAAAGTTTTTCGATCTGAGCTACGGTTAATTTTCTATGATTTTCCAAAGTTTTTATTGATTTTCTGGAATTATTTTAATTAATTAAATTCGAATTATCCAGAATAGTGAAAGGTGACGTCAGCATGACCACAATATGATGTCAGCAGGTCAACTCTGGCTGACTAGAGTCAAACCTGACATGTGGGGTCCTACTGTCATAGACACAGAGCTAACAGAGTTTAGATTTAAACTAAGTTTAGCTAATTAGGCGTCTGGGCCCACCTGTTAGTGTCAGATTAGGTTAATTAAGTTTGTTAAATTAGTTCTGTTAATTAGGGGGGCGGTGGGCCCCATTGTCAGCGGCTGGGCCGGTCCAGTCAGCAGTTGACCAAAGTCAACAGGGCCAACCGGGCCCCTATGGCCCACGGGTCAGTGGCCCTGGTGGTGGGGCAGGCCTGCCACGTCGGCATAGCGCCGGAGAGGACTCCGGCGGTCGTCTCCCGCGGCGGAGCACGCCGGCGAGCGTCAGAATCAGCCGTCCGTCCACGGATCGACGCGCGGAGAGGTGCTACGGGACCGGCGCGAAGAGCCGCATCCAGTGGTGGTGGTGCTTCGCCCTGGAGTGGTCGGAATCAGCATCGGCGGTGAGCTACACGGCGACCGGAGTACGGGTTCGGGCGAAACATAGCTATTGGCGTCGGGGGCTCTGCGCGTGCGTGCGTTGGGCTCCTGGGAACCCCAGGAGCACGTCGTCGTGCTCTGACGCGAGCGTGAACAGCGGTGGCCGCGGCGGCGAGGCCAACGGCGGCGGCTGGCTCGGCAATGATGGGGACGGCGTCTACGGGGCGAACGGGGCGGCGTTGAGAGAGGGGAAGGAACGGGAGGCTCACCAGGAGCCTGTAGAGGAGCAACGCGGGCTCGAGGGAGGCTCGAGGTGGCCGGATTTTCGACGGCGAGGGCGGCGGTGCCCGAGGTGGAAGACGACGAGGATCCGGGGCAGCAGCGCCTCCTAGCTCGCGCTGCTAGCCGTAGTCAACGCAGGTGATGCCGGCGGTGCTCCTTGACGTCTTCGCTTGGCTCGGTGAGGTCGTCGACCATTGTCACGGCGAGGCGGCGGCGGCGGCCTCGTCGGGTGGGCGCAGGGGAGGAAGCAAAGAAGGGGAAGAGGGGATCAGGGGCTGAGGGGCGAGGAAGAGAGAGAGAGAGAGGAGTGCGCCAGGGGGAGCCAGGGGGTGCAGGGGGTGGCCCATATCCAGCCAGCGACGGGCGCGGAGCCGCTGTCGACCAGCGGGAGAGGGTGGCCAGCGCGCGCGGGCGCGTTGCGGCGACAGCGCGACGAGGTGAGCAGGGCAAGGGAGAGGACATGCGAGGTGGGCTGGGCCGGTCAGTTGACTTAGGCCCAGTCAGTGCGGCCTTTTTCTTTTTCTTTGTTTTTGCTTTCTGTTTTTCTTTTGTTTTTCTGCTCTGCAAACTGTGTGGTCCCAACTATAGTTTTGTAAAATACAAGACTTGGCCCAAAATTACAGTGAAATATCTAGCACTGTTATAAAAAGGTTTTGAGTCCACATGATTTCATTTGGATTTTATTAAATTATAAATGGATTAAATACTTCTGTTTTGTTGCTGTTAGAGTCACTTAATTAATTTAGTAAATGTTGATTAAAATTTTAGAATTGACTCTGAATTATTTACAATATTATGAACATTTTAGTTTTCAAATTTGAACAACTTTTATTTTCACTTTTAGTTTGAATTTCCAATTGAGTTTGAATTGAAAAGAGATATGATCCAAATGATGTTTAAGCACTGTTGATCATGATGACATGGCATTATCAAAAGGGGAATTACTGTAGCTAACCACTGGGGGTGTTACAGAGGTGTTCATGAGTGTTGCTGTTGATGTGTTCATGCCCAAACCATGGAGATTGAGGTTCTGGAGTCTATGATTAAGGAGGTCATCAAGAAGAAGAATACCCCTGGTCCAACTTACTTCAACGATGGAGGAAACAATGTTCAACTCATTGATCTATATTTTCTTGAGTATGCATTATTGCTGTGTTGGTTAGTTTTATTGCATTGCTTAATTTCAAGAGCTTAATGGTATAGGCCATTTTTCGTTAGTAAATAGACAAGACAGGATATCCATGATTAGATGGGGTCGAAATAATACTTGATCTACCCTATTTTTAGAAGGCCTCGATGAAATAAATGACAAGCATATTTGTCCCTTTTCACTTTTATGAACAAATATCATAACCAATAGGTGCATATTTTTAAGTTTAACATGAGGTGTGTTTTGAGTTTTTCATAGGAGAGAGGTGGGAGCTGCTTGGGATTTTCTAATGTTTATTGAGAGTTTATATTTAAGATGGTACTCTAAAGTAGTTACTTGCGTCTATAAACCTCCATAAATAATCAATGTAATATATTTAATCCATTTCCTTTGTAATGATATTCACCCTCTTGGTCTCTCGTAACCAATATCTTTTCAATGTATAGATACGTAATATTCCTTGTTTATAAATATATTAATTATTGGTCAAAAACATGTGGTAGAGACCATGTCATCGACCAAATAAGTGACAACTTATAAAGAATTGGCATCTATGATATGTATTATTGGATTATATCTATTATATACTTAAGGTAATTAATGTTCTAACAAAAAAAAAGAGAAATAGTCTACATCATACAAATTTGAAACATCTGACAGTCAACTACACAACCCTGAGTTAAGAAATCATTTATAGACGACACAATATTATATAATACAATACATTATATAGTCATGCTCCTCCAGTGATTTCCACTGAGAGCCTCACGATCCACACAGACACCACTCGATTCAATCCCTTCTTCCCTGTGCCACCGGCCACAACATCCTCTCCTCCTCTACCCAATGATGTCAAAATCAGTATGTGGTACATGTTCTTCATGCCAGCACGAAGCGACTCAATTCATTGGGTTCTAGGATTTAGTTTTTCTTAAATAGAGGTTCTTGGTCTCCTTCGCATGGAGATGACAATTGCGTTGGAAGGAGGCTTAATGTGATGCAATTTTAAAAGGTACATTAGTTGTCATAAGTGTATACTTCTTGAAATATATATCTACCTCGATCCATTGCAAGCCCATTCTATGATAACATGGAGAAGAAGATCCACCTATACGCCAGCAAGCACCCCTTCCTCATCCCGTGCATTGTGAAATCGCCATCAAATTCTTGCCGTTGCCTATGTCCGTGATACGTCTCCAATGTATCTATAATTTTTGATTGTTCCATGTTATTATAGTATCAATCTTGGATGTTTATTATGCAATTATATATCATTTTTTGGGACTAACCAATTAACCTAGTGCCCAGTGCCAGTTGCTGTTTTTTTGCTTGTTTTTGGCTTTTCAGGAAATCAATATCAAACAGAGTCCAAACGGAGAACAAACTTCGGATTAATTTTTTCTGGACCAGAAGAGACCCTAGAAGGTTCGGGAAAAGACCTGACGAGCCACGATGGAGCGACAAGCTTGGGAGGCACGCCCAGGGGGGGTGCCCCCCAGGCTTGTGGGCCCCTCGTGGCACCTCTTGACCTAATTCCGCCTCTATAAATTCTCAAATATTTCCCTGACATCAGAGAGCCACCCGAAATACTTTTTCCGCCGCCGCAAGTTTCTGTTCTCGAGAGATCCCATCTGGAGGCCTTCTCCGCTACTCTGCCGGTGGGGGAATCGACCACAGAGGGGTTCTACATCAACCTTGTTACCCTTCCGACGATGTGTGAGTACTTTACCACAAACCTATGGGTCCATAGCAATTAGCTAGATGGCTTTTTCTCTCTCTTTGATCTTCAATACAATGTTCTCCTCGATGTTCTTGGAGATCTATTCATTGTAATCACTTTTTGCAGTGTGTTTGTTGGGATCCAATGAATTATGAGTTTATGGTCAGATTATCTATGAATATTATTTGAGTCTTCTCTGAACTCTTTTATGCATGATTATTATAGCTTTGTATTTCTCTCCGATCTATTGATTTGGTTTGGCCAACTAGATTGATTTTTCTTGCAATGGGAGATGTGCTTTTTGATGGGTTCAATCTTGCGGTGATCTACATCCCAGTGATAGAAAGGGACAAGACATTTATTTGTATTGTTGCCATTAAGGATAAAACGATGGGGTTTATTCATGATTGAGTTTACTTTGTCTACATCATGTCATCTTGCTTAAGGCGTTAATCCGTTCTTTATGAACTTAATACTCTAGATTGATGCTAGATAGCGGTCGATCTGTGGAGTAATAGTACAAGATCCAGGAAGGAGTCGGTGTACTTGTCTCGAACGTGATGCCTATATACATGATCATTGCCTTGGATATCATCATGATTATTCGCTTTTCTATCAATTGCCCAACAGTAATTTGTTTACCCACCGTATGCTATTTTCAAGAGAGAAGCCTCTAGTGAAAACTATGGCCCCTCGGTCTATTTTTATCATATATTAAAATCCAAAAATACCTTGCTGCAATTTTATTTACTTTATTTTTTTTTGTGTTTTTTTTATCTATCTATCACTATGAGATTTGATCCTTGCAGTTAACCGCCGAGGGATTGACAACCCCTTGTTCGCGTTGGGTGCAAGTATTTGTTATTTTATGTGTAGGTATTGCTAACGAGGTGTTGCGTGGTTCTCCTACTGGATTGATAATATTGGTTCTTAACTAAGGGAAATACTTATCTCTACTGTACTGCATCATCCTCTCATCTTCGAGGAAATCCCAACACAGCTCATAAGTAGCTGTCCACAGTAGAACCAACCTGTTGGCACATTGTGCCGGTGGTGGCCTTCTGCATGACCCGGTACACTGACAATTTCTTCCATACACAACACAGACATGAGGTGATCCCATGTTCCTCTCGATAGCGCACTTCGCCTGCAAGGCACAATTAGTCATTGCCAACTTTAGGCGATGGTGAGTAAAGATGTTTGTGCCGCTACTAAAGAAGTTGTCCCACACATGTGGTGTAGCTAGGATTTGGAGTGAGTGTAGATCAATGGACACAATTTTTTCTGAAAAATACAATATGGCGACCTATTCATAAAGAATTTATGAAAAGCACATATCAATGATATATTGTAAAAATATTAAAATTCATAAATAAGTATGAAAAGTGCATAAACGAAGTCATCACACCTTATTTGTTGGTGAAGGGATGAAAAAGGAACATTGACTTTTCTGCATGTTTCGGAGAAAGAGCTTCAACAATTTTATGATAAAAATGCATAACTTACCAATTACTAATTATAACCAATCATAGTGACCAACCAATACAAGGCTACAAGCAATGAGTTTTACAAAACTTACAAACCTTGCATCTGCCTCGATTTAAATTTGCATACACTAACACATATGCCCGTGCATTGCAACGAAAAGACATTTTTTTTGCAAGAAGCAGCGGAAGAGATAATTCATGTGTTCATAAAAACGGTCTCGGCGGCTGTGGGCAACAGAGCGAGGATTTGCGATCTTCTCACGGGTCATGTTTGGCCCGCGAGATCTTGATAGTGGTGGGGTTTGTCGGTGTGGCGGCGACCACCCAATTGGTACCTTTTTTCCCTCCGGGTCCATCTCCGTCCCGTGAGTTGTGGTTGCGTCCACATTTGGTTGCTACTAGGCGACCTTCGAGGCACGGTTGCTTCGACCACTTTCTCCTACCACGATGTAACCGGATGGATTACTAATTGCAGCGCATAAATTATGTTTCATTAGCATAATCAGCGCATAACCACGCATGAGTGTGCCTTCATTGTCAGGGTTTATTCTCTCAACTATTTTTGCGCTCACGTGCCCATAAATTTTATTAATTAGAGCAAAATCAACATATTCTCTTTTATTAGCACGTGCCCACAATTTTTTTCATTATAGCCAACCAGCATATTGTCTTTTATTGGCACGTGCAAGTTACCTCCGGCAATAATCTGTGGAGTCCCTCGTTCTGCTCATAATTCTCGAGGCAACTTCCTAATTCTCACACAACCTCCTTATTTTCAGACAATTTAGAGACATCTAAAACTGGTGTGATTTAGTATAAAATTTCAAGATGGGATAGTTCCTATCATAATTGCAAGCTACCTGAGTTGGTTTTATCCGTCGGCACAATAGGGAAGGTCCATAGTTCAATCCCCACACGCCCTTTATTTTTTGCTGCTCGTTCGTCCGACAGAAAAAGAAATACGTGGTAGGTCCAGTTTGGCCCACCCGAGGGATAACCAAAAAAATTGGGGAACTACGTATGGAATGGACGGAACAAAATCTATATGAATTTTTTTCTTTTCTTCGGGCAGCTGCGTGGGAGCTACTATACGACGCTAGTTGCGTCAAATAGCGAGTGAGATGCACAACAGTTCGCGTCTGGGCCAGCCCACTGGCAGGCACCGAAATAACCTGTGTTTGCAAGGCAGTAGTAATAATCCAAAAAAACGACGTGTTGAACGATTCGATACATGACCTTAAAGACCCGACAATGTGCCGCTAGCCACCGCAACAAACGCCTACTGCTAACTAATGGCCAGCGCGAATATTTAAGAACATAGTGCAATGTCGGATTATAACAATTTTTGAACTTTTTTAAAAATATGAATTGCCGAATATTCTTGGAAACGTGAACATTTTTTGAAATTACGAACAATGTTTTTAATATTCCATCCATTTTGGAAAAAAACATGAACAAAATTTGAAACAACATCATTTTCTGAAGACATGAACCTTTTATCAAAACCCAAATATTTTTTAATTTGTCAGCGACTTTTGAAAATGGAACATGTTTTAATCATTCAGAATAATTTTATAAAATGTGTTTCTAAACGCAGACATTATTTTGAATCTGTGAATATTTTACTAAAACAATAATATATTTAAAATTTTGTATAATTTTTAAATACATGCTTTTTAAATCCCAAACAATTTTGTAATAATTCTGAATTTCAAAAAAATTGAAACAAGAAAATAAATTAATGTTCCAAACTCTTTAAAAAGGGGAAGACAATATTGTAATTCGAACATTTTTCAAAAATTTGACAAAAAATTAAATTCTGAACTTTTTTGAAAATTTTGAATTACTAAATAATTTAAAAAAAATATTGGACAAAAAACAAAATGGGCCGGCCCGGTCTTGGGCGCCCTGTGCGAACTCTGAGTATTTACAGCACCGGGCAGGAAATAGGATTTTCAGCTACATGGGCAGGCAAATAAGTGGGCTGGATTCGCTGGGCCACGGCGTGTGCGGGCCAAGTACGAAATTTGTGGATTGCTAAAAAAATAGATGGACGCACAAAAATTTAGTACCACCTCGGATAGAAAAATAATTTTCGATGGTGAACGAATGAAAAAAATCGGAGAAACGTACCTTGCTTTATTAGTAGGTACTAGCACATATGCCCGTGCATTGCAACGGGAAAGTTAATTGGGGTGTCCACCAAAATAACCATCAACACGGCGGAAGAACATCCAAATGGTGCCAGCAGAAATTCATATAAGTAGTACTACATTAAGAAGCATGTTACACATACAATACTTTTGGTATGATTTTCAAACGACCATTCTGATCTTAAAGAGCCTCATACCACGGCATTATTTTTATGTTGAAAGAATGCTTGAAATTTGCACCAGGTCGTGAAAAGATCTTAAAAAAGGGTTCTGCTAAACGCGTTTTACACCATCTCTTCATATATTTGAAGATCAATAAAAAAATGTTCGCGTCTGAGCGAAACAACCCTAATTCGTTGCATGCAACTCGACGCTTACATAGCGCCTCTCACCTTTCTGATTGCATTTTTTTGTTGCACATTCTGGTCCCACACTAAGCCTTCATTTTTTAATAGATAACCCAACTCAATTGGTTGCAACCTACTAAACGGTGGTTGAGATCTTGGGTTCGAGACCACAGGAATAAATTACTTTTTTTCTGCGGCAGAATTCTTTATCGCATAATGACCATGGGCGGCCCCTGCAGGAAAATACTCAATTGCACTGGGGCGGAGGGCCGGGCCTATTGCCTCTGTGCAAGACGTGCGACCGATGAGCCAAATAAATCGAAGCCGAATGATGGACGATTTTTTGTTTTCTGTTTCTTTTCTTTACGTACAAAAAAATAGGAGTAAGAAACGTATGTTATATATAGGTATAGAAAAGAAAAGTACTAACTAAAGGTGCATCGTAAACATAATTTAAACAATTATTAACATGCAAGATAATATCATATTTAGAATCTATACATTTTTCTGAGCGATTTTCATATATAACATGTTCAATTTAGAGTTATCGTTTAAAAGATATGAAAATTTCAACAAATACTTGAATCTACGTAAAATGGAAAAGGTGAAAAAAGTAGTTGGGCCAAGATAATATCATACTATAGATAGGGGAGAAAATGCAGCAAAAAAGAGTGAGAACCTGGGATCAAACCCAGCTCTCCCAGATAGCAGAGCAACGCCCTAGCTAGTAGGGTGCTTGTGTAGTTGTGATAATGTCAGGGCCTAGCTGTAAATGATCCTAACGCAACCGACGGCCACCTAACAAAAACCGAATCGTTTTTGTCACTTACGGGTGGCATTGGTGGGTAATTTCTATCAACTTTAGGGGTAATTTTCGTGACGTACGACCAGAAGCAGTAGACGCTTTATTATTAGGGAAAGATAGATTGGAGTTGCTTTTTTGCACTTCCATGAGGACATCTAGTTAGGCAGTTAGAACCTGCCTCACACCGCTGGCATTTGTTCCTCCGTAGATCCAAACATCACAGATGGTTGTTTGACGTTGCATGGGCACAACTGACATCGCCGCCCCCTGCACTAGTCAGCATGGTTGAGGTCGACTGATGCTTTCCAGAATCCAGGAGGATTTGGGAATGATGTTGTCGACACTTTTAGTGAGTGGAACTATGTTGTCGTGTGTACGAGTAATATTATTCCAGTCCATGACTAGGCTATTCTCCGGGCCAGGCCAATCAATACTAATTGCTAGGCCAACGAGAAAGCCGCCAAACCAAACGAGGCATATACTGATTGCTCTAGGCTTAAGCAGTAGAGCAATTTATTTTTTCCACGAGGGCTATACCTCGTTTTTTGTCACACGTACCCTGGCTATATATGGGAAATAAGGAGTTGACCTATTACTTCATTGAAGAAGCTTGACGTTGTTTTGTGTGATAAGGACATGATTGGTCCCGAGGAACTTTCGTCTCCCCTTTAGTTATATCAGTGTGCTTAGAAGTTTATGTAATGTACTTGTCTAAACAAAACTTTGTTTTATGTATGATAAAACTGAAAACAATTTTTTATTGCTCGACTGACACTTGTGATTATCCACTCTTTGGTTAAACTATTGTGAAGATTGTTGGGATATCAGCTGATGGTCATACCAAGGAGGTGCTCATGAGTGTTGGTGTTGATATGTTTGTGCCCAAGGGGATTAAGATTCTCGGGTCTATGATTCACGAGGTCATCAAAGAAGAAGAACACCATGGGCTAGTGCAATCCAACTTGCTTTTGCGATGGAGGAAACAATGTTGAACTCATTGATCTATATTTTCTTTATTATGCCTTGACGTGTTGTATTGTTTTATTGTATTGTCTAATTGAGATTATCCATGACTCGATGGGATTGAAATAATACTTGATCTACAATATTTTTAAAAGGCCTCAATGGAATAAATGGCATCCATATTTCTCCCTTTTCACTTTGATGAACAAATATCAAAAACAATAGATGCATATTTTTTTGAGTTTAATCGGGCGTGTGTTTTGCCTTATGCATTAGATACAAGTGTGAGTTGCTTGAGATTTTCTAAATTTTTTTAGAGTTCATATTTAAGATGGTACTCTAAAGTAGTTCCTTGCATTTATAAACCTCCATAAATAATCAATGTAATATGTTTAATTCATTTCTTATGTAATGATATTCTCCCACTTGTTCATTCATAACCATTATCTTGTTAAAATATAGATACATAATATTCCTTGTTTAATATTAAATATTGGTCAAAGACAAGTGGTAGAGACCATGTACTTGGCCTCCGTGATATGTATCATAAAGTTAATTCATGAGCTAACAAAAAAGTAGAAATAGTTTAGAATATCTCACGCAAATTAGAAAGATCTCACCGTCACCTTCATGACCCTTAATTAAGAAATCATTTCCAGTGGGCACAGTATGATATAATACAATCTATTATATTGTCATGCTCCTCGGTGATTTCAACCGAGAGCCTCACGTGGTCCACATACGCCACTCAATTCAATCCCTTCTTCCCCATGCCATCGACCACAATAACCCCTCCTCTTCAACCCATCGATGTCCCGTGCCCAAAGTTGCTGCCATGGTAGTCAACTGGGAAGGTGAAATGTTCATGGCAATGAAAGTTATTTTGGTGAAGTTTATATTGAAACCAGTGGTGGCAGAGAAATTGTCAAGTATTTCCTTAACGTTGGATGCAACATTATCATCGGCCATAGCAATGATCAATATATCGTATGCGCGCGTGTTGCAGAACGATGCAATTAAGGGACAGGTTTAGTGGGTGAGAGAGCAACCAAGTGTTTCATGCATGCATGATCATGCATTGTAATACATTAGCAACAATTGCAAATAAAGACTTAGACTACTACGTGTTTTTCTTTCCCCTCTCGCAAGGCAACTAGGGAAACGCCTTTCTCCCCTCGATCTTTGTCGGCGAGCCAGTGGATTTGCCTCCCCTCTAGTTGTTGCTCCAATAGCTGGTGGCAGGGGAATCCTGGCGCCTCAGCTCAGTCTAGTAGATAGGTAGGGTTTTAGTTCTCCAAAGGGCCACACTTGGCTGGATGGCGAGCTTCTTCTTTGAGCCAATCTTCCGGGATTTGATCCCTCTCAAGTTTGTCCATCGGGGACGGATTAGGCAGGTCCTCGATGCAGATTTATGTGAGCAGTAGCAGTAGCAGTAGTAGTAATAATAATAATAATATGAAGAGAAAACGTGGCAATGGATTACGATGCAAGTCAGCCATTTGTCTGAGAAAACCTTGCACGAAACATTAGAAGGGGGAAGGCCAACAAAGCAAGTCAAATGCTTTGCTAAAGTCTA
Organism: Thinopyrum elongatum; assembly: GCA_011799875.1. Classification (NCBI taxonomy): domain Eukaryota; kingdom Viridiplantae; phylum Streptophyta; class Magnoliopsida; order Poales; family Poaceae; genus Thinopyrum; species Thinopyrum elongatum. The sequence continues at coordinate 173,768,067 of CM022303.1, read as the reverse complement.
GCTTAACCATGATGGAAGGATCCCTGGTTCAAGCACAAACATGTAGGATATCCACATCATACATGAAGTTTTCAGAGATCGAACTACCCGAGAGGAAGCCAATTTGGTCTGGGTGAACAAGTAAAGGGATCACAGGTTTTTTATCAAATAAACAATAGGAGAGGCTCCTACTATGTTTTCATATAAATGGGGAGGTTAGAAGTTACATTGGTATGTACAATCATTTCCGATCACCCACCATTGGGTGTGGAAGGGAGGGGGAATCACCCCCAAAAAAGTAAAAGATAAAAACCCCAGCGTAAAGAGGTGGCAAAGGACTCTATGAAGGCCTTATGGGCCTCCTTGGATCTGTATTGAAGAAGGCTAAAATCTTACTTAAACCTATTCAGCCAGGCCGCAAAATTGTGGGGGATGCCTCTGAAGTAGTTATTGTTCCTTTCTTTCCATAGGCTCCATGCTGCCACGAGGAATATTTCGATGAACATGGGTATGTCCCAAGCTTGCCTGGCCAAATGAACGAGGTGTAGCCGGCATGCAGACGTGGACCAATCAATGCCCAGTTTTCTCCAGCAGGCATGGCTAAAAGGGCAGGTAAAGATCATGTTTGAGTCGGTTGGTAAGGAGTTTTGCAAGGGCTTTCACAGGACAATTTTGTAGCGAGATCAGTCTAAAAGCACATGCAGTGGTATCCGACGAGCCTTTTGGCGGAAAATCTATCAAAGCCCGGTTTTGGCAGAATCCGCTGAGGGGTTGAAAAAACTATGGAAAATGGTGGTGACTTTTGGCATTAGGATAGGCCAGATTTTTTTTGACACTATCACACTTCCACTTATTCATTGATCAAAAGAGTTACATCGTTTATAAGAGTTGTATAATAGTACTAGGGGCATCATCGCGCACATGACACAAAACAAAAAAACTTAATGGATAGGCTAGATTTTTTTAATATAAAGCAGACCCGAAACCTTCTTGTGCAGGACTAGCGTAAAAAAACTCTTGTGCCATGAAAGGTGTGTCCAGATAGCGAGGGGGGGAGGTGGGAGAAGGGTAGAGATCAGAGAGCAAAAAATTCCAAATAGGGGTGAATGGGGCCCGAGCAAGTTTGTGTAAAAACTCGTTAAGATTTTTTGTTTTGCGTTAGGTGCTAAGATTTTTTTGTCATAAAGAAGCATTGTGATCTCGCATCGGGGTTTTGGCCATCGTGCTCTACAAGGTTTGACATTTGAGAAAATCTACCCAAATGATAAGTGTCACACGTGTGGCACGAAGCAACATGGCCCAAACCCCTTCATTACCATCCATTTTGCCACATCAAACAAATGACATCAGCGGAATCTTTTTGGTTTTGGAACATAAAAATGTTTTATCTCTTAAATAAAAAATCTGATAAAAAAATCCGTTTTCGTCATTAAATCCATCTCGAAGAGATTTTCAAAACTAGATCTCATATTAATATGTTTCGACGATTTATTTGGGGCCAAAAGTTGCCATGATATTACACTGAGTTGCCACATTGTTTACACTAAAGTTGTCATGATATGCTTCATCTAATTTTTTCTAGATTTTAAACTACCATTGTTTTTCAACTACTTTTCACGGCAAATTTTATTAATTGACCATGGCAATTTTTAGTAATTAATCACGGCAAATTTAATTCATGGATCATGGCAATTTTTAGTAATTCATCATGGCAAATTTAGTTTATAGATCATGACAATTTTAGTATTTTGACCATGGCAATTCTAGTATTTTGACCATGGAAATTATTTTTTGTATGAACCATGGCAAATTTTAGTGCATGTATCATGGCAAATTTAATTATTTCACCATGACAATTTTAATTTATGGTTCATGGCAAATTTGAGTCATTGACTATGCACTTTTAAAGTAATTGACGACAGATTTCTTTTTAATTATGAACCATGTCAAAATTATTTCATGGATCATGGCAAATGTTAGTAATTCTTCATGGCAAGTTTAGTTTCTTAATTCCCTTTTTTGTAACATGTCAAAATTTACTTTAAACGTACGACAAAAAGTAGTTGAAGCATATCATAGCAACTTCAGTGTAAACACCATGGCAATTTATGTGCAATAGACATGGCAACTTTTGACCGCCAAAAAATATCGTCGAAACATATTGATATGGGATCTAGTTTTGAAGTCCTCGTCGCGGCGGATTTAATGGTGAAACGGATTTTCAATCAGACTTTTATTTAAGAAATAAAACATTTTAATGTTTAAAAAGTTCAAAAGATTCCCCTTATATCATCTGTTTTCATCCCTATTCGCGTGCATATGTGAAAAAAATAGGATGACGTGTCACAATGGGTGGCTAGATAGGCGTTTGGCCCGGCCTCCTTCGGTCCACACGTGTGGGCAGAATTGTTTCATGCCAGACGTGTGGGTCCAAAATCTATACGCACTGCACAGGAACGGAGGGATACCACACACGTTTTCTAATCAACATGTGAATGCATGCTGTTTATTATTTTGCCTTTGGAAACGTAATTTTTGGGCGGTAACGAAGGACTGGGTTACCGCCCGCTAACCAAACCCCTGCCTACAACACTACACACTTGAGACTATGTTATGGACCATTGCCCACACACGTAGGCTCCATTTTGCAATTAAACATAGACATCCCAACTGGAGGAGTTGATCCAAAATAACTCAAAGGGCCAGACCCGACAGTAGCATGTAGTAGCATACGCACGGAAAGAAAGAAGAAGCATCTTACACTGCCAAAGCCCAGCATATACTGCCTCTTGCTTTGCGGGAAGCAGCAGCAGTTGCACGTGCCCCTGTCTGCCCCACGAATCATCGGTAGAACTCCCCGTTTCTTACCGATTCACCGCCACGAACCCACAGATCCCGATGAACGAAAAGCGACATTCCTCCCTCGCCCCGCCCATCTCCACCACCCCCTGCCTGCCCTATCCCAGACCCATCCTGCCATCCGCGCATGTGCGTGCCCAAGCACCAGATCCCAAATCATTTCGCCGTAATTACACTTGTTTAGCTGGCGGCCTCACCTAACCTCCTCCTCACGGCACAGACAAAGCTTCCTCTCTCTCCCCGCAGGACGGAGCACTGTTTCGCCGCAAAGAGAGAACGCGAGAAAAATCGCCGGAGACGGGGAAGAAGACAAGCGTGACTGTGCGAGGAGCTGCGAAACTGTACGAAGAATAAAATACTCGTACTGCGAGAGAAGCAGAAGCTGCAGTAGCAGAAGGTGGCCGGCGGGGGTTCACTGTTGCAGGTAGGCCTGCAGCACGGCAGCGCAGAGCTGCCGGCCGCTGCGCATTCAATGCCGCCCGCAAGATCAGTACCAACTGAAAACGGAAACAGGAGTTACATAACGGGCGAGCCTATTTTCGATCGCCGTAGCCTAAATGAAATGTAAAAGCAGAAGAAGTTAAAAACTGGAGCAAATCTGAACATTTTGGATGGGGAAAGAGCGAGCTAGTACTGCATAGCTAGCTATAGGCTGCTGTGCATGGAATTATTCTGTTCTTTTTTACTCCTCTTTCTCTCTACTGTTTTCCTTTGGGGGCTGGAGCAGCGTCTCTTTTCACTCCCAGCATGCCTTCCCTTTCTACGCGCGCCGCCGATAGCTCCCCGTCATTTGCATCATGCTCTGCTCAGACGGTGGCCACCGGGGTCCACTCGAACCGGCCGGCGTTGAGAGGCACGTCGCGCGCGACGTCGAAGTTGTACCTGCAATGAGGCAGCGGCAGCACAATGCTTAGGCACGGGGGCGTCTGTGACGACGATCGAGCGACTGCCAAGACGTGCGTGCGGATGTGCCCAATTGTAAATTTCCACTTACTTGGCCGCGAAGCGTTCTGCCTGCGCCTTCTCCGCGGCGGCGAAGAACTCGTCGATCTCTGCCGCCGGTGGCATCCTTGCTCTTGCTCTCGCCTCCGAGTCTAAGTGGAATGGCGCTGCGGTCGCCGTCGTCGTTGCCGGATACCTCCTGCGTTTGTGCTTCCTCTTGTCTGCCGCCTGGCTCGACTCCAGGTCGCTCAAATCTACCGGCGAACGGCTCGACGGCGTCGCCTCCCTCCTGTATTACCACAATCCAACAGATCAAATTCAGAAGCAAAACCACGTCCCTCAACTCAAGATCACCCTGGAGAGTAGAAACAATGGATAATTCAGTAGAATTCCCGTAAGTATCGAGAGAGGAGGGCTCACCTGTCCCGGCCGCCGCACTCAGAGTCGCTAACGGAGCGCTCCACGTCGCGACTCTCGCACGCCTGCAGGACAAGACATCGGAACCAAACCTCCAAATTCAGCAGCAGAAACGGCCCGATCGACAGCTCGAATTAGCGGAGAACTCTAGGGCAGTGGACCACTCACCTCCGCTTCGTCGCCGCTCCTCTCTCTAGCCGCCACGTCCGCCGCCGTGGACGCGGTACTCGAGCAGCGCGAGACCCCGGCCACGACCGCCGCCTCCACCGAGCGCCCAGAATCCGGCAGCCCCGCCGTCGAAGCCTCCTCACACACCCCCTGTCCCCGCAGCTGATCCACCACCGCGGCAGCAGGCATGAACAGCTTCCTGCTCCGGAGATGCAGGTAGCACCCGGCGGCCGCGTCGCCGCCATCACGGCCCAGCAACGCATCGTCCACCACGCGCGCTGTCGTGGACGTCGTCGCCTGCTGCTTCCTCCTCCTCTTCGCGTCGAAGGCGGCCGCGCGGGACCGCGTGCGGACGCCGAGCGCCACCGGCGCGCGGTGCTCCAGGACGGCCGGCGCCGCCTTGCCGCCGCCCGCGGCCGCGGCCCTGCACTTCCGCATGTACTTCCCCATCCGCGAACGGACGAAAAGAAAGAACCCGTCGCTTTGGCCGTTTGCCTCCGCAGGCTTGAGAGAGAGAGAGAGAGCGCTCCAGCAAATTCGCTCCTCCTGGCGTACAAATACCCGGTGCGGTGGGGCCGACCGGATTCGGATCGGACGGCCGAGCGCTCGCGCGGGGGAATTGACGGCGCCGTGACCTGGATCTGGACGGGACGGCGCGGCGCGGCCGGCCTGAGGTGACGGTGACGCGGACGGAACGTGATATGGTGGTACTGCTGTAACGGCGCACTACACGGTACCGGGCAGTACCAGCGAGGGGATCGATCGGACGGTTGGGGTTCGAATTTTGAATTTAAAATCTTGGCCCCTCGCAGGGATGGGCTTGTGGCGTGACGGGGGCCGGGCTTAATTGTGCGAGTTTAATGCTGCACCGTTGTAACGTGACGCGCCGGACGGGGGTTACTGGTTACACTCCGAGGCGCACGGCGCATGCATGCGTGGATCACGTTAGTACATTTTCTTGAGATCGGGCTTTTTTTTTTGTCAGCGTAAGATTTCATTCATGAGAGGATAGAAAGATCATTTACAATTAAGGATGAAATGAAATCAGGCGGGTCATTATCCCACACACACGAACTTCTACTTCTGTATGCTTCTTTGGCTAAGGCGTCAGCAACCAGATTAGCTCCCCGATTGCATAGACCAAACTGTATCTGACCAAACTCGTTGGACATCTGCACACATTGTGCTCCCAAGAAACTAGCAGGGTCTTTAACTGCTTCTACCACCAACTGACAGTCAGATTCAGCTTCCAATTTTGAGCATCCTATATTAGCTGCGAGGTTCAGGCCATTCCGGAGTGCTAATGACTCGGCTGTGGCTGCATCTGAAACGTTCGGGATGAACCATGTTGCCGCTGCTATGAAGTGTCCCCATTCATCTCTAAGGATTGCTCCTGTTGCTCCGGCCATCTCCTCTTCAATAAAGGATGCATCTACATTAACTTTCAAGAAGTCATGCCTGGGTTTAATCCATTTGTGTTGTTCTTTTGTCTACTTGAGATCGGGCTTGCTGAATGCTTCACTGACGTCCTTATTTAAAAAAGCTGAACTTTTTTCGAATGAAAATTGAACATTTTTACTACGCAATGAACTTCTGTCAAAAAATAACCAGCGAATGAACTTTGTGTTCATGTAACACTACAAGCTTTTTCGAAAAACACACACACACACACGATAAGTTCCAAGTGTCGTTTGCTGGGCCCTAGATTACAGTGGGCTTGATCTCGATTGGTTGTCTTTTTTTCACTAATTATAACTACCCCTAAGACGTCAAGGGTTTTCCCCTCTCCCGTGGGGCTGCCGTTGATCTGTCTCGCCTCCTGTGGCCTTAGGATCTGCAGTGGAACGCAACCCCTTGCCAGCGGGAGGGCTCATACTTCATTTTTAGGTGTTTTTTTTAGTCTCTTTAGGTTTGATTTCTGTTCAGGAGGGCGAGGTGGTAGCGGCTCCCTAAAAAGAGAATAAAGGTTCTCCCCACTTAGCCCCCGTCACGGAGGTGCATCTCACTTCGTCGGAGAGCGTGTGGAGGTGTATTTCCGACGTATCTCATAGGGTTCGGTTGGTGTGTGTCTTTGATGGATCAGCATGGATACGGTCTTTCCATCCGCGTTCATGCGTATCCAAGTTGGATCCTTTCGATCTACGCTTCTCTTCTTCCGCGGCGGTTGTTGTTCTGGTGTGCTCGTCCTTTAGGGCCATAGAGGATGTTGTTGGCTCCAGTGGGGGAGAGGTGATGAAGGCGGTACGCCTTCAGCTCACTCTAGTGTTTTTAGTTGTCGCTAGGTGGTCTACGAACATGGATGTAATTTTTGTTACTTCTGATGTTCTTTGTGCAACCATGATGTTTGATGAATATATTGGAAGTTTTTGCCGCAAAATAATTTAACTAACCCTAAACTTTGTTTAATAGGAGAGAAAAGTATATTATTAGTCTCTTAAATTTATGCAAAGTATACATTTAATCCCTTGTCTTTTTTTCATTGACATTTCGTCCCTTAAGTTTTCAAACCAGGTACGATTCATCCGAACAATTGGTCGTGCTGATGTTGACAGGGTATTGACCTTTAACCTTGCCACATCGGCGCCACATCACACACATGGATTCAAATCTCCCTCAATGAATCTAGCTCGATCTCCGCCTCCTATTCCCATGCAACACTTGGAGGCGACGCTCGCACCCCATGTGTCGTCTCTAGGGCTAGGCTGGTGATCGCCTAAGAGCCAAAGGAGAAGGCGCTCATGTTCCTGCCCAAACGGCCCGATGCTAGCAATACCTTCCTGGGAGGAGCTGAACGCCACATGCACCGGTGGTCTGTTGCCAATTGCAAAGACGTCGGCCGTGAGCACCACGTCGCGAGGCTTCATTGTTGTACGCTTTACCTAACCATTATGAGCAAACAGCTCACCGACCTCAGAAAAAGGTTCCGGAAGGTCTTTGCAAAAAAACATGGGGCTCCCACGAACGCCATAAGAGAAAACCTATCCGAAATAGTCCCGAGAGGTTCCGGAAGCGTTTCGGGGTCACCGAAAGGGTTTAGGTGAATATCGGGTATTACCGATTAATTATATATAGATGGAAAATGTTTCCGAGGATGTTAAATTATAAATATAATGCTCTGAGAATGTTTAGAATATTTTATATTTAATTTAAATATCAATGGGCCTTGGCAACTTGGGCCACAAGGGCCCAAGTAGGAAGGCCCTTTCCTTGTGTGTGTGTGTGTGGGGGGGGGGGTGAATTGGACAAGGGGATGGAATCCAACTCCCTCTCCCTAGGCCGGCGCCCCAAGGGGGACTTTCCCCCCTTGGTGGCTGCCCTCTTCTCCTCCTCCAACCTATATATACTAGAGGATTTCCACCCTATGTTGACACAAGTTTTGGAGCCTCCTTTAGTTGATCTGGTTCTAGTTCTTGTTGGTCCTAGTTGACTAATTAGAGCTAGCCCTAGCCACCTCTAATCCTCATAATTAGAAGTCCCGTGTGGTTCTAATTTCCTCCCTCTAATTCTCCGGCGACGATTAGCTCTGGACGGTGAAGCGCTGCCGGATCATGAAGACCGTACTCTTGCAACCAAGTAGAGAGGCCGTGCTTTCAGTCTTCCGTTCAAGGGATCATTCGAGGGCGGTTCGCGGGATCGTCATCAACATTCGAGGGACTCCAAGTACGATCTACACCAACTCGTGTACTTCCGCTGCACTCCCAGAGTCGGTAACGATCGTTGATCCAAACCCATTATGCATCTTCATATTGTTCCTGGGTGATCGTAGGGCAATTTTGTTTTGTTTTCTACTACGTTTCTCAACAGGTGGAAGGGTGCTAAGGTGTTGCAGTGGTGCTTGGGTGATCTCACGGTGGTGCTTCTGGATGGTGGTGACGAATGGCGGTGCATTTGCTATGCGTGCGGGCCGGCGTGTGATACGTCTCCATCGTATCTATAATTTTTTATTCTTCCATGCCAATATTCTACAACTTTCACATATTTTTGGCAATATTTTATATGATTTATTGGACTAACATATTGATCCAGTGCCCAGTGCCAGTTCCTGTTTGTTGCATATTTTTTTGTTTCGCAGAATATCCATATCAAACGAAGTCCAAACGCTATAAAAATTTACAGATAATTATTTTGGAATATATGTGATTTTTGGGAGGTGAATCAACGCAAACGGAGGCCCACGGCCTCCACAAGACACCTAGGTGCGCCAGCACCCTCCCGGCGCGTGGTGGTGCCTTGTGGGCACCCCGTAAGTCGGCTGGGGCTCTTCTTCGGGCGCAAGGAAGCTTATATCCGGAAAAAAATCATGTTAAAATTTCAGCGCAATCGGAGTTATCGATCTCCAAGAATATAAGAAACGGTTTTCGGCCAGAAAACAGAAACGCGAAACAGAAGATAACAGAGAGAGAGAGAGATCCAATCTTGGAGGGGCTCTCGCCCCTCCGCCACCATGGAGGCCATGGACCAGAGGAGAAACCCTCCTCCCATCTAGGGGGGAGGTCAAGGAAGAAGAAGAAGGAGGGGAGCTCTCTCCCCCTCTCTCCCGGTGGCGCCGGAGTGCCGCCGAGGCTAAGATCGTGACGGCGATCTACACCAACAACCTTGCTACCGTCAACACCAACTTTCTTCTCCTCTATGCAGCGGTGTAACCTCTCTATTCTCGCTGCAATTCTCTACTTAAACATGGTGCTCAACACTATATATTATTATCCAATGTTATGTGGTTATCCTATGACGTTTGAGTAGATCTGTTTTGTCCTATGGGTTGATAGTGCTGGGGAACGTTGCATGGAAAACAAAAAATTTCTACGCACACACAAGATCTATCTATGGAGATGCATAGCTATGAGAGGGGAGAGTATGTCTACGTACCCTCGTAGACCGTTTAGCGGAAGTGTTTATCAACGCGGTTGATGTAGTCGTACACCTTAACGATCCTTCCGATCAAGTACCGAACGCACGGCACCTCCGCGTTCAGCACACGTTCAACTTGATGACGTCCTCGCCTTCTTGATCTAGCAAGACGGGCGAAGTAGTAGATGAGTTCCGGTAGCACGACGGTGTGGTGACGGTGGTGGTGAACTTGTTCCCGCAGGGCTTCGCCGTGCATTGCAGAAAACTAGACGTAGGGTGAAACTGGGGAGAGGGGCGCCGCACACGCCTTGGGGATTGTCGTCGGTGTGTGGAGCCACCTCCCTCTCATATATATATATATATAGGTGGGGGGAGGTGGCCGGCCGGCCCCCTTGGGCGCCTGCCCTATGGCGCCCCCCCTGGAAAGGAAAAAGGAGGAGAGGAAGGCAGGGGGAGGCCGACTCCCCCCCTTCCTTTTCTCCCCAAGGCTTGCGGCCAGAGGAGGGGCGCGCCAGCCCCTTGTGGGCTGGTGTGCTCCCCTCGTTTGGCCCATATAGCGCATTAACCTCCCGGGGCTTCCCGGAACCCCTTCCGGTGATTCGATGACTGCCAGATATATTCCGAAACCTTTCCGGTGACCAAATAGCATCGTCCTATATATCAATCTTTACCTCCGGACCATTCCGGAGCTCCTCGTCATGTCCGTGATCTCATCCGGGACTCCGAACAACATTCGGTCACCAATTCATATAACTCATATTATACTATATCATCAACGAACGTTAAGCGTGCGGACCCTACGGGTTCGAGAATGATGTAGACATGACCGAGACGACTCTCCGGTCAATAACCAATAGTGGGACCTGGATGCCCATATTGATTCCTACATATTCTACGAAGATTTTTATCGGTCGAACCTTTATGACAACATACGTAATTCCCTTTGTCTATCGGTATGTTACTTGCCCGAGATTCGATTGTTGGTATCTCCATACCTAGTTCAATCTCGTCACCGGCAAGTCTCTTTACTCGTTGCGTAATACATCATCTCGTAACTAACTCCTTAGTCACTTTGCTTGCAAGCTTCTTGTGATGTGTATTACCGAGAGGGCCCAGAGATACCTCTCCGATACACGGAGTGACAAATCCCAATCTCGATCCATGCCAACTCAACAGACACCTTTGGAGATACCTGTAGAGCATCTTTATGATCACCCAGTTACGTTGTGACGTTTGACGGCACACAAAGTATTCCTTCGATATCCGGGAGTTACATGATGTCATGGTTGAAGGAATATGTATTTGGCATTAAGAAAGTAGTAGCAATAAACTGAACGATCATATGCTAAGCTAACGGATGGGTCTTGTCCATCACATCATTCTCATAATGATGTGATCCTGTTATCAAGTGACAACACATGTCCATGGTTAGGAAACCTTAACCATCTTTGATAACGAGCTAGTCTAGTAGAGGCTCACTAGGGACACGGTATTTGTTTATGTATCCACACATTTATTTAAGTTTCCGGTCAATACAATTCTAGCATGAATAATAAACATTTATCATGAATCAGGAAATATAATAATAACAACTTTATTATTGCCTCTAGGGCATATTTCCATCAGTCTCCCACTTGCACTAGAGTCAGTAATCAAGATTACATAGTAATGAATCTAACACCCATGGAGTCTTGGTGCTGATCATGTTTTGCCCGCGGAAGAGGTTTAGTCAATGGGTCTGCCACATTCAGATCCGTATGTATTTTGCAAATTTCTATGTCTCCATCCTTGACCTTTTCATGAATGGAGTTGAAGCGTCTCTTGATGTGTTTGGTTCTCTTGTGATACCTGGATTCCATCGCTAAGGCTATTGCTCCAGTGTTGTCACAAAAGATTGTCATTGGACCCGATGCACTGGGTATCACAACCACATCAGATATGAACTCCTTCATCCAAACTCCTTCATGTGCTGCTTCCGAAGCAGCTATGCACTCCGCTTCACACGTAGATCCCGCCACGACTCTCTGCTTGGAACTGCACCAACTGACAGCTCCACCATTCAATATAAATACGTATCCGGTTTGTGACTTAGAGTCATCCGGATCTATGTCGAAGCTAGCATCGACGTAACCTTTTACGACAAGCTCTTCGTCACCCCCATAAACGAGAAACATATCCTTGGTCCTTTTCAGGTACTTCAGGATGTTCTTGACTGCTGTCCAGTGATCCACTCCTGGATTACTTTGGTACGTCCCAGCCAAACTTATGGCAAGGCACACATCAGGTTTTGTACACAGCATGGCATACATAATAGAACCTATGGCTGAGGCATAGGGAATGACTTTCATTTTCTCTCTATCTTCTGTCATGGTCGGACTTTGAGTCTGACTCAATTTTGCACCTTGCAACACAGGCAAGAACCCTTTCTTTGACTGGTCCATTTTGAACTTCTTCAGAACTTTGTCAAGGTATGTGCTTTGTGAAAGTCCTATTAAGCGTCTCGATCTATCCCTATAGATCTTGATTCCCAATATATAAGCAGCTTCACCGAGGTCTTTCATTCAAAAATTCTTATTCAAGTATCCTTTTATACTATCTAGAAATTCTATATCATTTCCAATCAACAATATGTCATCCACATATAATATCAGAAATGCTACAGAGCTCCGCCTCACTTTCTTGTAAGTACAAGCTTCACCATAAGTCTGTATAAAACCATGTGCTTTGATCACCTCATCAAAGCGTATATTCCAACTCCGAGATGGTTGCACCAGTCCATAGATGGATCGCTGGAGCTTGCACACTTTGTTAGTACCTTTAGGATCGACAAAACCTTCTGGTTGCATCATATACAACTCCTCTTTAAGAAATCCATTAAGGAATGCAGTTTTGACGTCCATTTGCCAGATTTCATAATCATAAAATGCGGCAATTGCTAACATGATTCAGACAGACTTAAGCATCGCTACAGGTGAGAAAGTCTCATCGTAGTCAACCCCTTGAACTTGTCGAAAACCTTTTGCGACAAGTCGAGCTTTATAGACAGTGATATTACCATCAGCATCTGTCTTCTTCTTAAAGATCCATTTATTTTCAATGGCTTACCAATCATCGGGCAAGTCCACCAAAGTCCACACTTTGTTCTCATACATGGATCCTATCTCAGATTTCATGGCCTCAAGCCATCTGTTGGAATCTGGGCTCATCATAGCTTCTTCATAGTTCATAGGTTCGCCGTTGTCTAACAACATGACTTCCAGAACAGGATTACCGTACCACTCTGGTGCGGACTGGTCGACCTACAAAGTTCAGTAGTAACTTGATCTGAAGTTTCATGATCATCATCATTAGCTTCTTCTCTAGTTGGTGTAGGCATCATGAAAATGTTTTTCGCTGCTGTGCTACTTTCCATTTCGAGAGAAGGTACAATTACCTCATCAAGTTCTACTTTCCTCCCACTCACTTCTTTCGAGAGAAACTCCTTCTCTAGAAAGGACCCATTCTTAGCAACAAAGATCTTGCCTTCGGATCTATGGTAGAAGGTGTACCCAATAGTTTCTTTAGGGTATCCTATGAAGACGCACTTCTCCGATTTGGGTTCGAGCTTATCAGGCTGAAGCCTTTTGACATAAGTGTCGCAACCCAAAACTTTAAGAAACGACAGCTTTGATTTCTTGCCAAACCATAGTTCATACGGTGTCGTCTCAACGGATTTAGACGGTGCCCTATTTAACGTGAATGTGGCAGTCTCTAATGCATAACCCCAAAATGATAAAGGAAAATCGGTAGGAGACATCATAGAACGCACCATATCTAATCAAGTACGGTTATGATATTCGGACACACCATTACGCTGTGGTGTTCCAGGTGGCGTGAGTTGTGAAACAATTCCACATTATTTTAAATGAAGGCCAAACTCGTAACTCTAATATTCGCCTCCGCGATCAGATCATCGAAACTTTATTTTCTTGTTACGATGATTCTCCACTTCACTCTGAAATTCTTTGAACTTTTCAAATGTTTCAGACTTGTGTTTCATCAAGTAGATATACCCATACCTACTCAAATCATCTGTGAAGGTCAGAAAATAATGATACCCGCCGCGTGCCTCAATACTCATCGGACCGCATACATCGGTATGTATTATTTACAATAAGTCATTAGCTCGCTCCATTGTTCTGGAGAACGGAGTTTTAGTCATCTTGCCCATGAGGCATGGTTCGCAAGTATCAAATGATTCATAATCAAGTGATTCTAAAAGTCCATCTGCATGGAGTTTCTTCATACGCTTTACACCAATATGACCTAAACGGCAGTGCCACAAGTATGTTGCACTATCATTATCAACTTTGCATCTTTTGGCATCAATATTATGAATATGTGTATCATTACGATCGAGATTCAACAAGAATAGACCATTCCTCAAAGGTGCATGACCATAAAAGATGTTACTCATATAAATAGCACAACCATTATTCTCTGACTTAAATGCATAACCGTCTCGCAATAAACAAGATCCAGATATAATGTTCATGCTCAATGTTGGCACCAAATAACAATTATTGAGGTCTAAAACTAATCCCGAAGGTAGATGTAGAGGTAGCGTGCCAACGGCGATCACATCGACCATGGAACCATTCCCGACGCGCATCGTCACCTCGTCCTTAGCCAATCTTCGTTTATTCCGTAGCTCCTGTTTTGAGTTACAAATATGAGCAACCGAACCAGTATCAAATACCAGGCGCTACTCTGAGCATTAGTAAGGAACACACAATAACATGTATATCAAATATACCTTTGTTCACTTTGCCATCCTTCTTATCCGCCAAGTATTTGGGGTAGTTCCGCTTCCAGTGACCATTACCCTTGCAGAAGAAGCACTCACTTTCAGGCTTGGGTCCAGCTTTGGGTTTCTTCATGGGAGTGGCAACTTGCTTGCTATTCTTCTTGAAGTTCCCTTTCTTTCCCTTGCCCTTTTTCTTGAAACTAGTGGTCTTGTTAACCATCAACACTTGATGCTCCTTCTTGATTTCTACCTCCACGGCCTTAAGCATTGCCAAGAGCTCGGGAATTGTTTCCTCCATCCCTTGCATATTATAGTTCATCATGAAGCCTTTATAGCTTGGTGGCAGTGATTGAAGAACTCTGTCAATAACACTCTCAGGTGGAAGATCAATTCCCAACTGAGTCAAGTGGTTGTGGTACCCAGACATTCTGAGTATATGTTCAGTGACAGAACTGTTCTCCTCCATCTTACAGCTATAGAACTTGTTGGAGACTTCATATCTCTCAACCCGGGCTTTTGCTTGAAATATCAACTTCAGCTCTTGGAACATCTCATATGCTCCGTGGTGTTCAAAACGTCTTTGAAGTCCCGGTTCTAGGCTGTAAAGCATGGCACACTGAACTATCGAGTAGTCATCAGATCAAGCCTACCAGACGTTCATAACATCTGCAGTAGCTCCTGCAGTAGGTCTGTCACCTAGCGGTGCATCAAGGACATAATTCTTCTGCGCAGCAATGAGGATAATCCTCAAGTTATGGACCCAGTCCGTGTAGTTGCTACCATCATCTTTCAACTTAGCTTTCTCTAGGAACGCATTAAAATTCAAGGGAATGGTAGCATGGGCCATTGATCTACAACATAGATATGCAAAAACTATTAAGACTAAGTTCATGATAAATTAAGTTCAATTAATCAAAATACTAATAGACTCCCACTTAAAATAACATCCCTCAAGTTATCTAAGTGATACATGATCCAAATCAACTAACCCATGTCCGATCATCACGTGAGATGGGGTAGTCATCAATGGTGAACATCTCTATGTTGATCATATCTACTATATGACTCATGTTCGACCTTTCGGTCTCCAGTGTTCTGAGACCATGTCTGTACATGTTAGGCTCGTCAAGTTTAACCCAAGTATTCTGCATGTGCAAAACTATCTTACACCCGTTGTATGTGAACGTAGAGTCTATCACACCCGATCATCACGAGGTGCTTCGAAACGAAGAACTTTAGCAATGGTGCATACTCAGGGAGAACACTTTTACCTTGAAATTTAAGTGAAGGGATCATCCTATAATGCTACCGTTGTTCTAAGCAAAATAAGATGCATAAAGGATAAACATCATATGCAATCAAAATATGTGACATGATATGGCCATCATCATCTTGTGCTTTTGATATCCATCTCCAAAGCATCGTCATGATCTGCATCGTCACCGGCTCGACACCTTGATCTCCATCGTTGCGTTGGGGTCGTCTCACCAACTATTGCTTCTACAACTATTGCTAACGCATAGCGATAAAGTAAAGCAATTACATGGCGCTTGCATTTCATACAATAATTAAAAGACAACCCTAAGGCTCCTGCCGGTTGTCGATATTACAAAACATGAACATCTCATACAACAACATATATCACATCCCGTCTTGACCATATCACATCATAATATACCCAACAAAAACAAGTTAGACGTCCTCTACTTTGTTGTTGCAAGTTTTACGTGGCTGCTATGGGCAACTAGCAAGAACCATTCTTACCTACGCAAAACCACAACGGTGATTATCAAGTTTGCTGTTTTAACCTTCTTCAAGGACCGGCCGTAGTCAAATTCGATTCAACTAAAGTAGGAGAAACAGACACCGGCCAGCCACCTTTATGCAAAACAAGTTGCATGTTAGTCGGTGGAACCGGTCTCATGTACATGGACCTGTAAGGTTGGTCTGGGCCGCTTCATCCCACAATATCGCCGAATCAAAATAAGACGTTGGTGGTAAGCAGTATGACCATCACCGCCCACAACTCCTTTGTGTTCTACTCGTGCATATCATCTACGCATAGACCTGGCTCTGATACCACTGTTGGGGAACGTTGCATGGAAAACAAAAATTTCTACGCACACGCAAGATCTATCTATGGAGATAGATAGCTACAAGAGGGGAGAGTATGTCTACGTACCCTCGTAGACCGTTTAGTGGAAGTGTTTATCAACGTGGTTGATGTAGTCGTACACCTTCACGATCCTTCCGATCAAGTACCGAACGCACGGCACCTCCGCGTTCAGCACACGCTCAGCTCGATGAGGTCCTCGCCTTCTTGATCCAGCAAGACGGGCGAAGTAGTAGATGAGTTTCGGCAGCACGACGGTGTGGTGACGGTGGTGGTGAACTTGTTCCCGCAGGGCTTCGTCGTGCATTGCGGAAAACTAGACGTAGGGTGAAACCGGGGAGTGGGGCGCCGCACACGGTTTGGGGATTGTTGTCGGTGTGTGGCGCCCCCTCTCCCTCATATATATATAGGTGGGGGGAGGGAGGCGGCCAGGGTGTGCCCCATGGTGGCCGGCCGGCCCCCTTGGGCGCCTGCCCTATGGTGCCCCCTTCCTTATTTGCACTCGGGGGGAAAGGAAAAAGGCTGAGAGGAACGCAGGGGGAGGTCGACTCCCCAGTTCCTTTTCTACCCAAGGCCTGCGGCCAGGGGCACGCCAGCCCCTTGTGGGCTGGTGTGCTCCCCTCGTTTGGCCCATATGGCCAATTAACCTCACGGGGCTTCCCGGAACCCCTTCTGGTGATCCGATGACTACCCGGTATATTCCGAAATCTTTCCGGTGACCAAATAGCATTGTCCTATATATCAATCTGGACCATTCCGGAGCTCCTCGTCATGTCCGTGATCTCATCCGGGACTCCGAACAACATTCGGTCACCAATTCATATAACTCATATTATACTATATCGTCAACGAACGTTAAGCGTGCGGACCCTACGGGTTCGAGAATGATGCAGACATGACCGAGACGACTCTCCGGTCAGTAACCAATAGCGGGACCTGGATGCCCATATTGATTCCTACATATTCTACGAAGATCTTTATCGGTCGAACCTTTATGACAACATACGTAATTCCCTTTATCTGTTGGTATGTTACTTGCACGAGATTCGATCATTGGTATCTCCATACCTAGATCAATGTATTTACCAGCAAGTCTCTTTACTTGTTCCGTAATACATCATCTCGTAACTAACTCCTTAGTCACTTTGCTTGCAATATTCTTGTGATGTGTATTACCGAAAGGGCCCAGAGATACCTCTCCGGTACACGGAGTGACAAATCCCAATCTCGATCCATGCCAACTCAACAGACACCTTCGGAGATACCTGTAGAGCATCTTTATGATCACCCAGTTACGTTATGACGTTTGGTGGCACACAAGGTATTCCTCTGGTATCCAAGAGTTGCATGATCTCATGGTCGAAGGAATATGTATTTGGCATTAAGAAAGCAGTAGCAATAAACTGAACAATCATATGCTAAGATAACATATGGGTCTTGTCCATCACATCATTCTTCTAATGATGTGATCCCGTTATCAAGTGACAACACATGTCCATGGTTAGGAAACCTTAACCATCTTTGATCAACGAGCTAGTCTAGTAGAGGCTCACTAGGGACACGGTATTTGTTTATGTATCCACACATGTATTTAAGTTTCCGGTCAATACAATTCTAGCATGAATAATAAACATTTATCATGAATAAGGAAATATAATAATAACAACTTTATTATTGCCTCTAGGGCATATTTCCATCAAATAGATGATCATGATTGGTTTGAGTTGTATATTTTATTTTGGTGTTGTCCTATGGTGCCCTCCGTGTCGTGCAAACATGAGGGATCCCCGCTATAGGGTGTTGCAATACGTTCATGATTCGCTTATGGTGGGTGGCTAGAGTGACAGAAGCTTATGCCCGAGTAGGTGGGTTGTTGCGTATGGGATAAAGAGGACTTGATACTTAATGCTATGGTTGGGTTTTACCTTAATGATCTTTGGTAGTTGCGGATGCTTGCTAGAGTTCCAATCATAAGTGCATATGATCCAAGTACGGAAAGTATGTTAGCTCATGCCTCTCCCTCATATAAAATTGCAACAATGATTATCGGTTTAGTTATCAATTGCCTAGGGACAAATAACTTTCTTGTGTGACAAAAGCTATTTACTAAACAACTAACTTTTATTATCTTGCAATTTACTCGTAGTTTTATTCTCGCAAAGTACTTCTAGGTTTATTCTTGTTCTAGGTAAAGCAAACGTTAAGTATGCGTAGAGTTGTATCGGTGGACGATACAACTTGAGGGAATATTTGTTCTACCTTTAGCTCCTTGTTGGGTTCGACACTCTTATTTATCAAAAAAGGCTACAAAAGATCCCCTATACTTGTTGATTATCAATATCTTTTTCTGGCACCGTTGCCGGGGAGCAATAGCGTGGGGTGAATATTCTCGTGTGTACTTGTTTGCTTTATCACTAAGTAGTTTTTATTTTGTGCTCTTGTTTTATATCTTTAGTTATGGGTAGGAAACATAAAATACCAAATAAATTAGTTATACCTGCTAAACCAATGGTTGAAGAACCACCCAAAATCTATCATACTACTGAAGCTTTCGACTTGGCTCATCTTCGATCCCTATGTGCTTGTGCTGAAAACCCAACTAGCTTAGTTGAAGGAAAATCATTAAATGAGCATGCTTATTATGTGCGACATCGCTTATCTAAAAAACGGAAACTTTTATGGCATCATATTAATAATTTGTATTGCTATGCTTTGACTTTATGCGAAATACATGATTTTACTTGTTGTTCTGAAGACCCTAAAAAACACCTTCCCTCCCAATGTGAGTTTAAGGATAATGAAATTTTATCTTCTTATGGCAAGGGTGTTTATAATTACTATGATGTTGAACAAATTGAAGAATTTCTTGCTTTTAAGGGTGCTTATGAAATTGCTTCTTTGATTGAAAAGTATGATGCTACTCTTTACAAATCTAATTTTTTTGCCATACTTAAATATTGCTATGAAAACTATGCTTCTAATGCTTATGTTAAACCATATATTGAGGACTCCTCCGCTGTCCAAGAAGAGACTAATATTTTGCAGGAATCTATGGAAGAAGAAATTGCTGAAACTGTGAGCTCATTGGATGAAAAAGATGAGGAGGAGAGAGAAGAACAAAAGGAGGAAGAGCGGATTAACTACCCGTTCCCACCTTCTAATGAGAGTAACTCTTTATCCCATACATTGTTTAATTTCCCTTCGTGCTTACCGAAGGACGAATGCTATGATAATTGCTATGATCCCATTGATTCGTTTGAAATATCCCTTTTTGATGAACTTGATGCTTGTTATGCTTGTGGCCAAGATGCCAATATGAATTGTGCTTATGGAGATGAACTTGCTATAGTTTCTTAGGTTAAGAATGAAATTGTTGCTATTGCACCCACACATGATAGTCCTATTATCTTTTTGAATTCTCCCAACTACACTATATCGGAGAAGTTTGCTCTTATGAAGGATTATATTGATGGGTTGCTTTTACTATTTCATATGATAATTTTGATGAATATAATATGCATGTGCTTGCTGCTCCTACTTGCAAATATTATGAGAGAGTAACTACATCTCCGCCTCTCTATGTTTCCAACACGGTAAAATTACAAGAAACTGCGTATGCCATGTATTGGCCTTTACTTGATGTGCATGAATTGTTCTTTTATGACATGCGGATGCATAGGAACAGAGTTAGACTTCGTCATTACATGATATATGTTGCTTTGTGCTCACTACTAAATGCCAAATTATTGTTAATTAAAATTGGCTTTGATATACCTTGGGATCCGGGTGGATCAATTACTTGAGCACTTTATGCCTAGCTTAATAGCTTTAAAAAAACGCTGCTAGGGAGACAACCCGGAAGTTTTAGAGAGTCATTTAATTCTGTTGTGTGCTTTTATAAAGTTTTAAAAACAAAAAATATAGAGGGGAACTTAAAACTTTACAAAAAGAAAAGTGAAAGTGAGAAGGACAAACTCCGTTGGAGTGGGGGATATCCTGGAACTTGTTCATGCCCATGGAAACTTTGTGAATCTTGAATTATATAATCTTTCCAAAAAAAATATCCCCTTGTACAAATCCATTGTATTATAAAAATAATGTGCCAAGATTTTCCTTTAGGATGATTAGATCGCTTATTGGTATGTGCGGTGCAAAAACAGAAGCTTCGGCTGTAGTGAGTGAATTTAAATTTTTTACTGAACGTCAAAAGTTTCTGAAATTTTTACACAGAAATGCTATGCAAATTGTTTATTTTGTCCTAATGTTTCAGAATTTTTAGAGTTACAGAAGTATGGTCAAAGTTCAGATTGCTACAGACAGTCTTGTTTTTGACAAATTCTGTTTTTGATTCATTGTTTTGCTTGTTTTGATGGAACTATGGATCTTAGCGACGGTATAAGCCATTGAGAAGTTATAATACAATAGTGATAATGCAAAAATAAAATATGAATGGGTTTACAACATTACTTAAAGTAGTGATTTGCTTTATTATACTAACGGATCTCACGAAGGTTTTTGTTAAGTTTTGTGTGGATGAAGTGTTCAAAGATCGAGGAGGTCTCGATATGAGGAGAAGGAGGAGAGGAAAGAGTTCAAGCTTGGGGTTACCCAAGGCACCCCAAGTAAATATTCAAGGAGACTCAAGCGTCTAAGCTTGGGGATGCCCCGGAAGGCATCCCATCTTTCTTCAACAAGTATCAGTATGTTTCGGTTTTCGTTTCGTTCGCGTGATATGCGTAAATCTTGGAGCGCCTTTTGTGTTTAGTTTTCACTTTTGTCTAATGCACCATGATGGTATGAGATGGTCCTTGGTTGATTTATAGAATGCTCATTGCACTTCACTTATATCTTTTGAGTATGGCTTTATAGAATGCTTCATGTGTTTCACTTATATCATTTGAAGTTTGGATTGCCTGTTTCTCTACATATAGAAAACCGTTATTGTAGAATGCTATTTTGCTTCACTTATATTTATTAGAGCATGATCTTTTGTAGAAAGAATTAAACTCTCATGCTTCACTTATATCTATTTAGAGAGTCAACAGGAATTGGTCATTCACATGGTTAGTCATAAAATCATACATAAAAATTGTGGATCACTGAATATGATATGTTTGATTCCTTGCAATAGTTTTGCGATATAGAGATGATAATATGTGGGATGTACTAGTAAACGGTTGTGGTCAGCAGGAATATTGGTGTGAAGGTTTGTGATTCCCGAAGCATGCACGTATAGTCTCTCGTTATGCTATGAAGTTGGAGCATGCTTTATTATTGATTGTCTTCCTTATGAGTGGTGGTCGGGGACGAGCGATGGTCTTTTCCTACCAATCTGTCCCCCTAGGAGCTTGCATAGTAGTACTTTGCTTCGAGGGCTAATAAACTTTTGCAATAAGTATGTGAGTTCTTTATGATTAATGTGAGTCCATGGATTATACGCACTCTTACCTTTCCGTAATTTGCTAGCCTCTACAGTACCATGCATTGCCCTTTCTCACCTCGAGATGTGGTGCAAACTTCGCCGGTGCATCCAAACCACGTGATATGATACGCTCTATCACACATAAGCCTTATTATATCTTCCTCAAAACAGCCACTATACCTACCTATTATGGCATTTCCATAGCCATTCCGAGATATATTGCCATTCAACTTCCACCGTTCCGTTTTTATGACTTGAGCATTCATTGTCATATTGCTTTGCATGATCGTAAGATAGCTAGCATGATATTTTTATGGCTTGTCCATTTTTTTATATCCTTGCTACGCTAGATCATTGCACATCCTGGTACACCGCCAGAGGTATTCATATAGAGTCATGCTTTGTACTAGGTATCGAGTTGTAATATCAAGTTGTAAGTAAATAGAAGTGTGATGATCATCCTTATTCATTATTAGAGCATTTCCCAGTGAGGAATGGATGATGGAGACTATGATTCCCCTACAAGTCGGGATGAGATTACGGACAAAATATAAAAAAACAAAAAGAAAAAACAAGATAAAAGAGAGAGAAAGAAACGAAAGAAAAAAAAGAAAAAAATGAGAGAAGAAGAGAGAAGGGCATGCTAATTCCACACTTGTGCTTCAAAGTAGCACCATGTTTTTCATATAGAGAGTCTCCTATGTTGTCACTTTTATATACTAGTGGGATTTTTTCATTATAGAGTTAGATGCACACCCACTTAGTTTTCACTTCGAGCTTTCATTCAATTACAGCTCTTAGTGCATCCGTTGCATGGCAATCCCTACTCCTCACATTGATATCAATTGATGGGCATCTCCATAGCCCGTTGATTAGCCACGTCGATGTGAGACTTTCTTACCTTTTTGTCTTCTCAATATTTACCCCGATCATCATACTTTATTCCACCCGTAGTGCTATATCCATGGTTTGCGCTCATGTATTGTGTGGGGGTTGAAAAAGCTGAAGCGCGTTAAAAAGTATGAACCAATTGCTTGGCTTGTCATCGGGTTGTGCATGATAAATACTCTGTGTTAAGAAGATGGAGCATGACAAGACTAAATTATTCTGAAGGGATATCGTTCTTTAGCATTGATATTTTGAAAGACATGATTGTTTATTGGGATGCCTGAGTATTGATGTCTTTATGTCAAATTATAGACTATTACTTTGACTCATTCGTGTCTTAATATTCATGCCATGATTAGATTATATGATCAAGATTATGCTAGGTAGCATTCCCCATAAAAAATATCTTTTTTATCATTTACCTACTCGAGGACGAGCAGGAATTAAGCTTGGGGATGCTGATACGTCTCCGTCGTATCCATAATTTTTATTGTTCCATGCCAATAATATACAACTTTCACATATTTTTGGAAACATTTTATATGATTTATTGGACTAACATATTGATCCAGTGCCCAATGCCTGTTCATGTTTGTTGCATGTTTTTTGTTTCGCAGAATATCCATATCAAACCAAGTCCAAACGCGATAAAAATTTATGGAGAATTATTTTGAAATATATGCGATTTTTGGGAGGTAGAATCAATGCAAACGGAGGCCCGCGGCCTCCACAAGACACCTGGGCGCGCCAGCACCCCCTGCGTGAGGTGGTGCCTTGTGGGCACCACGTAAGTCGGTTATGGCTCTTATTCAGGCGCAAGGAAGTTTATATCCCGAAAAAACCATGTTAAAATTTCAGCGCAATCGGGGTTACGGATCTCCGGGAATATAAGAAATGATTTTCGGCCAGAAAACATAAACGCGAAACAGAAGATAACAAAGAGAGAGATCCAATCTCGGAGGGGCTCTTGCCCCTTTGCCACCATGGAGGCCATGGACCAGAGGGGAAACCCTCCTCCCATCTAGGGGGAGGTCAAGGAACAAGAAGGAGGGGGGCTCTCTCCCCCTATCTCCCGGTGGCGCCGGAGTGCCGCCAGGGCTAGGATCGTGACAACGATCTACACCAACAACCTTGCTACAGTCAACACCAACTTTCTTCCCCTCTACAGCGGTGTAACCTCTCTATTCCCGCTGCAATTCTCTGCTTAAACATGGTGCTCAACACTATATTATTATCCAATGATATGCGGTTATCCTATGATGTTTGAGTAGATCTGTTTTGTCCTATGGGTTGATAGATGATCATGATTGGTTTGAGTTGTATATTTTATTTTGGTGTTGTCCTATGGTGCCCTCCGTGTCACGCAAACATGAGGGATCCCCATTGTAGGGTGTTGCAATACGTTCATGATTCGCTTATGGTGAGTGGCTAGAGTGACAGAAGCTTACGCCCGAGTAGGTGGGTTGTTGCGTATGGCATAAAGAGGACTTGATAGTTAATGCTATGGTTGGGTTTTACCTTAATGATCTTTGGTAGTTGCGGATGCTTGCTAGAGTTCCAATCATAAGTGCATATGATCCAAGTACGGAAAGTATGTTAGCTCATGCCTCTCCCTCATATAAAATTGCAACAATGATTACCGGTTTAGTTATCAATTGCCTAGGGACAAATAACTTTCTTGTGTGCCAAAATCTATTTACTAAACAACTAACTTTTATTATCTTGCAATTGACTCGTAGTTTTATTCTCGCAAAGTACTTCTAGATTTATTCTTGTTCTAGGTAAAGCAAACATTAAGTGTGCGTAGAATTGTATCGGTGGTTGATAGAACTTGAGGGAATATTTGTTCTACCTTTAGCTCCTTGTTGGGTTCGACACTCTTATGTATCGAAAAAGGCTACAAACGATCCCCTATACTTGTGGCTTATCAGCCTGGAGCCACGGGGTTGGGCTCAATGGGATACGGCATGCTGCGAGTGGAGCTCATAGTGGATACATGGAATTGAGCCCTAGAGTGCTCGAGGTGGCGCCAAGTGTGCATTCCAGATACGCGACCCGCAGACTTTGGGCAACGAGGGCTGGACTCCTCGCCGGTGCAGGACTCAGATCATCTCAGGCATGGCAATGATTGACCGACATGCGCGGGTGGCGGTGCACAGGGACTCGGTGAGCGGTGATTTGATCTTCCGATGCGGAAGCGATGGATGAACGGTGGCAGGCCTCGGGTTCGTCCTCGGTCGGATCTGGCACGTGGAGGCCTGCTACCCCGCGTTGCATGGCGGGGAGTTGCCCATGCCGCGGTGTTGCCTGTCCCCTGTGTTCGCCGTCCCAGATGTGGTTGAATGGGAACGTTGCATGGAAAACAAAAAAATTCCTACGAAACACCCAAGATCTATTCCATGAAGATGCTAGCAACAAGAGGGGGAGTGTTTACATACCCTTGCAGACCGAAAGAGTTAACGATCCAGAGATCATGGTTTGGCGTACTCGTATTCCTTCGCGATCCAGTCCAATCCGAGCACCGAACGAACGGCACCTCCGAGATGTGCACACTTACGGCTCGGTGCCGTCTCCGCTTCCTTGATCCAGCAAGGGAGGGTGGAGAAGTAGATGGGATCTAGGCCAGCATGACGACGTGGTGGTGGTGGCAGCGAAACTGCAACAAGGCTTTGCCAAGCATCTGCGTGAGGAGATGGGAGAGACAACGGCCAAGGGTGGAAGGGTTTCTGCTCCCATGCGCCTCCCCTCTCTTTATATAGGCTAGGGGGTAGGTGAGGGCGGCCAAAACCCTCTTGGGGGCATTGTCGAGAGACCCAGGTACCATCTGGTTGGAGTGTGTCAACATCTTCGAGGTTGCTTTGATGGCATGTAGCTTCTTCGGCGCCATGGAGTGAATTCATTGGTCTCCTATCATTTAGATGTGTCTTTGTAGTCACTATCCTTGATCATTTCTATCTGCCGGTAGGATTAGAGATCCAAGCCCTGGAGCGAGAGGGCAGACGCTTTGCCCTCTCCGGCAGTAGTTTGGTGTTTTTGGTGCGTCGGGGTCTGGTGGTTTCCCAAGGCGGTGCAGTTTGGTTCTGGTTCAGTAGTCTAGGTGGCCTCATGTTTGGTGCGGTGATTCCTGTTTTTCATGCTCGACTTTGGGTTAGTGGCGTTATCAGCGTCCGATCGGTTGTCTCTTTAATATTTTGGCTTACTTGTTTGGGGATTTTCCCACCAATTTCTATCGGTTCGACTATTTGAGCTTTATATATAAAGTTGGGTGAAAATCTATTTTGTGACCACAAAAAAGGTTCATTTTAAATGCTCATAAGTTAGTCGGAGTTAGAACATAAATTAACATGAATCTAACATGTGTCAGGGAATTAAAACTTTCTGTTGTACTACCTACAAGCCGTTTCTACTTTCCACTTCTCTCGCAAGAACGTTCAGAAACCAAGCTAGAGAAGTTTCGCGACGAGAATCGTGAACAAGTGGTTGAGGCTGAACATGCTTACACGTTGGTTTCGACAAATCAGAGCGTGTTCATTGTCGGCTGATGCATCCACGACAACTTCTTCCTCATGGAGCAGACCGTGAATCACTACCACTCCCTTGGTTCCCGCGAATGCTCCTCAAACTCGACATCGCTAGGAACTTCGATTATGTTTCCTGGGCTTTCCTACTTGAGGTCCTCCGCAAGCTTGGCTTCGGATGGCGCTGGTACGAGTGGATCTCCATCCTTCATTCCACTGCTAGAACCTGTGGCATGATTAGTGGCACTTCGAGGCCGCCGATTTGGCATCGCAAGGGGCTGCGACAAGACGACCCCTTGTCCTCGATGCCTTTTGTCATCATGATCGATGTCGTCAACGCTATGATCCAGCGTGCAGTTTCCACGTGCATCCTCCAACGGCTCACTGATCGGCATATGACCTCCAGCGTATCTCTATATGCCCACGATGTGGTGGTCTTCGACCACCCAGATCCCTATGATTTGGGAGCGATCAGAGTGCTCCTCCACGTCTTCGGCCTCGCCTTCGTACTCATCACGAACTACACCAAGTGCTTGGCCACCCCTATCCGATACGATGACAATCATATACAGGCCCTTTGTGATAGTCTCGCCTGCCCGGTGAAGGAGTTCCGAATTCCCTATCTCGAGCTGCCCCTCTCCATCCAAAAGCTACCGCCCTCCACTCTACAACCTTTGCTTGACTGGATAGACAATCAATTACTCACTTGGAAGGTTAGCCTCCTACCAAAGGATGCTTGCCTCCTCCTTGTACGCCACACTCTTAGTGTGACCCTGATACACACCTTGATGTCCATTTCGATGGATGCTGCAACTCTCAAGAAAGATGCAGATCGCCTGCGCCACCATGGATTCCTTTGGTGCGGCAGCAAAAATGCAAATGGGGTCAATGCCAAGTCAATTGGGAGCATGTGTGCTGCCCTCTGCAGCTAGGAGGCCTTGGCATCCAAGACCTCCATCAGATGGGCATAGCCCTCTACACACGATGGCTCTGACTCTAGAAGACGGATCCTTTCCCGGCGTTGGCGCCACCTCCCCTTCAGCCATATCGGCGATGTTTGCGTTATCTTCCGTGCTTGCATTTCCTGGCACGTGAGAGACGACCACACATGTCTGTTTTGGGAGGACCACTGGATTTGGGTCGATCCATTGTTGAAATTGCACCGGCGGTGCATGCTTTGGTTCCGAAGAGGTGACGACACATTGTTGAGGGGCCCACCACCGATCTTGGGTCGAGCACATCCATGGTGTGCTTGGTGTGGCGGCCACCTTACAATAGCTGGAGCTTTAGACGCCTCTCGGGCACATCAAGCTCTCGGGCGAGCCAGACAAATTGTCATGGAAGATGACCGCCAATGGCTCCTACTCCGCCGCCTCCTACTATTCGGCGATGCTGCTTGGCTCCACCATTGCCTATCGGTAGCAGCTGAATTGGAAGACGTGGGCACCGTTGCGATCAAAGATCTTCAGTTGACCCGCCTTTCAGGACCGATGTGGGACCGCCGATCGGCTGCTCCGTCGTGGGCTTCTACATGCGCCCCGCTGCGTTGCTTTGCGATCAGGAGCCCAAGACTTTGCACCATCTGCTTGTGCACTGCCCCTTCTCGCGACAGGTATGGCACGAGGTACTTTCATGGTGCCGTGCGACGACACCCCCACCTAGCGCCAATCGAGCAGTGGGCGACATCTCATGACGCAGCGCCTGCCGGTAAACGACAAGGTATATCCTCCATGATCATCCTTGCCACCAACTTGTCAATTCAGATACTCCCAAAAAAAGGCTTGTCAGTTCAGAGAGTATAAACCACGTACATGCATTGTTGCATGGTGCCAGAACAAACGTGTACGCGGCTGCACCCTCTACACCGGACTGTCACATGATTGTACCTCTTCGCGTTACACTCCCGGGAAGATGCGAGCGATTCGTTAAACCCATGCCGTGGTCCAGGTTTACGGTGGATGCTAAAGTTTGCTTGAGCTGCCTGCATGCAATGGTGGCCCCTATCTTACCCGGTTAAAGGTACGAGGCTACGATCGACCAAGGCCGACGTCACCTCCTCGCGCTGCTCCGATCGCCGGCTCGCCGTCGTCCTCCGTTCTACGGACTTTACCGGTGACTTATCTTCCAGCTACGGCGAGCCTCCGGCCCCGTGGCCTGCACGTACGTGAGGCGACGAGCCCGCGCGGAGTTATGCGCCTGAAGGGCCCCCGCGCGGAGTGCGATCAGCACGCGAGCAGGTTCTCCGGTCGCATGCGAAGGTACAAGGTTTAGTTTCGCTTGTCTCATGGGTGGTGAGGTGGGCATGCACATCTGGCCATCGGGGCAATGCTATCCATGCGTGTCCTTGCCGCGAGTTGCATTGTCATGTCCTGTTCTTCTCTTTTGAAGACCAAGATTGTCCTCGGAGGCACTTTGTAGCACGCAGGGCGAGGCACCGATTTTTTTTTCTTTTCTTTTGGCTTTCAATTTTTAATCTTTCATATCTTTTGAATCAAAAGTCCAAATTAAATTTCGTTTGTATATTAGTGTTTCTTGCAACGAGGACTTTCAAATAAGATCTTTTGATGAATTTTTAGAGCTTGGTTAAGTTTCAACTCCGAAACTTGGTACGAGCAAATGGTAAATTGGCGAAACTTAGTACTACAAGCGAATGACAAAATCGTAACTTTCGGAAACTTAAACTTAAATCTTGGTATGCTCTCGTGCGAAATCCAACGACTTTGCGGATCGCAAGGCAATCAGGCGGCCAAGCAGGGCAGGGCTCGTGCGTGCCCCCACACCTGCGTGCCCCTGTGAGTTTTCCAGATTGTCCATTTTCTTTTGGATCGACCAAACTATGGTTTCCATCCTGCCAAGTGTCATCAAAAGACATGTATTTCATTTCATCAGGATATAAGTGAATTAATTCTTAGTGTTACCTCTATCATTTAAAGTTACGGAATCCTGAAATTATAAAACAATTATAAAGAAAAGACATGTCGTAAAATGGAAATATATATGTCTTACTTTTTTTTGAGAGGTCAAAAAAAGCAAGACACTTTTGTTCGCTTCTTTCTCTTTCACCTCATCAGTTATCCTACATGTCGTTGATAAGATAACACCATTATGCCAATAAGTATGTGGAAGATCTGATTGACCTTCTAACACATCTTCCAATGACCTCCTTGTTGCCTCTGGGCGACGCCTGCGGGCAAAGCTCTCCTGATGGTAGTGGAGGCGAGAATCGCTCACCTCTTACGTTGAGAGGGTGGACTTGATTGGCCTTGATTGCTCGAGATGACATCATTTGGAACCGCACCTGTATCGATCTGTTGGAGGTCTCTCTCGCCAGTGCGACGACGATGGCCGGCAATGCAGCATATTACGGGGTGCCTTGCTCACGATGGATCTAGCCATGATGGCTGTGGGTATCGAGCTCTGGGCCAGCGGCATCCATACATCCAGAGGGGTGCTCGACAGATGGTTAGTCCGGATGTCGGGGCAGAAGCCTTAGGTTGTGTTCGGTTCACAGGGATTTGAAGAGGTTTGGCAGGGATTAAATCCCATATAAGTCAAATCCGCCCCCCCCCCCCCCCCCCCCCCCACACACACACAAAAATCCCCTTTTTGGGCCCTCACGTTTATATTCGTTGGTGGATGCAATGTTGGTCGGGCACGTTGGGTCGACAATTGTTGAGTGAGGGGTTTGTGGCAGTCTGACTGATATAGACTTGGGCAGGTATCTATGAGGCAAAGTTGGCCTAAGGACATGTCATCTCAATTCTGCAGTTCCCCTGTTCCCGCGATATAGAATCATGCAAACCAAAGAGGCTCCCTCAACCTCCCACCTCACTGCACATACAACTTAGTCACCGACAAAAGAAGGGCACATCTTTTGAAGTGTGATTATCGGTGACTGACATTTATGAAACTTTCAGACAACTAAGAATTAGCAAAAGCATTGTTTCAAGCATAGTTACTTCGGATAGTTCCATCGATCTCACATGTATGTTTCAGATTCCTTTATAATGAAAGCATATTTGGTTTTTTTATGTCAAACATGTTCAAGTTTGGTGAAATTCATAAAAATAAAAAAACATCTGTGGTACCAAATAAATACACTAAATATATACATTTCATGACTCATCTATTGATATTAATGTTGTCATTGTAGATGCTGATATGTTTTTCTACAAATTTGATCAGACTTATGCATTTTTTTAACATGATACAATCGAAGCTGCTCACATACATGCACATACAGTCATCTGTATGAACGCACGCACACCCTACCACTGAACGAACATAGTACAATCTTGATACCGAGCCATCATAACATCTTGGGATTGACGAAGTCACCACAGGCACCTCTTAGACGATGGGAACGTCTACTCCCACTGAACGAATATCGCTGAAAAGTGTGAAATAAATCCAGAAAAATGCGTGCACCAGTGTCAAACCTACGAATTTTTTACTCAGGAAAAAACTAATGAACCCTATATTTAGAAAGGGTGAAGTATTGACATTTTCAAATGAATAAATAAGTAAATCTCACATGGAATACAAAACTAAACTTTGTTATAGACGGCCGTACCCAGGCAGGCCTCGGTAAACTTGTTGTGTTAGTTCTATTCTTCTGAGTGATCACGTAATTTCTCATGAACTTTTTGTTGGAAATATGCCCTAAAGGCAATGATAAAGTGGTCAATACTATATTTTCTTGTTCATGATAATTATTTATTATCCATGCTATAATTGTATTGATTGGAAACTCAAATACATGTGTGGATACATAGACAACAACATGTCCCTAGTGAGCCTCTACCGGACTAGCTCGTTGATCAAAGATGGCTATGGTTTCCTAGCCATAGACATGAGTTGTCATTTGATAACGCGATCACATCATTAGGAGAATGATGTGATGGACAAGACCCAAACTATAAACGTAGCATATGATGGATCAAGAAGGAGAGGACGCGCCGAGTCGTACGTGTGCTAAACTCGGAGGTGCCGCACGTGCGGTACTTGGATCGGATTGGATCTCGACGCGAGGACGACTACACCAACCACGATCTCTAGATCATTAATGCTTTTGGTCTACAAGGGTATGTAGACACCACTCTCCTCTCGTAGATGTGCATCTCCTAGATTGATCTTGGTGAGCGTAGGATTTTTTTTTTTGTTTCCCATGCAACGTTCCCCAACAGTGGCATCAAGAGGTAGGTCTATGCGTAGATGACATCACGAGTAGAACACAAAGGAGTTTGTGGGCGTTGATATTCAGATTGCTTCCTTCCTTAGTCTTATTTTGATTCGATGATATTGTGGGATGAAGCGGTCCGGACCAACTTTATATGTCCACGTACATGAGACCGGTTCCATCGACTGACATGCAACTTGTTGCATAAAGATGGCTGGTGGGTGTCTGTCTCTCCCACCTTAGTTGAATTGGATTCGACAAAGGCGGTCCTTGTAGAAGGTTAAATAGCAACTTGAATATCACCGTTGTGGCTTTGCGTAGGTAAGAAGGGTTCTTACTAGTCACCCATAACAGTCACGTAAAATATGCAATAACAAAGTAGAGTACGTCTAACTTGTTTTTGCAGGGTATGTTGTGATATGATATGGCCAAAAACATGATGAGATATATTTGATGTATGAGATGATCATGTTTTGTATAGATTATCACGACTTGCACGTCGATGAACACAGCAACCAGCAGGAGCCATAGGGTTGTCTTTAATTATTGTATGACCTGCGTGTCAATCATTAAGCACTATGTAATGCTTTACTTTATCGCTAAGCGGTAGAAATAGTTGTAGAAGTATGGCTGGCGTGACAACCCCGATGGCGACACAATGATGGAGATCATGGTGTCATGCCGGTGACGATGGAGATCATGCCGGTGCTTTGAAGATGGAGATCAAAAGTACAAGATCATGGCCATATCATGTCACTTATGATTTGCATGTGATGTAAATCCTTTTATGCATCTTATTTTGCTTAGAACGATGGTAGCATTATAAGGTGATCCCTCACTAAAATTTCAAGATAAAATTGTGTTCTCCCCAAGTGTGCACCGTTGCGAAAGTTCGTCGTTTTGAAGCACCACGTGATGATCTGGTGTGATAGACTCTATGTTCGCATACAACAGGTGCAAGCCAGTTTTGCACATGCGAAACACTTGGGTTAAACTTGACGAGCCTAGCATATACAGACATGGCCTCGGAACACAAGAGACCGAAAGATCGAACATGAGGCATATAGTAGATATGATCAACATGGAGATGTTCACCATTGAAACCACCTCATCTCACGTGATGATCGGACTTGGGTTGGTGAATTTGGATCATGTTACACTCGGACAATCGGAGGGATGTTGATTTGAGTGGGAGTTCTTAGATAATATGATTAATTGAACTCATTATCTTGAACAATAGTCTAAGTAATCTTTGCAAATTATGTTGTAGATCAATGGCCCGCGCAGTAGCTCCCCTGAATTTCAATGCGTTCCTAGAGAAAGCTAAGCTGAAAGATGATGGAAGCAACTTTGTGGACTGGGCCTGTAATCTGAGGATTATCCTCACAGCTGCCCAAAAGTCTTATGTCCTTGATGCACCTCTTGATGCGCCACCCCCCTCCAGCGAATGTGGACGTTGTGAACGCCTGGCAGTCGCGTGTTGATGACTACTCAATAGTTCAGTGCGCCATGTTGTATGGCTTAGAACTGGTACTTCAAAGGCATTTTGAACGTCATGGAGCATATGAGATGTTCCAGGAGTTGAATTTTATTTTTGAGAAAAATACCCGAATCGAGAGGTATGAGACCTCCGATAAGTTCTATGCTTGCAAGATGGAGGAGAACGGTTCTGTCAGTGAGCACATACTCAGAATGTCTGGGTATTACAACCGTCTGGCTGAGTTGGGAGTTGAGCTCCCGCCTGAGGCAGTCACTGACAGAGTTCTTCAATCGCTACCACCTAGCTACAAGAGCTTTGTGTTGAACTATAACATGCAAGGGATGAACAAGTCAGTCTCCGAGCTGTTCGTGATGCTGAAAGTCGCTGAGTCAGACATCCAGAAGGAGCATCAAGTGTTGATGGTCAATAAAACCACTAGTTTCAAGAAGAGCAAGGGAAAGAAGTGAAACTTCAAGAAGAGTGGCAA
Organism: Thinopyrum elongatum; assembly: GCA_011799875.1. Taxonomy (NCBI): domain Eukaryota; kingdom Viridiplantae; phylum Streptophyta; class Magnoliopsida; order Poales; family Poaceae; genus Thinopyrum; species Thinopyrum elongatum. The sequence continues at coordinate 173,734,981 of CM022303.1, read as the reverse complement.
AGCAGTTGCTCCTCCCGTGAAGAAACCCAAGGCTGGACCCAAGCCAGAAGCTGAGTGCTTCTATTGCAAGGGAACTGGCCACTGGAAGCGGAATTGCCCCAAGTATGTGGCCGACAAGAAGGGGGCCAACATCAACAAAGGTATATATGATATACATGTTATTGATGTGTACCTTACCAGCTCTCATTGTAGTGCCTGGGTATTTGATACCGGTGCGGTTGCTCACATTTGCAACTCTAAACAGGAACTACAGAATAGACGAAGGCTGGCGAAGGATGAAGTGACGATGCGCGTGGGAAATGGTTCCAAGGTTGATGTGATCGCCGTCGGCACGCTCACTCTTCGATTACCATCGGGATTAGTGATAAACCTGAATAATTGTTATTTAGTGCCTGCGTTGAGCATGAACATTATATCTGAATCTTGTTTAATGCGAGACGGTTACTCTTTTAAATCAGAGAATAATGGTTGTTCTATTTATATGGGTAATATCTTTTATGATCATGCACCCATTGTGAGGGGTTTATTCTTATTAAATCTCGATAGTGATGATACACATGTTCATAACATTGATGCCAAAAGATGTAGAGTTGATAATGATAGTACCACTTTCTTGTGGCACTGCCGCTTATGTCATATTTGTGTAAAACGCATGAAGAAACTCCATGCTGATGGACTTTTGGAGTCACTTGATTTTGAATCACTTGACACATGCGAACCATGTCTCATGGGCAAGATGACTAAAACCCCGTTTTTCGGAATAATGGAACAGGCAAGTGACTTGTTGGAAATCATACATACTGATGTGTGCGGTCCGATGAGTGTTGAGCACGTGGTGGATATCGTTACTTTCTCACCTTCATCGATGACTTGAGTAGATATGGGTATATTTACTTAATGAAGCATAAGTCTGAAACGTTTGAAAAATTCAAGCAATTTCAGAGTGAAGTTGAGAATCATCGTAACAAGAAGATTAAATTCCTACGATCTGATCGAGGAGGAGAGTATCTGTGTTATGAGTTTGGTAATCACTTAAGACAATGTCGAATTGTTTCATAACTGACGCCACCTGGAACACCACAGCGTAATGGTGTGTTCGAACGTCGTAATCGTACCTTATTGGATATGGTGCGTTCTATGATGTCTCTTGCTGATTTGCCACTATAGTTTTGGGGTTATGCATTAGAGACAGCTGCATTCACTTTAAATAGGGCACCATTTAAGTCCGTAGAAACAACATCGTATGAACTATGGTTTGGCAAGAAACCTAAGCTATCGTTTCTTAAGGTTTGGGGCTGCGATGCTTATGTCAAAGGGCTTCAGCCAGAAAAGTTCGAACCCAAAGCGGACAAATGTGTCTTCATAGGATACCCAAAGGAGACGGTTGGGTATACCTTCTATCTCAGACCCGAGGGCAAAGTGTTTGTCGCTAAGAACGGGTCCTTTCTCGAGAAAGAGTTTCTCTCGAAAGAATTGAGTGGGTCGAAAATAGAACTTGATGAGGTTGTTGAACCTTTACTTCAACCAGAGAGTAGCGCAGCGCAGAAAGATGTTTTTGTGGCACCTACGTCAGCTGAAGAGGAAGCTAATGATAGTGATCATGAAGCTTTGGATCAAGTTACTATCGAACCTCGTAGGTCGACAAGGATATGTACTGCTCCTGAGTAGTATGGTAACCCTGTCTTAGAGGTCATGTTGTTGGAAAACGATGAACCTGCGAGCTATGGAGAAGCGATGGTGGGCCCGGATTCCGACAAATGGTCAGAGGCCATGAAATCCGAGATGGGATCCATGTATGAAAACAAAGTATGGACTTTGGAAGTATTATCTGAAGGGCGAAAGGCCATTAAGGATAAATGGATCTTCAAGAAGAAGGACGCGGACGGTAATGTCATCGTCTATAAAGCTCGACTTGGGGCAAAGGGGTTTTCACAAGTTCAAGGAGTTGACTACGATGAGACTTTCTCACCCGTAGCGATGCTTAAGTTCGTCAGAATCATGTTGGCAATAGCTGCATTTTTCGATTATGAAATCTGGCAGATGGATGTCAAAACAGCATTCCTTAACGGTTTCCTTAAGGAAGAGTTGTATATGATGCAACCGGAAGGTTTTGTCGATCCAGAGAATGCTGACAAAGTGTGCAAACTCCAGCGATCCATTTATAGACTGGTGCAAGCATCTCGGAGTTGGAATCTTCGCTTTGATGAGGTGATCAAAGCGTTTGGGTTTATACAAGTTTACAGAGAAGCTTGTATTTACAAGAAAGTGAGTGGGAGCTCTATAGCGTTTCTAATATTATATGTGGATGGCATATTGCTGATTGGAAAACATGAAGGCATATTTGAACAAGAGTTTTTCAATGAAGGACCTGAAGCTGCTATTATATTAGGCATCAAGATCTATAGAGATAGATCGAGACGCTTAATAGGACTTTCACAAAGCACATACCTTGATAAGATTTTGAAGAAGTTCAAAATGGATCAATCCAAGAAGGGGTTCTTGCCTGTTTTGCAAGGTGTGAAGTTGAGTAAGACTCAATGCCCAGCGACTACAGAGGATAGAGAAAAGATGAGTGTCATCCCCTATGCTTTTGCCATAGGCTCTATCATGTATGCGATATTGTGCACAAAACCAGATGTCAGCCTTGCCATAAGTGTGGCCGGAAGGTATCAAAGTGATCCAGGAGTGGAACATTGGACAGCGGTCAAGAATATCCTAAGTACCTGAAAAGGACTAAGGAAATGTTTCTCGTTTATGGAGGTGACCAAGAGCTCATCGTAAAGGGTTGCGTTGATGCAAGCTTTGACACTGATCCGGATGACTCTAAGTCTCAAATCGGATACATATATATTCTGAATGGGGGAGCGGTAAGCTGGTGCAGTTCCAAGCAAAGCGTGGTAGCTGATTCTACATGCGAAACGGAGTACATAGCTGCCTCGGAGGCAGCGAAGGAAGCTGTCTGGATGAAGCAGTTCATGACAGATCTTGGAGTTGTGCCCACTGCACTGGACCCAATGACTCTGTTCTGTGACAACACTGGTGCCATTGCTCTAGCCAAGGAACCAAGGTTTCACAAGAGGACCAGACACATAAAGTGACACTTCAATTCCATCCGCAATGCGATCAAGGAGGAGGACATAAACATTTGCAAAGTACATACATATCTGAATGTGGCAGATCCGTTAACTAAACCTCTTCCACGGGCAAACCATGATCAACACCAGAACTCTATGGGTGTTAGATTCATTACCATGTAATGCTAGATTATTGACTCTAGTGCAAGTGGGAGACTGTTGGAAATATGCCCTAGAGGCAATAATAAAGTGGTTATTATTATATTTCCTTGTTCATGATAATCGTTTATTATCCATGCTATAATTGTATTGATTGGAAACTCAAATACATATGTGGATACATAGTCAACAACATTTCCCTAGTGAGCCTCTACCGGACTAGCTCGTTGATCAAAGATGGCTATGGTTTCCTATCCATAAACATGAGTTGTCATTTGATAACGGGATCACATCATTAGGAGAATGATGTGATGGACAAGACCCAAACTATAAACGTAGCATATGATTGTATCCAGTTTATTGCTATCGTTTTCTGCATGTCAAGTATCTATTCCTATAACCACGAGATCATGCAACTCACTGACACCGGAGGAGTACCTTGTGTGTATCAAACGTCGCAACGTAACTGGGTGACTATAAAGATGCTCTACAGGTATCTTCGAGGGTATCTATTGAGTTGGCATGGATCAAGACTGGGATTTGTCACTCCATATGACGGAGAGGTATCTCAGAGCCCACTCGGTAATACAACATCACAATGAGCTTGCAAGCAATGTGACTAAGGAGTTAGCCACGGGATCTTGTATTACGGAACGAGTAAAGAGACTTGCTAGTAACGAAATTGAACTAGGTATGAAGATACCAACGATCGAATCTCGGTCAATTAACATACCGATGGACAAATGGAACTGCATGCGGGATTAGCTGAATCTTTGACATCGAGGTTCGACCAATAAAGATCTTCTTATAATATGTAGGAACCAATATGGACATCCAGGTCCCGCTATTGGTTATTGACCGTAGAGGTGTCTCGGTCATGTCTGCATAGTTCCCGAACCCGTAGGGTCGCACGCTTAACATTCGGTAGCGCTACGGTAGTATTGAGATATAGTGGAAAATCTGAAGATTGTTCGGAGTCCCGGATGGGATCCGGGACGTCACGAGGAGCTCCGGAATAGTCCGAAGGTAAAGATTCATATATGGAAAGTTGGTATCGGGGTTCCGGAAAAAGTTCGAGTTTTTTCGGTATTGTACCGGGAAGATTCTAGAAGGTTCCGAAGTGGGGTCCACCTGCCTTGGGACCCAGGAATAGTATCATATCCCGAAGGGATAAGATCAGGATCACTAAAAAGGGGGATAGCGATCGGTGGGGAAGGAAAGGAGGGATTTCCTTCCTCCCCCTTTGACCAACGACCCTAGGGCCTTGGAGGGCAAGCCACCAGCCCCCCCCCCCCCCCACGCCTATATAATGGTGGGGGTGTTGGGGGCAGCCGCCCTTCGACTCTTGCATGTTACCTCTCCCAACTCGTCCCACGTTTCACCGGTACGCGCTTGGCGAAGACCTGCCGGAGTTCCGCTGCCACCGCCACGCCATCGTGTTGGTTCAGATCTCATCTACCTCCTCTCCCTCCCTTGCTGGATCAAGAAGGAGAGGACGCCGCCGAGCAGTACGTGTGCTAAAGTCGGAGGTGCCGCACGTGCGGTACTTGGATCAGATTGGATCTCAACGCGAGTACGACTACGCCAACCACGATCTCTAGATCGTTAACGCTTTCGGTCTACAAGGGTATGTAGACACCACTCTCCTCTCGTAGATGTGCATCTCCTAGATTGATCTTGGTGAGCGTAGAAATTTTTTTTGTTTCCCATGCAACGTTCCGCAACACTTTTTTTACCACAATTCCTCATGGATAAGCAAAGAAGCTTCTATGCTCAACGAAGGCAAAAAATATGGAATGGACCCTCACCCTCAAGTAGGCTTCCATTCTAAGGGAAAAGCTTACACAAAAGTTTCCTTGGTTGTCACTTTCTGTGATAAACTTTACCTTCATCACCAAATTACCTTGCCAAAGGATCTGCCAGCACCTCATTTGCATTATAATTGGATGGCAGCTTTGTGAACTTCTTTCACGTCATAGATGGCTTTTGATCAGTTACCATGCACCAACTAGTTTCCCTTGGATTGCCCAACAACTATATATGTTGGTCGTCTATTACATCTTTGCTTGCACTAACACTGTAACTTAATGATGTCTTGTCTTTTATTGAGGGACGAAAAATCTCTACCATTTCCCACATGAACTTAAGCAGCACATCTGTGATATCATTCTTAATGATGCTCCAAGTCTTGCGGTAGAAGATCCCCATGAATCCATCAGGCCCAGGCGCACGATCAGATGGTATCTCTTTAATAACCTCCCAAACTCGATCACTCGCCCAGGTCGTTTGTACGTCCGTCTCGTCAAGATCTGAGATTTGTTAGTACCGCTTTAGATATATTTGGGGAAGCATCGGGCTTGAGAGTTAACTATTCAAAATCATCGGCAATCCCAATTAGAGATGAGAGTACGGATCAGGCCAGAATTGAAGATATCCTGGGATGCGACATTGGATAGTTTCCTTGCAAGTACCTGGGTCTACAACTTGGAATCACTCAGCTCACCAAAGCTCAATGGCATCCTATGATCGACGCTGCTAAAAGAGTTCATCCCTGCTTGGCAACACGGCTTGATCACTCGCTCGGGTCGTTTGGTGCTCATCAAAAGTGTCATTGTTGCGAGACCTATACATCACCTCCTAGTTCTAGACACCCCGTGCTTGGCTTTTTGAGGATATAGACACATGGATGAGGGCTTTTTTCTGGGGTGGCTCGGATAAGATTCACGGTGGATTGTGCCTAGTGGCTTGGACATCAATTAGTGGCCAACAGAATTTGAAGGCTTAGGTGTGAAAAATCTGAAACTGCAAGCTCTTGCGCTACGCATCAGATGGAAATGGCTGCGTAGGACGGCTCCCAATCAACCTTGGTAAGGCATGCCACCGGTGACTGATGACTTGATGAGGAGCACCTTTGGTAGTCTTGTCCGTATCCAGCTTGGAGATGGTAGATCCACCGTTTTTGCCGTGAATGGTGGATCAATAGTTTGGCAGTATCGGCCATAGCTCCCCTGGTGGTTGATATGGTGGCTACCCGGATCGTAAACAAGAGAGGCGTGCATGATGCATTAACATATCTGAGGTAGATCATAGATGTTGGAGCCAGACTAATGCCACAAGGTCTTCAACAATCCTCTTCCCTTTGGATAGCAGTCAAACTGATTTCCCTTAGCGCAGACACTACAAATGCTATCTCTTGGAGTTGGAGTCTCTCGGGACAGTACTCTGCTTCATCAACTTATAAGATGCTTTGTGTGGGTCTGAGTCGGTTTCCTACGGTGCACTGCATCAAGAAGAGCTGGGCGCCGCTAAAATGCAAAATATTCATATGGCTAGCCGTCCAAACTGGGTCTGGAGCTTGGATAGACGTCTTCCCCATGTTTCACTTGCTGCCAAGAGGAGGACATTGTTGATCACATTTTGATGCAATGCGGCTATGCTAGAGAAACTTGGCACACATGCTTCTCTCAGCTAGGTGTTCATGTACTGGAGTCTTTGAGGGATGATACCCTGGAGGGGTGATGGCTGAAATCTCACAACGCACTACAGAAGGAAGCGAAAAAAAGTTTTGACTCGCTTGTCTTTCTTATTGCTTGGAGCCTGTGGAAAAAGCGGAATGCGAGAGTGTTTGGGAGAGTGGCACAATAGCAAACTACCGCCCAACTCGTGCATCAGATCATAGACGAGATTCAGAGTTGGCGATCCGCCGGAGCTAGGTGTTTTCATAGTTATGTGAGACATTACCTTACAATTTATTTGGGAGTTGGGTTGTATTCAGTAGCTTAATATTTCTGTGGCTTCCTGACAATTCTTGTAACTAATTTCTGCCTTCTATAAAAACATGGTATGCAATTCGCGTACGCTTGAAAAAAATGATGTCCTGTCTTTTCTACTGGTCAAATCGTACTGGCCTTGTTAATGAAATATTCACTCCGACGGTCTGACCAATCAAAGTAACAGTGCAGATTTGTGGTGTCATAGGTGAGACCAGGATTCTGATGTCAGCTGATCATTCTATCAGCAGAGCAAATCTGAACATTTTTTCCTGACAAGAAGAGCTCATCAGATGCCAGCTTAAGAAATGCAGTGCTGAAGTACGTAATCAATGTGTTGCCTGCCGACGGATGCGGCGCAGGCCCATGTCTGCAGGCGCTACAGGCGAAGCCAGGGCATGATTCACCTCAAGTAGATCGTACTCCTCCATTCTCTATATATTATTTTACCTTCCGAACTCTATTTTGAAAATGTTTTCATGAAAAATACAGACGGAATCCGACAAGTGATCGGATTTGAACAACATTTTCGTCCGCGGCGCAGATTTGTTTGATGTCGTGTCCTCCCACCAGGCCGTCACCGTGGAGAAGCAGACAGAGCTGCGTGCATGCATCGGGTAGATCGCATTAATGGAAGAACCCAAAGACAAGAGGACAAGGGAGATGTGGCGCGCCAAGAAGGGGCGATGCGCACACTCATGCCAAGGGAAATTACAGCTCCTGGCAGGGAGAAGAGAATCTTCCAATTTGGCACTTTCGATTCCCTATTTCAAATGATCACTGACGATGGGCCATATGAGTTACTGTAAGCTTGGCAGTGGGTAGAGCGAGTACGTGTCGACAGGGCGGCAGGGTGTGGGAGGGGTCTGTGCTGGCTAGGCATCGCCGTACGGTAGCAGTAATATACAGTGGCGCACCTTCGACAATTATTGGACAGGGTAGATCGATCCGTCGCCACACAGCTCACCATTTTCTCTTCGTCGTCTTCGCTCAAGCTCCAAAGCCCAGACGCAGCGCCCAGGAGATTCCCGGCATGTTTTGTTAGGTTCTGGGGCAATCCAAGCGAGGGTATTCGAGAGAGTGGATTATCACCTGTTCTTTTCTGACGGTATTTTTAGCATGGTCTGCATGCTGATACTACACAATGTAGTACTGTAGAACCGTAAGACAAATACGTGAGGCCAGGCGACATACACACCGGCGCACTAGGTCGGGAAGGAAAAACAGTGAATAGACAGTTTGACCCCTCGCAGAGCTCCACGGCTCCACCACAGAGCCGGACAGCAAAGGCACCCCTACCATGCCGGCCAGCGGCACAACCTGAATGATCATCGGCGGCACTGTCACTGTGCATCACTAGCTAGAAAGTTGAACGACTCCTTGCGTCTCCGGCCACGCCGATGCCGACGGAGCCCGGCCATGACGGCACTAACGGCTCCTTGTCTCGTACTCCCTCCGCATAACGTAGGGCATATAGATTTTCTAGAAAGTCAAACTGTACAAAGTTTGACCAAATTTTAGAGGAAACTGTTTATATCTATAATACAAAATATATACAATATGAAAATACATCTTATGATGCATCTAATGATATTTATATGGTATTCTGGATGTATATATTTTTTTGTACAAACTTGATCAAAATTTGTTAAATTTGACTTTACAAAAAATTTATACGCACTACGTTGTGAAACAGAGGGAGTAGTACCGCCGCACATGCGCTCGGGCCGCCCTCGGCCGTGCGCGGCGGTAGGCGGAAGCTGGGCGTGCTCCACGCACATGCCACGGTTCCCGGGCGGAGTGAGGGTACGTGATCGTACCGGCTTTGATCACCCGCCGCGTTGCTTTCTTTGGTGCCAATTGTTGTCGCGCGCCCACCGTTTTTACTGCTTTTCTCCGCCCGCTTGCCATCGCCCGTGCGTACGAGCACTGGACGTTTGCCGGCTGTACTCTTTCTTGGGTCTCTTGGTGCAAGTGTGGTCAGTGGACTGCTGTTGCTAGTTGTAGTCCATGGTAGGTATAGGATAGGACATTGGGACTGTAGGGGCATGGCGGATGCCTCATTTGGAGAAGCAGCACCATAACCGCGCATGTGAGCCGTGCACGCACGCGCGGATAACCAACCGCCCGTGTCTCGGGGGTGAATGGCACGAGCTCAAGTGCGAGTTTAACCATGTTCAGGGTGAATGACGAGCAGAAAAGGGCCATCGGCTCGGCTCCGAGGCGTGCACGCGGCATGCATTGCCTCTCAGATACTTTGGACAGGCGATCGAGGAAGCCCGTGCGGCGACGTGGGTACGTACGTCGTACGGTACGGGCGAATTTACCATGAGTCCCGGCCCATATACTTGCATGCTATTCATTTGCCCATATGCTTGCATGCTATTCATTTGTAGGCATTCCAAGCTTTGGAGGCATTCAAGACCCAACATGACAGCAAGTCCTTCAACCTCTTCCATTTTTGGATGGTCATCAATGGGGAGGAGAAGTTCAAGGCGCAATATGCCGCCGCCAAGGCGCGTGGGGGGAGGAAATTGTCGATGAGCATGGGGAGGGCGAGAAGCCACGGCCGCGGGGGAATACGAACTCCAAGAAGGAGGACAAGCGCGATGCGGCGTCGATTGCCTTGCATGCCACTTTGGAGGGCATGATGAGAAAGAAGGACACAAGGGAGAAGAAGCGCCGGCAAGACAAGGAAGAGCAAATGAACGTCTTCATGAAGATCCAAAGGAGGCTTGAGCTCGATGCGGAGAAGCAAGCCAAGATGCTCGAGATGAAGGCCGAGAAGCAAGCGAAGATGATCGAGATCGAGGCTGCCAATGTCAAGACCAAGGCAAAAGAAGTGGTGCTCGCTACCATGATGACGGGGGTGAAAAACAAGAAGGTGGACTTGAACACTGTGTCGCCGAGGAAGAGGCCATGGTTCGAGAAGATGCAGGCCGACATGCTCAAGTTCGATGACGAGTGATCTATGGCGGAGAACGCAATCTTTTTTTGTATGCCGGCAAGTGTGCTGGCATGACCACGGCCGAGATGGCATGGTCGAACTTGCGCCCCTTTTTTGTGTGCGGGCATGTGTGTCGGCCGCTGGCAAATGCGATAGCATGAACTATGTGGTGGGTTTTTTAGGCTGGCATGTATACCGGCCGCTGGCATGGCACCGGCATAAACTCTTGCGATGGCATGGCTGTTGGCATGATTTATGGCCGTGGGCCTTTTAAAACTTTAAAATTTATGTGCGGACATAAAATGGGTCGACGCATTGAGCGCATGATCAGTCCAGACATAAAACGAGGCGGACGACGAGCGAGCGACCGACATAAACAAACAAAAAATTGGACAAAACGTGCATCCGTTTGAATCGAGTTGCTCTAACCGCTCCTTGCCCGTACCGTCCCGACCGCACATGCGTGCGCTGGGCGGCCGCTGGGTGTGGCCGCCCGCGCGCCCGCTAGCCACCCAGGCCGTGCGCGGCGGTAGACTGGCGGGCATGATACACGCACATGCCACGGTTTCCAGGGAGTGAGTGTACGTGATCGTATCGGCCATGATCACCCGCCGCGTTGCTTTCTGTGGTGCCAATTGTTGTCTGGCGCCTATCGTTTTTACTGCTTTTCTCCTCCCGGTTGCCATCGACCGTGCGTACGTGCACTGAACGTTTGCCGGCTGTTTCTTGGGTCTATTGGTGCAAGTGTGGTCAGTGGACTGCTGTTGCTAGTTGTAGTCCATGGTAGGTATAGGATAGGACATTGGGACTGTAGGGGCATGGCGGATGCCTCATTTGGAGAAGCAGCACCATAACCGCGCATGTGAGCCGTGCACGCACGCGCGGATAACCAACCGCCCGTGTCTCGGGGGTGAATGGCACGAGCTCAAGTGCGAGTTTAACCATGTTCAGGGTGAATGACGAGCAGAAAAGGGCCATCGGCTCGGCTCCGAGGCGTGCACGCGGCATGCATTGCCTCTCAGATACTTGGACAGGCGATCGAGGAGCCACCGTGCGGCGCGTGGGTACGTACGTCGTACGGTACGGGCGAATTTACCATGAGTCCCGGCCCATATACTTGCATGCTATTCATTTGCCCATATGCTTGCATGCTATTCATTTTAGGCATTCCAAGCTTTGGAGGCATTCAAGACCAAATGACACAAGTCCTTCAACCTCTTCCATTTTTGGATGGTCATCAATGGGGAGGAGAAGTTCAAGGCGCAATATGCCGCCGCCAAGGCGCGTGGGGGGAGGAAATTGTCGATGACATGGGGAGGCGAGAAGCCACGGCCGCGGGGGAATACGAACTCCAAGAAGGAGGACAAGCGCGATGCGGCGTCGATTGCCTTGCATGCCACTTTGGAGGGCATGATGAGAAAGAAGGACACAAGGGAGAAGAAGCGCCGGCAAGACAAGGAAAGCAAATGAACGTCTTCATGAAGATCCAAAGGAGCTTGAGCTCGATGCGGAGAAGCAGCCAAGATGCTCGAGATGAAGGCCGAGAAGCAAGCGAAGATGATCGAGATCGAGGCTGCCAATGTCAAGACCAAGGCAAAGAGTGGTGCTCGCTACCATGATGACGGGGGTGAAAAACAAGAAGGTGGACTTGAACACTGTGTCGCCGAGGAAGAGGCCATGGTTCGAGAAGATGCAGGCCGACATGCTCAAGTTCGATGACGAGTGATCTATGGGGAGAACGCAATCTTTTTTGTATGCCGGCAAGTGTGCTGGCATGACCACGGCCGAGATGGCATGGCGAACTTGCGCCCCTTTTTTGTGTGCGGGCATGTGTGTCGGCCGCTGGCAAATGCGATGCATGAACTATGTGGTGGGTTTTTTAGGCTGGCATGTTATACCGGCCGCTGAGCATGGCACCGGCATAACTCTTGCATGGCATGGCTGTTGGCATGATTTATGGCCGTGGGCCTTTTAAACTTAAAATTTATTGGCGGACATAAAATGGGTCGACGCATTGAGCGCATGATCGTCCAGACATAAAACGAGGCGGACGACGAGCGAGCGCCCGACATAAACAAACAAAAAATTGGACAAAACGTGCATCCGTTTGAATCGAGTTTGCTCTAACCGCTCCTTGCCCGTACCGTCCCGACCGCACATGCGTGCGCTGGCGGCCGCTGGGTGTGGCCGCCCGCGCCCCGCTAGCCACCCAGGGCCTGCGCGGCGGTAGACTGGCGGGCATGATACACGCACATGCCACGGTTTCCAGGAGTGAGTGTACGTGATCGTATCGCGCCATGATCACCCGCCGCGTTGCTTTCTGTGGTGCCAATTGTTGTCTGGCCCCTATCGTTTTTACTGCTTTTCTCCTCCGTTGCCATCGACCGGGCGTACGTGCACTGAACGTTTGCCGGCTGTTTTTCTGGGTCTATTGGTGCAAGTGTGGTCAGTGGAGCTGCTGTTGCTAGTTGTAGTCCATGGTAGGTATAGGATAGGACATTGGGACTGTAGGGGCATGGCGGATGCCTCATTTGGAGAAGCAGCACCATAACCGCGCATGTGAGCCGTGCACGCACGCGCGGATAACCAACCGCCCGTGTCTCGGGGTGAATGGCACAGCTCAAGTGCGAGTTTAACCATGTTCAGGGTGAATGACGAGCAGAAAAGGGCCATCGGCTCGGCTCCGAGGCGTGCACGCGGCATGCATTGCCTCTCAGATACTTTGGACAGGCGATCGAGGAAGCCCGTGCGGCGACGTGGGTACGTACGTCGTACGGTACGGGCGAATTTACCATGAGTCCCGGCCCATCATTCACAACGTCTCGGGAACACCGGAGCGGCGGCCGATGGCCGATGCATCGTTCGTCGGCGGGAAAGAGGAAGACGTACGAACGGAACGGCGAGCGCACGGGGCGAAGACGGCAGCACCCGCCCACCACCGAGGCCCTTGTCTCGTGATAGATAAGATTGTATCATTCTCAAAGTAGGAGAAGAAAGTACGGTACGGGCAAATCGATAAGTACTTTGGACAGGCGATTCTCAAAGTAGGAGAAGATTGTATCATTCTCGTGATAGATAAGTACTTTGGACAGGCGATCGAGGAAGCCCGTGCGGCGACGTGGGTATGTACGGTACGGGCAAATTTACCATAAGTCCTGGCCCATCATTCACATCGTCTTGGGAACACCGGAGCGGCGGCCGAGGGCCGACGCATCGTTCGTCGGCGGGACAGCGAGCGCACGGGGCGGAGACGGCAGCACCCGCCCCCCACCGAGGCCCTTGTCTCGTGCCGCGGCGAGCGTGCGTGCGTCGAACAGTCATTGCTCCCGGCTGCTGTGATAGCCAACACAAGGACAGAAGCGGTGATCGTGCGTTCGGCTCCCGTTAGAGCAACTCCAACCGGCTGATCCAAACTGTCCACGTGTGTCCGTTCGAGTCAAAACGGACCAAAGCGTCAGCCTAACGCGCGGATCCAAATCCAAACCGCGTCCTTTCGGTGTTTATTTGGACGCATTTCAGGCCCAAATATGTGCCTGGTTTGCGTCCACGCGGACACAAAACGGACATTGCGCGCGTCCTCTCGGTTTCCACCGTGTCCCTACCGGCCGCCCAACCACCGCCCGCGGTCCTATTAAACGTGGCCACCTACCTCGGGCTGGCCTGACAGTGGGTGGAAGCTACGGCTCGCCGTCCTTTTTAATGCAGGTGTGGGGGAGGGGGGGCTCATCCACTTCCATCCCCCGTCTACATCTGGCCACGCTTGCTCCCTCGCCGGTTACGAGAAACCCTAGCGTGCCATGGACTTCTTTAGCGGCAAGGGCAAGGGTAAGTTCTGCCCCGGCGCGAGCTCGTCCCGCGCGCCGCCGCCGCCACGGGAGAGGGATCAGCTGTACATACTAGTGCACTAGGCACGGTGGCGCTGGCAGTACCGCCAGCCAGTGAAGGGCGCTATGTTAGTGGATATCTTGCGTTGGGCCATGAATCAGGCAGATTCCGGCGATGCTGGACAGAGGGCAAGATTGGCCAAGTACATGGACTACAGGGCTCCTCAAGACCAGCGTGCTGCATTGTTCTGGACTAGGACGTTGTTGGCGCCGGACGATAGGCGACCGTGTAAGACCCATTGTTCTTGACGAACATGATGAGGACTAGATTGCGACTGATGCGGTGGAAGCGGTGGAGGAAGAAACGAAGATGGCTACGGCCCTCCGCTGCTCGAAGCGCCTGCAAGGCCGTCGCGACTAGGATTAGGTGTGTGTAAACTAGTTTTATCCCAATCCCTACCACCGATGTAAACAAAAAAGGACCATAAGAACCCTTGAATCCATCTGACCGGAACCGATGGATTCAAGGGTTCATCGACCGTGTTTCCCCTACACCAATCCCCCGCCCCGATATGTTCAATCCCCTCCCAGACGCTCCAATCTTGTCCGCAAATGAAATCTACCGTGACACGAAAGCAGTAAATCGAGAGCAGGGGCTTACCGCCATTGCTGATGCACTAGTCAATACGGTGCTCGCCGCCGCCTAGGATCGTCTTGCAGTCAATCGCTCCTATGCTCACCGCCGTCAGTGTGAGTGGGGAAGAGAGGAGAGAGAACGGTGAGGGAACGAAGGTGAGGGTAATTTATGACGCGGCTTCGGGAAACAACGCGACTTCTTGAGACCGCATCCACGCGTGCAACCGCTCAAGCCCATGTGCCATGGGTTGCACCGCTCGGGCCTGGCTCTGAAAAAACGGCCGATTCGGCCGTTCCTCTGGATGCGGCCCAGAGGCGCTTTTAAGTTCCGTGCGGGCCAATTTTTTATGCGATTCGAGCAACCAAACAGACCAAAAACTGTCAGTGCGGGTCTGGCCGAGCCTAATGCAGGCTACTAAACATGTCCATAGTGTTTTTCCATTTGTTTGTGTGCATTGTTGCTATCCGGCCACAGTAGAATTCGTTTCAGGATTGTATGATTTTCAAAGGCGGGGAACAAGTAAATAACTACTATGGAAAAAGCTAGTGGTGAACCGACCGATCTTTCCTCTCGCATTCGTCACGTTCTACACTTGAGACACATTTTGATGGACCAGCGCACCGCTTCTCTCCTTCATTCCTATCTCTAATGAAATGGCCGCATATTTTTCTCTCCTATCCATGCGTTGAATCTCATCTGACCATGCAGAGCACTATGTACTGCAGTTTTTGCAACGGAGCACCTGCTTCGAAAAGGCATACCGCAACAAATGGGGTGATGCAGAGTCCACGGGGTGCTCTTTCCATTGCAGCCGTTAGTGTTCTTGCAAGTTTTCGCAACAACAGTCTCGTTGCAAGAATACATAGAAGAAGCTAGAGATGTTGGGTCCTATTGCAATGGAGGTTTTGCAACAAGAGTCTTGTTACAGAAAAATAAGAGAAGACGTTTTGCATCAAGGGTCTTGTTACAGAAAAATAGAGAAAAGTTTTATAACAGGGGTCTTGTTGCAGTAAATTAAAGAAGAGAATATTTTGCAACAGAGGCCTTGTTGCAGAAAATTAGAGAAGAAGAGATTGTAACATGGCTTTTGTTGCAGAAAGTTAGAGAAGAAGAGGTTTCAGAACAAAAGTATTGTTGCAGGAAATTAGAGAAGAAGAACGGACGACTCGCCTTGTACAATCGGACGGCTCGCGAAGCGACGGATCTTTTTACAGTCCAACTACTATTACAGTCACGCCAACACTTGTCGTCGTGTGAAGGATAGCAATATATAGCATGATATGATGACGATGCTAGGATAACTGGATAAGGCGATTCCTTTTTTTTCAATCAAAGAAAAAAAGGGAGGAGATTCCACGTACCACCACCGTGCGGCGTAGCAAAACAGCTCACGTGGGTGATGCGATGTGCCTCTTGCGCGCCCATGAAATCGTGATGATGCCCGCGAGCTCGTGAAAAATAATTCAAACCCTGCCCCTGTGAAAAATACTCCAAATTCAAACCCTGTTTTTTTGTTCTTTTTTGCTTTTGCGGAAACAAACCCTGTTGATTGATGAGATAGTTTAGAAGTTCAAAACAAGAACGACACGCATGTGACACGTCTAAGCTGACATCTCAAGAGAAACGCATCACTGTGCCAACGATGGAGTACCATGAACAGTCATGCGTCAATTGCGTGGTAAGGAAAAAGGTGGTGAATGCATGGCCACCGAAGGAATAGCTAGGTACGTACGGTGATGGCCGAGCTGAACTGAAGTGATGGTGCGCCCTACAATATCACATGCAAAAGTGAACCTCATGATTACATGCACGATTCGAGTATGTGCTCGCCAAAACTTTTCATAAAATTGCTGATTACAGTGCACAGTTGGCCGCTGTACAAACGCCTCCGCCCGCCGGCCAACTTGTAACTTGGAATGATCGTTCTTGTTGCTAGAGCAGTAGAACACGAGAACGGAAAAAAACACAATAAAGTTTTTGTAGCCTTTATTTATGTTTTGCCTCACCGGGAAACACAATGGATGCCTTTGATATATTGGTACTGTTTTTTTTTGTTGAAAGGTATATTGGTACTGTTTTTTTATCAAAGGTCAACGGGCGTTAAGCCTGCTTGAACATATCCCATTAAGCTACAAACACAGCCGACGAGGTTTTTCCCCAGCGGCGGCTCAGGTTATGTTTCCTCTCGGCGATCCCGTCGCCGCTGCGTCTTCAGAGCATTTGCAACCGGACCTCTCAAATCCGTTTTATACGTTCGGACAGGCCGTTCGGTCACGATTTTTTATCCAGACGGTTCCCTCAAACGGTCCTCAAATGCCTGGACAGACCGGCACCCCATATCCAGGCCAAATATGGAGCGGATATGGGGGCGCCCGGGCACGCCCGCCACATCGGCCTGACGGCGTGGCCCCACACGGAAACGCCCAGAAACCCAGCGGTTCGACGGACGCCGCGTCCGTTAGCGCGGTGTGAACACCGTGTGGCGCCGCTCCGGCTCGCCGTCCAAGACGAAATCCGGCTATTTAAGCCGGCCGGCGTCCCGCAACCCTAACCCATCCCCCTCCTCCCTCTCCGCGCCGCTTGTCCGAGCCCATCCACCACCTCCCTCTCCCGCTCCGGCACTCCGCCATGATCCGGAGCAAGATCACCTACTATGCCATGCTGACGCTGGAGCGCCGCTACGAGATCCAGCAGCAGATCCGGGCGAGGGAAGCCGCGCGCGCCGCCCGCATCGCTGTCGGGATGTCTTCGGACTCGCCGGAGCCGGAGGAGGAGGAGGAGCAGCCGTGGGAAGAGGAGAAGGAGGAGGAGATGGCTCCGATGGAGGTGGAGGAGGCGGAGGAGCCGGACCAGCAGGTGCCGGCCTTCAACATGGAGAAGGCGGAGGTGGAGTTCACCGTCACCCAGTCCGACGAGATGGCCGAGCAGCAGGCCATCCTGGAGTCCATCCAGGATGAGGCCTATGTGAAGGCCAACCGGGCGTTCCTCCGGCGGGAGCAGGCAGAGTCCGACGCGCTCTTCGCCGAGCTCGACACGGAGATAGAGGCGGAGGAGGCCGGAGCGGAGCAGCCGGAGGCGCCGGAGGAGCTGGAGCTGCAGCTGCCGCCCATGCTGCCGGAGCCGGGCACGGAGATCGTCGTGATCTCTGACGAGGGGTAGGTAGGATCGACGTAGTACGTAGGTTCTATATCCTTTTGCATGTCCAGATGTCCAGATGCAACAAATAAAATTTGAGATGTGCCCGATCACTGCCCGCGGACGTTTGAGGGGGCGGATTTGCTATATGTGGTTGTAGATGCTCTTACCATCCAGCTTCTCCCCTCGCTGATCCCTAGCCGATCTCCTGGCCGTTCTCACACCTCACCGAGTGGTCCGCCCCTCAGCCGTTCTCCCTGGTGGGTTTCAACGGCGAAGACATCAAACACAGTCTTTCCGAACGTTCTCTCATGGGGTACTTCTCCTGGTGACCGAGGTGACTTCTTAGATAAGTTGGATCTTCATGACGAGGATTTCGATGATGTGACCGTGGTTATTGAAAAACATTAAACCCATTAAGGGTGTGATCAAATCGCCGTTTCATGAACGATTACAGGTGCGAAACATCCAGGCTGAAAAGTATAACGTGCATCTCGGTTTGTTGGTTGTTTAGATCCTGAAAAAACGGTCGGTTTGTGCCTTCCACCTGGAAAAATAATACACACCTCCCATGCTCCGTCTTTTTGCCTGGATTTTACGGGCACCCAATTTAATAGGGATGGAAGAGGTTAGAGCATCTATAGCCGGACTTTGGCAAATCCACCCCACAATACACTCACGGGCGTGTCCACGGACAGCGTCGGACAACCACACACCTCAAATCCAAACTCTCAAATTCATGCAAATCCATGCACGTTCATCATACACGTGAATGTCACACGTAAATTAAAGTTCTTCGTACCGAAATTACATAGTTCAAACTTAAAATTTATTTGAAGTACACAATTCAAACATTAGTTCTTTGGTTTTCATTGTGGGTTCACATATGCGCGTGCACCTGATGATCTTGAGGATTCTGATGCATCTACAGAAAATTCATAAGCTGATTTGCATCTTGATTTTCCGAGATGTGGACTTGTTCTCCATGCGCTTCAAAATCATTGGTTTGGGCTACCCCATCACCGTCGTCCTCGACAATCATACTGTGCAAACTTACATAACATGTCATCAGCTACCACAAAGTCTCTGATTCCCACATCATTCCAGCACCACGAACAATTCTCCAACGAGTTTGAAGCACTCTGAATGCCCTCTCCACATCCCTCAAGCTGCTTCCTATATTGATGCAAAGTGGCTTTGTTTGTTGCCTTGGGGTTCGGATGTGGTCTTCAAAAACGCGCTGCACTGAGGATAGCTACCATCGGCAAGATAGTACCCCATGTTGTAGTCGCGGCCATTGACAGTATAGTTGCACAGCAACAATTCCCCATTGCAAAGTCTCCTAAACACGGGAGATCACTCAAGCACATTGATGTTGTTGTGAGATCCCGACATTCCAAAGAAAGAATGCCAAATCCATAAGTCATGTGATGCCACTGCTTCTAGTATGATGGTGACCTCTTTGGTGTGACCTTGGTACATTTCGCGCAAACCTTTACGGCAGTTCTTCCATTGCCAATGCATGCAATCAATTGAATCGAGCATACCTAAAAAACCTCTTGCCTCTCCAATAGCCAACAAAGTTTTTTGTATCCTGCACATTTGGTTCTCTCAGATACTCTGCTCCAAACACTTGCACCATGGCGCGGGCAAACCTCACAGTGGACTTAAAGCATGTGCTCTCCCCCATTCCGTCCATCCCACCAACGGCATCGGTGGCAGTATCGAGTGCAAGCATCCTCAAAGCCGCTGCGCATTTTAATGAAAGTTGCCCGCAACAATCCCTAGTGAGCATGAAGTAGTCATCGTGTGCCTACACTACCTCCACAACGCGCAAAACCAATTGTTTGCACATACGAAAACAGCGACGAAACAATGGATCATCAGGGAAAGTTGGGTCCGGAGCAAAGTAGTCCTTATAGAGTAGCCGTGCTTCAGAGATCTATCTCGATTAATAACTCTTTTCCCTTTGATCTAGCCCTTGAAGTTGAGAATGTGCTTCACCTCCCAGTCCATTTCCTATTGCATGCTCAGATCGTATCGTCTTCTTCGTTCGAATTCGACAAATCGAAGAACTCGTTTTGAATCATTTCATCAAGCTCTGTGGGTCCATACTCCTTGTCAGACGAACAATCGAAATCCATCATTTTGCCTACGAATACATCACAAAAACCTGGCCGGACAACATGTCGAACACATAGAGGGCAAGGTGCACTTCGAGAGTTGCCAGTCATACCGTGGTGGCGTCTGAAGGAAATATGCCCTAGAGGCAATAATAAAGTTATTATTTATATTTCCTTATATCATGATAAATGTTTATTATTCATGCTAGAATTGTATTAAACCGGAAACTTGATACATGTGTGGATACATAGACAAAACACGGAGTCCCTAGTAAGCCTCTACTAGACTAGCTCGTTAATCAAAGATGGTTAAGTTTCCTAACCATAGACATGTGTTGTCATTTGATGAATGGGATCACATCATTAGGAGAATGATGTGATGGACAAGACCCATCCGTTAGCTTAGCATAATGATCGTTAAGTTTTATTGCTATTGCTTTCTTCATGACTTATACATATTCCTTTGACTATGAGATTATGCAACTCCCGGATACCGGAGGAATACCTTGTGTGCTATCAAACGTCACAACGTAACTGGGTGATTATAAAGATGCTCTACAGGTATCTCCGAAGGTGTTTGTTGGGTTGGCATAGATCGAGATTAGGATTTGTCACTCCGAGTATCAGAGAGGTATCTCTGGGCCCTCTCGGTAATGCACATCATGATAAGCCTTGCAAGCAATGTGACTAATGAGTTAGTTATGGGATGATGCATTACGGAACGAGTAAAGAGACTTGCCGGTAATGAGATTGAACTAGGTATGAAGATACCGACGATCGAATCTCAGGCAAGTAACATACCGATGACAAAGGGAATAACGTATGTTGTCATTGCGGTTTGACCGATAAAGATCTTCATAGAATATGTAGGAACCAATATGAGCATCCAGGTTCCGCTGTTGGTTATTGATCGGAGATGTGTCTCGGTCATGTCTACATAGTTCTCGAACCCGTAGGGTCCGCACGCTTAACGTTCGATGACGATTTGTATTATGAGTTATGTGTTTTGGTGACCGAAGATTGTTCGGAGTCCTGGATGAGATCACAGACATGATGAGGAGTCTCAAAATGGTCGAGAGGTAAAGATTGATATATTGGAAGGTTACATTCGGACACCGGAATGGTTCCGGAGTGGTTCAGGTATTTTTCGGAGTACCGAGGGGTTACCGGAACCCCCCGGGAAAGTTATGGGCCACATGGGCCTTGAGGTGGAGGCACACCAGCTCACAAGGGGCTGGTGCGCCCCCCACTTGGAAGGGGTCCGAATTTGAGTGGGGAAGGGGGCGGCGCCCCCCTTTCCTTCTCCTTCTCCCTCTCCTTTCCCCTTTCCCTCTCCGGTAAAAGGAAGGGGGGTCCGAATTGGACTTGGAGTCCTAGTAGGACTCCTCCCCACTTGGGGGCGCGCCTTGGCCGGCCTCCTCCCCTCTCCCTCCTTTATATACGTGGGAGGGGGTGCCTCTAGACACACCAATTGTTCTTAGCCGTGTGCGGCGCCCCCCTCCACCGTTTACTCCTCCAGTCATATTGTCGTAGTGCTTAGGCGAAGCCCTGCGCGGATCACTTCACCATCACCGTCACCACGCCGTCGTGCTGACGAAACTCTCCCTCAACACATTGCTGGATCAAGAGTTCGAGAGACGTCATCGAGCTGAACGTGTGCAGAACTCGGAGGCGCCGTACGTTCGGTGCTTGATCGGTTGAATCGAGAAGACGTTCGACTACATCAACTGCGTTAAGCTAACGCTTCCGCTTTCGGTCTACGAGGGTACGTGGACACACTCTCCCCCTCTCGTTGCTATGCATCTCCTAGATAGATCTTGCGTGAGCGTAGGAATTTTTTTGAAATTGCATGCTCCGTTCGCCAACAGTGGCATCCGAGCCAGGTCTATGCGTAGATGATATGCACGAGTAGAACACAAAGAGTTGTGGGCGATAATAGTCATACTGCTTACCACCAACGTCTTACTTTGATTCGTCGGTATTGTTGGATGAAGCGGCCCGGACCGATATTACATGACCGTGTTCATGAGACTGGTTCTACCGATGTGCTTTGCACACAGGTAGCTGGCGGATGTCAGTTTCTCCAACTTTAGTTGAATCGAGTTCGACTACGGCCGGTCCTTGTTGAAGGTTAAAACAACACACTTGACAAAAAATTGTTGTGGTTTTGATGCGTAGGTAAGAACGGTTCTTGCTAGAAGCCCGTAGCAGCCACGTAAAACTTGCAACAACAAAGTAGAGGACATCTAACTTGTTTTTGCAGGGCATGCTGTGATGTGATATGGTCAAGACATGATGTGATATACGTTATTGTATGAGATGATCATGTTTTGTAAAAGTTATCGGCAACTGGCAGGAGCCTTATGGTTGTCGCTTTATTGTATGAAATGCAATCGCCATATAATTGCTTTACTTTATCACTATGCGGTAGCGATAGTCGTAGTAGCAATAGTTGGCGAGACGACAACGACGCTACGATGGAGATCAAGGTGTCAAGCCGGTGATGATGGAGATCATGACGGTGCTTTGGAGATGGAGATCAAAGGCACAAGATGATGATGGCCATATCATGTCACATATTTTGATTGCATGTGATGTTTATCTTTTATACATCTTATTTTGCTTAGTACGGCGGTAGCATTATAAGATGATCCCTCACTAAAATTTCAAGGTATAAGTGTTCTCCCTGAGTATGCACCGTTGCGAAAGTTCTTCGTGCTGAGACACCACGTGATGATCGGGTGTGATAGGCTCTACGTTCACATACAACGGGTACAAGACAATTTTGCACATGCGGAATACTCGGGTTAAACTTGACGAGCCTAGCATATGCAGATATGGCCTCGGAACACTGAGACCGAAAGGTCGAACGTGAATCATATAGTAGATATGATCAACATAGAGATGTTCACCATTGAAAACTACTCCATCTCATGTGATGATCGGACATGGTTTAGTTGATTTGGATCAGGGATCATTTAGATGACTCGAGGGATGTCTATCTAAGTGGGAGTTCTTAAGTAATATGATTAATTGAACTTAATTTATCATGAACTTAGTCCTGGTAGTATTTGCAAATTATGTTGTAGATCAATAGCTCGCGTATAGCTCCCCTGTTTTATTTTTGATATGTTCCTAGAGAAAACTAAGTTGAAAGATGATAGTAGCAATGATGCGGACTGGGTCCGTGATCTGAGGAATATCCTCGTTGCTGCACAGAAGAATTATGTCCTTGATGCACCGCTAAGTGACAGACCTATTGCAGGAGCAGATGCAGACATTATGAATGTTTGGCAAGCTCGATATGATGACTACTTGATAGTTTAGTGCACCATGCTTTACGGCTTAGAACCGAGACTTCAAAAATGTTTTGAACGACACGGAGCATATAAGATGTTTCAAAGAGCTGAAATTGGTATTTCAGACTCATGCCCGTGTGAAGAGGTATGAGACCTCTGACAAGTACTTTGCCTACAAGATGGAGGAGAATAGCTCAGCTAGTGAGCATGTGCTCAAAATGTCTGGGTACTACAATCGCTTGAATCAAGTGGGAGTTAATCTTCCAGATAAGATAGTGATTGACAGAGTTCTCTAGTCACTATCACCAAGTTACTAGAACTTCATGATGAACTATAATATGCAAGGGATGACGAAAACGATTCCCAAGCTCTTCGCAATACTGAAATCGGCGAAGGTAGAAATCAAGAAAAAGCATCAAGTGTTGATGGTTGACAAGACCACTAGTTTCAAGAAAAAGGGCAAGGGAAAGAAAGGGAACTTCGAGAAGAATGACAAGCAAGTTGTCACTCCCATGAAGAAACCCAAAGCTGGACCCAAGCCTGAAATTGAGTGCTTATACTGCAAAGGAAATGGTTACTGGAAGCAGAACTGTCCCAAATACTTGGCGGATAAGAAGGATGGCAAAGTGAACAAAGGTATATTTGATATACATGTTATTTATGTGTATTTTACTAGTGTTCATAGTAGCCCCTGTGTATTTGATACCGGTTCAGTTGCTAACATTAGTAACTCAAAACAGGAGTTGCAAAATGAACAGAGACTAGTTAATGACGAGGTGACGATGTGTGTTGGAAGTGATTCCAAGGTTGATAAGATCACCATCGCACACTGCCTCTACCTTCGGGATTAGTGTTGGACGTAAATAAATGTTATTTGGTGTTTGCGTTGAGCATGAATATGATTGGATCATGTTTATTGCGATACGGTTATTCATTTAACTCAGAGAATAATTGTTGTTCTGTTTACATGAATAAAACCTTCTATGGTCATACACTCAATATAAATGGTTTATTGAATCTCGATCTTAGTGATACACATATTCATAATATTGATGCCAAAAGATGCAAAGTTGATAATGATAGTGCAACATATTTGTGGCACTGCCGTTTAGGTCATATTGGTGTAAAGCGCATGAAAAAACTCCATGCAGATGGACTTTTGGAATCACTTGATTATGAATCATTTGATACTTGCGAACCATGCCTCATGGGCAAGATGACTAAAACTCTGTTCTCTGGAACAATGGAGCGAGCTAATGACTTATTGGAAATAATACATACCGATGTATGCGGTCCGATGAGTGTTGAAGCTCGCGGCGGGTATCGTTATTTTCTGACCTTCACAGATGATTTGAGCAGATATGGGTATATCTACTTGATGAAACATAAGTCTGAAACATTTGAAAAGTTCAAAGAATTTCAGAGTGAAGTAGAAAATCATCGTGACAAGAAAATAAAAGTTTCTACGATCTGATCGCGGAGGCGAATATTTGAGTTACGAGTTTGGCCTTCATTTAAAACAATGTGCAATAGTTTCACAACTCACGCCACCAGGAACACCACAACATAATGGTGTGTCCGAACGTCGTAACCGTACTTTATTAGATATGGTGCGATCTATGATGTCTCTTACGGATTTACCACTGTCGTTTTGGGGTTATGCATTAGAGACAGCTACATTCACGTTAAATAGGGCACCATCTAAATCTGTTGAGATGACACCGTATGAACTGTGGTTTGGCAAGAAACCTAAGCTGTCGTTTCTTAAAGTTTGGGGTTGCGATGCTTATGTGAAAAAGCTTCAGCCTGATAAGCTCGAACCCAAATCGGAGAAGTGCATCTTCATAGGATACCCAAAAGAAACTGTTGGGTACACCTTCTATCACAGATCCGAAGGCAAGATCTTTGTTACTAAGAATGGATCCTTTCTAGAGAAGGAGTTTCTCTCGAAAGAAGTGAGTGGGAGGAAAGTAGAACTTGATGAGGTAATTGTACCTTCTCTCGAATTGGAGAATAGCTCATCACAGAAAATAGTTCCCGTGATGCCTACACCAATTAGTGAGGAAGCTAATGATGATGATCATGAAACTTCAGATCAAGTTTCTACAGAACCTCGTAGGTCAACCAGAGTATGTTCCGCACCAGAGTGGTACGGTAATCCTGTTCTGGATGTCATGTTACTAGACCATGACGAACCTATGAACTATGAGAAAGCGATGATGAGCCCAGATTCCGCGAAATGGCTTGAGGCCATGAAATCTGAGATGGGATCCATGTATGAGAACAAAGTGTGGACTTTGGTTGACTTGCCCAATGATCGGCAAGCCATAAAGAATAAATGGATCTTCAAGAGGAAGACGGACGCTGATGATAGTGTTACTGTCTACAAAGCTCGACTTGTCGAAAAAGGTTTTCGACAAGTTCAAGGTGTTGACTACGATGAGATTTTCTCACTCATATCGATGCTTAAGTCTGTCCGAATCATGTTAGCAATTGCCGAAATTTTATAAAATCTGGCAAATGGATGTCAAAACTGCATTCCTTAATGGATTTATTAAAGAAGAGTTGTATATGATGCAACCAGAAGGTTTTGTCGATCCTAAAGGTGCTAACAAAGTGTGCAAGCTCCAGCAATCCATCTATGGACTGGTGCAAGCATCTCGGAGTTGGAATATACGCTTTGATGAGGTGATCAAAGCATATGCTTTTGTACAGACTTACGGTGAAGCCTGTATTTACAAGAAAGTGAGTGGGAGCTCTGTAGCATTTCTGATATTATATATGGATGACATATTGTTGATCGAAAATGATATAGAATTTCTGGATAGCATAAAAGGATACTTGAATAAGAATTTTTCAATAAAAGACCTCGATGTAGCTACTTACGTATTGAGCATCAAGATCTATAGGGATAGATCGAGACGCTTAATAGGACTTTCACAAAGCACATACCTTGACAAAGTTTTGAAGTTGTTCAAAAAGGATCAGTCAAAGAAAGAGTTATTGCCTATATTCAAGGTATAAAGTTGAGTAAGACTCAAAGCATGACCACGGCAGAAGATAGAGAGAGAATGAAAGTCATTCCCTGTGCCTCAGCCATAGGTTCTATAAAGTATGCCATGCTGTATACCAGACCTATTATGTACCTTGCCATGAGTTTGGCAAGGGGGTACAATAGTGATCCAGGAGTAGATCACTGGACAGCGGTCAAAATTATCCTTAGGTACCTAAAGAGGACTAAGGAAATATTTCTCGGTTATGGAGGTGACAAAGAGTTCATCGTAAAGGGTTACGTCGATGCAAGCTTTGACACTGATCCGGATGACTCTGAATCTCAATCTGGATACATATTGAAAGTGGGAGCAATTAGCTAGAGTAGCTCCATGCAGAGCATTGTAGACATAGAAATTTGCAAAAATATATACGGATCTGAATGTGGCAGACCCGTTGACTAAACTTCTCTCACAAGCAAAATATGATCACACCTTAGTACTCTTTGGGTGTTAATCACATAGCGATGTGAACTATATTATTGACTCTAGTAAACCCTTTGGGTGTTGTTCACATGGCGATGTGAACTATGGGTGTTAATCACATAGAGATGTGAACTATTGGTGTTAAATCACATGGCGATGTGAACTAGATTATTGACTCTAGTGCAAGTGGGAGACTGAAGGAAATATGCCCTAGAGGCAATAATAAAGTTATTATTTATATTTCCTTATATCATGATAAATGTTTATTATTCATGCTAGAATTGTATTAAACCGGAAACTTGATACATGTGTGGATACATAGACAAAACACCGAGTCCCTAGTAAGCCTCTACTAGACTAGCTCGTTAATCAAAGATGGTTAAGTTTCCTAACCATAGACATGTGTTGTCATTTGATGAATGGGATCACATCATTAGGAGGGTACGAGGGTACGTGGACACTCTCTCCCCCTCTCGTTGCTATGCATCTCCTAGATAGATCTTGCGTGAGCGTAGGAAATTTTTTGAAATTGCATGCTCCGTTCCCCAACAGCGTCCTTGCCAGTAACGATGTCCGTGGCAGCGAGCACGGATGGGAGGACTATTGTGCCGGTGCTGGCGACACCGAGGGCTTAGATCAGCGGGGGAGCAAGGGTGGTGGCGGAGCTAGGAGACAACAAGCGCGAAGGAGGGTTGTCGGTGTCAAAACTGGCAGACCTCGGGGTAGGGGGTCCCGAGCTGTTGATCTAAGGTTGATGGGGAATAAGGGACGATGAACACGATGTTTACCTAGGTTCTGGCCCTCTCGAAGAGGTAATACCCTACGTCCTGCTTGATTGTACTGGATGTATTCTATGGTTACAGAGTAGATCTACCTCGAGATCAGCATGAGCTAAACCCTAAGGCGATGTGGTGATGAATATAGCTCTAGCCCTAAAGACTACAACCCTCGGTTTATATAGACACCGGTAGGGTTAGGGTTACCGAAGATAGATTACAATAAGGGATAAAGAGATCCTGTCTATCCTTGACTTGGAGGGCACACCACGGCTTCATAGATCTCCCGTCACTATACGGCTCCACCAGTCCGGCCCATACTCAATGGGCCGTCGCCCCAAGGACCCCTTAGTCCATGACTCCCTCAAGGAAGAAGAGAGGAGAGGAGCAAGTGGAATCGGGTAGGTTTGGGGGAGGAGAGATTTGGTGCAATTTGTGGTGAGGTCAAGTTGTCTGGTCCGACGTGGCGGATGTGCCTGATCGCGCCCGGGCCTCCCATATCTGGCCCAAATTTGGGATGGATATGAAGGGTGTCGGTCAACCCGGCCGACGTTTAGAGCCAGTATGAGGAGCCCGTCTAAGTTGATTTTTTTTACCGGTCAGTGATTGGGGGGTTTAAGGCTCTCGGAGATGCTCTTACAGGTGTAAAATAAATACCATTCTGCCAAGTGAGGCCCAAGGGGGAAAGAAAGGGTGACTGGTGGGCTATGTTCACGTGGCGCCGACCAGAGCATGATTCACCTCAAGTAGATAGTACTCAACAGTGTGACACCGATGTTCTATAATTTTTTACTTTCCTACTTTAATTGAAATATTTCTTTTCTCTTCAACCATGTGTCCCATAAATCTTTTCATAAAAATATACACGGAATATGCATCCCACATACGTCATAAAATTGACATTCCGACAAGTGTAATTTGGACAGCAATACCAGGCGAACGTCACTGAGGTCCCTCTCAAGCGAATAATCTATTCGCTGGGGCTGGGAGGACCAAGCGAACCAACATGTTCGTAGGGAGAACCTCTCCAGCGTGACCCCGGTACAACTGAACAGACCTTTTAATGGTTCTCCCTCCCATCGTCGTCCTTAAACCAAAAATAAAAAGGCCCAGTTTCATGCTACTAGAACCAAGCATCATACTGTTATTTCGACGTGACTTTGAATATCAAAAGTAAAATAAATCAAATTTCCATAAGATAAATAACAAAACTGCCATCATGTTCAAATAGATCAGATAAACAAATGCCTTGAAAAAAAATGAAATTTGCAATACCTTAAGAAATACAAACAACCAGCTAGTGGGTGTGTATTCGTACAAGAGTTTGCTAAATTTAAAATATCTTATACACATAAGAAAATAGTCATGATCGTTGTATGTAAAATGCCATATATGAAATGTTACACTTACCATGCATGTGCGAAACTAAAAAACATAACAATTATGTATGAACATAGAAGTTGCCACTGTTTCAAATAATATGATGACAAAATTGATTGAGAAGAAAATTTGTGAAAAGTCTCATGAAAAGACCTTTGCCGTGCGATGTACACGATAATTTGCCATGGTATACAAATCGAATTTACAATGCTTTGTTCCAAAAAAATTGCCATGCTCCAAAAAAAACTCCAAAGAGATATTTATGATGGTTTATAAGATAAAAGTTGCATCATTGTGTAGAAAAACAAAATTTGCCATGGACCAAACAATAAAGTTGCCATGGTCCAAACAATAAATTTGCCATGGTCTAAAAAAACAAAGTTCTCGTGGTACAAAAAATATAAATTTTTTGCCACGGTCCAAAATATAAATTTGCCATGATGACATAATGAACGAAATACCATGGTTTGTTTGGTAAAAATTTCAAAGCCCAAAAAACAAAAATTGCATGGTCCATAAAGTAAGAATTTGCAAAAAAATCCTAAACAAAGAAATTTGCAAATGGTCCAAAAAAGAACTTCGCCATTGTTAAAGAAATAGATGTGCAGGATCATGACCATAAAGCAGCTATTCTTGGGCCTCCTTTAAGGAAAGAATTCGCACATCTATTGAAACCTCTCAAAACTTTGATATATCCCACCTAGCCATGGATAACAATCTTCAGGAACTGGACAGACCATTCTCAAAAGAAGAGATTGATGACATTATTAAGCAAATGCCCTCTGACAAATCCCCGGGACCTGATGGTTTCAATGGGCTTTTTATGAATAAATGTTGGCACATTGTTAAGTAATGCTTCTACAATTTACTTAATGACTTCTATAATGAGAAGGTCAATTTGGAGCCTGTCAATACTGCCTATATCACCCTCATTCCAAAAAATGACCAACCAGAAACACCCAATGATTACAGACCAATTTCATTGGTAAGTATGCCCATTAAGATACTTACTAAGCTCCTAGCAAATAGGGTCCAACCAATCATTATTCCCAGAGTGAGCAAACATCAGTATGGATTTATCAAGTCCAGAAACATCCAAGACTATCTTGCATGGAGTTTTGAGTATCTTCATATGTGCCATAAATAAAAAAAAGAAATCATTATCTTCAAGATTGATTTTGTGAAGGCATTTGACAAAGTCAACATAATGCTATCATGTTCATGTTAAAACACATGGGGTTCAGCAACAAATGGATTAGATGGGTAAAAATGATCCTATCATCTGCCTCTGCTTCAGTTGTTCTCAATGGAGTACCTGGTAAAACCATACAATGCAAATGTGGAGTTAGACAAGGAGACCCTTTCTCCCCTCTTCTATATGTGATGGTGGGTGAAATTTTACAAATCTTGGTCAATGAAGCATGAAAAAATGGCTCTCTAAAACTCCCTATTGATAATGCATATACTGAGAGCTACCCAATCATTCAGTGTGCAGATGATACCCTTGTTATCCTCCCTGCTAATGTGGATCAGATTAAAAGGTTTATTGATATCCTTGATATATTCTCCAAATTTACTGGATTGGTTGTAAACTATAGTAAGTCATCACTAGTTCCTATAAACATATATGATGAAAGGGCCCAGGAACTGGCCAATATATTGAAATGCAGAAAAGAATCTATGCTTTCACATATCTTGGTTTACCTATGGGCTCTACAAGACCTAAAGTTGATGATCTTATGCCCATGGTATCTAGGCTGGACACCAGATTATCTGGCATTGCCTCCATGATGACATACTCTGGCAGGCATATTCATCTCAAGGCCATCGTCTCTGCTCTCCCTATCTTTGCCATGTGTTGCATCAGAGTACCTTTTACTATACTGGATCATTTTGAAAAGTCTGGCAGGAACTTTCTATGGTATGGTAAAGGTATTAATAAAAGTGGGAAATGCCTAGTTAAATGGGATAATGTCTGCCTTCCCAAAAAGGCTGGTGGACTGGGTGTCTTAGATCTCAGAGTACAAAACAAATCTTTGCTTACAAAATTCTTGTACAAGTTCTTCAACAGAATTGACATACCATGGGTGAATTTAATATGGAATACCTACTATGCCAATGATGATCTCCCAAGTTACCCAACAAAGGTGGGTGAGGGAGTCATGGACTAAGGGGTCCTCGGGGTGCCGGCCCATTGAACATGGGCCAGACTAGAGAGGTCGTATAGTGACGGGAGATCTATGAAGCCGTGGTGTGCCCTCCAAGTCAACAATGCACAGGATCTCTTTAATCCCTTATTGTAATCTATCTTCGGTAACCCTAACCCTACCGGTGTCTATATAAACCGAGGGTTGTAGTCTTTAGGGCTAGAGTTGTATTCATCACCTCATCGCCTTAGGGTTTAGCTCATGCTGATCTCAAGGTAGATCTACTCTGTAACCATACACTACATCCAATACAATCAAGCAGGATGTAGGGTATTACCTCTTCGAGAGGGCCCGAACCTTGGTAAACATCGTGTTCATCGTCCCTTGTTCCCCATCGACCTTAGATCCACAGCTCGGGACCCCCTACCCCGAGGTCTGCCGGTTTTGACACCGACATTGGTGCTTTCATTGAGAGTTCCGTTGTGGGGTCGCCCAAAGGATCGATGGCTCGCCTGATCATAGGAGAAGGCATCGGATCAGGGGACTTCTTCGTCCCCGGACAACTCTTCGCGTTCGGCAACATCGTACTGCACGCCGACCCGACTGGTCGTTTGGATCAGATTGACAACTTCGCTCCTGAACACCGAATTCGATTCGGTAATCTGGAATATGTTGCGGACATGAGGGGCGATCTGGTCTTCGCCGGATTCACTACCCCCTTCCACAACCTCGCAGGCCTCACCATGCCCGCTTTGGAGTCCCCCTCCGATCTGATTTATGGATCGGTCCTCACCCTCCGAACAGTTTTGGGCCAGGAGGGCTCCGCCTCAAGCGAGGGCCAGACTCCACCTTCGGCCGAATCTATTATGTCTGCGGAGGGCATATCCTCAGCCTTCGAGGCAGAATCAGGAGGCGGACGCCAGGAGTCAATCTCGGCCGGACTACTCCCTCACAATGCTCCTCTGGCCTTGAGCCCTTACAACAAAGTGGCAGCCGATAGCCAGGGGTCACCCCCGGCCCAAAGCAGCTCGATCTCGAACCCCAGCGTGGAAACCACACACAAAAATCAAGGCCCGCCCTGGATCACCAGTGACGATCCAGATACCCTCAAGGATTCGGCACCGCACCCCGAGCTCAGCTCGTCTTGTGGAAACCAAGGATCAGCAATACTCGCTATGTTAAACGAGGCGCTAGACAGAATCCAGAAAATGACCATCCAGGAGGACCTGCCCTCCGCCCACAATCATCAACCTTTCAAAGCGTACCACGGGGAATTTTACGACCCACCCACCACCCACTTGGTAGCCACTATCGACGACTTAACCGATATGCTAGATTATAATTCGGAAAACACCGAATACATGGATGAGGATGGCAGAGCCACGGCTAACACCGATGTTGCTCCCCCCGTCACCAGCCGCTGGTCGGCCACGTCCACCTACGATATTTACATGGTGGACACCCCCAAGGGCGGCGATGGCACTCCCAAACAGGACCGAGACAAGCCCGGAGATGAGCCGCCTAAACGCCGAATGCAGCGCCATCGATCAACGCCACGTCGAACCCACGCGAGCAATGTGGACTCTGCGGAAAATGGCACCGTAAATAATACGGATGATCTCGCCGGAGCCGCAGCCAACGAACATCATCAGGATGACCCCATGGGGCAGAAGGACCCACTTGACCTAGAAAACCCCGACGACTCCGAAGATAGCAACTACCTCCCACTCTCTGAAGAGGAGGCCAGTCTCCGGGACGACGATTTCATCGTCCCCGAAGACCCACTGGAGCAGGAACGGTTCAAACGGAGGCTTTTAGCCACCGCTCGCAGACTGAAGAAACAAAAACGCAGAATCAAGGCCAAACAGGACACCCTCAACGACCGATGGACCAAAGTCCTAGCCACCGAGGAAGGGTATGGCCGCGAACAGCCAATCAAAAGTTATCCCAAGCAAAAACTACTGCCACAGTTCGACGACGAGGCCGTAGAGCCAACACGTCCGACATATACCGAACAGTCGGACCGCCCCCCTAGAGGGCGGGACAGAGAAGCTGACGGGGCCGAGCACCCAGCCGCCCCACCTCACCGTTACGGCAAGGATCAAGTGCGGCCCACCTATGAGTACGACCTCCGCCATGACCTAGATGCTCGAGGAGGCCGTACCAGGTCCATCTATGGACCCAAAGAAGACCCGCCCGCTTACCAGGAGGGATACTACAATCGGCTAAACCAGGATGATAGAATCCGGGAGCAGCAGCGGACTCGGAGGGCCGAAGACCTCCGACGCGATGTAGCCCGAGTTCAGGGCGCCGCACACCCCCTGTGCTTCACAGAGAGGGTAATGCAACACCAATTCCCGGAAGGATTCAAGCCTGTGAACATCGAATCATACGACGGAACCACGGACCCGGCCATATGGATAGAATATTTCCTCCTCCACATTCACATGGCGCGAGGAGATGACCTTCACGCCATTAAATATCTGCCACTAAAACTTAAAGGTCCAGCTCGACACTGGTTGAATAGCCTTCTCGAAGACTCTATAGGCTGTTGGGAAGAGCTTGAGGACGCTTTTCGAGTGAACTTCCAGGGCACCTATGTCCGACCTCCGGACGCTGACGACCTAAATCGCATCACACAGCAGCCCGGAGAATTTGCCCGGCAATTTTGGAACCGATTCCTGACCAAGAAAAACCAGATTGTCGACTGTCCGGATGCCGAAGCCTTGGCCGCATTCAAGCATAGTGTCAGGGACGAATGGCTCGTAAGACAGCTCGGCCAGGACAAGCCAAGAACTATGGCAGCCCTCACTTCTCTCATGACCCGCTTTTGCGTGGGCGAAGACAGTTGGCTCGCTCGTAAAAATGCCAACACCGACACACCCGGTACCTCCGAGGTTCGGGACGGAAATGGAAAGCCCCGACGCAGCAAGAGTAAACGACGCCACAATGACGGCGAGGGCGAGGATACGGCAGTAAATGCTGGATTCAGAAACCAGAAGTCCGGACCACGAAAGAAGGCCCCTAGGGGCAATAGTGACGGCCCGTCCAGACTAGACACAATTTTGGACAGGCCTTACCAGATCCACGGCACATCAAAAAATCCCGCCAACCACTCCAACCGTAACTGTTGGGTGATCAAATAGGCCGGCAAACTCACAGCCGAAGACCCGGGCAAAAGCCCACGAAGCGAGGACGATGACGACCCCCGCAGGCCGAATAGTGGAGACCAGAAACCCATCCCTTCCGAGGTCAAGACGGTGAACATGATCTATGCAACCCATATACCAAAGAAGGAGAGGAAGCGAGCGCTGCGAGACGTATATGCCGTCGAGCCCGTAGCGCCAAAGTTCAATCCATGGTCAGCCTGCCCAATCACTTTCGATCGCAGGGATCACCCGACCAGTATACGCCATGGAGGGTCCACAGCCTTAGTGCTCGACCCCATAATCGATGGATTTCACCTCACTAGAGTCCTAATGGACGGAGGTAGCGGCCTCAATCTGATATATGAAGACACAGTGAGGAAGATGGGGATCGATCTGTCAAGGATCAAACCCAGTAACACCACCTTCAAGGGGGTCATTCCGGGAGTGGAGGCCTGCTGCACAAGCGCTGTGACGCTTGAAGTAGTGTTCGGCTCTCCGGACAACTTTCGAAGCGAGGACTTGATCTTTGACATTCACCTTTTCACAGCGGCTATCACGCCCTCCTCGACCGAACAGCGTTTGCCAAATTCAATGCCGTCCCGCATTACGCGTACCTCAAGTTAAAGATGCCTGGTCCTTCGGGCATCATAACTATCAACGGCAATACAGAACGCTCACTCTGGACCGAAGAAGCACACTGCGGCCCTCGCGGCCGAAGACCAAACCGGCCCATACAGGTCCTGATGCCGACCCGCCGTAAAGGCCAGCGACAACAGTAAATGGGTTTGAACCCGTTCCCCGTCATGGGAACCCGCATGCGTTCGCCGCAAATAGGGATGCGCGCCCCACAGCACGCCCACATTGTTCGCGCTCCACGTGCCTCGCCAGCACAATTTTGCGCTCAAAATACCATGGGCAGCCGTGAGGTATATATAAATAAACCCGAAGCATATGTTCGGCTAACCCGAACTTCGGAATTACCTTGTCTACGGACAACACGGGGACCTATTCCGGAACCCCCGCCAAGCACAAAGCTTCATCGGCAGGATCCTCGCCCCTCAAGGTCTCATCGAAGGTCCCAACACCCACCTCTCAGAAGCAAAGGCGCAGACGTGCAACAGGGCAAAGTGGAGGCTTCGACTCACGCGTCAAGGCCTTGCGTAAACCTTTACTCTGTATTTTTTTTCCTTTTTTACAAATAATGCCTTCGCAGTTCGAATTGTACGGTTAGAAGTCTTGAGCCTATGAGAAATAATAAAAACGCCCTTTATGGTGTTCAGTTATCCGCATATTGCGATTGTCTATTTGCTTTTTGATTCTACCCTCGCTCTTCGAACAGCCCGGCATGAAAATATGATTGATTAACCAACCCAGAGCTCGATTTTCATATCAGCTCGGCACCCCAAGTCCGATACCGCTTCCCGCAGAGTGTCCGGCATCTCGGATATTGCACTATATGCATCAAGTTCCGAACTATGTCTTAGGTCAATAGTTGGGTTGCCCGGCTCCTGTGCTTGCCCCTTATGTTCCGCACGTTCGGCTAAGAGGGCAAAGGGAGAACCCCTGCGATTGTACTTCTGGCTCGCCCAGTCAAGTACCTCGGGAGGAGAAAGCCGAAAATTGGCCGTCATAGTAAGCGCGAACCGATCAGCAATCCGATGACGAGGTTTGAATCTAAAAATGGTTGGCGATTTTTCTGTGTCACCCGAAGGGTTCGTCTTAACACAAACCACGTGATCAGAAAGGGTAGGCATTTGCCCCCAACTACATCACAAAACACAGGGGGCTAGTCCTTAGCCCCCACCGTCAAGCATCTAAGGCTAAGTGGAAGCAATAAAATCGAATAGTCTGATTGCCTAGTTTTGCGCACGCGCTACCGCCTCCGGGTACCAAGACGTTGGCTAAGGGTAACAGCACGGAGACAAAACACCCCTCGTGACATTCACCTGGGGGCTGAAGCTGACGACTGGTAGCTTTCAGAATAAACATATGGCCGAATAGGAGTCAAAATTAAAATCATGACAATATAAAATAAGTCAGGCGGACTCATCATAAAGCATAAGGTCCAATCGGTAAACACTCAATACAGTCATTCAAATATTACATCTTTCGAACACTAGCCCTCTATCGCCCTTGCGCCATTCATCACCTGCGCAAAGTATTGCTAAGGGCGGCGATGCTCTTTTCCCTTGGGCGGAGGACCAGTGGCCATGTCCATTGGATTAATTTTCGGCCAATGCACCATGGTCTTCGGAAACGCAAGCCTCGCCCCCTCAAGGCACGCGGAGCGCTTCATGGCGTCAATCCGGAGCGGTGCCTCCCGCAGCTTCTGCATAAGGCCGAAGTAGGTGTCTGGAATGGGCTTGGCGGGCCACAGACTAACACAGAGGTCCTTCACGGCCAGCTCGGACATCCGATGCATCTCCATCAGCTGCTTCATTTGATCGCTGAGGAGGGGAGGACGCTCGGAATCCGGAAACTGCGACCAGAAGAGCCGCTGCGTGGAATCCTCCTCGTGAGTGGCATAATGCTCCTTGGCGGCCGCCACATTCTTCGGAAGCTCGACGAAGACGCCTGCGAAGCGCCAGACCCGCGTCAGCAGGGCAAACCTGTTGCCTCCGAACACACTCTGCAGTAAGTATTTCTTACCATTTGCAATTTGCCCGACTTGGCGGAGCTCTTCCCGGACACCTCGCGCTTCAGTACTCGCCTCCTGGAGCTCCTTCTCCACCTTGGACAACTGGGAGGATCGCTCCCCTGTTCCTTCTCAATGGCTTCAAGCTTCTTGATAGCATCCTGGAGCTCCACTTGCACCTCGGTTACCCGAGCCTCGTGCTGCTCACCAGCAAGCTTGGCCTGCTCGAGCTCGGCCACCGCCTTGTCAGCGGTCGTCTTCTTGGCAGCCGCCTCTGCCTCGGCTTTCTTAAAAGCCTCTCTCAAGCCCTCGACTTCGATGGCGGCAGCTGCAAGATAATCATAATAAAATATCAGCATACAGTCCGGATCGTCAATATCCGACATCAAGCAGTTGTACACCTTATCAAAAAGCTTACCTTGTGCCTCGTCAAGCCGTTTGTTGACAAGGTCAAGCTCTTTATCGGAATGCTTGAGCTTCTGATCCATCTCCTCTAGTGCCGCAGCATTAGCAGTTGCGGCCGGAGAAGACGCCTGTGACATTAGAAAATTCACACCATTTCAGATAATGGCCTGTAGAACGAGATCCTCCGCAGGTTTTCTTCGCAAACCTTGCAGAGTCTCGGGGGCTACTACAGATATGGCATACTTAAACTAAGGACTAAAGCCAATTTATGAGGAAAGAACATTACTTGACTTACCTCAAAGCCTGTTAGCAGGCCTTGAACAGCGTCGTTCAGTCCGGAATGAAGGGACCGAACACCCTGTATAACCACACTCAGAAGAGTGCGGTGCTCGTCGACGACGGTAGAGTTGTTTACCAACCCCGCCAGCGCGTCCGGCCAGCCCACCGCCGCCCGAGTGGAGGTGTTCGGCGTGGGCGTCGGACCCCCAGCACCTTCCCCATCAAAAGGAGGTATTGGCTGTGACGACCCCGGCTTATTCGTGCACTAATCATACACGCAAATGTACACGATCAAGCCTCAGGACTCACTTGAAGATATCACAACACAACTCTAAAACATAAATAAAGTCATACAAGCTTTATATTACAAGCCAGGGGCCTCGAGGGCTCGAATACATAAGCTCGCTTACAAGCGTCAGCGGAAGCATCAGATATCTGAGTACAGATATAAAAAGAAAGACAGAATAAGCCTTTAAGAAGGCGGGGCAAAAGAAAACACTACGGTCGAAAGGCGCAGGCCTCCTGCCTGGGACCCTTCGAACCTACTCCTGGTCGTTGGACGGCTCCTCGTAGTAGTACTCGCCAGGAGGGTAGTAGTAGTAGCCGTCGGCGGGGGCAGCTGGCTCAGGGGCTCCGTCATCTGGTTGCGTCAAACGGATATGGGGAGAAAAAGAAAGCAAAGCAATCGTGAGTACTCATCCGAAGTACTCAGCAAGCAAGGATCTACACTACATATGCAACATTATCAAAGGAAGGCTGTATAGGTGGACTGGGCTGCAGAAATGCCAGAATAGAGGGAAAAGCCTAGTCCTATCGAAGACTAGCATCTTCATCATCTTCAGCGGTCTTGCAGCATTAGAAGAGTGCAGATTAGCATAATGTAAAGTAGTAGTAGTGTTATCAACCTCGCCCAGAGATCCTTCCTCGACTCCCTGCGAGAAAGCAATCCCAGAGCCATACTATCCAGTTATCATCTCAAGTATCAGGTTCTAGTTGTACCGATCGGGATACAACTCCGAGTGTCCGTTACCGTAGGACAGGCTATCGATAGATTGTTTTCTTCCCTGCAGGGGTGCACCAACTTACCCACCACGCTCGATTAATTTCGGCCGGATACACTTTACTGGGTCATGCCCGGCCTCGGCCAAACGATACGCCGCAACCCGACCGAAAACTTAACAGAGAGGTCAGCACGCCGGACTAAACCTATGCCCCCAGGGGTCTTGGGCCATCGCCCCGGACGCTCCTGCATGTTGCGTACGCGGCCGGTGAGCAGACCTAGCCCCCCTTATACAAGCGCAGGGCGTTACCAGTCCAACCCAGCGCATGCCGCTCAGTCGCTGACGTCTATTAAGCTTCGACTGAAGTATACGACGCAGAACGCCCATACTATGCCCACATGATGCTTAGTGCTATCAGGCCAGAGGCCCCTCGGATCAAATATCCAAACCGTTAGTGGATTAGGAGCGCGCGGTAACGAGCAGAGACTCATGATCGATGTGACCCCGTTGCCCCGTCTCGAGGACTTGCGGCAAGGGCTAAGAATGCCCGGCCACGCCTCGTAGTTATCTCGCGGGCACCTTCCAGGTCAACCCATCTCCACATCACTTCGCAATTATGCTCGCGCGGGTACCCCTCAGGGCCGACCCGTCTTTAGTAACATGGTTCAGTGTAAAGTCATAGTAACCATAGTAACCGTGTGTCTAACACCAAGGGGAACCCTAAGGAATCACCCTCGATGGAATTCCACCTGATGCTATCGTCAAGGTGAACGAAGGAGGAATCACCCTCGAGGTCCACTCTTGAGGAGTTGCACGACAGTGTCGTTATCGGGAGTGGAGAAGGAGGAATCACCATCAATGACCATAACCGATGAACTAACCTACAAGGTTAACATCAGAAGTGCTGATGAGGTATCACCCTCGGCACTCAATAGTAACCCAGTAGTGTTGAGTAACTATGGGGGAAGTGATGTGCGGTGCCGGGGCCTGGTCTTCGATCCCGTTGATCAGGTCTTCTGATAATCCAGCGGGGCAGTCGGGACAAGGTGGGGGTCTCTACCCAGCCTATAGTAAACAGTTTAGGATAAGCAGGTAGGTAACAACAACAGGTTACAATAAACAGGCTATGCAGCAGAAATAGGATACAGTAACAGCTGCAACTTCTAATGCAAGCATAAGAGAGAGAAGAATAGGCGATATCGATATGCTCAAAAGGGGGGTGCTTGCCTGGTTGCTCTGCGGCAAAGGCAAGGTCGTCAGTGGTGTCGTCGGTCTCCGAAGCAGCGTCGGTGTCGAGGTATACCGAGAGAGAAGAGGGGGAGAAAACAAATAAATACTCAGCAAACATATGCAAAACATAGTAAGACATGGGATTACGCAATGCAGGGGTGACCTAGTGAAATGTTGAGTGCAACAGACAGAGCGGGAAAATATTCGGGAATATTTTCCCGGCTCTGGGCATCTATCGGACAGGTGACCCGAAGGGGAAAGGTTCCATGTTTGCAGTGTTAGAGGCATGTGACAGCCGCACAGAGGGCATCGTCGGATTCGTCTCGTCGTTCTGATCAACTTTGATGTATAAAGTTTTTCCATCCAAGCTACAGATGAATTTCTACGATTTTCCGAAGTTTTTAAACATTTTCTAGAATCTCTGAAAATTGGTTAAGTCCTCAGTTTTAAACATCACTTAGTTGTTTTCCAAAGGCTATAGCTAGTGTTCTATTCATCCTATGAATTAGTGCCTTATATCAATCTTGATCAATTCTCTGTGATCTACATGACAGGATCAAGTGCATCTATGTTAGTGTCCATTTGCTTGCTCAAATATTTGTTTGAAAATGCTACCTGATGTTCATTCCAAAATCTGTTAACTTTTACAAAGTTTGCTGGATGATTCCCACTGATCCATAGCTCCAATGGGGATGATTCCTATAGGTGATTTACACTACATTATGGGTACTACAAGGCCATGACATCTGATGGCATGAACAGTTACTGCAGCTAGTTCATCTACATGTCCAAAGTAGCTACTGCAGTAAACCTGTATTCTGTTTTTGTCAGTTAACAGAACATAGCCTTTTGTCAATTTCATAGGAATTAATCCATGCATTATTTGCATTTGGTCCAATGGAGTGATTTGGAGCTTGTCAAGTGTACTACCTGTTCACATCATTTTTACTTGTGATAACCCTTATCTCGTTGCATTTTTGCTGCTGTCCAGAGGGCTAGTAACATAGAAGCAGCAGGAGCTAGCCAGCGCTACAGTAACATTCAGTTACTGTAGCAGCAGCAGCAGAGCAGCGATCGGCAACGCAGTGAGCAGCAGCGCAGGGGATGCGGTGGTTGCAGCGCGATTGCGAGCGTCCACAAGGGTCAGGCCGCACCAGGGTAGTACCCTGAGCACGCCCGCATGCTCAGCCGAGCACGACGGCGACTACCGCGACGGCGAGCAAAACGGCGGCGGAGCTCCGATCGGTGGTAATGGCGACGGTGTGCTAGGGCGAGAAATCAAACGGGGAGAGCAGCGGGGATCCTTCGGATGCTCACCGGGAGGCTCACGGAGGCCGTTGCGGGACTTAGG
Organism: Thinopyrum elongatum; assembly: GCA_011799875.1. NCBI lineage: Eukaryota > Viridiplantae > Streptophyta > Magnoliopsida > Poales > Poaceae > Thinopyrum > Thinopyrum elongatum. The sequence continues at coordinate 173,694,184 of CM022303.1, read as the reverse complement.
AGCGTAGGAGCTCGACGCGTTCGTCGATACAGTGCACGGCGGCCGACGAAGGGGACGGCCTGATTCCAGCGATGGGGACCTCCCCGGCTCCAGATGAACAGCGCAAACGACGATGCGGTGGTCGGCGCAGCTTGTCTTCGGGCGCGGAGTCGCCGGAGATCACGCGGACGATGAGCGGACGGTGACGGGTTCATCCAGATCGAGAAGAGGGGCGAGGGAGAGGGGATTCTGGCGGCTAGGGTTAGCAAGAGGGGTCGGGGTCCTTCTTGTAGATGTCTAGGGCGACAGGGGAGGGGCCGGTGTCGCCCATCGAGCGGCGCCATCACGCGCACGGGCACAGCCATGGTGACACGAGGAGGAGGATGATGACGACTGTGTTATGGCGGGCTGGGCCGACTGTGAGTCAACGGGCCTATGCACCGGGGAGTCTAGTTTTATTCTTTTCCCTTTTGTCCTTTTATGTTTTATAATTTTTAGCTGATGTTTTCTATTTATTTCAGGGACCAAGTGAAGTTTGCTATTTATGAAACTTCACACATAAATGCAAGGCAACATTTTGGAGTTTTCCACAAGGTTTTCACATTATTTGGGAAAGATCAAATATTTGTGCATTCGAAAAGGCCATTTTATTAGCTGTTGGACCACTTATTAATTTCCTTGCAATTTATTTATGAATCAAATGAAGTTGGTTTCAAATTGACAATTACTTATTGAACATTTGCGAAATTATGAACTATTTTTTTAATAATTTGAGGAAGTAATTATTTGACTCATATCCTGAATTTGAATTTGAGTTGGTTTATCTCTTTAATTGCATTTTATTTATGAAAAATATGCTGACATGGCACATTAGCTAGGTTAACCAAGGGATTAGGATTTGGGGATGTTACAATTCTCCTCCACTACAAGAAATCTCGTCCCGAGATTTAAGTGGGGAAGTCAAGAGTAACTTCGGGAGAACGGACCCTTATAGGGTTAATTATCTAGTGAACAATTCAGGGAATGTGGCAGAATTGTCTCTCGAGTTGAAACTTAGGAAACATCGAGAGCAGGGTATGAAGGTACAATAAGAAATTTCGGGCGAATGGACGTCTGATCGATACCTGAACAGAGTGTGAAGAGGGGTTCATAGCATCGGGAATAGATCATCTCTCGGAGGGTGACTCGTGATAACACACAAAGTCAGGTGCATAGGATACTTCGGAATTAAGGATGTTCAGGAGAGTCAGGTTCCGATCCTGTGGAACTGTGGAGGGGTGTCGATCAAGAGTAGGGAGAACGGTGGCATCTTACCGGTCACAACAACAATGTATGTCAGAGAATAGCCTGTCAGTTATGTCGGCGACAACATCGGTACCAAGGGCAAGGGACGAAGAGAACCATTTTCCTGCTCGTTGAACGAGGCGGACCAATAGGCAAAGTTCTCGTCCATCGGTGGTTACCGGAATGCCATCAACATTAGTAACAGGGTCGTACTGACCGAATTGTACCTCGAGGTGTTTTCATAAGCAGGGAATTATTTCTGCTTATATCATCCAGATCATAAGAAAGGTTAAACAAACCAATGGAAAGGAAAAATGATTAATTGATTATTCAAATTAACCAATGGGAAGGAAGATGTGTTTACACACCAAAAATTGGTAGTATATCATTCCCAGGGAAAAAGCGGAGCCGGATATACATGATAGGGCAGCAAGTTCAAAAGCATTTAGGTAAAGGGGCGAGGGTAGAATCATGATATTACCCATACAACGGCGTTTGGATATTAGAGCAAGAAACATTTGGCAATGTGCCTCCAATGTTCTTGTTGATATTTGGAATACCACATTCATGCTTCAAGGTACCATTGGTATGGTGTTTCAAGTAAAAGGTTGGATCTAAAGAGCACATGAGTTACAAAGAAATAATTACAAGAATAGCAGAAAACTCAATGTCAGAGCAAAACATGACCAAGTCTGTGTTGGTAAGAAGTCAAGGATGGTGTCGATGACAACACAAATCATCGAGAGGCAGGGATGGTTACGACACAAACTCGAAGCCAAGCTTGTTGTTCGAGGTGAAATGATAAGATGAGGAAGACCGATGTAAGCTTAGCTCATCGTCGAAAATTACTCCGGGCATAAGGACCAGGTAGCACAGTTAAAAGTTGGCACGATAAAGATATAGCCGACTAGGCTAGGAATGATGCGATGGGGTATTAAACTTCCCATTAACAAGTACTAGGGGTAATACCGGAAGGTAAATCGGAGTAGAGGTTGGACGGGTGAAATGAGCTGCAGAGGACAAGTATTTTAACTTATTCGGGGAAATGGAATCAAGGAGGAAATATGGTCGGAATCACGATTGCAAAGGATCAATTCATAGATACAAGATGAATTTGTACCAAGGAAATAATTATTTTTATGAGCAGCTTCCATGATGAGTTCTACATCGGGTACATGGGCATGAACACAAAGGTTCAAGGTCGACTCCCACTTCTTCAATGCATAACCTCTCATTCACTTCTCGGTTTTAGTGAAGTTGAAATGTTGAAAATTTATCTGGCGTAACACCAGTAGAGTATGACTCGTAGAAGTTTCTGGGTTCTCGCAGATGGCAGAAGCATAGATACAACCCATCGGGACTATTTTATGAATCCATACAACCATCAACCAAAGCAAGGGATGAGAGTTCGAAAGCAGAGTATCAAAGTCAAAGCAGATGATACAATTTACCAGAGGTACTAAATACCAAGGGAAGAGCTCATAAGATGTTTGAATATGAAGGATACTGTCGGATATTAATCCAACAAAAGATCAGGTTGACGACAAAGGATCTGACATGAGTAGCGTACTCAACCAGAAGAAGAAGAAATGCAAGGGCATCGGTTTATGGAAACATCTGAATAATTCGATGCTTAAATTCAAAGAAATTTGATTTCTAGATCGGTGTATCAGAATCAGATGTTCCGATCGAAGATGGATAGGTTGAACAGACTTAGAGGCACACCGATCGAATCTTGATTGGGCAAGAACCAGCTCATATCCGGAATGATGTTTGAGCCGGAAAGAAAATTCCTAAGGATTAATTGATAATAGTAAGCAGTCACATACATAATGAATCAAGGGCTTTCCTCGTCGTCCCCGTCCCCCTCCTGTGCGGACTGGGCCGCGGTGTCTCCGGACCTGCTTTCCGGACGGGTTTTGCGACGGAGGCCCTCTCGGGCCTCCGGCACCTCCGTCTTCTTGCCCTTCTTGTCGGGCGCCTTGTAAGGCACCACGACCGACAGCTTCTCTAGCTGCTCGAATCGGGGCCCCTCTGACAGCGGCGCTGGGCCGCTGATCTTCTCGGCCTTGGCAAGCCAGCCCTGCAAAATCCACATAAAGAGGTTCGGACCAAATCATGTGGTGCTAATATTCGGATTTATGATAAGACAAGTGTCGCTCACCTTCCTCGAAGGGTTCGTAGTGTCGATGCCGATGTCCTCCCCCTCGACCGGCCACTCCTTCTGTGGTTTGAATAGCAGACTCCACACTTTCTTGTGGGTCGTGCCGAAGAGGTGCTGCACGGTGGCCGGATCTTCGGGGTCATACTCCCACATTGGCTTGGCCCTCTCCTGGCAAGGAAGGAATCGACGATGGAGCATGACCTGAATCACGTCGACCAGCTTCGTGTCGGTCTCCATGACCCTGACGATGTCTGCAGCGCCTTCAAATCGTCAGCGGATCCCCAGTCCGGGCTCTTGTTGATCCGTGAGGCCAGCCTGGTTGGGGGTCCGGATCTGAATGCGGGAGCTGCCGCCCAGCCGGCTCCCCATGGCTCGGTGATATAGAACCATTCTTTTTGCCACATTCTGACGGTATCGACAAAGTGGCCCTTTGGCCACTGGACCCACGTCAGTTTGCTGATCATGGCCCCGCCATAGTCCGCCTGCTCGCCGCCAACTACCTTGGGTTTGACGTTGAACACCTTTAGCCATAGGCCGAAGTGTGGCTGGACTCGGAGGAAGGCTTCGCAGAAGATAATAAAGGATGAGATGTGGAGAAGGGAGTTGGGGGCTAGATCGTGAAAATCTAGCCCATAGAAGAACATCAGCCCCCGCACAAAGGGGTGCAGGCGAAATCCTAGCCCCCTAAGGAAATGAGAGAGGAATACGACCCTTTCACCCAGCTTGGGCGTAGGGATGATCTGGCCCTCTTCAGGGGCCCGATGGGCAAGGTCGGCCGACAAATAGCCGGCCTGCTTCAGCTTCACGATATTGCCGTCGGTGACGGTGGAAGCCTCCCACTTCCCGTTGGCGCCGGATCCGGCCATGGCTGGAGACGGAGTAGGATTTGCTGTGGAGGCAGAGGAAAGGGGCGCTAGAGCTCTGAGGATCTGCGTGAGTGGAAGGTGGAGGAAGGCGTCGGATGCTGACTATAGTAGCTCCCCCTTTATAGACTGTTGACAAGCCAGGGGTTCCTTTTTCCGCGTCGTTGGCTTCTCCACTTCCCGATATACCCGCAACGTTATGTGCGGGGAGGGGAATCGAAATCATTAACCGTATCCCCCGAAAGGCGGGACACGATCTCCACCTCGAGGGGACGTGCCAAACATGGCGTCAGCCTCGAGCCGTGATTCGAGAAATAGTAACTGCTCGGCGTTATGGCCGGAGGCGACTCTTTGTTGAAAGAGAAAAAGTTGTCAGATGAAGGAATTGTTTACACTTGAACGATTTTTTGTTATTGCCTTCGTTGTTAAGTAAAACTGCCGTTTCAGATTCCGAACATCACTAGGCTCCGAATATGAACAAAACATGCTGAAGAACTCGCCTCGCAAGCCGAACACTGTTGAGTTAGTGGATGCCGGATACAATCCTTGGCGTTGGAGGCAAATTCGGGGGCTACTGAGGGAGTCATGGACTAAGGGGTCCTCGGGGTTACGTCCCATTGAACATGGGCCGGACTGGAGAGGTCGTATAGTGACGGGAGATCTATGAAGCCGTGGTGTGCCCTCCAAGTCAAGAATACGCAGGATCTCTTTAATCCCTTATTGTAATCTATCTTCGGTAACCCTAACCCTACCGGTGTCTATATAAACCGAGGGTTGTAGTCTTTAGGGCCAGAGCTGTATTCATCACCTCATCGCCTTAGGGTTTAGCTCATGCTGATCTCGAGGTAGATCTACTCTGTAACCATACACTACATCCAATACAATCAAGCACGACGTAGGGTATTACCTCTTCGAGAGGGCCCGAACCTGGGTAAACATCGTGTTCATCGTCCCTTGTTCCCCATCGACCTTAGATCCACAGCTCGGGACCCCCTACCCCGAGGTCTGCCGGTTTTGACATCGATAGTGGGCTCCTTCTCGTGGAGAGACCGCTGCTCCATTCTACAAGACTTCAAACGGATGATGATCTGCAATGCTGGCACTGGAAAATCTATTGCCCTGTGGTATGATAAATGGGCCAATGACACCTTGGAAACCACTATGCCTCATCTACTTTCATATGCTAAAGACAAGCAAACTACATTGGCATATGCAACCAACCTGGATCATGACAGCTTTTATGATATGTTTCATCTACCTATGTCATCCATTGCAGTCCAACAGAGTTATGTTGTCAGAGAAATGATCAATAACAGAACCAGACAACAGTCACCTGATATATGGCAGTTTTATTGGGGTGGCACCAAATATTCCAACCAACGAATTTATCTAGAATTCATTGGAAATCCTCCTGATGCTCCTAAACCTTTTCATTGGATATGGAAGTCAAATACCCTACCTAAACAAAAATTCTTTTTTGGTTCTACTCCAGGACAGACTTAATACCAAAGACCTTCTTATGAGGAAAAGCTTCCATATTGAGAGTAGCAGTTGTGTCCTCTGTGATGATGAACCCAATGAACAACTTCTCCACTTATTTTTCAGCTGTGACTTTAGCCAAAACTTTTGGCTAGCAATTGGATTCCAATAGAACACAGATCTTGATCTTGCTGATATGCTTATGGATGGTAAGAATAATAATATTGTATGTTGTTTCAAAGAATGTTTAATTGCAGGATGCTGGAGCCTTTGGAAACATAGAAACGACATCATATTTGACCATCAGGACAGAAGCATTACACATTGTATTGCTAGTTTCAAGGAGCATTGCTACATGATCATCAAAAAAGCTAGACCTAGCTTGAAAGAGGGGATGCAATCCTGGCTAGACTACTTGTAAACTGTCATATATGCTTGACCCTCTTGTACAGCTCCTTGTAATTGTCCTACCATATTAATCTCTACTCCTAATGTCTCAGTCCGTACGTCGTTCGTTGGTTTCGTTGGTATCCCTCAAGCGATCGATATATGCCCCATCAAGCGATCTCCCTCCCACCGATTTTCTCCCTCCCTCCGAAAACCAACACCGGTTTTAATTCATCACCAGACCCACACGTCTCATGCAAAAAAAAAAAACCAAACCAAACCTTCCATCTTTCCATCGCATACTTTCATATAAGACGCCAATCAAATCATATCGAAGGATCAAATCATATCGAAGGGTGGGTTTAAAACCTTCCATTCCAAACATATCGCATCACAAAAGACTTCCATAAACAACAACAATGAAATCGTATCGCAATCAAATCTTTTCGCTATTTCCATCGCAATCAAACATATACCGATCAAACACACACTCTTTCCATAAATCCACCTTTTTTTCAAATCTCTCTTATATCTTTACTTCTAAAGAGGAGTCCGTTCTCGTTTCATCTCGTTAGCCTCCCCACTGAACGATACCATCCCCACCGATTTTCTCATCTCCGCTGTAAAACCGGTGGGCAAATAACCAGGGAGAATAACACCACAAAAAACCATCAATCCCTGACCACGCTTTCCTACCCCTGACCACCCTTTCCTAATCTATCTATCTAATCTAATCAATCTATATTCATAACGTTTTGCTTCCTTCCGCATCACATCCATAACTTTCCTTCCTTGTTTGGGCGAAAACTGTTTGGTAGCGGAGATTAGGAAGCTTCGTATGAGGCGTAGTAATAGGAACTATTCTTTTTCTTGATGATTCGTTTCCATGCATGATGATAGTAAATTAGGCCAACATTCAGCACTATTTATCACCGTCATCAATCGTATCCATTCCTGCCAGTTTTAAGCGAATCCACTCGCTACGTCTTTTTTTAAGGGAATCCGCTCGCTACGTCGTTGTCGCACATTATTTTCACACGCAATTCCCCTAAAAAACACAGCGTCCTACCTCGACTTCCCTACCTGGACGCCGCCGCCGCCGCTGCCCACCGATCTCGCTGCCTCCCGACGATCCCTTCCTCCCTCCCGCTGCTCGCCCACATTTTTGGCCACGAGCACCGCCTGCCTCTTCGCCCATGCGCCGCCCCTCCTCTTCACCATAGCCACGTGCGCCGCCACACCTACCTCCCTCATGGCGGCTGCACTATCCGAGGCGGAGCCGCGGCGCCTCCACAGTTGCAGCGGAGACGGCGGCCTAAAGCTTCTCCCACTCTGCTCCTTCCCCTGGTTACCGGCCTGCTTCACCTCCCCTCTGCTTCGTGTGGATCTGCTTATGTGCAGCAGTAAACTTTATTTAGGTACAACTATTCTTCTAGCCCTTTCGTTCATTACTTACAAATTAACTAGAGTTTCTTAATCAATCTGCTTGTCCATCGTTTCATTTGGTTCAATTACTATCAGCAAGAACGCATTGTGAAACCTTTAGCTTGTGAATGTATGCTCTTCCTGCAGTAATAACATTTGCAATGTAAAGGCTGTAGCACACCCATGCATCAGGATGATGTGCACCACGTGGGAATTAATACTAATATGGCCTATGTGGATTATGAAATATCCAAAGATACACTTGACTGGATCAATTTTTTTCTCTGGAATTGTTCCTCATGATGCGCAGATGTAGATGCTATATTTTTACAATTTTAGAACACCTATGCATGCCAATGTGATTCTTATCCTTTTCATTAGACAGTGTGTTCCCATCGATCCATCCATGCACCTAACCGAAAATTTTGTTACTCTGTTCAGGTTGCAATTACGAACGAGTAGCATATGTATGCACTGAACTACTTGCGTAAGACAGTGAAATACTTCTTGATCGCGTGAGTGGAATTTTGGAATAGAGAAAGAACATACAACAGAGTGTATGCACTAAAGATGTGCTACTACTTAAAGTCTTATTGTTTGTTTTACAGTGAAGGAGTACAGATCCTCCATATACTTCTAGCAGCTTATAGCTCATCTTTGCAATTTTATTGTCTCTGAAGCATGAAAGTAAAAGGGAATAAATCAAATTCTTTTAAATGGGTTCCGTTCTGAATATAAATTAGCACATCGAAGCCATAGACCTGTTTTTACATATGCATAACTGATGGGTTGCTGTTTTCTCATATTTTATTAGATCCGAGAATTTTACTGATTACATGTTTATAGGAATGACTCAATATTGTCATGGCAGAATGAGGATGGGGCACTGTGGCATGGCGCTTGAGCTCTATAGGCAAAGGAAGTGGGATGTTTCATGCAGAGTAAGATGTTGGCTACTGGCCGAGGAGGATTAGGATTAGTACAATTAGGATAGCTCACTTGAATTGTTTCGGTCTGGACTACTACAACAATGCATTGATATTTGTTACTTGGTGTAGGAGCTTCAAAATAACAGGGGACTGCAGGCTTCACAGCAACACATTCATCTGCGATTTTCTCTCCAAATCTGAACTACTAACAGGTTCTATTTATTTCCCTTGATGGATCAACACTCCTATATGTAATAATTTCAGATTTGGAGAGAAAATCGCAGATGAATGTGTTGCTGTGAAGCCTGCAGTCCCCTGTTATTTTGAAGCTCCTACACCAAGTAACAAATATCAATGCAACATATGCTTCAACAAAGAACACGGCAGCGTAGGATCATGGATTCATGGTGCGTGATTATAGGCGGAGGCTATTAAATCTCACGCCTTCCAAAAAAATACTTACCTGATTTGTTGGGCGCGGAAATCACGGCCGAGCGATTCTCCCACGATCCGAAGTTCACAGCCGATCAACCGTTTTCCCCAGTTGATGGCCTGCATGTGTGTTGTGCTGAAACGGTCGCTGCCATGGCAGCGAAACCCGCAGCTAGAACGCTGCCAGCGCCAGGTCGAGAACTCGGATAGTCGGCGGTGCATGCACGACAGCGGCGGCGAGAGGCTATGGTGCATGGGGAGGAGAGAAAAGAAGGAGAGGGGAAGCTTGGGGACATGGTGGTTTACCCGAGGGCTGCCGGTCGGTGCGCTAAGAATGAACGGCGGTGGCGGTGACATTTTTTCTCAGTCCTCTTGGTCGGACCGGTTGAAGACCAGACCGGATAGGACCGGTAATTTTTCAGGCCGATTTTAGCAGACCAGACCGTCCATTTTCTCTAGCAGGCCAGAACCGAGTGTGTCAAAGACCGATTGAGCCACGAGCGGTACGTCCAGCCCTGCCCCCCGTCGAGGCGAAGCTCCTACTCCACGCGAGGATGAAGGGTGAGGTGGGCGAACAAGGTGCTCTCTATGCGGCAGCAGGGCGAGGCGCTCAAGGAGGAGGCCAAGGTAAAGGCGGAGGTGCGGGTGTTTGAGAACGCTAGGAAGGCCGACAATGCCGCCGCAAGGACCAACCTCGCCATGAAGGGGAAGGCTGGGACTGGCAGGCCAAGGTCGCCGAGGTTGAGGCCGCCAAGGCTGTCGCCATCCGTGATGCCGAGCTGCAGATGGAGGTCAAGACGAAGAACGTGCTCTGCCAAACCGACAAGCTCAAGGCCCAGCAGCTCAGCAAGGCCACAGTACACTACGACACACAGGTTGGTTATGCAATAAGCATGCATAAAAATATAGTATTAGGGACAAGAGAAATTCATACTTATTGACCTCTGCATTTTATATTTTGTAGGTTTAAGAATCGAACACGCTCTTCTACAGCTGGCTGAAGGCGGGGATACAACATTGTATAAGGAGATGAAGGCGGCGGTGAGGTGAAGCGGCCGAGCAGAAACACATGCAGGTCTCGATATGGGAGGAAAGGGAGGGAGATAAGGTGAGGGTTAGCGGTGCAGCAAGCCAGATGAGGAAAGGGGTGAAGAGATGACCTTGAGGAGGGAAGTGAGCTCGGTCCATGGCATGGGTGGGAGCAGAGGAAGGTCGATCCATGGTGTGGCGAAAGGGGTGATGAGCGAGGGAGAAGTAGAAGACCCCCTCTCATATCTTGGCGCGCGAGCAAGTCCGTTGAGGTGGAAGAAGCCCGCCATTTGATGGCGGCGTTGGTGAACTTGGCGTGATGTTGTGCGCCGGTTTGTGGGCGGATCTGGCAACCGCCTAGTCTCTCAATCTCCCCCTTCACTATTTTTGGTGAGAAGAGGGGAGGGATGAGAGGGGGGCGGGTGGGAGATGAGGTCACCGGTTCTGTTGGTTGTGGGGGCAAGAGCGGAGAGAGGGGAGTGGGTGACGCCGATGAAGTCTATGGATCTAGAGAGGGAGGGGAGAGATTGAGGGGAACGAGAGAGTGAGTGGTGAGGAGAGGGAGTGGATAGAGTGCGGTCGTGCGGGAGAGGACCACAAGTCGTATAGGAGGGGTATAATGAGAATATCATAAAAATAAAACTTTATTTATACCTGTTCACTATATTTAGAATAGCATATAAATATTTCCTCAAAAAATAAAAGGAATATCATACAAATTAAAACAATTTTGATAGAAGAAACAAAATATACTTGGATTATGTTGGACTACTCGCATGTGTTTATTTTGTGTCTACTATTGCTCCATATTTATCTAAATAAATTACTTAAAAGGATCCAAGAAATTACGGATGACCGACTATCATTATATAAAGGGAAAATTCGTTGTTTGCTCGTGGAGAAATGTAGCATAGTTTTTTATGGGCAATATACCACATACCCTAAATAGTAGATATTCGCGAGAATAACCATCAACAAGTGATTTAGAGGTGAGCCTACAATTTATTAAAATTGGGATGCCACTCAATCTACTAGAAACTGCTCATTTCTAGCATTTGTCCAATGAATATATATTTTCTATACCATCATCTTAAAAAAATATATTCCAATCTTTGTTTATATTAGAATACCTTTGTAGGTCATAAAAACTAATGGATTTGATTGTGCTTCGGAGATGTCGGCTGACAAAGACCCTGATGTAGTGATGATGGACGGGCTAAGAATTCAATGAGTTTTACACACCCAAAAGAGGTGCATGCAAATAATTGTTCTTCTTTGTATGTATGTTGCACATGATATAATACTCAAAAGGTATATTTCTATATATGTTTAATTTTGCAGAATATGAGACAGATGGAGATGGATTCTGTCGTGGTTCAAAAAGGTATGTTGCACATAGAGATGGAGATGTATGTTGCACATGATATAATACTCAAAAGGGCTAAGAATCCATTCAGAGGGTTCCTGGGGCGACGTCATTGGAAGGGGACAAAAATTCACCATGTTTTATACAACAAAAAGATGTGCAAGTGATGATATCCTACAACAATGACACACTCGAAATAAAGCAAACCGGCTCGAATTACGATATATCTGGATGGCAACAGTTATTTCCAACCGGTATTCCTATGAGCATGTTCAATGATGTTCACATAACTAAAGGAAAATATTTCAAAAGCCCGTGGCAACGCACGGGCATTCTACTAGTGAAAAAATAGAGTTACAGTGGGGACCTACCCCGCTGGGTTTGCTCAAAAAAAGATTTGCCATTGTCCAAAAAGAATTTTCCATTGTAAAAAAACTGAGATTTGCCACTATCAAATAAATAGATTTGCCATTGTGAAAGAAAGTTATTTGCCATTGTAAAAAAAGAAGATTTTCCCTTGTCCATACAAGATATATTTGCCATAGTCCACAAAAAGAAATTTGGCATGGCCTCAAAATAAAATTGCATCCAAAAAATAAATTTGCCATGGTATAAAAATAAAATTTCCATGATAGAGTACGATAAGAATGATCTCTAAATAATGGCAAATATGGAAAAGGTTATGTCATGGTAATTTTTAAAAAAGCATGGCAAAATTGTTTAAGTAACCATGGCAATATTCTTCAAATTGCTATGGCAAATACATAACAAAAGTTTTCATCATGGCAACATATGCTTTTAGTTGCCATGGCAACACATCTTGAAATAAAATGCCTAGCTTTAAAAGGCGGTATGGACCCCATGGCCATGATGTATAATTTGCTATGTTTCTAAACAACTATAAAATAGCAGTAACAATCAACTAGTCAACCAATCATACTCAACAAAACTGAGTGCAAAAAGCTAAAAAGTTAGTGATCATAATAGTACATTGACATGGCAAACGATCTCTAATTCATTGTAATTTGCCATGGTATATGAAATTAAACAATATCTAATTCATGAGAAATGTAGAAAAAATACTACGAATTAGAGATCATTTTTCTTGGGAAATTTAGATATCTCTAATACATGGAAAATTTAGGGAACATAGTGCATTGGCACGACAAAACGATCTCTAAAAGTGATAAGCAATTTGCCATGTTCTATGAAAATTCATAGCAATTGCCATAGCGGCTATTTACTAAACAAAGATGGCAGCTATAAAAGATTGTAAATTTGCCATGTTAATTGATGATAATTTCTCTTTTTCTGCACTACTACAAAATAGCAGGAGCAATCAAATCGTCAACCAAATCCAAATCAACCACACTCAAAGAAACTATCATGGATCAGCAGCAATCGACACTAATGGAAGAAGGATTAGAACATGGTGAATCATCATCGTTCCTTTTTCTTTAGCAATTCAATGAGGAGGCACTCGCTGGCTCAGAGGCACAACTTCTCTGTACCTGTAGAGGCGCCAGAACATGAGCGCGGGGAAGAGGCGCTACAACTCCTGCTTCTGCCCCTCGATGGTGCACCGCCCCCCAACGCTTGCATCGCCGCGTCCATGTCCCTGCTGCTGCCCCCTGTATAGGAGGACGACATCGTAGCCTTCCTGACCGCCACCGCCTCCCACACATCGTTGCGTTAGTGCATCTACAGCCGGGCGCCTCAAACCCGCCGCATGCGCCCGGGCGGGCCGCCCGCACACTGTCTGATTGCAACATTTTGACCCAGGCGGGCGCCTCAAACGGCCCTCAAACGCCCGGACTGACCGGCACCCCTCATATCCAGCCCAAAAATGAGGCGGACATGAGGGAGCCCGGACGCGCCCGGGCACGCCCGCCACGTCGGACCCGGCCCACGTTGGACCACCCGTCCCCACATATATTTCTCCCCATCCACTCGCCGGATCAAACCGTAGCCACTTCACTCCACTCCCCTTTGCCACCCAAGCTCGTCTCCGGCGCCTTCCGGCCGTCTCCGGCATGGCGGACAGCGGATCCGAGTCCTTCACCTCCAGATCTGTCTACCCCGAACTCATCCCACGTGGCCCCGGGCAGGAGATGGCCATCCAGCTTGCGCTCTGCTGCGCCCGAGAGGAGGCCCGTGCACGGCAGCGCTCGGACTCCTTCCGCCGGGAATCCATTGCGTCCGCCCAAATGGCGCATGGATCCGGCGCTAGGGAAGCCGTCGCTGCCTCACCGAAGGCGGTGCGGTCCGTCTGGCATCCGAACGCGGCGCGCCGAGAAACATGATGCGCCATGCGCCTTATCCGACGACAACATGGCACGTCGTGCCCGTCGTGCGAGGCAGCGGGCGCGGGAGGCGGCGACAGCCCTCGCGGCAGTGGACGTCGGCGAGGCGGAGTCGCATTCTCCGGCGCCCCGTATGGTGCAGCAGTCCGGGCACCGCAATTGCATCGTGGTGGACGTCGGCGGCTCTTCCCAGGACGGATCCATCATCGATCTGACGTCCACCGGCACCCAACGGGTTCCGAGCTCCGACGAGGAAGAGTAGGGCATGGGAGACGGCAGCGTCTTGAGTCCCGTGAGCCGGCTCGTGTCCCATGCCCTACTCTACTGTAACACCCCCAGTGGTTAGCCACAGTAATTCCATTTTGATAATGCCAAGTCAGCATGATTAACAGTGCATGATCATCAGTAGCATCATATTGCATTTCAACTCCTAAGTCAAAATTCAGATTTAAACTAAAGTGGGAAATAAAAGTTGTTCAAACTGGAAAACTAAAATGTGCCTCATGTTGCAAATATTCCCATAGCATTTGTAAAAATGATTGCAACATTAGTTGAAATTGTAAAAGGACTCGAACAACTAGAAACAGCAGCAACATAGCACTATTCAACCCCTTTTCAATTAAATAAAATCCAAACCAAAAAGATATGGACCCCAAACCAATTTCTAGCAGTGACAAATAATGCACTGTAAATAATGGAGCAAGTCTCATATTTTACAAAAGTCCTTTGGAATAAAAATAAAAGGCAAAACAGAAAGGAAAAATAAAACAAAAGACAATAGGAAAATAAAACAGAAAAATAAAAGAAGCCCCTTCCCCCTTGGACCAACTGGGCCGTGGCCCAGCTGGACCACCAGGCCGGCCCACCTACCCCCACTTAACCCCCCAGCCAGAAAACCCTAGCCCACCGACGCCATTTCCCCCCTCCCGATCCACTCTCTCCCTCTCCCCTGGATCGAGATCCAGGGAGAGGAGGCCGCCGCCGCCACCTCGCCGCGCGTCGACGCCGTCGCCGGACCCCGCCACCACCTCGCCGTCCTCCTCGTTCCTCCCTTCACCGACGGCCTCCCCAGGCCGCGCCTCGCCCTTGCGCCCCTCGCCCGACGCCCGCCGACGCCCGTCGCCACCCTGACCTCGAGCCCGACGCCCCCTTCTCCAACGCCGTCGCTGTGCGCCACCTCACCGTCGCCCGAAGCCGTCCCCGACGTCGCCCCTCCACCTCGCCGGCCGTCCCCGACCGCCTCCCCGAGCCGCTTCATCGCGCCTCGCCGAACCCGCTCCCCTGCTCGCCGGTGAGGCCCGGCCTCCCCTTTCCCCCTTCCCCGTCGCTCGTCCCGGCCAGCGGCCGCTCACGCTAGCGCGCGCGCCCGCGCGCCAGCCTCTCCTCGCCGCGCACTGCAGCTGCTGCGCACGCACGCGCCGCATCGCCGCCGCGGCCCGCGTCGGCGCCGTCCCGCGTCCCTGTCCCCGGCCGACCCCGTCGCCGCGCCCCGCCCGCAACCGCGCGCGCTCGCCCGCACGCCCTCCTGCGGCCACCCCGCGCTGCCGCGCACCACCCCCCTCCCGCACGCGCTGCCGCGCGCCCCGCGCCGCGCACGCGCGCCGCGCCCGCACGTCCGTGGCCTCATGCCACTGACGGGTGGGGCCCTGCCACCCCCTGTGCCACTGGCCCGTGGGGCCGTACACCCCCTGGCCTAATGACGAACGGGGCCCACGCCCAAAAGTGGAAAAAAAATAAATAATAATAAATAAAAAGAAAAATAATTAGTTAAATAAATAATTAATTAGTTAATTAATTAAGTTAATTAACCCTGTTTAGATTAATCTAATTAGTTAATTAGTTTAATTAAATATTAGTTAACCCTAATTGACCTAACCAGTCTATGACATGTGGGACCCACGTGTCAGGACGCATGCTGATGTCATGCTGACGTCATGATGACGTCATCATACACTGTTTTGGATAATGTTCTGGATAATTCGAATTATAATTAAATAAAATTCCAGAAATTGATAAAAGCTTTAGAAAATCATATCTTTTAAACCGTAACCCGGATCGAAATACTTTCTACATGAAAGTTGCTCAGAACGACGAGACGAATCCGAATACGCGGTCCGTTCGTCCGCCACACGTCTCTAACTATCCGAACATGCAACCGTTCCCCTCCGGTCATCTGTCTGACAAATGTCCGGAACCGGGAAAACATTCCCGGATGGATTCCCCCTTCCTCGGTGACGTGCAACCATACGTTAGGACACACCCGACACTGCGTACTGCCATGTCATACTTTGTGTTGCTCATATTTGCTGTGTATTTATACTGTTTCCTCCCCCTCTTCTCTCTCGTTAGACCCCGACGCAGTTCCCGGTACCGACGCAGCTCAGGAGACCGACAACACCATTGGCAACCTTGCCCTTGCTGCCGAGCAACCAGGCAAGCCCCCCCCTTTGATCATCCCGATATCGCCTATTCTATTTCTCATGCTTGCATTAGAATTGCTGCTGCTGCTGCTGCTTTACCTATTCTGATGCATAGCCTGTTCATTGTAACCTGCTGTTGATAATTACCTACATATCCTAAACTGTTTAGTCTAGGCTGGGTAGAGACCTATCAGTGACCCCACTTATCCCGACTGCCGCGCTGGATCGTCAGAAGACCCGATCAACGGGATTGAAGACCAGACCCCGACACCGCACATCACCCCCTTTAGTTGTAACGACACTGCAGCGTTACTATCGAGTGTCGAGGGTGATACCTCGTCAGCACTCCTGATGTTAACTCTGTAGAGCAGCTATTTGGTCGTGGTCATCGAGGGTGATTCCTCCTTCTCCACTTCCGATACGACCCTGTCGTACAACACATCAAGTGTGAACTCATCGAGGGTGATTCCTCCTAAGTTCGACTTGACGGTTACATCGAGTGGGCATCCGTCGAGGGTGATACCTCGGATTTCCTTGATGTTATGGACACACGGTTACTGTGACTTTACTGCTGAACCTTGATAGAGACGGGTCGGCCCCGAAGGGGGACCCGAGGAAGTTACTTTTACTACAGGACTGAAGGGACAGGCGGTACCGCCCAGTAGAGGTGGACCTGAGTTCCCGACAGTCTTTTACGAGACGGGTTGACCTGGATGGTGCCCGAGTGATGAATACGAGGTGCGGCCGGGCATTCTTAACCCTTGCCGCAAGTCCTCGAGACGGGGCGACGGGGTCACATCTTTCGTGAGTCTCTGCTCATTTCCGCAAGCCCCTAGTCCTAACGATTTGGATATTTGATCCGAGCAGGCCTCTGGTCTGATAGCACTAACCATCACGTGGGCATAGTATGGGCGTTCTGCATCGTATGCATCAGCCGAAAGCTCTGTCAGACGTCCAGTTCAGCAGTGCGGCATGGAGTGATTGGCGCCATTGCGGTGGTGCTTGGATCTGGGCCATGTGCGCAACGACCCGGAGGGCGAGGGGCGATGGCCAAGACCCCCTTGTGCTTAGGATGTAGACCGGCGGGGACCTCTCTGCTGAGCCGTAGGTAGGGTTGCGATGTGTTGTTTGGCCGAGGCCGGGCATGACCCAGGAAAGTGTGTCCGGCCGGAGTTAATCGAGCGTGTTGGGTAAGTTGGTGCACCCCTGCAGGGAAGAACACTTCTATCGATAGCCGGTCCTACGGTAAAGGACACTCGGAGTTGTATCCCGATCGATACAACTAGAACTGGACCCTTGAGACGTTAACCGGTTGATGACTGTATTGGCTCTGGGATCGCTTTCTCACAGGGAGTCGAGAAAGGATCTCAGGACGAGGTTTGATGACTTTATGGCTCTGGGATTGCTTTCTCGCAGGGAGTCGAGAAAGGATCTCTGGGTGAGGTTGATATTATTACTGCTACATTATATGGTATTGTTCTACTCTCTTCTACTGCTGCAAGACCGCTGAAGATGCTAGTCTTCGATAGGACTAGGCCTTCCTCTCTATTCTGGCATTTCTGCAGCCCAGTCCACATATACAGCCTCCCTTTGATAATGTTGCATATGTAGTGTAGATCCTTGCTTGCTGAGTACTTCTGAGTACTCACGGTTGCTTTGTTTTCCTTTTTCTCCCCATATCAGTTTGACGTGACCAGAGGACGGAGCCCCCTGAGACAGATGCCCCGACGATCGCTACTACTACTACCCAGAGGATGGATACTACTACGAGTTGACTGACGACCAGGAGTAGGATCGGAGGGTCCCAGGCAGGAGGCCTTCGCCTTTCGATCGTAGTGTTTTATTTTCTCCCGCCTTTCTAAAGGCCTTTCTGTTTCTATTTCATATCTGTACTCAGATATCTGATGCTTCCGCTGACGCTTGTATGCTATCGAGCTATGTATTCGAGCCCTCGAGGCCCTGGCTTGTAATATAAAGCTTGTATGACTTTATTTATGTTTTAGAGTTGTGTTGTGATATCTTCCCGTGAGTCCTTAGGCTTGATCGTGTGCATTTGCGTGTATGATTAGTGCACGATCGGGCCGGGGGCGTCATGCCGACGATCGGACCAACACTCTGGGGAGCGCAGCCGGCCGCCGGACATGGCCACAGCGACCGGACGAGCTCCACTTAAAGATCACTATGTTGCATGTAATAATATGGATTTGAGGATTCTAATTTTAGATATCAGGATGCGGAATACATTTTTTGTGGTGTGACCGGTCACTGTCCACGGACGCGTCCGCGGGCATTTGAGGGGTTGAATTTGTCAAGTCGAGCTGTAGATGCTCGGGGTAGGTTCCCGAGCTGTGAATCCGGCCGATGCACCACTGCACCCTCCCACACCGATGGCTACCACCACCATCGTGCATCCCTGGCAACCCCCTCTTCCACACGCTACTACCGCCCCGAGCCCACCCTGCCTCCAGTCTGCATCGCACGTGTGAAGAAACGTCGGGAATCACATGGAATTGCCTGGTTCTGCGGGATGCTGCTACCGCCACAGTAGCGTCGCCGTGAATCGCCAAGGAGATGGTTGTCGACGGGCAGATGAGAGCTCTTGGCGGCGAAAGAAGGTGCCATGCTGGCGAATCAGCAGGGACTAGATAAGGTAGTGCTGGAGATGGACAGCTTGGAATTGGTGAGTAAACTGAAGAATGCCAATATTGACAGATCGATTTATGGCTCTCTGATCGAAGAGCTCAAGTTTAGGTGTTCTTCTTTTTCTGGATTTCGAGTTGTGTGGTGTCGTAGAGAGGCCAATGGTTGTGCCCATGTACTAGCAAAAGCTGGGTGTTATTTGAATGGCTCGGATGTGTGGTACGGGGTTCCTCCGCTGTCTCTTGGGCCACTACTGTGTAAAGACATGTATGAATAAAATACCAGATGTTCTAAAAAAAAGACAGGCAGATGAGAAAAGGAAAGCGGGAGGGGGGGCGGGGGTGAAGAAAATATCACACGGAAACCCAGTTTCAATGGAAACCGGTGAAAACCACGAGAAAATGATGTTTTGAAGTTTTGAAAAAATGTGAAAAAATACGGGATATTAAGAGGATGATGTTTTATTGCCACGCAAAATTTCAAGTTGAAACACATTACGAGATGTGAGCGACGAAAAAGACAAAATCGCTGATTTTGCGTGGCAATAAAACACGCTGATTTTGTCAGCGATTTTCACCGGTTTCCATTGAAACTGAGTTTCCGTGAGAGAGGGACTGGAGTGTCAGCCTTGCGCCGTGATCCGTGCTAAATGATCGGACGGCTGGGACCATGTTTGCTCCAAATCACTATAAATCCGACGTCAGATTACAGTGTCTAGGTAATTTTTTCGTCTGCAACCCAGATTTGTTTGGTGTCCTCCCACCAAGTCACCCAAGGACAAAAGGACAAGGGAGAGATGCAGAACACGAAGAAGTGATGCGCACAATCATGCCAATGGAAATTACAGCTCCTGGCAGGGAGAATCTTCCAATTTTGCACTGTCAATTCCCTATTTCAAATGCGACTGCAATGACCTGCAACGGGCCATACGAGTTACTGTAAACTTTACAGTGGGCAAAGCGAGTACGTGTCGACAGAGTGGCAGGGTGTGGGAGGGGTCTGCGCTAGCCAGGCGACGCCGTACGGTGGCAGTAATACTATACAGTAGCGCACCCTCGACAATTAGTATTTGACAGGGTAGATCTGTCGCCGCTCAGTTCACCATTTTCCCTTCGTCGTTTTCTCTCAGATTCAGAGCCCCAACGCAGAGCCCAGGAGATTCCCAGCATGTTTTGTTAGGGTCTGGTGCAATCCAATCCTTTTCTGACGGCATTTTTAGCCTGGTCTGCATGCTGATTACTGAACTACACAATGTAGTACTCCGAAACCATACGCGCCACATGTATTACGTACTATACAGCGAAAGGAAAAAACAGTGAATCGATCGACAGTTTGACCCGACGCAAAGCCCCCACAGCTCCACCACAGAAGCAGACAGCGAAGCCGAGGTACCCCTACCACGCCAGCCAGCGGTGGGACGAACCTGATCGATCATCGGCGGCACTGTGGCTGTGGGTCACTACAAAGTTGAACGACTCCTTGCGTCTTCAGGTACGTGTACGTGCGACCCCCCACTGGCACGCGAATGCCCACCCGGGTGCACACGCGCGAGGGGCACTCCGGGTCCGTGCGCGGCCGCTAGCTACGATTACGAGCCACCGAGGCCGACTGGCCGAGGCCGTGCGCGGCCGCTAGCTACGATTACGAGCCACCGAGGCCGAGGCCGTGCGCGGCGGTAGATTGGCGGCATGATGCACGCACATGTGACGGTTTCCCGGGGAGTGTACGAGATCGTACCGGCGGCCTTGATCACTCGCCACTTTGCTTTCTGCATGTAGTGGTGCCAATTGTTGTTGCGCGCCCATTGTTTTTACTGCTTTTCTCCGCCCGCTTGCCATCGACCGTGCGTACGATACAAGCACTGAACGCTTGCCGGCTGTTTCTCGAGTCTATTGGTGCGTGTGTGGTCAGTAGAGTACTTGTAGCCGTTGTAGGTTTAGGACAGGACATGGACTGCAGGTCTAGCTAGGGGCATGGCGGATGCCTCGTCTGAAGAAGCAGCGCCATGACCATGCATGCGAGGCGTTCACGCACGCGCGGATAACTGACCGGCCGTATCTCGGGGGTGAATCAACGGCACGAGGTGAAGCGGAAGTTTAACCAAGTTTAGGGTGAACGACGAGCAGAAAAGAGCCATGGGCTCGGCTCCAAGGCGTGCACGCACGCACGCGGGACGTCGCGCCCGTACCCGCGCGCATACCATAGCGGGTCCCTCGTGAAGCTCGCCGGAACGTCACGGGGCAGCGGTTATTGCCGGTGCATGCGTTAGCCCACACGGAGCACCAATTTAGGGGCTGTTTGGTTCCCAGCCACAGTTTGCCAAGCCAAAGTTTGGCAGCCACAGTTTAGTTGGCATGTGTTTGGTTTTTGCCACAATTTGGCTTGCCACACTTTATTGTCCCTATGGCCCACTTGTCATAGACACAATTTTTTTGCCAACTTTTGCCAAAGTTTGGTGTCCAATTTCTTAGCCACACTTGTGTGGCTTGCCATACTTGTGTGGCTGGCCACACTTTGGCTTGGCCACACTAGTCTCCAACCAAACAGACCATAAATCGCGAGCGGCCGGCGCTCATACGCAGTCACGCCGGCGGTACGGGCCTCGTAGATATATACTCCTACTTTGGGGAAGCGAGGAAGCCCGTGCGCACAGCCATGAGTCCCCGCCCATCATTCACAACGTCTCGGGGAGCACCGGAACGGCGGCCGAGGGCCGACGCACCGTCGGCGAGAAAAGGGAAGACGCATGAACGGACAGGCCGCAGCAGAATATGTTTCAGTTTCACGCGACAGGTAAGATTCTATGCTTTTCCAAGAAGGAGAAGAAAGTAAACCACTGCTACTACAGTCACGCTAGCAGGAGGTAAAAGCATCGGGGGTCCTAAAACTTGTGTAGGATATGATGATTTGATTCTAGAACTTGCAAAATGCACCTACCCACTCCTACAACTTGCAGCCAATATGCAAGTTTGGTCCTGGGCCAATCAGGAGCTGCCAACTGGAGCCAGCTGGACCGGGCCAGTCAGCTCTCGTCTATTTGCATAAAAGACCCCGCCTTTCATCGAAATTAACCCGCAGGTGTCGAGACCGTTCCTGGTTCCTCCAACCACGAACCGGTCACCGTCATCCCTCCCCACCCCACCGCCGCCGCCACCAATGCGGCCGGACCCGTAGCGGCACGCCATGGACGCGCCACCGTCCTTTCTCCTCCTCCTCCTGCTGGCCGTCTTCGTCGGCGGCGAGGTGGCCACGGCGGCTAAGGTCCACCCGGGGGACCTGACGGTCCTCGAGGACCTGCGTCGGTCCCTCACAAACCCGGAGGTCCTCGCCTGGCCCAAGGGCGCCGACCCGTGCGGCGGCGGGTGGTCGCACGTCTCCCGCGACCGCGCCGGTCGGGTCAACAACGTAGACCTCAAGGGCGTGTGGCTCGCCGGCGCGCTCCCGGCCACCTTCTCCTCCCTCGACGCGCTCCAGGACCTCAGCCTCCAGACCAACAAGCTCGCCGGCCCGCTCCCGTCCTTCCACGGCATGGCCGCGCTCCGCCACGCCTACCTCAACGACAACGCCTTCGACGCCCTGCCCGCCGACTTCTTCGACGGCCACGACAGCCTCGAGGAGATCTGCCTCGACAACAACCCGCTCAGCCGGTCCACCGGCGGGTGGGAGGTGCCGGCGACGCTCGCCACCTCCTCGCCGCAGCTCATGAGCCTGCGCCTCGTCAACTGCAGCCTCGTCTGCGGGATCCCGGCGTTCCTCGGGGGCATGAGCGGGCTGCAGATGCTCACCCTCTCCTACAACAAGCTCTCCAGCCCCATCCCGGACGCCTTCGCATGGTCCGGCCTCCAGAAGCTCGGGCTCAACAACCAGCTCGGCGAGGCCGAGTTCTCCGGCACGCTCGACGTGCTCGCCGGGATGACCCACCTCCAGCAGGCATGGCTGCACGGCAACCACGCCGGCCCCATCCCCGACGGCATCTCCAACTGCAAGCAGCTCGCCGCATTTCGCTACCGCTGTCTACGTACATGTTTAGTTTTAATGCCCGTGTTTTAGATACCCAGGCCGTTAAAATTATTGCTTAATCTTGCTGCTCTGGTTGACATGCACGTGTGCTCTGAATATTTGGTTGTAGCTTCAGGTCCGTTTCAGGACGCGGGGATGCTGCCTGCCTCCTCACGCTCGTGGCGGCTGCTATCAATCCTCTCTTTCTTTTTACCAAGGAACACACACTAGAGTTTGTGATATTTAGACCCATCAAGCCGCCATGTGTGCCTCCGTTCGATGCTCTGGGACAGGATGGTGCCGGCGCCGGGCAACCACCGCCGTCGGCGAAACCGTTCGCTCGCCGCTTCTCTGGCATCTCGTTCTCTCTCGACTACTCCGCCAGAGAGACACCCGCGTGTCAGCGGCACGTGCGCTTGCACGAATCGCAGCGCAGATCCGACGGCCATCGAAACTCGGTTGCTGCTCTGCTATGGCTCTTCTATTTTCAACTCGGTTGCCTGTCACCAAGTCCAGTCTTGTTCTCTTTCGTGTTGAAGATTGTTCAGATTCTGGAGAACAAATCATTCGGAAACAAGCACATCCAGTTTGGATTCATGATCCATGATTTGGCTCTTCCATCGCATGCCGTTGGAAACAAAAGGGCACATGGGTTCTGGTGGCCATCGGACGGCGTGGTGATTCGCTCAAGCACACGTGCATCTGGGACGCAAGGCGTCTCTCCGGCCAAGAGAGAGATGCCGGAGAGGCGAGGGGATGGCGCGGCGGAGGTGCCCGGCGCTCCCTGATGCCCGAGAGGCGCTACCTGAGATGGAGTGCAGTCAGTCGCGCTTGATCTGTAATTGTTCGATTTTGATTTGTACTCTCTCCGTTTCTAAATATTTGTCTGTCTAGAGATTTTAACAAGTGACTACATACGGAGCAAAATGAGTGAATCTACACTCTAAAATATGTCTATATACATCCGTATATGATAATTCATTTAAAATCTCTAGAAAGAGAAATATTTAGGAATGGAGGGAGTAGCTAGCTAGCTGGGGTGAAGCACTCCGAGTCCTTAATCCCAGAAAAAGGATGGCATCCGCCATTACTTAGAGTGACATCAAGAGGATAGGATTTCTATTTCTGAATTATGAGCACCCATGATATGCATGCATGGGTACAAGGTGACTCATCAAGAGAAAATAAAGAAGAAAAGGCAGATAAATCATGCATGCATGCATGCATTGTGGTTGGTATACATATACATATATACATGTACCCAGACATGACCGTATTAGTTTTATGATGACCAACATGCATGCCCTGTAATTACCAAAAAACAATTGTTAAACTTGGGAATCTATGCAATATCCATCTAATCTTGTCTGGTGGATTCGGCTGGCTGGGAGTTATATTTGACCCTCATGCATGACCAGAAGCTGACCGGTTCGTGGTGGTCGGCAGTTAATTTCGATGAAAGGCAGGGTCTTTTTTGCAAATAGACGAGAGCTGACCGGCCTGATCCAGCTGGCTCCAGTTGGCAGCTCTTGATTGGCCCAGGACCAAACTTGCACATTAGCTGCAAGTTGTAGGACTGGTCAGGTGCATTTTGCAAGTTATAGGATCAAATCATCACATTGTAGATAAGTTCTAGGACCTATGGTGCTATTACCTCCACTAGCAAACATTGAGACGACGTCAAAACAATTGTCGTGGCGTGAAGGATGGCAATATATAGCATGGTATGATGACGATGCTAGGATAACTGGATAAGGCGATTCCTTTTCGATCAAAGAAAAGGAGGGAGGAGCTAGCTAGCTAGGACGACGATGCTAGATTCCACCGTGCGGCGAGCACAACAGGAACATCTCACGTGGGTGATGCGACGTGCCCATATCCTAGCTATGTGCCTCTTGCGCCCATGGAATCGTGGTCAATGTCCGCGCGCTCACTGAAACAAGCTCAAAACAGGCTCGATCGATGCACATGTGACATGTCTATCAAAGAAACACGTAGCTATGATGCCAACAATGGAGACCCAAGCATAGCTACCGTGGAAAGGAAAAATGCAAACCATGGCAAACGAATACTACCATGAACAGTCATGCGTCAACTGCACGTACGATGGTAAGGAAAAGGGGGTGCATGCATGGCCGCCGATGGTATAGCTAGGTACGTGCGTACGGTGATGGCCGAGCTGAGCTGAGGTGACGGTGCGCCCTACAATCAATCTCACATGCACAAAAGCGTCTCGCTCGCGCGGCCCACCTCATGATTCCGTGCACGATTCGGGCATAGAGAACCGAAACGCGATCCTCCTTTGGCATGTGCTTTGCCCAACTTTTATGCAAAAAGTGGCTGATTACATTGCACGACGGGCCGCTGTACAAACGTCTCCGGCGTGTGGCCGGGCGTCACGGCCATCCACGACGCCGTGAGGGAAATTAGCTGGTAACCATTTTTAAGTGTTTTCTCCGATTCAGCGACGATTAATATGGATCAAAGATAGTACATACAGGGTAAAAGTAAACTTCTCTCATAAAGAAAATCCAAATACACAAGAGAGTTACGCATCTTTTAATTCATTGTCACACATGGAGGTGGTGCATGATCTAGGGTTGCTCGTCATAAAGAACGCAGAGAGCCGCGTCGGGGAAACCTTGCTGGAGAAGACGATTAACGGTTCAACAGCGGTCCTGGAGAGCAAACACACAAAGATCTTCAGACGTAACGATGCCCGGGTCTCCCAATTGAGCCGCCAGCGACATGCACCGGTGGCGTCGATGAGGAATGCTCTATAGCAAGTGACGGTAGAATAGGTGTAGTCGGCGGTCCACTTCCACCATAGGGAGTATGGCTCGCCCGAGAGGGCCATCTGTCCCAGGCGTAACCATAGGGCGACGTACTATATGGTGCTCGTAGGCCTGAGGGCACCATGGATGTCCTGAACCCAGGATCGGTCTTCTGAAGCCATAGCCATTGCGAACGGAGAGGAAATACCCATCCGGTTAAGGTCGGGGATGCCAAGGCCGCCCAACGACATCAGGCGGCGTTCCTGATGCCAGTTGACTGAGCAGTGGATGTTGTGCGCATACTTGCTACCACACCAAAGGAAACCTTGGCGGATGTTATCAACCTTCTTATAGTGGTAGTGTCCATTGATATGGCGAGGAGGGAGTGCACGGGCACGACATTGAGGGTGTGACACACAAGGAGGCGAGCGGCCTTGGGGAGGCGGCCGGCCTTCCACATGGGTAGCTTGCTCTCGAGGCGGTCGAACAACAGCTGGACCCGGAGGATGGCAACCTCCTGATGGAGAGCGGCATTCCAAGGTAGGGGATATGAAACTCCTGCATCGGGCACGCAAGATCATTCTGAATGCCCTGGATGTTGTTGTCGCTGCAGCAGATGGGAGTGGCCAATCACTTAATGAAGTTCGTCCTCAGGCTAGAAGCAACCCCAAAGATGCGAAGGAGCTCATAGATAAAATATCACATATTTTGTCGAATAACCAATCACTAATTTTATTTTATTTTGCTGAGAGCTACTCAGATGTTCAAATGCTCTGAAATTTGGCACGAACATCACGCACTCAAGCATCTTTCACCACACAAAAAAACGAAAATCTTTAAAATTTTCTAGCATTTTAAAAGAATTTACTGTTCACTCCCGGGCTCACCAAAACGCTGCCTCCTCCTTTTGTTTTAGACAAAATAGCATATCTAGTTTTTTTGTTTGAGCATATCTCGTTCTTCTTTTAGGGCCGCGACGAAGAGTCAGAAAGCCCAGAAGGGACTTGTTCGGTCTCTTCTTTTGAATCACAGTGGTACGGCCCACAATCCGCGGCCCACTGGACTTCTTACTTACTATACAAAACACAACCATTTCCTGTCCTCTCCGCCACCGTCGCGCGACGATCCATCCACCGATAGCCCACACGAAAGAACGAGCACGCGCGAGGATGGCGGGCACAACCACCACCGGCGGCGGCGGGGGAGCGGCGCAGGGAGGTCGCCGGGCGCTGGGGCTGCTGGCGAGCGCGGCGAAGCGGAAGGACGGGTTCGTGCAGCTGCTGCTGATGTCGGGCATCCTCATGATGAGCCTGCGGTCCCTGAGCCAGAAGCACCGCGTCCGCGACCTCGCCAACGACGCCGCCGAGCTCAGCCTCGAGCAGGAGCACATCTCCCACCGCATGCGCGAGCTCCAGGACGAGCTCGACCGCGAGGCCGGCGCCGACCCCTCGGGCGCGTTCGCCTCCCACCTCCGCCGCATCTTCGCCGCTCACCCTCCCACCCCCGCCGCCGCCGCCGCCGCCGCCGCCACCGAAGACCACTAGCTCCCTCGTCTCCGTCCAGATCGTGGCGGCGCGCCTTGCTCGTCGACGGCTTCGTTCCTGTTTACTCTTTGAGATCTCGGTTCTTGGCTTGTGTAGATGCCTCTGAACCATGACCGTGCACGCCATGTGTTTGTGGAAATGCCGGGAAGGGGCTACTGGACTGTATCGAACCGGAAACCACATTTTGTTACCAACCTGCTCACAGCGCGCCACATTGTGCTGCACTTGGATGGATTAATTTTGCATTTCCTCTATATATTCAATAATTTTCTTAGTTGGTTGTTGATGCTCTCTATGTGCTTGAAGAATAAGATGCCACATGCCACAGCCGGCTATAGTGATGCACAATCGGCAGTGACCGGTGCAAACAAGAGTAGAATCATGTACGCGTTCAGTCGCATTCAAATTTCGTGGGCTGCATTTGAATGCCATACGTGTACCTGGAGTTATATAGACTCATAAGACTGATCCTGCTTGACTCAAGGTCACCACAAGAATGTCAGTCTTAACTGCGCATTAGTTGCTCACCCCAAGTGTAACACAGATGATGTCTAATGTCTGAAAGCCATAAAGAGCTCCGGGAAATACAGCACTGATAGCTTTCTCAAGAAAGGTTTTGAGAGTCGTGGCTCCTTCGTGTCACCGGCATGCCAAGTGAGGTTACCACAACTTAACCGCCGCTCGTTGCTCTCCAAACCTCAAATCCCCCGCTCCCGTGGCCGACCGCGATGCGAACATCGAGTGCATTTTCGGTGTAACCGTCTTGCAGTGCTGTGCCGTGGTTTGAGCAACTGGGCACTGCTTGGTCAACTCGCATTCGCCAGTCGAGCTTCTGGAAACCATCAGTTCTGAGTCAGTAGTTATCTGAACTTGTCCGTTTGGGATTTGGCTTTGGGTGTTATCAGGTGAGGAATCTACAGAAGGTGTTTGCGAGAGAGGGGAAGATGCGGAAGGAGCTGCTGCTGGAGCTGAAGCAGAAAGTCTCCTCTGAGATACCGCAGAAGCTGCATGATTTCGGAGCAAACAGCAACACCACAGAACAGCAAGGTAGCATCGCCTTGCTCTGTTGATAACTTGGAATACTGATGCTCAGTTGGAATTGTCATCAGGTGCACCTTGGAAAGTTGGAGAATTAACATTGGCATTTTGTACCCCTCTGCGATATGGAGTCATTTGGTTTGCATTGTTTTTGTGGATGGTGTGCTCGTGCATCTGGCCTAATTTGTCATTTGAATTATCTGGCACAATTTTTGGGTTGAATAAATAACACAATTTGGCTTCTTCATTTTTTTTCCCTTTTTCCTTTGTAGCATTTGCTTCTCCATGGATTTCTGTTCTATTACCTTTACTCATTTCGCATATAAGCAGCAGATTTTGACACAGCATTTGAACTAGGAGCAATGCAGCTTCCTTTTCATGTAGGGACTTCTTAGACTAGACCCTGTGAATTAATCCTTGTTGGGAAAATGATAACATGATAGTACCATGAGCTGTCAACAATTCAGAAAAGTTAGGCGTCTTTTGATGTTGCTTCATATTGTCAACTGCTGCTGTAATTTCATTTCCTTGCACAGTTTTTATATATTCTCATGTATATAGGGGCAACCTGGAGCACCAAAATGCAATATATGGGTTTATTGTCCATCTGAGTATGATTGCCACTCACCTGATAAATATGAACGTAAGCATCAAGAGTGCTGGTTGAAACAGGTATTGCCCAGCCGCCATCTCTGTATATATTTAACCATTGGAACTCTAGTCTTGTTCTTGTGCATCTCTGGTGATATTTTTTCAGAAAATGGTACTGAGTAATCTTTGCTTGAAAGTACCTCAGTCTGATTTGTTTTGCATAACTGGTTCGAATTTCAGAGCATTTTTTCTTTTCAACATTTAGAAATAGGAGAAAAACATTAGTCCTGGTTGAAACATGTATCATAAAGCATGGATCCTGCTTGTAACTTGGTTGTCAAGTGGAAAGAGTGGAGAGTGCAAGTTCAACAGCAGGTGATAAGGCGCTTTGTTCTATCAAATGGTCAATACAGTCATTAGGGCTAGAACCAAGAAAAATTCTACTCCCTCCGATCCATATTAATGGACGCTGGTTTAGCAAAGCGTCCATTAATATGGATCGGAGGGAGTAGAAGATTTAACTGTCTTCACAGCATTGCAACATGTAGAAGCTTTTATTCTTGTGAAGATAGTATAGAAGTGCCTACGAGTTAAAGGTTCTCACAGTAGCATTTGTTTTCCTTTACTTATTATCCTTAAGATTATTTGGTAGCTCAAGTTTGTCCTTTTTGGAAGGACTACTGCTGGTTACATCCTTTTCAGAGCAGGAAAAGAAAAGGAACACATGATTCAAGTTTATTCTTGTGTTTCCCCATTCTTTGTGAGGTAGAGATATTCTCAGAGTGTGGCCGGCCTGTGGATTCATCTGTGAGATATTTACCGTCTTCTTTGTTGATGGATGTAAGCCACCTGTTATCTTTTCCATGTCACTAGCCTCCTAGGGATTGAAAAAGCATATGAACATATGATACATAGCCAGTTGATTTAGAATCATATTTATATGACATGTAGCCAGTTGATTTAAGAAGTCATATTTGTTGCATACACGCAGAAGTCATGTAGCCTGTTTTTATCGTAAACCAGTAACATAAGGTTTTTGATTTGGTTTCCATATATAAAAGATTAAATCTTCTTTTCTGTTTAATGAAAATTGTCTTAGTTCTTGGCCCTTGCCCTTTGGGTTTTCGAATGAATCGCTAAAGCACTTGGCCTTATTTTTACAATTAAGTGATGTAGTATCATAAGTATTTAGCAGGGACTAGAAGTAGATATGATTTGCTGCACTGTTTCCTTTGTAGGTTTTATTTGCTAGTTGTTTATTCACTTGGGGGTCCTTTTGTGTCGATCCATCAGAAGCTTAGACAAGGTTAAGGAGCCCACGCTTTCACGCATGGACAATCTCTACCATGTAAACGCGATTGGTTTGGCTCAACAAAGTATGTACAAATGACGCTGCTTTACTTTGCATGTTCGGCGCTGCTACACAGACGACAACGCTGGACGATTTTTAGACGATGTAACACATCAAGCCGTTCCTGAGTAGAGCTAAACTAAACAACGCCGTTCAATCGAACATCGTCCACCGTTCGGCCGGGATACTGTCGTCCGCATAGTAATTTCGTTACACGTTTGATGTTTCACAGCTTCTCTAGTGGAGTAGATTTTATAGAACCCACCCTTTCTTTAAAAAAGCACTATAACATACAGATAATAATCACACTGAGAGATTCCTTATCATATTCCTCACCATCTTCAAAATTTGAAGGATCTTACCTAAAATTGTTTTCTCTATGTAAGAAGACAAAAATCAATTCATGTTTTGTATCCTTTTCGGGCTATGATTTAAGACTGGAGAACACACCGCCATCAAGAGCGAAGAAAATTGCAAAGACTTGATTTATTTATTTGGAGAATTGTACTTGAGAGCCCCCAATGCAGAGGACACCACAAAGCTTATGGTGATGGATGAAGCAAGAGGCTTCCCTGGGATGTTTGAATCCATTCATCGTCGTTATGTGTTTTCCATGGAGAAGATATTCATCGCAGTCGCACTAATCCTTCTTGCTGTCATGGTGTTGTGCATTAAGGGAAGGAGTGACACTCATGCTATCGGACAAGCTGCCTATTTGAAAGGTCTCTTCCATCACGGCAATCTTGCAATGGGTGCGGTGGCAATGACTGCATCAGCGGCCATCCTATAGGCAATGGTAATTGCAGCAGTTTTCTTCTCATCCCCATCAACCTCAGCGAGTGATGTGAGAGCGACGACTTTCTTCTTGAACACGACATCTTTCGTTTGATACCATTTGGATGGTGGGGAGACAACATCATCAAGGACCTTCCTGGACGGAGGAGTCCATGGCATCAATGGACTTCTCGGGTGGTGGCTATCACCGTTGAAATCGATGTGGCTGCAACCATGATGGCAAGAAGGATTAGCGCAACTGCTGTCAAGTTTGCCATGATGGAATGTGACGACCCCGACTCAATCATGCACTAATCATACACGCAAATGCACACGATCAAGCCTAAGGACTCACTTGAAGATATCACAACACAACTCTAAAACATAAATAAAGTCATACAAGCTTTATATTACAAGCCAGGGCCTCGAGGGCTCGAATACATAGCTCGATGGCATACAAGTGTCAGCGGAAGCATCAGATATCTGGGTACAGATATAGCAGAATTACAGATAGGCCTTAACAAGGCAGGGCAAAATAAATCACTACGATCGAAAGGCGTAGGCCTCCTGCCTAGGACCCTCCGAACCTACTTCTGGTCGTCGGTCGGCTCCTCGTAGTAGTACTCGCCGGGAGGGTAATAGTAGTAGTAGCCGTCGGCGGGGGCAGCTGACTCCGGGGCTCCGTCGTCTGGTTGCGACAAATGAATAAGGGGAGAAAAAGAAAGTAAAGCAAACGTGAGTACTCATCCGAAGTACTCAGCAAGCAAGGATCTACACTACATATGCAACATTTTCAAAGGAAGGCTGTATATGTGGACTGGGCTGCAGAAATGCCAGAGTAGAGAGGAAAGCCTAGTCCTATCGAAGACTAGCTTCTTCAAGCATCTTCATCGGTCTTGCAGCATTAGAAGAGTGCAGATTAACATAATGTAAAGTAGTAGTAAGGTATCAATCTCGCCCAGAGATTCTTTCTCGACTCCCTGCGAGAAAGCAATCCCAGAGCCATACTATCTAGTATCATCTCAAGTCACCAGTTCTAGTTGTACCGATCGGGATACAACTCCGAGTGTCCGTTACCGTAGGACAGGCTATCGATAGATTAGTTCTTCCCTACAGGGGTGCACCAACTTACCCACCACGCTCGCTTAACTACGGCCAGACACACTTTTCTGAGTTATGCCCGGCCTCGGCCAAATGACACGCCGTAACCCGACCAAATACTTAACAGAGAGGTCAGCACGCCGGACTAACCTATGCCCCCAGGGGTCTTGGGCCATCACCCCGGATGCTCCTGCACGTTGCGTACACCGCCGGTGAGCAGACCTAGCAACCCATTAATACAAGCGCGGTTGCGTTACCAGTCCAACCCAGCGTGTGCCGCTCAGTTGCCGACATCTATTAAGCTTCGACTGAAGTATACGACGCAGAACGCCCATACTATGCCCACGTGATGGTTAGTGCTATCAGGCCAGAGGCCCCTCGGATCAAATATCCAAACCGTTAGTGTGTTGGTAGTGCGGTAACGAGCAGAGATTCACGATAGATGTGACCCCGTCGCTTCGTCTCGAGGACTTGCGGCAGGGGCTAAGAATGTCCGGTCACGCCTCGTAGTTATCTCACGGGCACCTTCCAGGTCAACCCGACTCCATATCACTTTCATCATAATCTCATGCGGGTACCCCTCAGGGCCGACCCGTCTTTATCCAGATTAAACAGTATCAACAGTAATGTAAAGGCATCTGTGTGGCTACCTTATCAAGAAGCAATTCGAGGCATCACCCTCGTTGGATTCCCACCTGACGTAAACATCAAGGTGAACTAAAGAGGCATCACCCTCGAGGTCCACACTTGAGCAGTTGCACGACGATGTCGTTATCAGGGGTGGTGCAGGAGGAATCACCCTCGCTGACCACGACCGAATAACTAACCTACAAGGTTATCATCAGAAGTGCTGACGAGGCATCACCCTCGGCACTCGATAGTAACCCAGTAGTGTCAAGCAACTAAGGGGAAGTGATGTGCGGTGCCGGGGCCTGGTCTTCGATCCCGTTGATCGGGTCTTCTGATGATCCAGCGGGGCAGTCGGGATATAGTGGGGTCTCTGCTGGGTCTCTATCCAACCTATACTAAACAGTTTAGGATAAACAGGTAGGTAACAATAGCAGGTTACAATAAACAGGCTATGCAGCAGAAATAGGATAACAGCAGCAGCAGTAACTTCTAATGTAAGCATAAGAGAGAAGAGAGTGGGCGATATCGAAATGCTCAAAAGGGGGGTGCTTGCCTGGTTGCTCGGGGGCAAAGGCAGGGTCTTCGACGGTGTAGTCGTACTCCGAAGCTGCGTCGTTCTCGGGGACTACGTCGGTATCGGAATCTACCGAAAAGAAGTAACGGAGGGGAAACACAATAAATAACAGAGCAATCAGAGCATCATAAAGCGTAACATGGCAAATACGCGGTGCTAGAGGTGACCTAGTGCAATGCTGAGGGCTATAGACGGAGCGGGAATTTAACGGGAAAGTTTTCCCGGTTCCGGACGTCTGCCAGACAGATGAACCGGATGGGATGGTTCCATGTTCAGGTAGTTAGAGGCATGTGACAGATAAACGGAAGGCGTATTCGGATTCGTCTCGTCGTTCTGAGCAACTTTCATATATAAAGTTTTTTGATCCGAGCTACGAATTATTTTCTATGAATTTCCGAAGTTTATGCAATATTCTGAAATTACTGGAATTATTTTAATTAGTTAATTTGAATTATGCACAGTGCAGAAAAAGGGCTAGGTGCACCCGGTGCACTGCACCCAGAGTGCACCAGAGAGGCTGACTATGGGCCCAGTCAACTGCACAGTCAGCGTTGACTGGACAGTGGGTCCGGTGAGACCCACCTGTCATTGACTGGGTCCAGCACAGTCAGCAGGTTTGACCGGTCAACAGGTCCGGTGGGACCCGCACGTCAGTGACAGGGTTATATTAAACAGTTTTAATTAGTTAACTTAATTCCACGCGGGGCCCAGTGTCAGTGGGGTTAGTCCCAGTAGTTAGCGGCTAATTACGGTGGGGCCACCAGTCAGTGACCCATCGCCGTGTTTTAAACGCTCGCGCGCGTGCGCGTAAGCGTGTCCGCCGGCGGCGAGGCACAGTGACGGCGGCAACGCTCGGACCTCGCCCATAGGCGACCAAAACTCGAGCGGCTAGTCGCGTTCGAAAGCTAACGCGCGCGCACATCCACTGGTGCCTCAAGCGGAGGCTGAGACGGAGCAGAGCGACGACGGCGTCCATTTTAGCGGCGGCCGGAGTATGGTGAATCCGGGATCGAGTCCGGGGTCTCGCCCGAGAAGAACTGAGATGAGCGCGCGCTGCCTGGGAGTCCCAGAAGCACGGCGGAGTCCGTTGCTAGGCGCGGGGTGGACGAGGGCGACGGCTACGAGCACTACGGCGGAAACAGGAGCGTGGCCATGGCGGCGGCAAGGCGGGGCTCGAGCGCGAGGAAGAAGGAGAGGGGATCCAACGGGGAGCTCACCGAGGGGGCTCAAGAAGGCCCGGCGAGGGCATGGGAGCAGCAGAGGAGTGGATCGACGGCGGCGGCGAGCGGCGGCAGGAGGTTGAAGAAGGGGCCGATGCCGGTGATGTAGGGGGTCCTGGCTCGGTCCGGTGGTCGATGAAGTTGAGGTAGACGACGGCGGTGCTCCCAATGAGCTAAGTGCATGTAGAAATTAAGAAGACCATATGTAGATTGCTATTGGTCTTGATTACCGTGTGATGAGATAGAAGTATTTTTTCTACTTTAGAATGCATTGGGAAGATAGAAGTACACTCTTTTGTGGACAAATTTTGAAGCTAGATATACACTCTTCACCGGACGGAGGGAGTATACTAGTATCATGTATATGATACTAGTGTATGATACTACTTCTGTAATGCATAGTATCATAAATTAGTATTTTAGGTTGCCTTATTAATTGCCATGCATGACACGAAGTAGTACAACATTTAATATGATACGGTATCATGGTATGATACCACATTCTCTCTTTTCTCATTTAATTGTATGTCACATCATAAAAAAAATCTAGTTCACATATATGATATCGTTTATGATACTACCATTACGACCAGCCTAAATTGATCGCATGCAAGCATGTCTAGGCGTACGGCCATCGCTTGTATTGATTGAGCAACCACATGTTGCCACCGGTCAAAGACCCTTAAGAATTCGTAACGAGTATCATCCATCTTGATAGACACCCATAACAATTAGTGAGACAATTTTGCTCTTAATGTCGATCGAGAAGTGGCGAGGTCTGTTGGAATTATGTCGAATATTGTGTACAATGTAGGTTATAGCTGGACTCTGAGTAGTATTGTGTTTAGATAGGATATGGAGTCG
The DNA here is from genome assembly GCA_011799875.1 of Thinopyrum elongatum. Taxonomy (NCBI): domain Eukaryota; kingdom Viridiplantae; phylum Streptophyta; class Magnoliopsida; order Poales; family Poaceae; genus Thinopyrum; species Thinopyrum elongatum. Next base: position 173,659,024 of record CM022303.1, on the reverse strand, counting down.
TGTCCTAGTAGGACACTTGTATCCTATGCCACTCATATATAGTAAAGGTAGACACACGATGTAACCTATGCCAACATAATAGCATAAGAACGCAGGAGAAGCCGGCGGCATGTGCCGGCGTCCAGGGCGACCGGGTGCGGTATTTTAGCGGTATCATGGGAGGAACGCCCATAGTCAGGTCCCGGGAATATAGCCATATCGGTGAACCTCGTTAACAAATCTCGGTGTCGTGCTCGTATGATTGCTTGGTCCTCGGATGAGCGATAAAATGCCTCAGATTTATTCCAACAACTGGCATGAGGTCGTTGGTGTTGATCTAGAGGAGGATGATGTCAAAAAGTTGTTCGCTCGGGAGAGTTCAGCAGCAGATTGGATAGAATCAAGACAGCGAGGTGATCCCAGGATAGCTACGAGTAGTCGACGGAAAATCAATCGGGTGCAGGTCAGAGCAGTACTTTTTCGGTGAAATCGAAGCAATTGAAGCAGGCAGCGACGGCAGTAGCTATGAGCAGATCGGATCGATCGGGACGCACAAGTACGAGGCCTACGCGGATCGGGTGCAGCAGCGGAGTCCGGCTCAGGACAGTGGCTGACTGGCTGGTGTTCTAGTCGATTAGGGTCTCGCCGCCGATCGTGAATTCGTGATACGGAGCAAAGCCCAGGCAGGCGTGGGTGCAGTCTAGCAGCGGCAGGCAACAGGGCCCAAGTGCGCGGGCGCAAAGCTCAACTGGAGCTGGTGCAAGGGCATGCAGGCCAGAGCGCAGCAAGTGGGCGTGCGTCAGTGTAGCTGTAGCTACGTGCATGTGATTTGTTTGTGACAAAAAAAGGGCAGTCTGCAACACCATGGTAATTGACGTTAGCATGGGCAGCAGTTTTCTGATGCATTGCTAATTGCGGACGGTGTTTTACCAGGAGTTTAGCAGATTGGCAACGTGCATATATGGTTCAGAGGAGCCTGGAAGTGCATCGTGAAGATCATGCCGATGAGTACCGTTGCTACTCCAAAAACTTCACGTGATTTCACCTGGAACTTGTAGTCTCTCCTTTTCTTGACCACAGTAAATGCTCGAGCGAAATTAAGTTCCACGTAACTCTAGTTTACGCTCCCAACATCCAGAGTATCAGTCCAACGCCATCACACACTGATCATTGACCTGCGTGAAAGTGAACAACTCACATATTGGGTGTCACACATAAGAGTTACCTGAACTCAACATCATCGCTCTTCCTTGACCGCATGTCTGAAACTTGAAGGAATTTCACTGTTGCTTGTAGTTATCCCGAGTCAAATTCGCAGTTATCTCATCACATGTATGACAACCAGAGCCATGGTCCGTCTCCATGTCCCGTGCGTACCGCACGCCTCGTCGCTATTATCGCGCCGAGCATTTGCTGTCTCAATCGAGTCTCAAGGGTCGCGAACTCACACAACTCAACCCCCACTGCAGAGTACCATCGATCATTGTCGACCGATGACGAGTCTCACATTTTCATCAGATCACCGGGCTACAGTCCGAACCACGTGTCACTCGCTTTTTCCCGCTGAATAGGCTTCGACTCTATGTCGACTTACGCCGTAGTCCCTCAATCAGCACCGAGTGAAGTCTTTCAGACTCCAGCTCCATCTTCACATGACTCCATGGTAGATGACCAATCCACCGTGCCCCGTCGACTCTAAGCTCTCATGTGCACACCGTCTTGAATCAACCCCGTGACATAGTCTTGCCGAAGTCACACAAGCCCTCAAGCCTGCGCCACGTGTTTTCACGCCCAGAAGTCGGTCACCGTCAGCATCACGCGCCTATGTTGCCGTCGCCGATCTCACCACCGTCTTCTGTTTCGACCGACATCTAAGTCGATCCATCAGACAGCCCAGTTCGACCCAGCCGAACTTGTTCGACTATAATCATGCTCCACACTGCACCACGATCGCTCGCACATTTGTGCATGTCTTGGACGCCATGTTTGTGTTGAATATTGTGTACAAGGTAGGTTACAGTTGGACTCTGAGTAGCATTGTGTTTATATAAGATATGGAGTCATGTCCTAGTAGGACACTTGTATCCTAGGACTCTCATATATAGTGAGGGTAGGCACCCGATGTAACCTATGTCAACATAATAGCACAGGAACGCAGGGGAAGCCGGCGGCATGTGCCGGTGTCCAGGGCGACCGGGTGCGGTATTGTAATGGTATCATGGGGAGAAACGCCCATAGTCAGGCCCCGAGATGTAGCGATATCGGTGAATCTCGTTAACAAATCTTGGTGTCGTGCTCGTGTGATTGCTTGATCCTCGGATGAGCGACAAAGTGATTCAGATTTATTCTAATATAACAAGGTTCACATCAAACACAACTCGCCACAACCCACAATGTCCACATCAAACCCACAACTCTCATAGCACGAAGAACTCACTATTTTTAATTCACAGAATAAATAAATATATCTACAGATTTGGATGTTAGAACTTAATACAGTAGAAGACTCCCAAAATAAGTGTTACTTTAATACAACTTTGTAATAAAGTTTGTATAAAATTGGGACATTTATTTTGAGAGGGAGGGAGCGTGAGTTAGACTGGTCATAGTGGGAGTGACATAGGTGTCACATAAGCAAAAATAGTGAGATGATAAGTTGTGAGGAGAGAGGCAAATAAAATAATATAATATGTTACCATCACATAGCGCTTCCCAATGCAAGATAAGTCTACAAAGTAATAAATGAACACATCTATGTAGTACCACACATATGACACTACTCATTATGAATATAGTAACTTACACCAGTAACGTTAGGCCACTTCCAATGCATGGGTGCTTAGATAAAGTGCTAAGCATATTAAAAAGTTTAGCAATTAATGTCCACAATGCATAGATGCTTCACTTGCTGGTGCTAAGCTCCCCTAATTTAATGCTTTAGCAACTAAACTATTTCGTGCATTGGTGGTTTTTTTTTTCATTTAATTGTTTTTGCCTAGGTTCACGTACTTGGCATTGGTTTTTTCTGGGGTCATCAAACTCACCTCTCTTCTCTTTATTGCCGTGCCACATCAGATTTTTTACCTACTCCCTCCGTCATTTGAAAGTAAAAAAAAATTATGTTTGACCGTATTTATACATCAATACACTAACATTTATGCCATCAAATTAGTAGCATTAGATTCAGGATAAAATATATTTTCATCGTATATATATATTTGATTTCACAAATAGAGATACATTTTTGCAAAAACTCGGTCAAACTTTGAGATAGTTTGAAAGTACGCTTTTTAAAAAACGAAAGGAGTACATGGCAGCCTTAGCACCTATACAAAGTGAAGCATTGGGAGGGCCTTACTAGGCTAAGTTACTCCCCACCATGACCAGCCTTAGACGCGAGATACCCGAAAGACACGAGCTTAGCAACCCAGTCTTGTTTTCTGGTGCAGTATCACCAATGCACCACGAAAAATAGCGTCACGCAAACTACACATACAACAGACACGTGTGCTTCCAGCCGTCCACGTCATTCTAGCTCGAACCACCTTGCTTGACTTGTTCGCCATCCTCTTCGGTTATCAACCCAATCCTGTTCATGCCTGGTGCCGGACCAGCACTCTCTATCTCTATCACCGTGAACCACCACGTAACAGCCGCTGCTCGCCTGTAAAGTGCAGACGTGCAGTGTGGGTGCAGCAACGGGGGTGGCCGGAACAACAAACCCGTGTGCCCGGCGCGCACCAACGGCTAGCCGAGGGCCGGCCACCCCGTTCCGTTCCACTCGATCTGCGCTACCAGCTCGAATACAAAATATCGAAATTGTTCAGTTTAAAATGGCCCGTCCCCTGCTTGTTCTGCTTCACTTGTCCTGCGCCAGCACCGCGCTCCAGGTCACAGGCTCGACCACGCAGAGCGCGCCCACCGCCGGAATGGCTTCCAGCGCCGCCGCCGACGTGGTTGAGACCGAGCTGTTCCCGTTCATCCGCGTGTACAAGAGCGGCCGCGTCGAGCGCCTGCTCGGCACCGACACCGTGCCGGCGTCCTTGGACGCCTCCACGGGCGTGGCGTCCAAGGACGTCACCATCGACCCCGCCAACGGCGTCTCCGTCCGCCTCTACCTTCCGCCAGCGGCTGCAGCCGACGGCGGTGGCAAGAAGCTGCCCGTCCTCGTGTACTTCCACGGTGGCGGGTTCATGGTCGAGACGGCGGCCTCCCCGACGTACCACCGCTACCTGAACGCGCTCGCCGCCCGCGCGGGCGCGCTCGCGGTGTCCGTGGAGTACCGCCGCGTGCCGGAGCACCCGCTCCCCGCGGCCTACGACGACTCGTGGGCGGCCCTCGCGTGGGCGGTCGCCGGCACCGCCCCGGGAGGCCCGGAGCCGTGGCTCGCGGCGCACGGGGACGCGTCCCGCGTGTTCCTGGCCGGCGACAGCGCGGGCGCCAACATCGCGCACAACGTCGCCCTGCGCGCCGCCGCCGAGGGGCTCCCGCGCCCGTGCGCGGCCATCGTCGGCGTGCTGCTGGTGCACCCTTACTTCTGGGACCCGACCAACACCATGACGCCGGCTCTGGAGGTCAGGATCCGCCGCGAGTGGCGATTCATGTGCGCGCGCGCCGACGCCGAGGTCGACGACCCGAGGTTCTGCCCGACGTGCGCCGAGGCGGCGCCGCGGCTCGCGGCGCTGCCGTGCAAGAGGGCGATGGTGGCCGTGGCGGGCGACGACTTCCTGGCGGTGAAGGGGCGGGCGTACTACGCGGCGCTGCTCGCGAGCGGGTGGCGCGGCGAGGCCGAGCTGGTGGACACGCCGGGGCAGGACCACGTGTTCCATCTCATGCGGCCGGGGACGGAGGCGGCCGCCGAGATGCTGGACCGCGTCGCGGGTTTCATTTCTCGTGCTTGACCTCACCTGCTCCCCGTTGAAGCCGAACTCTGCGCGGTTCCTGTCGTCGTGCGTCAGGGTGACTAATAATAATAAATGAAGCAGACTCGCTATCTCCCAAGGATCCTCGTCCCCAAGAGCAACGGATTTGAAGTCTTCTCTCGGAATTTTGCTATACATCTGTGCTGCATCCATCGGCGTGCGTTGAAATTAGTATATTTCGTGTCTATGTCGGTAACCATATTTTCGTTGAATTTTGGAAAACCTGATAGGCTCCTCATGACAACATAGTGGGAGCTCAATGATCTCGATTCGTGCTTTGGAAGAAAGATGTCCACGTAAAAGCATCTACAGCCAGCCCCTCGAACCTGTCTCAAACGCCCGGACGGACGGACCGATCACTGACTGGTCAAAAAAACCGACTCACCGAGGGCCTCAAACCGGCCTCAAACGCCCGGGCTGTCCGACACCCCTCATACGGGGCGGCCCTGGCACGTCCACCACGTCAGCCCGGCACACCACCGACCCCACGCCGTCCCCACAAAAAACCCAACCTGTCCCCTCTAAGAACCCTAGCTCACTCCACTGTCCTCTCTCGCTCCCCCCGCCCCCTCCCTCCTCTGATTCCAACCGAATCCAACGACATGTCGAGCTCCAGCAGCCACTAAGGCTCCAACCTCGACATTGACGAGAAGCTGACTCTCTGCATTGCGCTGGAGCGGTCCAAGGTGGACACAGGGGGTAGCTTCGGATCTGCACCGTTGCCGCTCCTACGCCAGTGCAGTGCGGACGCCGGAGCTGGCCCCTCCTGGCCCGTGCGCAGCTCCGCGAAGGCTGGGCAATCCGCTCCGTCCCCTTCTCCCGCCGGCCGCTGCTCCATGTAGGCAGCGGTGGGTGCTAGTGCCCACTTCGCCGGCCCGCACGCACACGCCGGAATAGGAGACGCGCGCCGACCACCGCGAGTGGCAGCGGGCAAGGGAGGGGGACGCGGCGGAGCAATCCGTGCGCCGCCGCTGCAGGTTGCCGGTGGAGCACAACGAGGACGAGCGGCTCCTCGCTTGGGTCTACCGCCGGTCACTGGCGATGGCGGAGACGGACGCTCACCGTTTATGGAGGAAGAATGCGGAGACACTCTGGCTTGTCATTGGGCAGTCGAAGCGTGAGGCGGCGGAGGCGGATCGGCTGGGGAAGCTGAAGCGACAACAAGACGGGGCCGTCTGGTGGATGAAGGGGCTCATTGTCATCACCGACTCCTCCTCCAACAACGGCGACGACCATAGCTCCACATACATCCCACGACTCCGACAACCCACCACCCGCCGCGGACGCCAACTCGTACACCGGCGACCTGAAGTGCAAAGGCCCGGGGATGAAGTGGTGAAGATTCGCCGTCTCCACCTTTAATTTCAAAGTTTTAGTAATGTGGTTTAAATTTGTCTGTTGTTTATGTGGATTATGTAAACTTTGGCGATCTTTTGGAGATCCGTTGGTGATCTTTTGGTGATCGAAATGTGCATTTTTATGTCCGATTCTATGTATGTTTGATGATCCACGTAGTTTTATTCATGTTGCATGCTTTAGTATGAATATAGGGTATCAGATATGAGATACACGAATGTGGAGGACACAATTTGAGGAGTGCCCGGTCAGTGCCCGCAGACGCGCCTTGCATGCTTTAGTATGAATATAGGGTATCAGATATGAGATACACGAATGTGGAGGACACAATTTGAGGAGTGCCCGGTCAGTGCCCGCAGACGCGCCCAGGCGCGTCTGCGGGCGTTTGAGGGGCCGGATTTGGTGACCGCGCCTATAGATGCTTTAAGAACATCTACAACCGGGCGCCTCGACCCCCCTATGCTCGGGCGGACGCCCCGGTTAGTGACCGGTCAAAAAATGACCTAGACGGGCGCCTCAAACGCCCGGGCTGACCGGCACCCCTCTTATCCAGCCCAAATATGGGGCGGATATGGGGAGGCTCGGGCGTGTCCGACACGTCGGACTGACGGCGGGGTCCCACACGAAATCGGCCGGAAACCCAACAGTCCGACAGTCGTCTCCTTCGATGGGGGTGTAAACACCGCGTGGCGCCGCTAGGCCAAAGTTTGGCTATTTAAGCCGGCTGGGGTCCCCAACCCTAGCCACAACCTCTCCATCCCTCTCCGTGCCACCAGCCCGACCATATTTCTCTCCGTCTCCACCTTCCATTTCCCTCGCCGTCTGACATGGCTAGCAGAAGAAGACCACTTACGCTATGCTAACACCGGAGCGCCGCTTCCTGACCGAGGAGGAGATCCGGGCGAGGCGCGCGACCCGGATCGCTGCGGGCCTGCCTCCAGACTTGCCCGGGCCGGAGGAGGAGGAGGGGGAGCGCCAGCCGGAGCCCATGGAGGGGGCGGACGCGGCGGAGGTACGAATTTTCCACATCTTGTTCTTGCTAAGTTACTATTGTTGTTGCTACTGTTACACTTGCTGAGTTATTTGGTAAGTGCCTAGTCAGTACCCACGGACGCACCTAGACGCGTCCGCGGGCGTTTGAGGGGCCGGATTTGGTGACCGCACGTGTAGATGCTCTAAACCCCTCGGGTTTCACGAACCGGCCAACTTACCACTAAGCTAAACAACAGGGCATTGTATTTAGGTTGTGTTTGGTTCAGCTTCAACTGCCAACCACTGGTTCTGAAAGCTAAAAGCTGAATCAAAGGTGCTTCTAGCAAACCAGATTCTTAAGAAGCTGCAGCTTCTCGTAGTGAAATTCACGCAGCAGTCTGACCTTAACTTTTCCAGCTTCTCAACCAACCGTTTTCCTTTGTGTCCAGAAATTGAGAGGCATTCACCCAACTTTGCCAACAGTAAGTGGAAAAAATGTTCGATCCATTTCTCTCTTGAGCAAATGAGAAAGTGAACCGACCACAAAGGGCATTGTACCCACCAGAGAGCGAATGGAAATAAAAGGCGTGCTCGTGGAACAGGGGAAGGTGGGGCAGCTAGGGTTCCTAGCCACCGCCACACGGCCAACCTACCTCCACCCCCCGCCACAACCGCCTCCCTCCTCCACTACCTGGTCTCGAATGTCTGGTCCCGACTAGCAGCACTCGCGCACCCCTGTAGTAGCCGCTCCTTCCCCCTCCCTTCGGCTGTCCGGCCAGGTAGCAACCCCTCCTTCCTCCCTCTGCACATGACAAAAGGGTTCATTATGCATTAGTGCACTACTCTTCATTTCATGCACCTCCCAAAGGTATAACATAATAACAAATGTCATCATTCATTATATTCTTATTTTCGACGCTAGCTTCGTGTTTGTTTTTAGGAAAATACTATCTTGTGAACTCTGGGTATCAAAACTGCATTGGACACCTTGCTCCTTTTAAGGGGAGTACATACCATCTACCGGAATTTTGCTTTCGTCGTCATCGTCCACCGTAACTTTAATAAAGGTTCATTAATTTTAAAAATATTAAAAAAAATCAAATTGAAAAATATTTGCATATTTAAAACATATTTACGAAAATATACAAAATTATATTTTAAAACAATCATGAATGGTTTTTACAAGGTTTGTAAACTTTAGAATGTTCATTAACTTTAGAAATAACAAAAAATAAATAAAAATAAAAAAGGTAAAACCAAAAGAAAGAGAGAATAAAAAAATTGACGCCAAAAGGAAAAACATAAAAAGGAAAATTTTGAAGAAAGAAAGACTAAAAAAATGCTCTTGAACCCTATGTATTTTTATGAGGGATCGATGGAATGGCTTTGAATTAACATCATGTATGTGTCTGATTGCTACGGAGTTGTCTCGTGTCTCTTTCTCATTCTATGCCCCCACATGTACACAATATCTCGAAGTTCGATCAAGGAGGAGGTTAGGAGCAAGGAGTACGCAGATCGGTATTCTGAATACCAGTGAAAGAAAGGTGTAGTACGGTAGCAGAAAGCCAATCCTTGGGGATTTATGAGGTGTAGTCATTAGACATTCAATGCTTTCGCCTGAATTATATTCTTAGTAACCGAGGTAACCCCGGGAGACGATAAGGGTATGCGTTTAGATAACTAACTCCTGATGTAGGTCGCGCATCGGCCAAGATGTAATTTGGACACATCCCTCACTTCATCACGTTCCGAGCACATCTTAATGGGTGTCTTCCAGAGCACATATTAAGATCATGGTGATCCCTAGCGCAAATGTATGGTTGTAAGGATCAAGACCTCATATCCAAGCATGTTTTAATTCTAGTGTTTACATCCCCAAGGTTGTTAAGGACCGGTTACAAAAACTGGAATTTAATTCTCTCACAAAGACTTGGGAGAGCCTTTGACGTAGTGCACATCCTCTCGTGGGTTCAATAAACTAGGGTCACTCCTTGGGGAAAAAGAAAGGAAAACCTCCGCTGTCCAAACCAGATCTCAAAGAGAATCAACCACCTTGCAATAGTTCCTTCATGGATGGGCGAAACACACTAGTGGAAGTTACAAAAAGAGAGAATAAAAATGATTATCCACTATAATCGACGTCCTTGATGAAATTTTAGAAAGCCATGAGCTAATTGGCTAGGAGATTGAGTTTAAAAATCATTTAGTTGAACAAATTTCTAGACTTTAGCGTATGGAAGAATTGAAGTGTTATAAAAAATCAAATACCCCTCACACTCACCCTGTAATGAGGGTACTCTTCAGATCATTCATATATGACATCCAAAAGCCACCCCTTCTCTTAAATGACTCGGTTGAGCTCAGCCTACTTGCGAGAGTGAGGGAATGTAAGAGGAAGTAGATTCAAGTGAGATTTGATATCTTTCCTTGCCCAAGAAGATTGAGTTCTTCTCGAAGCACTCATCATGCTAATTTCTCTTCGAGTTTGGAGACTCCTAGGTTATGGGAGTCCGCCGGGAACGTCGAAGTTGTGGATTTTTCACTGAGCTTCCGAAGACTAAAGATCTGAAAAACATCTACACACTGAGTGTGATTTGGTGATAATAACAAGTGATTGGGGAGCTCCCCAATGGAAAGTAGAATTTCAGTGGATATTTGAACTCTGGGAAATATATCAGTTATTTCTCTTCTCATTAGGATCTGCAGTTTGTACTTGCTACTCCCTTCGTTCCTAAATATAAGTCTTTCTAGATATTCCAATATGGACTACATACGGAGCAAGATGAGTGAATCTACACTCTAAACTACGTCTATATACATCTGTATGTAGTCCATATTGAAATATCTAGAAAGACTTATATTTAGGAACGGAAGGAGTATTATTTATACATTGAATGGAGTTTGAACTCCTTGCTAGTTCCTTTTATCATTGATCTTAACTTATTTTAGGATTTGTGTTTGAAAAGTACCAGACTAGTTTAATTACGCATTATGATAAAAACACAATCCATAATTGTTATAAATCATCAATATATTCACTCCTCCTGTACGTAATATCTAGTTCCTTTCAGCTATGATGATCAATAATGTGCAGTGATAAATATTCTTTTTTATGTGTCACGTCTTATTGATATTAGACTTGCTATATTTAGTCAAAAGAGCTTATAAGGACAAGGGGTTGACACTTGATTCTCTCCTCTTTTTTTTTGGGTTTTGTCTAGATCGAGTGCTAGAGCTTATGTCTTGGTTTCGGTTCTTGAGTCTTTTTTTTACTTTTAGAAGAAAAATATATCATTTTTAAACAATCTGTTAAATAGTTTTAGAAAATGTTCCTTAATTTTTTTAAATGTTCACAAATTTTAAAGATGTTTGTATATTTTTTAAAAAATCATCAATTTGATATTTTTTATTATAATCTCTAATATTTTTTAGAATCCTTTTGATTTGGGGAGATGGTCACAAATTTTAAAATATTCCAAAATTTAACAAATCTTCACCAGTTTAATAATGGTTCTTGATTTTTTTTAAAATATTAAAAAAATAATTTAAAAACATTCACAAATATTTGCACATTTTAAAATTAATGAGAATTTCAAAAAATTTAATTTTAAAAAATAGTCATGAGTGTTTCTAAAACAGGGTCGTGAAATTTCAAAACAAAATCATGAATTTAGAAAATAACTAAAAATATATCACATAAAAAACAAATTTCAATAAAAATAAAAAGGTAAAATCCGAAAGAAAGAGAGAAGAGAAATGATTAGAAAAAGGAAGAAAGAAAGACTGAAAAATTGGTGCCCCGCCTCGTCCTGGTTGGTCCAATAGCCCGCGGGGTTCGCGTTTAGTCGGTATCCAATGACTTAGGCGCGGAATAGGATTCCGTGGACAAGGGTGACGGCTATTGAATTGGAGTGTAAAGAAAAGTTGTTTCCTTGGCGGTAATTGTGGCATAAGTAACGAGGGTGTAGGATTTTGAGGACCTCTTTGATTTGCAGGCATTTCAAAATGTAGGAATAGGAAAAAAATATGATTGATTGACGTGTCCACTCGAATCCTATAGAATAGCAAACCACATGAATTTAGACTATATAGTGTTTGATGCCACAGAAAAAAGAACGAACCAACCTGCGATTTGATGGTTAGAAGGACAGCGGTATCCTTAGCCCATCAGAGTTCCAGTCGTAGACTTGACATTGGTGCTCGCATAGACGTTCTGGTCGATTATGAAGGCGTCTGTGGCGACTTCATCAATTTGAAGATGATGTACCGGCTGAGTCTCTCGGAGATACTCATATGGGTAGGTTGTGCATGCGCGCGTTTATAGGGATGTGTGTATATGCGTATGCATGAGCGTGTACGTCTGCACCGTGTTAAAAAAATGTAAAAAAAAGGTTTGAGTGAAATGGAATTTTCCATCAAAATAAAGTGTAAACCAATTCTTTGAATTTTTTCTAAGTATTCCAATCCTAACGAATCAAGCAGGATATGTAGGACCAAAAGATCCAAATCCTTTATGAAATTTCCTGAATCAAAGCAGCCCTGATATAGCGCCCAGAAGCATTTCACTAGGTCTTCTAGAAGGCACGGGCCCAGTTTTCGTGAAAAAAAGAATTATTTCAAGTACAAAGGAGGGCTACGCTGAAAAAGAAGACCCCCCTCTTGATGCCCATAATGATCGGCACCGACCGCGCGTATGGTGGGCATCTCCACTCTCGCCAACACTGCTCTGCTCTGCCGCGCACCGAACCATCAAAAAGTGCACGTACCGCCATTTTTGCCACCACACCAACCGTTCGGTCCACCAATATCTGGCATCCACCCTTCCTCCACCACTCCATTACATAGTGCCGGCGATCGAGACTCGAGAGCTAAGCCTCGAAGCGACGGCACGAGCGAGCTAGCCCACGAACGACCGAATACGCGACGAAGAGCTAGCTCGTCTCAATGGCGGCAATGGGCGGCTCGGATGAGGAGGTGTACTTCGACTTCTTCCCCCTCGTCCGCCAGTACAAGAGCGGCCGCGTGGAGCGGTTCTTTAACTTCCCCCCGATCCCGGCCGGCGTCGACCCCGCCACGGGCGTCGTCTCCAAGGACGTGGTCATCGACCCGGCCAACGGCCTCTGGGCGCGCGTCTTCCTCCCGCCCGGCGCCGCCGGCCACGACGGCAAGCTCCCCATCCTCGTCTACTTCCACGGCGGCGCCTACGTCATCGGCTCGGCGTCCGACCCCATGACGCACAACTACCTCAACGGCCTCGTCGCCGCGGCCAACGTCCTCGCGGTGGCGCTCGAGTACCGCCTCGCGCCGGAGCACCCGCTCCCCGCGGCCTACGACGACTCCTGGGAGGGGCTCAAGTGGGTGGCGTCCCACGCCACGGGCGGCGGCGCCGAGCCGTGGCTGGTCGACCACGGCGACTTCTCCCGCGTGTTCCTGGCGGGCGGCAGCGCCGGGGGCACCATCGCGCACGTCATGGCCGTGCGCGCCGGCGAGCAGGGCGCCCTCCCCGGCGGGGTCGGCATCAAGGGGACCATCGTGGTGCACCCCTACTTCAGCGGCGCGGCGGAGATCGGCAAGGAGGCGACCACGGGGAAGGCGGAGAAGGCCAAGGCCGACGCCTTCTGGCGGTTCCTCTACCCGGGCTCGCCGGGGCTGGACGACCCGCTGTCCAACCCGTTCTCGGAGGCGGCCGGCGGCAGCGCGGCGCGCATCGCCGGCGAGCGCGTGCTCGTCTGCGTCGCCGAGAAGGACGGCCTCCGGGACAGGGGCGTCTGGTACTACGAGAGCCTCAAGGCGAGCGGCTACGGCGGCGAGGTGGAGCTGCTCGAGTCCATGGACGAGGACCACGTCTTCTACTGCATGAAGCCGCGGTCTGAGAAAGCGATCGAGTTGCAGGAGCGCATCCTCGGATTCCTCCGCAAGTGAGCGGCCGCGCGCGCCGGCGAGTGAAGGGAAGGGAAGGTTCCCGTGATGGAATAATTTTACCGCCACTGATTTTCCTATGTTTGAGATCGAGAGATCTCTCCCTTTAATTTGTTTGTTCCTCGGTTCTGGTCTCGCGGATGCAATGTTTTTGTCCTCGATACCATGGCGACGAGAGCTAGTGGGTTTCTTGACAATTTGTGCTCAACTTGTTTCAACTTCTCCGTCACCAGGTGCCAACGAGGACTGATTGTTATTTCTGTGGCAGATCGGAAGGCATTGAGCATGCTTTGCTTTTTTGTGGACATGCCCGTGCTATCTGGGAGGAGATCAAGGATGTGTTTGGGATCAAGCTGTATCGTTCTTCCTTTACATCTCCAAAGCAATGGCTTTTCAACTTCCTATCCTATGGATCTGATCGAGATGTCTCTATCCTGACTGTCACTCTATGGCACATTTGGGAGGCTCGGAATTCTGCTCGTAATGAACCTGTTGCTCCTCTCCCGAAGCATACGGCTGCGAGGGCGCGTGCTTACATTGATTTGATCTTCCAGCATCTTTTCAAAACTCATCCTGCGGCTAGACGTGAGACCCCTGCTTCTAGCTCTCATTGGTCTCCGCCACCGCATGGTACTTTGCTGGTGTCTTCACATGCGGCTGTTTCTTTGGACCGGGGCTCTTCAGCAATAGGCGTGGTGATTCAAGACCATACGGGCCAGTGTGTTGCTGCTGCTTCAAAACCCTTGCCGGGTGTTTCATCCCCGGAAGTGGCAGAGGCGATGGCTCTTCGTCGTGGAGCTAATTTGGCTCGCCAAGAGAACTATATGCATGTGATCTTTCAATCTGATTGTCTCTTGGTGGTGCAAAGGCTGCACTCTTCTGCACGAGACCGCTCCATTGTGGGTTCTATAATCGCTGATATCAAGATGGCGTGTGGGACTCTGTCTTTTGTGACTTTCAAGCATGTTCGTCGGCAATGTAATGTTTTAGCTCATGTTTTAGCTAGATCTAGTCTGAACTCAGTGAGTCTTTGTATTTTTCATTCTTCTCCGGATTGTATCCGGGAGTCTCTGTGTAACTTTGTTGCTTGATCAATAAAGACCGACGTTCTCTCAAAAAACTTGTTTCAATCATCTTTCCTGCCGAGGCCGAAAGCAATAAAGCGCGAAGACCTTTCTAACGCTATTTACTGGCAAAAGATCAACCGCATAATTGATTCACGATTCGTGCCGTTAGAACATCTTCAACAGATGATGCAAAATATGACAAACAAAAAACTTCTCAGGCAGGAGAGAGAAGTGAAAGGATCGAGAAGAGGTGTCTAGAGGGGGGGGGGGTGATTAGACCCTCAACAAAGAAAAGTACCAGTTTTCAATTTCTTCAAGTTAAGGTGGAGTTTTAGCACAAGTTTAAATATTCACAATACATTTCAAGCAAGCATGGCAAGAGTATATGAGCAGCGGAAAGTAAAGCATGCAAGTTGTAAGAAAGTAAAGGGATGGGATTGGAGTGTGCAAACGCAATAGGAGACACGGAGATTTTTTGCGTGGTTCCGATAGGTGGTGCTATCATACATCCACGTTGATGGAGACTTCAACCCACGAAGGGTAACGGTTGCGCGAGTCCACGGAGGGTTCCACCCACGAAGGGTCCACGAAGAATCAACCTTGTCTATCCCACCATGGCCATCGCCCACGAAGGACTTGCCTCATTTGGGTAGATCTTCACGAAGTAGGCGATCTCCTTGCCCTTACAAACTCCTTGGTTCAACTCCACAATCTTGACGGAGGCTCCCAAGTGACACCTAACCAATCTAGGAGACACCACTCTCCAAAAGGTAATAGATGGTGTGTTGATGATGAACTCCTTGCTCTTGTGCTTCAAATGATAGTCTCCCCAACACTCAACTCTCTCTCTCTCTCACAGATTTGGATATGGTGGAAAGATGATTTGAGTGGAAAGCAACTTGGGGAAGGCTAGAGATCAAGATTCTTGTGGTTGGATTGGAATGTCTTGGTCTCAACACATGAGTAGGTGGTTCTCTCTGAGAAAATGAGTAGTGGAAGTGTAGGCACATTCTGATGGCTCTCTCACTAATGGAGAAGGGGGTGGAGGGGCATTTATAGCCTCCACACAAAATCTAACCGTTACATATAATTTACCAAACTCGGTGGGACCAAATAGTGAAACTCGGTGAGACCGACCTGGTTCAAAATGTGAACGTTAGGCTTTTCGGTGGGACCGACAAGGTCAACTCGGTGAGACCGATGCGCTAGGGTTAGGGCGAAACCTCATCTCGGTGAGACCGATTGCATGAACTCGGTGAGACCGATTTCAGCAATAAGCAAACAGAGACTTGGTCAAGCAAATTCGGTGGTACCGACTGCTTATCTCGGTGAGACCGAAGTAACTGCAATAGGTAACAGAGAGTTTGCAGGGCCATCTCGGTGAGACCGAACTGATTAGGGTTTCTGGCAGTGGCTATGTCAAGTGAACTCGGTGGCGCTGGATGAATCAAATCGGTGGGGCCGAGTTTGACTTTAGGTTTAGGACATATTTGGAATGAGAAAGTGGTTGAGGGCTTTGGAGCATATCACTAAGCACTTTGAGCAAGTAGACCATTAAGCAACACCTCATCCCCTTTTAATAGTATTGGCTTTTCCTATGGACTCAATGTGATCTTGGATCACTAAAATGAAAATGAAGAGTCTTGGGCTTTTGCCAATATGTGTTCTTAGTATCTTGAAGGGGTTCCACATCCTCCTGTCCTGCCACTCCACTGTTGAACTCATCTGAAATATACTAGATGAAAATATTAGTCCAACAAGAGATATGTTGACATTAATTACCAAAATCACCCAGGGAGCACTTGTGCTTTCAATCTCCCCCTTTTTTGTAATTGATGACAACATACATCAAAGCTTTTAGATAAAGATATGAAGTGTAACAGGTAAAGCTTTGGAAGAACATGCAACATGCATTGGCTCCCCCTATATGTATGCAATCATATGAAGATAGATTATAAAAGTATGTGAATGCATAAACATGTCAGAGCAAGCAATGAGTTACATGTATCTTGGCTATATGCATCAGAGCAAATGATGTGAAGTGCAGAAAATATACCTACATGTTCATGAGTCCTTCTAGCAAACAATATGTACATCAGCAAGAGATCCTCATGCACATGAGTGTGATGCATATACTTACCTTGTGGCCTTGAGCTGACTTTGGAAGAGATGAACCTGAGAAAATAGGGTTAGATAACACAGGAACATCTACTAAACAGAGCAAGAATAGGAAACCACAAGAGTACCAAGACTGGGATGACATGTAGTGAGTGAGTACTTAGTACTCTATTTGGATATTGACATGTCCCCAAGGGATAAAGATATGCAATGAATTCCAAAGATTTTCTTCCCTTAAGTGTCTTTCTCCCCCTGAATCTGATATTGGATAATGGGAGAAGATAGGGAATAGAAAATCAAAGCAAAGAAAATCCAAGCAAAAGACACAAAGAAACATCTACTAACATGTCTTTCCCCTTTTAAAGACATGTGGCTTCTCTCCTCCTTGAATACCAGGCATCTGGGATGGCTAAGAAGTCTCCCTCTCCCTTTGATGTGGTTAAGCTTTGATGTGCTCTCTCTCCCCCTTTGACATCAATTTCCAAGAAGGGATCTTCTGGAGCATGAGTCAAGTAGGTTTGGTCCTTGAGTCACATTACAAAGCAACATGTAATTTAAGATGTTGGTAGAGGACAAGAATCATCGAGTGGAGCTGGAACAGATATGCAGGATGCAAATGGCAAAATGTTTCCTCAGTAGTGAAATCGGTAACACCGAATTTTTTTTCCGGTGGCCCCGAGTTGTTTCGGTCTAGCCGAAAAAAAATCGGTGAGGCCGAATTTAACACAGAGAGAAAAAAAAATTGTCATCTCAGCTCACTAGGCAAATAAGATCTCACAAAGATTTGCAGGGAATTAACTGAAGGATTTGCAATGAATTAAATGCAGGGAATGCAGAAAATAACAGAGAAAAGAAAAGAAATCTAGATGAAGTATGCAAGAGATAAATGCAAGAACACAGAGAAACACTAGAGAACTTCATCTAGAATTGGTCGGCGACAGAGTCACCTATGTTAGAGTATATTGACTTAGGAGTCAAGTAAAGACACTTGATCATAGGTCATACTCATCGTTTAAGCTCAAATGGGGTTGCCATTTTTCGTTTAAGCATTTTGATGTATTCACATCTTGTTGAGCTGCTTTGACCCATGTCTTGGGGTAAAGCTTTTCTAAGATGGAATAACATACCTTGGGTGATGGTGTTGATCTTGATCATGTAGTTGAACTTGTGTTGGATGCTCAAGGTTGATGTAGTTCATCAAGAGTTGGGAGCACCACTTGTAGTTTGAGTTCACCTTCCTACATGGGTTAGTCTTGCAAGGAAGAGCACTTGTGTGTCCAAAATGACAATAATGAAACTTGATACCAAATGAAATTTGATATATTGTCAAAGGATATATTGAAAGGATTCATGCTTCCTTATCTCCAACCACCATATTGTAGAGACTTGGTGATGTAGATATTGCTTAGAATATGAGTGAGTTGCAATCTCATAGAGTTGGGCTCATCCAAGTACCTACAAGGGTTAGATAACATGCAAGGGTACAAGTATAGATTCAAGACATATGATCATCATCATAAGAGAAATATCAAGGATTAGTCATGTAATGGCTCATGCCTTGCATGCATCCAAATGGAGTTTCTACTCCAAGTTTGAGGCATCAATGATGTTCAATTCACCTCTCAAACGGCAAAATGCTTTCTCATCAAGCGGTTTGGTGAATATATCCGCCAATTGCTTATCGGTACGAACATGCTTAAGATCGATATCTCCTTTAGCAACATGATCTCGAATGAAATGATGACGAACTTCAATATGCTTAGTTCGAGAATGTTGCACGGGATTATGAGCAATCTTAATAGCACTCTCATTATCACAAAGCAATGGAACATGTTTCACATAGATCCCATAATCTTTAAGAGTTTGGGTCATCCAAAGTAATTGAGCACAACATGAACCGGCGGCAAGCTTCGGCGATGGATAAGGATACCGAGTTTTGTTTCTTGAAGGACCAAGACACAAGAGATCTACCAAGAAATTGACAAGTACCCGAAGTGGACTTTCTATCAACCTTGTCTCCGGCATAGTCCGAATCGGAGTAGCCAACAAGATCAAAAGAAGACCTCTTAGGATACCAAATGCCAAAGTTTGGTGTGTGAATTAAGTATCTCACTATCCTTTTCACAGCCTTAAGATGACATTCTTTGGGGGCCGCTTGATATCATGCACACATGCACACACTTAGCATAATATCGGGACGGGAGGTACATAGATATAACAATGAACCAATCATAGAGCGGTAAACCTTTTGGTCAACCGGTTCGCCATCCTTAGTCAAGTCAAGATGTCCACTAGTAGGCATGGGTGTATTCATACCTTTGCATTCTTGCATGTTAAACTTCTTGAATAAGTCCTTGGTATACTTTGTTTGAGAAACAAAGGTACCCTCCTTAGTTTGCTTAATTTGCAAACCAAGAAAGAACTTGAGTTCACTCATCATAGACATCTCAAACTTCTCCGACATTAGTCTTCCAAACTTTTCACTAAAATGAGGGTTAGTCGAGCCAAATATGATATCATCAACATAAATTTGGCACACAAATAATTCACCATTAACCCTTTTAGTAAAAAGTGTTGAATCAATTTTTCCAATCTCAAAGCCTTTTTCAATAAGGAACTTGGTCAAGCATTTATACCACGCTCTAGGAGCTTGTTTAAGACCATAAAGAGCTTTGTGAAGTTTGTAAACATGGTCGGGTTTCTTAGGATTAACAAAGCCGGGAGGTTGTTTAACATAAACTTCCTCCTCAATTTCACCATTTAGAAAAGCACTTTTAATGTCCATTTGATACAATGTGATATCATGATGGTTGGCATAAGCAAGTAAGATGCGTATGGACTCAAGTCTAGCAACGGGGGCATATGTCTCACCATAATCCATACCTTCGACTTGAGTGTAGCCTTGAGCGACGAGACGGGCCTTGTTGCGTACAACTTGTCCATCTTCATCTTGCTTATTCCGAAACACCCATTTGGTACCAATGACGTTGTGCTTCTCATCGGGCTTTTCAACCAATGTCCACACTTGGTTCCTCTCGAAATTGTGTAGCTCTTCATGCATGGCGTTCACCCAATCCGGATCATCAAGAGCATCTTCAACCTTCATAGGTTCAATACTAGAAATGAATGAGTAATGTTCACAAAAGTTAGCCAAACGAGTTTTAGAGCGAGTAATTCTCCCGGTTTGGATATCGTCAAAGATTTGTTCGACGGGATGGTCTCTTGAGACTCTTGCTCTAACTCGTGAGAGCTTTTGTTTAGGTCGGGGTAGAACATCCTCTTCATCATCTTGTTCTTCTTCTTGGCCTTCTTTGTTGTTGGCGTTGTCATTCTCTTGTGGAGGCGGAGAAGGAGGTTGATGAGGTTCATCTTGGTGTACTTCCTCGTTTTCTTCATCTTGGCGAGTCCCACTTGTGGATGCCTCCGAGTCAACTCGTGGTTCACCTTGTCGTGAGGTAGAAGCTTCCACTTGGACGGACGAGGTACTCTCCTTCACCTCCGTTGGACGAATCTTGCCAATAGACAAGTCTTGGATTGCTTCCGAAGGGTCTTTGTCTCCTACGTCAATTGGCAATTGCTCTACTTGCGAGCCGTTAGATTCATCAAACTTCACATCTACCGTCTCTTCAACCTTTCGGGTGAAATTGTTGTAGACACGGTAAGTGTGAGAGTTTGAGTCATAACCGAGTAGGAAACCTTCATGAGATTTAGGAGCAAATTTCGAACGACAATGCTTATCAAGAATGTAGCACTTTGAGCCAAATACTCGAAAGTATCCAACTTGGGGTTTGTTACCGGTGAGAAGCTCATATGCCGTCTTGCCGAGTAGCTTGTGAAGATATAGACGATTTGTTGCATGACAAGCTGTCTCAACTGCTTCCGCCCAAAAGTGTTTTGGCGTCTTGTACTCATCAAGCATGGTTCTCGCCATCTCAATAAGAGTCCGGTTCTTCCTCTTAACAACTCCATTTTGTTGAGGCGTGTACGTAGCCGAGAACTCATGTGTAATCCCTTCTTCGTCAAGAAAGGTGTCCACATTTGCGTTCTTGAACTCCGTTCCGTTGTCGCTGCGAACCTTCTTGATCTTCACTTCAAATTGGTTTTGGGCCTTCTTAGCGAAGTTCTTGAAGATCTTTTGGACCTGCGATTTATCATCAAGAAAGAACACCCACGTAAATCTTGAAAAATCATCGACTATGACTAAACCAAACGAATTTCCACCGAGACTTTTATAGGCGTTTGGACCAAAAAGATCCATATGAAGCAGCTCGAGCGGTCTTCTCGTGGTCATGATGTTCTTCACGGGGTGGCTTCCTCCAACCTGTTTTCCTGCTTGACAAGCACTGCATAATCTATCCTTGTCAAATATAACGTCTTTTACTCCAAGGATATGATCACCTTTAATAAGCTTGTCAAGATTTCGCATGCCCACATGACCTAACCTTCTATGCCACAACCAACCTTTAGAAGATTTAGCAATTAAGTAAGTTCTAGGTTGAGCCTTTTTAGTGAAATCAACAATGTATAGATCACCTCTACGTATACTGGTAAAGACCATTTTATGATTATCTCTTCGAAACACTTGACAATCTACTTCAGTAAATAGGACATTGAAACCGAAATCGGCTAGTCTAGATACAGAAAGTAAATTATACCCAAGAGATTCAACGAGCATAACATTTTGGATGGAGCTGTCATGTGAGATGGCCACCTTACCAAGGCCAACCACCTTACCCTTTGAGTTATCACCAAAAGTGACATATTTTCGAGGGCCGTTGTTTTCAGCAAGCTCATGAAACATATCCTTGTCTCCGGTCATGTGATCGGTACATCCACTATCAAGAACCCATTCCTTTCCTCCAGCCATGTAGCCGCGAAGATTAGCCATAAGACCAAAGTGTCTCATAGACTCATCGAGATCAAAGTCACTATCATCATCCTCATCATAGTATCCATGTTCGACATCGTCTTGTGATTGATCATCACCTAGTGATTCATTAGATTTATGACCATGACAATGTTCATCTTTATGAATTCTAATGACTTCCGAGATAATATCACTAATGATTTCAACATCTCCTTTGGCACGCATAAGGTCACGAAGCTCAAATAGACAATCACCAAACATAGGATCTTTAGGATTCATCTTATTTAAAGCAATGGACTTTTGAAGAATCACATCTAGATTTTTCAAGGAATAGTCTGGAAAGCGTTCCTCAAGGAATCTCCACATGGTGTAAGCACAAGCAAGAGTAGGCAAGCATGCTATCAAATTTCTAGGCAAACCTCTAGTAATAAGATTGACAGTTCTAAGATTGCGAATCATGTCGAGAGACTCATCGGGGGTAGGATGCAAAGGATCAACAAGGGGCGCACAAGGGCTAGTAATGTACTTGTTCAAGTGATATTCATTGAAAATCTCAAGCATCTCATTTTTCCAAGCATTAAAGAACTCTCCATCAAGTATGGGTACTCTATGTCTAAGACTCCCCATCGTAGACTCATCCATCTTCCTCCAATGGTGATTAAACCAAAGCAATGGAGACCAAAGCTCTGATACCAATTGGAAAGATCGAGAAGAGATGTCTAGAGGGGGGGTGATTAGACCCTCAACAAAGAAAAGTAGCATTTTTTAATTTCTTCAAGTTAAGGTGGAGTTTTAGCACAAGTTTAAACATTCACAATACATTTCAAGCAAGCATGGCAAGAGTATATGAGCAGCGGAAAGTAAAGCATGCAAGTTGCAAGAAAGTAAAGGGATGGGATTGGAGTGTGCAAACGCAATAGGAGACACGGAGCTTTTTGGCGTGGTTCCGATAGGTGGTGCTATCGTACATCCACGTTGTTGGAGACTTCAACCCACGAAGGGTAACGGTTGCGCGAGTCCACGGAGGGATCCACCCACGAAGGGTCCACGAAGAAGCAACCTTGTCCATCCCATCATGGCCATCGCCCACGAAGGACTTGCCTCACTTGGGTAGATCTTCACGAAGTAGGCGATCTCCTTGCCCTTACAAACTCCTTGGTTCAACTCCACAATCTTGACGGAGGCTCCCAAGAGACACACCTAACCAATCAGGAGACACCACTCTCCAAAAGGTAATAGATGGTGTTGTTGATGATGAACTCCTTGCTCTTGTGCTTCAAATGATAGTCTCCCCAACACTCAACTCTCTCTCACAGATTTGGATATGGTGGAAAGATGATTTGAGTGGAAAGCAACTTGGGGAAGGCTAGAGATCAAGATTCTTGTGGTTGGATTGGAATGTCTTGGTCTCAACACATGATAGGGTGTTCTCTCTCAGAAAATAGTAGTGGAAGTGTAGGCACGTTCTGATGGCTCTCTCACTAATGGAGAAGGGGGTGGAGGGGTATTTATAGCCTCCACACAAAATCTAACCGTTACACAAATTTACCAACTCGGTGGGACCGAATAGTGAAACTCGGTGAGACCGACCTGTTCAAATGTGAACGTTAGGCTTTTCGGTGGGACCAACAAGGTCAACTCGGTGAGACCGATGCGCTAGGGTTAGGGCGAAACTCATCTCGGTGAGACCGATTGCATGAACTCGGTGAGACCTATTCAGCAATAAGCAAACAGAGACTTGGTCAAGCACTCGGTGGTACCGACTGCTTATCTCGTGGAGACCGAAGTAACTGCAATAGGTAACAGAGAGTTTGCAGGGCCATCTCGGTGAGACCGAACCATCGGTGAGACGAATGATTAGGGTTTCTGGCAGTGGCTATGTCAAGTGAACTCGGTGGCGCCTGATGATCAAATCGGTGGGGCCGAGTTTGGCTTTAGGTTTAGGACATATTTGGAATGAGAAAGTGGTTGAGGGCTTTGGAGCATATCACTAAGCACTTTGAGCAAGTAGACCATTAAGCAACACCTCATCCCCTTTTATAGTATAACACCCATTCAAGATACTAAGAACACATATTGGCAAAAAGCCCAAGACTCTTCATTTTCATTTTAGTGATCCAAGATCCCTTGAGTCCATAGGAAAAGCCA